>OX578134.1:2453805-3171305 GCA_951213105.1 Amaurobius ferox | reverse complement strand
CCTATTTAATAATATTGTCATTAAAGATTTACATAAAGTTATTATCTCTCTTTATCATGACTATATATCTTCCAATCATGATGCTTTTAATGTCAAAAATTTTCCTATGCTCTTGCACTTTGTGTTATACAACAATTATATTATCCAAGGTGATAACATTTATTTACAAACATCTGGTGTACCACAAGGTGGCTGTAGTAGTAGTATACTCGCTAACTTATATCTTTATTATTATGAATGTCATTTTAACTCTAATTCATATATTATATATAGATATGTTGACGACTTAATTTGTATTATCGTTGATGATTCCTATCCCATTAATATTGATTTTTACCCGTCTAACCTAGAATTAATTCCTAATGAGCCTTGCGTTAGTCAAACTGTTAATTTTTAGACCTAAATTTAGATACCCTCAATAATCATATAATCACCAATCTATATGATAAAAAAGATTCTTACAACTTCACTATCATAAAGCTGCTATCATATCAATCTTGTAATTCTATTCAATTGTTTAGAAACATCATTTTAAGCCAGCTATTTCGAATACATCGACTTTCTGATCCTCAGTTTCACTTTCTCCACATTAATAAACTTAAACGCATTTGTCAAAACTACCTATATCCGGAAGTATTTGTAAATAATATTATTAATAATTTCAAATATACCACGTAATAATTTTACACATTCATTATTTATCTTTGATTGGTTAACTCATTTTTGAAAATTCACCCATTCTTATCACCTCACTTACCACTTGGCCTGAGTCTAACACTGTTTACTATTTTCGAATGTCTACTTTCCACTTGTCCTGAGTCCTATACTGTTTACTATTTTCGAAAGTCTCCATACTTATTATGTATCGTTCAATTGTATTCATTCCCACTCGCATTGACGAAGTGAGGTGAAATGCTCGCCCACTCGCATTGACGAAGTGAGGTGAAATGCTCAGTCACTAGTTTATCTTACACGTGGTGCTATGCTTTTGATTTCACATTACAGTTCGTGGAGGTATTGTTTTTCAGCTTTGTATAATTCAATTGATTTATTTTTCTCCTTCCACTAGCCAGTAGACAGTTCCAATGGTGTCTATAGTTAAATACTATCGCCATTGTCAGAAACTGGCTATTCTATCGGTTTTAATTCGAATTGTATGGCTGTCCTGATGAGAATGCAATTTCGAACTGACCGCCATTTTTTGTGTGGTTTCTATTGATTGTTCTCTCTTCTTGATATCTTGTCTTGAGCTGATTATGATTGCCTATTCTAATTTTTGCAGAGTTTTATTTTTATTTACTTTTATATACTTTTAATTGTGATTTTTGAATCCTAATATTCTTCTCATCCCCCTTTCCAATGTAGTGATATGTAACTATCTTTATCCTTAGACTTGGCTTATAGTTACTCATTTGTAACAGATATGCTAGAGATGGGTTTTTTTGTACATACAGTAGTTTATGCATAATTTTCGATTAAAATCCTTCAATTTTTATTTATATATATATATATATACATTATATATAAAGTTTGAAAGTCCAATGAAAGAAAAGTGAGAAGCTGTAACTCGTAAAGTGAGAAGCTGTAAACCTAACTTTCTAACAAGCTTACAAAATAAAAGTATAAATCAGCAAATCTTCAAGTAAATGGAATCTTCAAGCTTAATGTTTAAGTATGCTACGGTATTTATAAAACGTTTATATATATATATATATATATATATATATATATATATATATATATATATATATATATATATATATATATATATATATATATATATATATATATATATAAATATATAAATAAACGTTTTAAAATCCAATGAAAGAATAGAAAGAATTTTCAACTCAAAAAACCCCAACATTGCAAAATGCCTTATAAATAAAAGTATCACACAGAGACTGATCAATCAAGTGGAAAATATAAATGCAAACCTCTAATCATCAATCTGAAGACAATCAAAACACATCAATGAAAGGAATCGATAAAGTAATATCAAATAAAAACCAAGCATGAAAGCTTTACATATGGACAAGCCCTAGGGCTAATAATGAATTGTTTATGTCGATAAAACTCTTTATCAAGCTTAGGTAATCAGTGATAGATTATATCTATAAGCTTATCTATAACCTGGACAACATGCATAAAGATTGAAAAATAAATGGAAACAAGAATACCTGAAAAAACACTGAATACGACTGATCCATTGGAGCCTTGAATAAAGAGACCGATGCAGCCAATCTCAAAAAATAAATAGTTGAGAACTGCTGTTGCCAATCGTGAGAAAGTAATAACAGTAATGCGAATAGACGATAAAAAGGGATATTCAACATTAAGAACATATAAATACATGGTAATGCTTATTCAAGAGAAAGTGGATGTCCGGCTGAAATAAGATACTAAGAGAATTTAAATATAATCTACCATTCCAAACTTTTTAACAATACTATATGCTAAATAAGCTGGATATGTATATAATTTGCTAGTAATTTTAATTTTATTAGTATGCATAACATGATCTTTTTTATCAGATAATCAATAAATTCTAAAGATCTGATTAAGTATAATATTCTTAAACAATTGAATCGATTTACAGGATTAAAGGTAATAATTTATTAATGTTAAAGTTAAAAAAGTATTTTTTATAATATAAATTAGTAATTATCCTATTAGTAGGTTCAATAATAAGATTTAAGTCCAAAATATGAATGTTATTACTAACAGTGGTTTTATTAAGAGTTAGTTTCAAATTATCCGGATAGAAGTCTATATCTATGACACAGTTATCTGTAAAGACCAAACAAATGAGATCATGAACATATCTGTAAATTGTATAATCTGTGGAAGTAAAGGATTTTTCATAATGATAAAGGTATAAATTAGTTAATATACTCCTACTACAGCCACCTTTTGGAGCCCCTGAGACTTGTAAGTATAATTTTTTGTCTTGACATATATAACTATTGAAAAGAACAAAGTGAAGAAGTTTAATAAATTTGGTAAATATAGTATGAGAATTATGGTAAGTAGTATAAGCATTATATAGGGCTAAAATTACTTTATAAAGATCAGAGATCTTAATATTATTAAAAGATCTTTAAAATCAAAAGTTTGAAATCTTTATCAAGTGATGTTAATTTATTCTTTAATTCTTACTATTATTTACAATAAGGTAGTTAATGCTAGAAAAACGTCAACTATCATTTTTTACATTCAAATAATTTAGAAGTAATTTACTCGCAGCAGTAGAGTAAGTATTATGACCATTAGTAACTGTTCAAAATTTAATAGGATTTTTATGGAATTTAGATATTAGCACTATATATGGAAATTTAAGGAATTTAAAATTCATATTTAAATGACTATACATATTGATAATTTTCAGTTTAATACTATTAATGGAGTGTGAATCAAGTTTAAATAGACTATTGCTATTTAAATAATCTAACAAAAATTGTATATAGAATTTTTTACAGATAATAGCATAATTATTAAAGGCATTATCAACATAAGTAATAACAAAAGGTCTTTGTAAATCTTTAATGGAATATATTAAATTATCAATATTTTACACAGATCTTGTCAATTTAATACTACTAATAGTATTTTTAATAAATCTTTATAAATTGAATTTTCACATATTAAAGGCCTCTAAAGGCAGAGCGTATTTAGAAGCTAATTTATAAATATATTTATCCAGGTCAAAATTGACTGACTTTAAAACTTTAAAAGAGTTACAACATGATGGTAACCTGAATTTTGTACCAAATGACATAATGATTCGTAATGTTTTGTCTTTAACTATTGCTAAGTCTCTTGTAACGATATGTCCCAAGTATGGATTTATGTAGTCAGCATATTTGTCTACCTTGCAAATACAATCATTATCTACATTTAACATGGGATCTTTATCAATAGAGAGAGCTTGTGAAATGTCGTAATTAAAGATAGTTCTACCAATCGGCTTGTTGTATTTAAAACTGTTAGTAACATTCAAATCCTGAATAGGTAATAAGTATCTGAATTTGTAAAAAACAGACCCACAATTTATAGAGTTATAAATTGGATGTTTAAAAGATATCACACAATAAGAATTAGTAGGCGTATTATTATTATGAAATTGATTAAGTTTTATTTTTAAATACTTTGATCTAGTAATATGCAACTCATAGAAACTCTGATTAAAATGTTCATTAGTTAGATTTAATTTTAAGAAAATAGCATAAACATTATCTATGTTATTTCTTTACCGCAAATACCCAACATTTTATTAATTTCCATTGATAAGTGCTGTTAAATTGATGATAAAAACTTTTAATCTCAGCTTTATAATCATGAACTATGGAGCTTCCCTTACCTCGTTTAAATCTTTTGAGATTATCTGAGTTTATATTATTTTAATGGGGTTTCAAAAATAGTTGATTAAAAATAGAATATTGATTATTTACAAAGTTATTTTTTACAATATTACCATTTAGATATAATTGATTTTATCCATATGGAAAAAGAGTACAATTTGATTTAATGTAAAAATTTTCGAAAAATATTCTATCAGCTGTATTAGTTTTTATATCCGAAATATGTATAGTAATATTTTAAAAACCATGTTTAGCAAAATGTTTATATTCTATTTTATTCGATGTAGGAAGAAAATTATTATTGAGGATATATTTTTTGACGTGATCTCTGTGAACATTCATTCGTAAATGAATGGGAATGCCTGTTTGTCGTATAAAAGATATATTACAAATGTTACACGAAAGTCGATAAATGCAATTAAAAATTTTACAGAAAGACAAATGGCTATTTTGGTTTGTGATTTGAGTATTAGAACAGAAGGACATGTTTTGCAATTTTTATTCTTACATTTACTGAAATTATAATTTTTAGCAGGGTAATTACTATGTTCAAACTTTTCCAGGTAAATTGATATCGGTCTAGACGATTCCCAACATGATTCGAAAATACCGGGCAATATCTATCAAATTATATAATAATAAGTATAAATATATTTGCCAGTCACTAAATCATATAATTTGTGTAATTCATAACAGTATAAGAATAATTATTAGTATGCCAATATAACATGGAGAACATAATATTAAAGAATTAAAATAATTGCTTATAGATAAATAAGTATAAATAACAAAGTCCATGTGAAACCTAATCCTAATGTGAATAAGCAGTAAATTACAAAATATAAAGAAAATATTTGACTATAGTTATTATCAATTCTGAACTTGATTAAATAAAACACTTTGTATAATAATACATACAGGGTGAGTCGGAATTGTTTTTACAAAAGCAAAGGGGTGATAATACCCCACCAGACGATAATTACCATGGAACATAGGGTCGCATTGCACTCAGAGAGGCAGAAAAGAGTAAAATTAGAATACGAACCTGCACGTACACCAGTGTTGGGAAAGCGAATGAACGATACCAAACGTTGCACAAACAGATTTATTGTGCAGCGAGAAACTCACAGCAAGTATTCAAAGTGGCGACCACGCGTGTCGTTGCACCGTTCACACCAGCGAACGAATGACTGATGCTCCCTCTCGAAGATTCCGGGTGTTGTGTTAATGTGGTATGCGGCAACAACGATCGAGATCTTACGCCGAGTCCACAGAAGTCTCTTACACTAAAGATTTCATGTGGCCCCTGAGGAAAAAGTCCAGTGGGAATAACTTGCGTTGAAGTTGTTCTGGTTTTAAAGGGCAACGTGTGCTCTGATTGGCTATCGCCGGAAACTACCAGGAGCCAGTTATGCTGATTCTGCTCCCTGGACATTTGCATACAGTAACTGCGTTCGTGTCTGGCGTAGGAGAGACTACGTAGGCAGGTTCACCATGAAGTCCGAGGCCCTGACTGCGCGATACTCGACGCGGTTCGACGTGCCTCTTTTTTGCCTCTCAGAGTGCAATGCGACCCTATGTTCCATGGTAATTATTGCTCGTCTGGTGGGGTACTATCACCCCTCTGCTTTTGTAAAAATAATTTCGACTCACCCTGTATAGTGTAAAAATTGGATTCACTTAAAATCCATTCCAAATAAGTATTAAATATATATATATATATATATATATTCGTGCTGCCGGTTACACAGACATAATACGCCCGTTGAGTGTCCGCCACTTGTTCATGGCGCCATACACAGTCTGGAACACACGATCACCAGAGCTCAACCAATTAAATATCTGCCTATACTGAAAAAAAAAATTCACTTCATAAGTGCATAAAGATTACAATAACTCAAACTTAATCAAAATAAAAAAAATCTAGCGCAAATATTTATCTACGTATGTATACGCCTACAAATATTCGTGGTCTGACTATTTCTAGTCTGTCTAGAACACGAACTAGCATTCCAAATACCCTTAGCCATTAAATAAATCTTAAACTAAAGTTTTACTAAGAAAAAAGTTCTTTTTAGCGTCTTGCCCCATTATTTCTCTACAAATATACAAAATTTAAAAATTATTCCAAACTATTTTGAAGACCCCAAGCCGTACGACTTACCCAAGGGTTTAGAGTCATTATTATATTATTCTATTTTATATATTCTGCAGTACGAGACAGAGAACTTGAGAAACGCGAAATTTGGCAAACCAAATAGCATCGGCGGTGTCAGTTACGGGTTTTTATATAGGGTATTCTTTATATATTTAATCAATTCTATATAGTAAAAAATATCCTCAATGTAATAATTGTGCAGTCCTTTTTTAAAATATAGCTATATGCATTACGTTTGAAATACATTCTGATACAAACATTATATGCAGCCATAATAAAATGAGCTGCAACCATAATAAAATGAGCTGCAGCCACGGACTCGGCATGATATATGCATCGTTTGAGGATATATGCAAATGATCAGAAATGGGGAACAGAAAATAATGTATTAGGAAATGGTGATAACGAAGATATGACATTTTAATATGTGATAATTTATCGTCGGGCGGCTATAGAAACCTATATTTAGTGCGGAATAGAGTTAATTCGTTGCAGAAAGTTGCAGAAAATCAAAAATACTGCAACTGGTTAGAGAATTGTGGTATTCTCAGAAGGCTGCAATTGACTCTTCAATATGTCCCAGACATGCTCAATTGGTAATAGGTCTGATGAACTCGGTGACCATGGAACGAATTCATAAATAGAACCTGGGTGGCTTGACTAATACAGGCAGACACTCAGCTGCAAAATATCGTCGACGTACAAGCAACCAGATATATTGGCTTGCAACACAATTATTGGAAATCGACTGTACCACGATATGTCTCCCCAGACTGTCACAAACGTGTGATGGCCGTGTACTGCTCGACAAGAAATGCGGGATCAGATCGCTGACCAGTCCTCTTCCTAAAGGTGACACATCCCAACTGTTAGCAAAGAGATTGAAATCGGACGACACGATGTCTATTCCCGTCATTGCCCAAACTATCCCTGCCTTTACGCGGAATACGGGCACGTTAAATATTTGAGAACGTAAATCCTTTTGAGAGGTTGGTGCTAGAGGAATCAGGGTACGGACCCTGTGGATGCAGTCCCCACTAGGTCCCAGTCTAAATTCGCGATGGCTTCTTGACCGTCCAAACAGATAACTTACAACTTCGGGTTGGTCGGAAGATCTGGGTTGAAGAAGAAGACCAGTCCTCCTCCGTACACGAATGGGTCGGTCATCAGCACTGAGAGAGACGTGCGATTTCTTGCTAAAGACAACAATCGGATTATGTCCAGGCTGACCGGTGAAGGGTGAGTGGTATACTCCTTAATGGACGTCTATACCTAATCCTATCTTCTTTCAGACGTCTCCGAACAGTATACCTTTATACAATGATGCATGGGAAATTGGAAATGTCTTGGAATGGGTGATAGCGACGCCATTAGCATGGACTTGGCCGCTCTCCTCATTTCAGGATCCTCTCGATCAGTTGCCTGTCTGGAGCTTCCTGCGCCTGTGCGACGGCAACACGTGCCTTCTCTGATCTACTGTTCTACACCGTAATCTACTGTTCTACACTCTGATCCACACCGAGCAACTATCATATCACTTTGAACAAGATTTCGATTGATTCGTCTGTCAGACCGGCCAGCGTTCCTCAGTCCTATGATGCGATATCGCTCTAAATTCGACAATTGTGTATAGCCTCTTCAAGTACGTCTCAGAGGTACACAACTTGCAGTATCACAGCAGAAAATCCTGCTCCAATTGCACGTGAGTAAGTACGAAGGTCATTTCAAAAGATGATTGATGCATTGTTTTAGTGACCGTTGTATGAGTCCTATAATATTATTGGCGTTGATAATATCATTTGCATAACTTTTAAAACGACATTTACATGCCGAGTTTTGCGGATGTAGTTCAATTTTATCTGGGTGCATATATTTTTTGCAACCTAGTGCATAATTATATTTCTATGACGTTCATCGTTCGATATATTCGCATAAAGATTTTATTCAATTTTCTCATTTTATTCGACAGATGTGGATGAACACAAACATACATGATTATAGAAATGATTAATTCTCATTTAGTAAGTTCAAAATCGGTAATAAATGTTTAAAATACGTAAATTCACATCCAAGAATCGTATTTCTGATCTCCATTAGAATACTTCTCCTTTCCATTACTATGGATTATGTGAAAAACAAGAATCAACTTCAACCGGTATGCCTTGTTATCTTTATAAGTTCATGTTTTTATTTTGAAATTAAAAGCCGCCATGCTGTAACATTAAGTTTAAACAATAAAGTCTCAGAAGTTGCGATATTTTATCTCAAACTAATTTTTAAAACATATCTCTGGAAAAGTAAGAATTCTCCTCATATTCTGTAATTATATTATTTATTCTCTTTCAACTACCGCGGTAGTCTCATGAAAATAATGGTTTTAAAAATATATTTTTATCAGTGTAAATTTGACACTAATATCCATAACAGGTAATAAACTATACGCTATATAAAAATGTTTATTCTTATAAATAAAACATACATAATAGTTTTGAACGCTAAGAAATGGGTTTATTTTTAAAAATTATGACCCTGGGTTTAGAAAAAGAAAACATCATAGAAAGTAAACAATTTTCAATTTATCTATTAAAAATTTTGTGCCCTATAATATATTGTAATCTGGGTATTTGAATAACTTGCGGATTATTCAGCTGCGGATTTTAATACGAGTCGAAAAAAATTGGTGGTATCTCCAGTCCGATGGGGCCAAAATGTTTTTGCATAAATAGCATTTTGAAAAATAAAACTGCAATAAGTTCAATACATTTGTTTGATTTTTTCTGAATCATTTGCTTCGTTTATATGCGTAAGACTAGGAATAGATATGTGAATCCAGGAATATGTGAGACAATTTTATGTGCAATATTTATTAGGGCTCTAATGTTTAACAATGGCATCATGCTTAAGGACGACAGGTTTATAGCACCCTGACCAGCGAGTTCAATTAGGTCATAAACAAAGGAAGCCAAACTGAAGCCACGAGACTGAGTAAACATATTCACCAATATTGAAGATGTCTGGTCGCATGGTTCTGAGGTCGAACAATGATGTCGACGAGGCGTGTCAGACCTCAGGTAGAAAGAGGCGGTAACCGAAAGGTTCTAGAGATGATATACACGATTTCTACACATAGATGATATGCACGATTACTACACAACTTCTGCAATAGAGAGTATTCCAAAAAAATGTCCTGACATAACTTCAACACTCAATTCACTTTGATGTGAACGAAATGTCCTGATTAATAGAACTTCAACGGCAGATGTCAGATCGACTGCAGTACGTGTAGGAGTATTACACCGTGAGTTAGTACCAGTACGATATACACTGTTGTTAGAGTACCAGAACCTAAAGTGGCGGTGTGTGAGCGTCTAAAGGCAACCAGCAGGTATGTGCGAATCAAGTACTGTAGAAGGTCATGCATGCAATTTAGACATTTTTAACTGGGTAAACATATTAACCAATAACCACGAGACTGGTTAACCATTATTCACAATATTGAAGATGTCTGGTCGCATGGCTCTGAGGTCGACCAATGATGTCGAAGATGCCTGTCAGATCTCAGGCAGAAAGAGGCGGTAACCGGAAGGTTCAAGAGATGATATACACGACTTCTACACATAGATGATATACACGACTTCTACACATAGATGATATACACGACTTCCACACGTAGATGATATACACGAATTCTACAATAGAGAGTATTCCACAGAAATGTCCTGACATAAGTTCAACGCCCAATTCCCTATGATGTGAACGAAATGTCTTAATGAATAGAACTTCACCGGCAGATGTCAGATCGACTCCAGTGCATGTAGGAGTAATCCAACGTGAGTTAGTACCTGTACGATATACACTGGTGTTAGAGTACCAGAACCAAAAGTAGCTGTGTGTCAGCGTCTAAAGACAGTATGTGCGAGTCAAGTATTGTAGAAGGCCATAAATGCAATTTAGGCATTTTTAACTTGCCTGGTCTCACATTTCCACGCTTCTCCGTAAAACAATAATGTGTTAATTGACGTAATTATTTTAATAATTAACAACATGCTGTTAATAAGTAATTTGTTTTTAAAGTTAGAAAAGGGTGCAATTAATTGAGAAGTATTATGTTAATAAATATTATTTTATAGGAACTCGCACTAGAGATAAATATGGTGGGTTTAAGCGGCATACAACGCAGTTTGTTTTAAATGTCAACGATTTACGATATTCGGCCATGTTTAAGATGATTTAATTTAATTTTATGCTTTGCATATAAGTTTACAGCACCACATTTGTTACATATGTGAGACCAGGAATATATATGTGAATCCAAGAATATGTGAGATAGTTTTATGTGCAATATTTATTAGGGCTGTAATGTTTAGAAATGGCATCATACATTAAGACGCCAGATTCATGGTACTCTGACCAGACCATAAACATAGGAGGCCAAACTGAAGCCACGAGATTGGGTAAACATGTCGACCAATATGAAAGCTGTCTGATCGTGTAGTCCTGAGGTCGACCAATGATGTCGAAGAGGAATGTCAGATCTCCGGCAGAAGGAAGTGGTAACCGAAAGGTTCTAGAGATGATATACACGACATCTACACAATAAATAAGAGCGATTTCATAGACAACAATAGAGAGTATTCCACAGAAATGTCCTGACATAACTTCAACACCAGATTCCTTAAGATGTGAACGAAATGTCCTGATACACAGAACTTCAACGGCAGATGCCAGATCGACTGCAGTACGAGTAGGAGTATTACACCATGAGTTACTACCAGTAGGATATACACTCTGGGGGATGAGGTTGGGAATCGGTGGAAGGATGTTCCCACACTGTTAGGAGAGGACCCCTACTTCTGGTTGCCGCTTCACAGCTGAAGGATCTTTCACCTCCAACGGATCCTACGCTAGCGGGCTTTCTTCCTTCTCTTCTCTCTCATCTCTCCTCTCCCCGCAGACCCCATTTTATTCTTCTCTTTGACCTGCACAGGTTCCTTCTTTTTCTTTTTTTTCAGCTCTAGGCAACAGGGGTAATGCACAAGTATTATTGATCTGGGCCCAGACCACCTAAGTCGTGGTCTCCAGCCCAATAGGTTCGCACTACTAGCTGCTTCTTATTTTCAGCAAGTTGGTTATTGCCCAAAAGCCTCTTATAATTCTGTGTCTATCCACCTCAGTAGTGGAAGCCTTTTGCTGAGGCCTAAGTTATTTTCGTATTGCTGGGGTATCGTCTCAGCCCTCTGTTTTCTTGGTGTTCTCCCACCTAAGTGGTGGTTCCTTAGGTTAAATGCTGCCAGCTCAACTCTGCTCTAATCCCATTCTCTTTCAGTTTTACTTTAATCCCTTTCCCTTTCAGTCTTCTGCATCAGTTTTCCCCATTGCCATATTTATTTCGCTTTGCCACGTTCTTTTTCAGAAAGAAGCGTGAAGAGGCCATTTAAACGGGGTCTCTCCTGAAGCCGATAAGTTTGCAAGACACCACCGGGTCGTTCAGATTCCTGGTTCTGGCTCTAAACAGACCCATCCTGCCTCTCATTTAAGTAATATTTCCACCCAGCTTCAGTTTACAGGTCACAGGCTTCAGGTTTAACCCTTTCGTGACGGCGGCATTCTGGAGCTGTCGCGGTCCAAAGGACGACGCGCTTCGCTTCCGAACTGGTCGAAAATGGTGAATATCAAAGAGTACATAATGCAAATGAAAATAAAAGGTGTGAAGAAATTCAAAGTCAAAACAATAATCATGAGGTGGAAAATACTCAAAATTCACTTGAAATTTAAATAATGGATGTGTTGTAAAATGAAAGTCAAAATGTTAATGTTCAGGAAATTCAAAATGAAAGTCAAAATCATGATAATGAAAATACTCAAATTTCAAATGGGAATAAAATAACGGATGTTTTGGTTAGTGAAAATGTTAATTTTGAAGGTGGTCTGAATACAACTAAAAGTCATAATAATGAAAATATTCAGAAATCAGAGGACAATAAAATAATGGATGTTTTGGAAAAAGAAAGTCAAAATTTTAATTTTCAAGAAAATGAAAATGAAAATGAAAATCATGATAATGATAAGCAAAATTCACTTGAAAATACAATAATGGATGTTTTGGTTGATGAAAATAATAATTTTCAAGAAACACAAAATTCAAATGTTTGTAAAAATTTTCAAAAGGAAAATGTTAAAATAATAAGGGATATTAATCACAATGATAATGAAGGAAATGATATTCTAAAAGTAGATTTAGAAATAGTTGAAAGTCAAAGCAAATATAAAGAGTATGTTAGACAAAAATTAGAGTTACTAAATGGAATACATATTTATAACACAAAGGAAATTGAAAGTAATATTCATGAACAAAGTGAGAGAAAGCTAGGTCAACAATTTCTCATGAAATCAAAGACTGTTAAGAATTCAAATTTTCTGATGATTGGTTCTTAATGAATTGTAAAATGAGAGAGATATAAGATAATAACAAGTCAAAATGAATTATATGGAAAATGATCTGGCATTGAATGAATTATAAAATTTAAAAAATGGATAATGATATGAAAATTTAAAAAAAAGTAATAAGGAAGGAATTGTTTAAGAATGAAAATAGTATGAATTTCTAAGGAAAAAATAAATAATCATGGACTGGTTTAAAAATGAACATGGTATGAATTTTACAAAAATTGATAATACTTGTACAAATAGTTCTTTTTCAAAAATAATATTATATCATAATATAATTTATAATGTTAAGTCAAAATGTTACATGTGATAAGAAAATTATGCAAAGATTAATTTATGCAAATAATTTCTACAAAAATGAAAGGTAAAATCAAATATGTTACACATGTTTTTAAATTACACACACATATATATATATATATACTCTGGTAATGTCATATAAAATGGTGATTAGGTTTTTGGAAGTATGACAAAAAATTGTGAAAAAGATATTCTGAATTAGGTGAAAGGTCATGAAAAATAAAAATAAATTTGGATGCAATAAATGTCATAAGTGGTAAATAAATAAATGATAATATGATTTACGACGATAAAGGGGTTAGCCGCAGTTAGTAAAATGTCAAAATAAGTAATAATTAGATAATAATGTGTGAGATAGAATGATAAACAATCGAGCGGTATAAATGGTTATAAATGTCAAGTATTCTAAGTTTAAGGATAAAAATAAATTGAAATATATAAATATGATAAATTTTGTATGTACGGTGAGTAAATAAATCCGCGTTTAAAATGGATAAATAAATAAATAAAAAGGATTTCAATTCATAAGAAGTTAAAGATATAAATAAATACATTAATGAATAATCCAGTAAGTAGAATAATGAACGGAAGTCATTTTAAAGAAGAGTTAAAAATAAAAGTTTTCAGATAAAAACAAATTAAATTTCAGTTTTTTTAAAAAAAATAAAAATTATATAAAATCTGAAAATTATGAAAGTATTAAGCAAGGAGTTAAAAAAATATTAAACAAAACATATATGTCAAAAATTTTAAAATTTAAAAAAAAGTAATTGTTTTTTAATTTCATAAAGTCATATGAAAGGTATAGAGAAAACAAATTAAATAAGAGATAATCTCAATAACAAATGGAAAGGTGAAATTTAAATAATATAATAATACAATAAAATAATTGCAAATAATAGAATGATGCTATTGTAAAATGGGAATGCAGTCAGGTCATAAGAAGGCACCATAGAGATGACTTTGATATTTAATCACCAAGAGTTAATGCGATATATGAACGACATTAAATACAGTTGCTGACAAAGTCCAAGACAGACTTGAAGGTATGTGCCCATTAAAAATGATATCAGCCTGAGGAGAACATGACAAGTCGCAAATCCGGCAGAGAACGCCTATATAATACGTCAGCACTGGGTAATTGGCACCTCATCCGCAAGGCAGTCATGGACCGTACAGTTCCATCTCGACAGTTCCCAGAACGTTGGAGCACTGCTATTGTTGCATCAGTGTCTGCTGCAATAATTCTTCAGCGTCCGCTGCTACGCAGACTGAGTGCAAGAATTCCATTGTACAGGATTCCACTGACGCAAAACCATCGGCTACAATGGGCGGATCAACATAGACACTGGCGAGCCGATTGGCAACAAGTTGACTTTTCCAATGAATTCCCCCCCCCCGGGGACCAGTGAAAATTTTAATTTATTATTATTGTGCTATAAATCGAGTTTTATATCGTATGGAAAGAAATTGTGGAATTTATTTTTGTGAATTTTTTTTTGCTCAAGTCTGGTCCGAAAGTCGATACCTTGGCGTGGTGGGGGGCCTCCCCTCTGAAATTATATCTGAGGGGCGAATTCGACTCCTGATTGGTGCCCATCAGGGCTCACTTTCCGTATAAATTTCACAAACTTTGTGATTTTATAGACTTTAGGTAGTTTTCTACCCTTTCTTTTGTCAAAATGGCAACTGAAGATGAATATCCCAGTACGGATATTGTGATTGACGCATCAATCAAAGACTATAATGAATACATTTCACAAACTCTTGAAGCTCAAGAGACTATAATTTCGGCCATTGTGTCTGCCAAAGTAAATGTTGTACCCGAGATACAAATCAGAGAAGAAGTCAGCAAGCTACTGAAATTAATAATAGAACAACAGAAAATAATAACAGTTCAAGTGGATGGAGAAGAGAAAAATAGAGGAAGGACAAAGGCAGCATATGCAGAATTAGTGAAGGAGGGTGTCAGACAGGAGAGTGTCCCGAGAATTAGATCTAAATGTAGGGTTAAAACCTTCCTGGCGAGTATATACCCAAGAGAGGCAAAGACCTCTGAGAAAACAAAACAAGAAATTCAGGCTCTGATAAATCCAAAGCGATTGGCAATATCTATAACAAGAGTGAAAAAAATAAGCAGAGGGGGAATATTAGTTGAAACCAACAAGGAAGAAGATATAGAAAAATTGATAGAAAGTTTTAGACAAGGTGACAAGCTCAATAAAGAGTTCACGATCCAGAAACCAGTAAAAAGGAAGCCACAAATTATAATTTATAATGTGGATAGTGGATTTACGAAAGATTCCTTAAAAACTGCAACATTTGAACAAAATAATGAAATAAAAGCAGACTCAGAAATAGTAGTAAAGCATAACTTCAAAGGAAGGAATGGTGAGAACTGGATTGTGACTAAATATCCTGTAACATTTAAGACAATTATTAAAAATAAGAAACTATATCTGAGTTGGAGTAGAGCCAATTTAAGAGAGTATTTGAGACCTACTATTTGTTATAAGTATCAAAAATGTGGTCACATTGCTAAATTTTGCAATGGTGAAGAAAATTGTAAAAAATGTGGGGAAACCAGCCACAAGGAAAAATAATGTAAAAATCCGGAAAATTGTCTGAATTGTGCTTTTAATAATAAAAAATTTGATTCCAAGTATGAGATGAACCATCGTAGTATGGATTATTGTTGTAAAGTTTATCAAAAAGAACTGGACTTTATTGGACAAGACTGATTATGGGGAATAGAGTGTGAGGAATTGAACTGTGTTCTGCTTTGTAGATATGAAATGTAGTTATTTCGTGATTGATTTTGTCTTGTTTTGTATCGTATTTTATTGTAGGAGTGAGGCTCTTACTGTTTGTGAATAAAATAATTCTTGTGGTAGATTTTAAGTGGATTTTATGTGTGGGAGAATCTTCCCTCTGTTTTAATTATTGCAGGATTGCATATTGCATATATGTGAATATTTTTGTTTATGATGATATGAGCAGATTTATTTTAAAGTTTTGGTTTTAAATCTTTTAAATATATCAAGTGGAATGTATAATTTTTGCAAATGAGGAAGTGTCTCTGCTGTATGCCCTCTCCTTATGGAGAAATTTTAATGCCTTGTCTTTTTGAACTTGTATTGACGATTGTTGGAGCTTGCTCTATGTATTGGATTAAGAAATAAAATCTGTATGGATGGCTGTATTTTTGTTATGTGATTTCGTATTTTCTGTACGAGTTGTACTTTTACTTTATTGTATACTTTGTTACCGGCCTAGGGGGCCTGACTCTGTGATTCTGGTCAGAGGATGAGTTCACCGTTTGTTTGGCCGTAGACCTTTGTGTTTTGCTTTTGCTTTTCGGTCTGGGCCTCCCAGCGACCTGCTCGGCGCTTCGGTGTCGTGGTGGGGCTGGGAGGGTCCCGGTTTGGGGTGGCGGATGTGTCCCTTTGGTGTCGGCCTCGGCCAGTGGTGCTTCCGCCGGTGGTCGCTGAACTGGGGAGCATGTGCTGAGGGCGGCAGTGTTACGGTCGCGACTATGGCTCCTTATACCTTCGGGTGGGTCGGGATAATTCATGATTTCCAATGAATTCCGTTTTAATTTGGGGTACAATGAAGGCCGCATTCACGTTAGACGCTACAGCGGTGAACGCCGCCTTCCGGAGTGCGTTATCCAACATCATACTGGACGAACGCTAAGAGTACTGGTCTGGAGCGCCTATTGAATATGTCTGAGATTTTGTCGGTCGGTTTCTTGTTCGTGACACTCGCCCCGTAGCTAATACAAATAAACTTTGGATTCAGATTGAAGCAATCCGGAATGCTGATCCTTAGATACAATTTTTTTCTTTGTAAATTTAATCGTTTATTTGTATCAATACTGCTCATTTGTGGGATAAATTTCATTCAATTATGATGACTCCTTCATGGTGTTGCAGTTCTTGGTGAGACTTAAAAATTGTGTGAAGTTTATCAAAATTGTGTTGAAAATTAAAGAAAGTAATAAATTTACATTCGTTAGACGCTGATGGACCGCTAGTTAACGGTTAGAATTTCTTCTGAACCCATTAGAAAAATATCCTCTTTACTTCACAATTTGGAGATTTTTGAAAATTTTCACTTCAATAAAATGTTTAGCGATGAGGTTATTGATTTGTCATAGACACCACATTTCTCTGAGGTATTGCATGATTACATCAACTAATTTTTTCCCTGGTTCACTCCTTTTGTACACTATAATTTGAGTTCAAATACTCAGAATTTTACGAATTTTTGCGTCTTTCTTATTTTTATCGCTGTATGTGCAGTTTCAATATAGGATTGTTGCATCCGATCATTTCGCTGATTACTTTCAGTTCTGATACTGAGTTTCAGTTTTATACGCCCTAAATATGATAATCCGAATATTTTCGAAACAAACATTTGCTTAATATTTTTTATGTGTGCATTTTTAACGTTTCATATATAATTTGTACGTAAAGTCACTTTCCTTATTTTTGAAAACGCATAGTTGCCAGGCAGTATATTATAACTATACATGTCAAAGAAATAGGCACGTGTTGGTAAAACATTATTAGTATAAAATGTTTGAAATTATTAACCGTTCATAACAGTTATTACCAAATTAATGTAGATTACGACTCTACGTTATTATAAATACTCGTATATAATATATATATATATATATATGTATATATACCTAAATGGCAGTCTAAGAAGTATGTGGTTTTCAAAGGCGAAAACACGACTAGTTAGATTAAAAACATAATGGAGCTCATTATCCCAATTTTATCAAAATAATTTTGAGTTTCTTTCGGTCCTATATCTGTTTTCTAAAAAATTCTAATGGTAATAGTAGCAATAATAAATAAGTATTTGGAATTGGCTCAGAGTTGTATTTTAATTATTTTATATGCTTTATATTTTACGCTAATATGAATTGTAAATAAATAATAATATGTGATTTGAAAATATCTTAAATATCACCATTTTAACTATGCACTATATATCATCGTAAAATGGATAGAACTAAGCTTCATGATGGAAGAACGTTTTTATAGGCTACAAGTGGGGGGAGATCATAAAATATCTTCGCAAGCTCAAATAACATATTTTTTATTTTTAAGATAACAGCAAAATTTTATATCCCCATAAAATTACGGCGATGTGGGATGTAAATCTTGGAAGTATTGTATTATATGAAAGTATTTGTGTATAATTGTAAGAATATTCTTAAAATTGAAATGTTTAAAAGCTATTACTTTCTATGTCTTTCCTATAAAATTGCTATGGTCTGCCACAGTATTGCTATCCATAATTTATTCACTGTGATACTTTTAACATCGAACACATAAAAACATAAAATAAATCATTAAAATTTCATCGAAATATTTGCACCTGTTTTAAAATAAAGTTAATTCAATGCGGAGTCAATGGAACCATCAATAACTTGTTAATAGTTTACACTAGAAACTTTTGCAAAGAGGGTTCATACGGAAAACGAATGGTAATTGGAAACAAATAAAGAATTAGAGCAAACTGTTCAGCAGAGATATATATTAATTAATATTCATTTTCTTCAATAATTAGTAATTGTATGAATAATTTTAGTTTCATATATTTTGTTGGTTGTAATAACTGTGATCTGCTTTACAAATAATTTATTCAGGAAATATGTTAGAAAGTTTTAGATCAATCATGAATAAAGTATTTATTATTATACATCTTCCAACTAAAAAACAATTTTTTTAAATATCCCTAAAATGCGGTCTGCGGCTGATATATATCAAATTATCACAATACTACAATAATTTGTTAGATTTGGAGACTTAAAACTTCGTTAAAAACGTTAAAATACACGATTTTTATACTGGTAAAGAAAGATGGATGCCATATTTTATTTTGAAGTGGATCATGTGGTCCCTTTATATTATATGGGTGTAATTAATATTTAAATTTTTATTTAAAAATCTACCGAACATACGTTGTTGAAATTATTTTTATATATTTTATGTTATAATTTGAATCTTTCTTAAATTTTTCGAAACAATTTGTGAATTTTAACTTAATATTATTTTAACTTTAATATTATTCATTTACATTCCCATACGTCCTAGAGACCGTCTCAAAACCTTACTAAAATTTAATTTTGATAAAGTCATTTTTACGGCAGTCATCGTGCAAAATGGAAGACAGACAGACAGACAGACAGACAGAAAGAATGATCAAAGCCATAAACACTTTTCAACTATGTTGTAAAATGTTAAAAACAAACTTGTTCCGTGCCTATAAAAATCTGTATTTTTTTTTTAACTTGGAAATTTTGATGATCATGCTCCAGCTCCTATTAAAAAACAGCTTGTTAAGGATTGAAGGCGTATTAGAAGTTTAGAGCAATTTCATGTTATTTTACCATCTACAAATGATATCAAATCAATAAGTGTGCAATTATTAAAACTAATTAAAAAATTCTGATAGGGGTAAGCATATGGCTTTTCTTATATATATAATGCAATGAATTTACTTCTTTAACGGTGAAAAAGTGATGAAAAGATCCACGACACTGTGTTTGTAACATTAAATTGTACATTTGGCGCGGTAAACGGTACATCCGGATGGCAACATCTAAAATTATTTCGTACTCAATTAACTTATATTTTACACAACTCTAAATAACCAATTATCAATATTGATAAGCATTCACATCATCCTCATTAAGCAATATAGTCCATAAATGCAATATTTTAATAATAGATTTATCAATTAGGCGTCATTTTCATTAACTTGCGTCAGTTTTTAACACTTTACAACAAAGTTGAAAAGTGTTTATGACTTTGTTCATTCTGTCTCTCTGTCTGTCTGTCCGTTAGCACGATAACTGCCGTAAAAATGACTTTATCAAAATAAAATTTTAGTATGTTGTTT
This sequence comes from Amaurobius ferox, assembly GCA_951213105.1. Classification (NCBI taxonomy): domain Eukaryota; kingdom Metazoa; phylum Arthropoda; class Arachnida; order Araneae; family Amaurobiidae; genus Amaurobius; species Amaurobius ferox. The sequence continues at coordinate 3,151,118 of OX578134.1, read as the reverse complement.
AGACGGTCTGTGGGACCTATGGGAATATAAATAAATAATATCACCCATTTAGTTTTTTATTGAACCCGGATTGAAAAAATGAAATACATTGAACCCTATGGGACCTAATTTTTCAAACATTTTTTAAGCAAATTTAAAATTCACAAATTGCTTCGAAATTTTTAGGAAATATTCACATTATCCCATAAAATATATAAAAAATTCAGTAAAATATATTAAGTACGTTTTTAATTAAAAATTATTTAATATAGGGAAAAAAACAAATTCAATTAAATTCTGACTTTTGGGATATCCTCCAGAAAGAAAAAAGTATATAATAAATATCTTTCCAAGAGCTTAATTATTTTGTATATGAGAGAGGCCTACGCATTTTAAAATAAATTTGGTAGATAACAATTTTTCAATTTTTTTTTAAATTTTATATAACTCTTAATGATATACTTATTTGATGGCATTTGTAATGCACTTTCCTACGCCCTAGAGAGTTAAACACAGCTTAAATTTGTTGAACATATTATTCTACAAAAATTTGGTGGATCTTTAAATATAGATCATACATTTTTTTCGAAATGGCCTGCAAATAATCCCCGTTCACTTCCATAAATCATTGTTGTAATATTGTTAAAAATTCTGATGTGGGCTTTCCCTGCAGACTCATATTCACATTCTCTTTATTTCTTCAATAATAACTTGAGTTTATCTGCACAAAATAACAGCCATAAGTATTTTAAATGACATTGAATTTGCACGTTAAACTTAAATTTGGTTCTCATTTGATAGCTGGATTTATTGTCAAAGGTGGCGTAGCGAAAACGCGAAAAATCCGGAATATCTCAAGAACGGCTAGTCCTAGAGTAATGGGGTTAGTCTTATTCTTTTTGTTGTCAAAAATCACGTATAAAATAGGAATTTAATTGATATAATTGAGCATACGTAGTCTTTTACTTTTATATTTAACGATTTTTGCAGCCCATTTCTCAAAAATAGCCCGTTCCTTTTTCCCGAATCGTACTAGAATAACCTACAAATGATTTATATACTAAATTTTGTTAAATTTGGTATATAAATCACTTGTAGGTTATTGAAATAATTTACACCAAATTTTGTTAAATTTGTTCCATTAGTTTTTAGCTAGAGTGGATAAAGGCAAAGAAGTAGATTCTTTTATTATGAAGGTAGATTCTTTTATTATGAATCGTACTATAATCTAATGAACATCAGGCCTTCCCACTAGAAACATACCTACCAAATTTTATGAAATTCGATCCATTAGTTTTTCAATTAGAGTGGATGTAATATCCTCACAGACACACAGAAATATACACAGATATACCCTTACACACACAGACGTCTTCCTAAAAATAGTTTTTTCGTGTTCTAGAAGTTCCAAAACGTGTAGATCCTTCGAAAATTCGACTTCAGATCTTTGGCACAATTCCAATACTTTGAATACATACACAAACACACACACACACATATATATTATTTGTGTATCTAAATTCCGTGCCTACGCAATTACAATTGTTGGGATTTTAAATGATCCCTAAACTTTTATTATTTCTTCAACGATGCCAAATTTTAACTTATGCATAATGCAAATATCTCAAGCGGTTGTAAGGTGAGTTACATAAGAATTTCTGAATTTTTTTCACACAAAATTATTTAGCTCTGGAGTCTGAACTGCAAGTTGTATGAATGAAATATTCATTGATTTTGCATAAAGAATCAGATGATTTATATTTCGATACAGTTTTAAATATTTAAGTATAATAAATTACTGTAGAACTGTGATAATGTAAAAGATATCACCAATGAATATATCACATTTTAGAAATTTTTAAATGAAATTGCATTTCAGTTGGAAGGTGTTTCATAATCAATGCTTATGCATGATTGATCTTTCTCGTTTATTTTTGACTATATATTTGTCAATGTGGGGTCAAATATTGCCAAGTTTACGATATTTAGAGAAATAATAAGGTATACCCATTATATGAGGGAAATAAAATTTGCAAAATATTGCATCCTATTTGACGTCATTTTTATCAATTTGATAACATTATTATCAATTTGACGATATTTTCATCAATTTGGCGACATTTAAAACTGGCCAAGTTGGCGATATTCCGTAAAATTCGTCTCTATAATTTCGTCAAGCATTTTGGCCGGAGAAGTAAGTTATTCTTATAGCAGATAAACGACTAATGGCGTCCAAATGCAAGACAATTACCCAAAGTATCTACTCTTATAGTAAATTCTTATTATTTACTAGATATTGAATTTTTATCAATTAGTCTTCATTTTCATTGATTTGGAGACATTTTAATCAATTTAGTAACATTTTTATCAATTTGGCGATATTTTCGTCAATTTGGCAACATTTACAAACCTCGACAAGGTGGTGATATTCCTCCGACAAAGTTTCGCCAAACACTGTTTATAGAGAAATAGGTTAGTCTTACGGTAGATAAACGACTAATCGCGTCAAATTACAAATCTATGGTCCAAAGTATATTATGTCGTGATTGAAATGAGCTAGATCTACGATAATTGATGATAATAACTTTATGGCATAGTATTACATATGAAAAATGAACAGATTTCACAATAGTCAAATTTATTTGAAAAATGTATAATATCTCAAGAACGAGTTGTACTAGCGTTCTCAAGTTTAGGTCAATCGTTTGGTAATGAAAAATTATGTAAGACATGATTATTTATGTAACTTTATTTGATGTTTTAATTTTTTGATGAATTTTTAAAAATTTAATTTCAAAATTTAGGAGAATTCTGAACATTCGATTGCGTGTACAAACAATAAGCTTCGAGTATTCACTCATTGTGATTTTTGTATCAAATTTTGTTCGGATTGCTTGATCCGTTCGTGAGATATCGTATCCACAGACTCACTGACACACACACACACACACACTTTCACATACACACACACTCTTTCACACACACAAACACTTTCACACACACACACGCACACTTTCACACACACGCACATTTTCACACACACACACACATAAATGTCACCTCAGAAACGTCTGATTCCTGTTCATGGATGCTTCAAACATGCTTTCCTGTCGAAAACTCGAAATCGAATTTTCGATCCCTGCACAACACTTTCCTTATGCATTATGCTATGTATATAAGAAAAGTAAAAGCGACGCAGGAGACTCGATTTATGATTCACAAAAGGCAAGGTTGCAACTTTTCGACGAGAAATTATAATGTTTAGCCACAAGACTCCTAAAAAATTAAACCAGATTTGGTTCTCCAATTTTGACCAGTTTTATTTACGCACAATCCAATACAAATGAAACTGAACAAGAAATAAATTTGAATTATATTTTAACAGCATTACCTAGAAAATTTTAAGTATAATTTGGAGACAATTGAATCGAAAAAATTTTTAATGGTAAAAGAATTCAAGGGATGTAATCAAACAAATTGAATAAATAATCTTTATTATTACAAAGCCTTGGATAACGAAATATTTTAAGTCGACAAGCCATAACTTCGAAAAAAGATCATAAAATTTTGGTATTTATCTAACATATTAGCAAATGGTATATCTTCTACTATAACGATTATATTTCTGCAATAGCTTAAAGCATATACAAAAATTGTTTCTTCACTAGCAGGTATCATTCATAAAGACCTAGCGTAAAGCATGAGCATGATATTATAAGCTAGAAAGTTATCAGATGAAGCAGATTAACCTTCAAAGGAGTAAATATCTTTTCACACAAATACTAGCTTTAAAATTTGATTATAAACTTCTAAAAATGCTCTGTTATTACATTTAAAGATTCATAAAAAGATAAGGGGAAGCAACATTTTGCTTCATAATTTGAAACACCTTCCCTGGCCAATAATGGTTTTTACTTAGTTTATTAATAAAAAAAAGATCTAAGCTACCTTATGTTTGCACCATTTAAGGTAAATAATGAATTTTATTAGATATTGAATTACGCCGTTTGTTTAAAATAAAGATAAATAGTTTCTTCCCCTTTCAACTTTCCCTTCTTGAGCACACATAATAATCAAATGATAATAGCTCAACTTATAAAGTCAATATTTCGAAAACTATATTCTGTGAATTTTCAGCGTTTTAATAAAATACGAAACACTGAATGATAGTTGTTAAATCCTAATATTTTTCATCAGATTTTCAATTTATTTACTTTCTTAAAATTAATTCGTCAGGAATTTAAATGGCTCCACTGTTTCAATCAAAATATTTTCACAAAAAATAATTTTAGAAATATATTTCTAGCCATAGTTTACAACTTTCATAGCATTAATTAACATTTGTATTTCCAAATTGAGATAATTCAATTATAATCAAGGTTCTATGTTTTAAGAAGTAAATGCGAATCTCAAGCAAACATTATCCATGGTAAAACAAGGAATGAACAATAAAACAAGGAACGAACACGAAAACAATATTCATGGTAAAACATGGTAAAACAAGAAAGATCAATCATGCATAAAGCATTGATTATGAAACACTTTCCAACTACAATGAAATTTTAATTAAACATCTCTAAAATGCGATACATTCAGCGGTAATATTTTTAAAATTATCACAATACTACAGTAATTTATTATATTTGAAAACTTTATCGAAAGAATGAACTTTATTCAAATGACGTCATTGAAATATAAATTTCCTGGCTCTATGAAAAAGCTGTAAAAATGTCATTCATAAACATTTATTCTATTACATTCATTCATCACAAGACTACAATAATTTATTTTACTTTAAATCTTAAAACCATGGAGGTAAAAGTAATTTAACTCTGTGTTTAAAACTTCACCGAAAAAGTCTGCTATATAAAATCGTTTATTCTCTATATAAAATCAATGACTGTTTCATTCATATCAACTATATTGCAAACTCCAGCCCTAAATAATTTTGCGTTAAAGAAATTCAGGAATTCTTATACAACTCATCTTGCAACATGCTGGGATGTATATGTGAAAATTAGGCTTCGTTATAGAAATAATCAAAGTTTGGTGATCATTTAAACTCAAATATATTGTAATTGCGTTGTTTCACTATGTAGATGCACAGAATTTATGCTAAAATAAAGCAGTTTTAGGACGGATACAACACTAAATATGAATTAAAAAGAACTTTAAAAATTATGATTTTGACACAAGATGGATGCCATATTTTATTTTGAAGTAAGTCACGTGATCTCTTCATATACAGGGTATAATTAATATTTTAATTTTAATTTAAAAAACTACTGAATATATTTTACTGAATTTTTTTTATATATTTTACGGGGTCATTTGAATACTTCCTAAAACTTTCGAAGTAATTTGTGAATTTTAAATTCGCTTGAAAGATGTTTGAAGAATTAGCTCCCACAGGGTACAATGTGTTTGATATTTTCAACTGGGGTTCAATCCAAAACTAATTGGGTGATATTATTCATTTCTATTCCCATTGGTTCCACAGACCGTCTGAACAACATACTAAAATTTCATTTTGATAAAGTCATTTTTACGGTCGTTTTCGTGGTAACGGGCAGACAGACAGACAGACAGAATGAATGAACAAACTCATAAACACTTTTCAACTATGTTGTATAGTGTTAAAAATTAAAGTACAAGAAATTAAATCATCTTCACAAAACAAAATTGAAATCTCAGCATGATTTGCTCAAAGATTCGGCAAAACCGGAACTGTACTTTCAGGTCTGGTGTTCCCTGGTCAAAGATACAATCTCTCCACGTAATCATACACAGTCTGTTTCAGCCGTAGTATATATTGTCTTTAATTGACTACCACTAAGAAGGAATTGTGTGATTTTAAATGATAGTAAGGATCCCTTCCAGAAGGGCATCCTAGACCTAAAAGTAAATCTGCGATATTAAGAAAATTTGGCTCAAACCATTTTTAGATTTCGTTCATTTTTTTAAAGACTATTTTTGTTTTTGGTACTTGGTGAGCAGTTTTGTGAGATTTTACTGTGTGCGTTTTTCAGAAATACTTCTCAACATGGTAATGCAAAAATAGGTTTAGCTGATATTGAAAATTTTACTTTACCGTAACCCTTTACGTTTCTGATCAAGGGGTGGGTCAGGATGTGTGGCATGGTGGTTGCCGTTGTATCTGTTCCTGTCCTATTCGCAGCGGATGTTCGTTGTGTGACCGGAGGAAGTTCCGGAGAGCTGATGGTGGATCTGTGTATGGTCTCTCGCCTCCGGCTTTTCCAAGGGCATGTGCCGGGGCATTCAACTTTGCTGTCGCTGCGATTGATCACCATCCCGTGTACTTTCTGAAAGTACCGGGATTTCTACTAATTTACCATAAACCGCCATTTATTATTTTTTAATTTCAAAAATTCTAAATTAAACGTAGGTTCAAATTTTAAAAGAGAAGTTAAGAGCCCTTCGCCTTTCTCGCGCTTCTTATTATAAAGAATGCATTTTACACAGTTATCTATAACACTTTCTATTTGCTTTCTTGCATTTGGAATATAAAAGCTTTGATTTAAAATGTCTTCAGTTTTGGATGCGACAAAATGACCTTTTTTTGTGTACTTCTCGGATTATTTCTGTTTACATCGCTTGATGTATTACTAACACTTCTCTTCCATCTGCATATTTGTATAAAATATAATTTTTAATTAGATAATCGTTTTTTTCTCTTTACCGATTAAGGTTTTTATTATTTTCACATGTTCATCCTCTTCTTGTGCGGTATAGACTTTCGCGGTCACTTCACCGTGAGAACTATTAACTATCAAAACAGCATTGCGACTTAGTGCATCTACATGTTTCATCAGTTTTCTCGGATCTATGAATAACTTCATAAACAAATTCTTTCAGCAATAATACCCATCTTGTGACTTTTGGACGAAGATCTTTTTTATCGATTGTTTTATTTTAAAGCTTCGTAATCTATCATATTTTTATCTATCATATTTTAATCTATCAATTTTTGCATTTGAAACACCGGATTCCTTCTTTTTATTCCTACAGTCAATTGACTTATGACATACTTCATTGCAATTGAAACACTTGATAAAGGCGATGTTTTCATGACCACGTACATAACTCGTATTTTAGTTTTGTCATACTCTTCACTAAAGTGCTTTTTGTTCTTTTCATCCGATATTTTCGAACCCGTTTTCAACTGATATCGTGTTGCTTCGTATTCATCTAACCTATTTACCAAGTCATCAATTTGCTTTTTCTTAGGAAAGTAATCAATAAAATGTTCGCCTATCTTATTAGGCAATTTTTGTTTCATTTGATCTACTATCACAAACTCTTTGACATAGTCGTAATTGGATACTTCTAAACTTCCTATCCATTCTTCGAAGTAATTTCTTAAGTCAAAAGCAAAATAACTCCACGTCGCAGAATCGACTTTTCTATGCGATATGAAATTGTGATGGAAGTGTTCCGAATTTAGTTTGAATCCCTTCAGTAACAATTTCTTTACATAATTATAGTCATTAGACTTTTCATCTGGCTCTCGGGTGATTAAATTCACTAATTCTAATGGGAGTAAATCCAACAAATATGTAATCCACTCCTGTTTCGGTATTTCGACTCGATTTATTTGCCTTTCAAACAGAGCTAAGTAAACATTTATATCACTGTTTTTTTCGAAACTGTTAATCAATTTACGTAAATCGTTAGCTTTCCACGTACCGGCTACCTCGGCATCATATTTGCGTTTGCTTGCCGTTTCAATTTCCAATTTTTTCTCCTCCAATTCCATTTCGCACTCAACATTTTTTTCTTTCTGTTCTCGTTCAGCTGTAATAGAATTCAAAATATTTTTCGTGAGTTCCTTGTCATAACTTTCAGAATCGAGTACAAATTTCGATAATTGCGAAATTTTTGGATTTGCTGGCGTCGTAAGGCCTAATTAATCCACCAAAGTGACAAAATCTGTTTTTCGTGCTCTCGCAAGATATGCCGTAGTTTTAGAAAAAAATTCTGTACTCTCCGTCAGAAGTTGCAGTTCGTCGGAGTATCGTCGTAGTAATAATTAGTCACTCACTACTCTCGAAACCACAATTAGAGTCCAACTTGAAATTATCTTCCTCTGGGTCCACTTGAAATTATTTTCCAGATCTCTGTCAACTTGACTTGATTCCAGTTTAGTTGATTTGATTCCAATTTAGTTGATTTGATTTCTGGTCTATTTGGCTTGATGATCCCGTCTAGTTTAGTTGGCTTGGTTGAGCCCGCATAATGTGGGGTTGTCAGGTGAGAAGTTGGTAAATGACTCCACTCTGCATAACCACACACCTTTACTTAGGACATGAGCATTATACATACGGTTTCTATTTACAAGTTGAAAGTTTTGAACGTCCCGAACAATCCTGGTTGCCTGCTCCTACTCAGCACCTGCACTTCGTCCATGCCGTTTTCTGTCGTCTCCGTCTCGCCTTAGCCAGCCTTTCGCTCGTCCGTGTGACCTTCTCGATCAACCTCTCGCCCATTTCCCTTCGTCTGTCTAACGTCGACTCCTTTATAGTCTCATCTCTAGGTGGCGCTGTCCTCTTGTGACGCCCTCTGCCGTCCTGGTTACCACAATCCCACATACATATCTATGTATAACAGTTATAAAATATTATAACGATATGCTTACTTAGAATAACATATAAAAGTTTCAGATAATTTGAAAGGATAAAACACTTATTAGTTATGAAATATATTATATATCTAATTGTAAATCTAATTAAAAATGTGAATACATGCACATGATATCGTATTAGATACGTTTTAGTTCATATATAACATTGTTTTAAAATTAAAAATGTGCTTCACTTTCAATTTACTGAAGTACCTAGAGACGGAAAAGTTATTTTCTGAAAAATTTCAACACTTAAATATAACACACGTTTTCCTTTTATATTGTGCAACTTTACCATGTAAAGTAATATATATTTTCATTTCTGAATTCATATAGTTTAGTCATTTTAAACATTGATGCAGAATTAAATAGTTAATATTAACGAGCTATATAATTAACTTATTGAATTTGGTGGTACGAATACTATGTATCACTTATATTTATAGCCTAATATCTTCTGCTTTGCTTTTAATAATTAAATGTTGAATTATAAACTTGATGATGTTTTATTGAAGTTAACCGAAAATGAAACGAATATTATATGACTTCTATGATTTTGTTTTAGTATTCAAAGTTTTGCTAGCGAAATACACAAAATAATATAATAAAGTATGTAATTAAAACTGAAACTACATAAATTGCTGCAATTTATTTATTTTTTTTTTTAATTTTAAAGTTACTTAATTGAAAGCACATTTAGGATAATAAATCAAATTTATTCAGAAATTTAAATGGCTTGTATTTACTCCAGTATGTATAAAACTATCACATAGCTACTACTACTTCACCGAATGTACCCATAGTCGACGAAACAAATATGAGTTGAATCGTTGTTAGATGATGTGTTAAAAACATACTTATATCATAGTAGAAATAAAACAAAAATTTGAAAGTTTAAGTTGTTTCCAATACCATTCTAAGTGGTATTGAAAACAACGTGTGATGCATTGTACAACATGTTTTCAACGCCATTCTTCCTAATGTTAATGTGTTTCATACATAATCTTGCAACGTCCCATTGCCTTTATTCATTAAATTTTAATAAATTTAATTGTTTCACTCCATAATATTACTTATAAGTACACAAAATAATTCACGTCCGTATAGAAAGTATTAAAATAAGACTGGAAATCAGAATAAAATCAACATATATTATCGGATTATTCAAATTAAACAGATTCATTATTTTAATAAAATATATTTGAGTTTTAATTTTGAAAATAAATAATTTTATGAAAATAATTCCAGAATGCATTTTTAAATAACTTACCAAGTAATGATCAAGTAATGATTTCATAAACGATTTATGGGAGTTATTCGAAAATGATTTGTGTAAAGCAACAGCTCTTACTGAAGGCCACGAAAACTTCTGTATTCGAATAACACTGTATTCTAAAACAGATTTTAAGGTATACAGGGGAGAGTGTTCTTACAAGAAACTAGGATTTAAACGTGGTTCACAAGTAAAAGAAATTGAGAAACTATGTTCAGTATAAGATAGTAAAATTGCCCAAGAAATTAAAATATTGTGCTATAAGACTCGATGTCATATTTTTTCTAATTTTCAAATGTATTGTGAACATTCCAAGATAATGTCTTCTGCACATGCCAAGATAATGTTTTCTGATAAAAAGTAGTAACATTATAGACTATTAATTAGTATTTTAAATCCCAGTACACATTCACGCACCTATAAATTAACATAGTTAGACGAGTTGAAATTGAGGAAATACACATCACACTGAAAGGGAGCATTTCTAAATCTAGAATCGTGCTCTCATTTCAGATACTAATATCTGTCAACCGGTTTCGCACTTTTTAAGCGCTCTTGAGCATGGTTAACGATATCTGCATTGGTATAAAGGAAACTTACTATGCGTCTATAATGACCAACACATCCACGCTTATGCACATTACGCTTATGCACACATAAGTAGCCTAAAATGACGTTTTCTAAAGTATGGCCTAAACTTGGCGATACTTTCGTAACATATTGACGAAAATAGGGTCAAAATTTTAAAGTTGGCGTCAAATTAACGGAAATGACGCAAAATTCAGGAAGTAAATATTAAAATATGTTAATATATGCTCTTTATTGTTTATTGCGGTTGCTTGATAATTGTCAATTTAGAGTAGTGCATATAAGTTAATCGAGTACTTCGAAATAGTGTTACATGCTGTCAGCCGAAAAAGCGCCCTATGTACAATTCAACGTTAAAAATATTGGACCTTGGATCTTATATATATTTTTTTACTGTGAAACACATAAAGCCATTGAATTATATAAAGTCATGTACTTCTCACATCAGATTTTTTATGTAAATAACGAATTTATAGAACCAAATATATGACAAAACTATAGTATCATAATTCAAAGTACACAGCTATTGGTCATCAATTGTGAATATATAGTTTGATGATAAGTGAAATGCTTGTATGACATTTTGAGGTAAGTAAGATACACATTTTTGCGTTCTTCTTAATGTATATCCAAAGGCAAGTGATTTACTCGTACATTTGCAATGAACAATTCAATTGTATCTCGTGAAAAAGAGCGAATCATCTTCAAAATCGTTAACGACAATCAGTGTATTTGCCAAAATACCGTGAATTACTTCTAATATTACAAAAAAAAATGCTATTTCTTCCTGTTAGCTTTACAAATATTGAAAGCAAATACCCGAAAATATATCATAAAGCAGGATTCTAAATGGCGTTCTAGAAATATGTAAACAATAAAAGCTCCTATCTCACAATTTTGTAAAAACTGAAAAAGTTACTGAAAGTAATTTCATCTAAACAATTCAAATGTTTCGTTAACAAGTTTCATCATTTTTTTTTGTTTGCATCATGATATTAAATTTTTTGACTATCTATATTGTTAAATAGTTATTAGTCTTTCTTTCTTTAAGTATTTATATATCTGTTCTTTACAACTACTAAAATTTATGTCTGTAATGAAATCATTTCCATTTTAGGCTTACAATGTGGCATGAAATTCTATAATAGGCTTTAAATGCGTATGGCCTTTAAGATTTCCTTATAGAACGCGTGTATATGCCAGATAGTTGTTTGAATGGTACTTTTAGCCCCCTTCCTCAGTCTCTATGTAAAGATCGAAAGTACATGCAAGGGTGCATTCTAACATAGATAAAACACCCAAAGAGAAAGTTTGATATGGATGGTACCATCTATTGAAAACTAAATAACAATTGACCTATCAGCATAGGCCGATACAGGGTCCCTACTCCCATCGTCACACCCGAAGACGACATAAGATGGTTAGATTTCTTAAATTGCGATTTATTTAAATGCGATTTAACATAAAAAGTAGATAACAGTATGAAATGTTAAATAATTGAGAATAAATGTATGGATTCAGAAGGAGGACAACCGTGACAAACACTTTTGAAGGAAGAATGAAGCTAAAGGAAGAAATAACAGTGGAATGAGGCAGTATACTCCTCGGACTACGAAAATATAACGAACTGCATATTACTTAGAAATAAGATTTTCATGGCTCGAATAATAACTCCTAGTTAAATAAATATGATATAGACAACACATGACCTTCCTTATATAACGCATTCAATTTACTCCTTTTACAGTAAAAAATTCAATAAGATCAATGGTACTGTGTTTTTAACGATGCGTTGTACATTTGGAGATATTCCGGATGACAACATGTAAAACTATTTCAAAGCACCCAATTAACTAATATTCCACACAACTCTAAATTCACAAGTATCAATATTGCGTCCATCCAAGTATCAATACCAAGCGTAGTATCCCCAATAAGCGGCACAGTCCATATATTAATATTATTGAATAATTAATTCATCAATTAGGCGTCATATTCATTAATTTAGCGTCAATTTTGCAATTTTGACAATATTTTCATCAATCTGGGGCGAAATATCACCAAGTTGTCGACATCCCGCTAAATTTCTTGCCAAGCGTTGCGGCAGGAGAAATGTGTTATTCTAATTTATATTCTTATCTTCTTTCTAAGATATTGAACTTTCATCAATTATTCTTCATTGATTCAGCAGCATCAATTTCTCCAATTTGGAGAATTTTTATCAATTGGGTAAAATTTTTGTCAATTTGGTAATACTTAAAAACTAACCAGATTGGAGATATTCTGAAAATATGGACACTAAAATTGTGTCCAAACGCTACGAACGTAAAAATATGGTTTTCTTAGAGTATTCGTAGAGTCTTATATTCTTTCCAATATATTGAATTTTCGTCAATTAGGCGTCATTTTCGTCGATTTAGCGTCATTCTTATTAATTTGGCGAGATTTTCGTTAATTTTGTAATATTTAAAAAAATCGTCAATTTGCCGACATTCCGCCAAACTCGTCGATAAATTCTCGCCACGCCTTATGGACGGTTAAATAAGTTATTGTTTTAGTAGATAAGGCTATTGACTTACAACTACAAAAGTATTACCCAAAGTATATTTTATCAAGAATTTTGATAAATTTATTTGAAAAATATGTAATATCTCGAGAAAGATTTATGCTAGTGTTTTAAAATTTATGTCAATCATTTTCTTATGAACAATGTGAAATATCTCGAGAACGGTTTGTGGTAGTGTTCTAAAATGTATGTCAATCGTTTTCTAATGAAAAATGACATAAAAAATGAGTATTTGCTTACATTTATTAAAAAATGTTTGATTTTTTTTTTAAATTTCAGTCGAGAAGTTTTGTGGGGTTTTGAACATTCGACTGCGATTAAAAGTATTAGGTTTCCAGTATTCAAGGATTGTAAATTTTGTACAAAATTTCATTCGAATCGCGCCATTCGTTCGTCAGATATCGTCTCCACAGACTCACTGGCACACACACGCATACACACACACATACACTTACACACATACACTTATACACACACACTTACACACACACACACTTGCACGCACACACACATTTGCACACGCAAGACACACACTTACACACCCACACTTACACACACACACACACTTATACACACAAACACTTACACACACAAACACTTACACACACACTTACACAAACGTGCGCACACACACTTACACCATCACACACACACGTACACACACACACACACTGACACACGCAGACTTACACACACGTACACACACACACACACACACACACTGACACACGCAGACTTACACACACGTACACACACACACACACGCACACTTACACACACAGGTGGGCAAGACCTGTAAAACGAGGACGCTGTGTGTATCCTATCAAACCGAGAACCCTATGAAGGAATATATTTTTGATGAAAACGTTAATGATTTTCCAGTTAAAATAGAGTATACTTTTCATTTCTACTTCGTAATTAAAAAAAAATTAATTATTTCAAAGTATGTTTTTTTCAACCAAAATGGGGACCTGGTATTACACACCGTAAATATACACACCGTAAATTGCGGACCCGTTTTACACCCCGCAAATCGAGGACCTGTATCACACACCGTAAATTGCGGACGCGTGTCACACACCGTAAATTGCGGACCTATTTCACACACCGTAAATTGCAGACCTATTTCACACACAGTAAATCGCGGACCTGTTTCATACATCTACAAACAGGGGACCTGTCTCATAGATACATCCAGAGACGTATATACAAAAATAGTTTTTGGGTGTCAAACCTCCTGCTTAGTTTGATTTTTGTTTAACATGGATCCGAAGCATCGCTAGGCCTTTTTTGGGAGGGCTCAAGCCCCTCCCACATAATGTGTGTGAAGAAGCGTCCCCCCTCCCCCCCCAAAAAAAAATCAAAATAGTATAAATATATTTTTCTTTACTATTTCGAATAATATTTATATTTTCGCATTTAAAGTTAGAAATTTGCAACGTATTACCCTCTCAATTTTCTGCAGTGAAATTTCGCTAGTTCTTAATAATAGTCACTTGAAACCGGAGATCTTATTAGGCTTCAAAAATAAGTAAAACGGTAGTCAACAACCATCTGACACTATCCAGTCTCGGTCTGAACCATTAACATTATAGGGGCCTGAAGGATTTTTTCCAGGAGGAGGCAAAAGATGCATTGCACACACGCACGCACATATATGCATAAAATATACAATGAAATCTGTAGAATCCAGAGGACAGGAGGCGGCAAATTCCTATCTCCGGCCCCCAATCTTCGGCGCCTATGATTAACAAGTGTCATAGTCTATAAGGGGTAATTAGGTATCGTCGGAAACGATAGACTTTTGATTTAAGAAGCTTTTAAACAGTCTGAAAAATTGAAATTGCTTTTTATGAAACGAAAATTAAAAGCCACTTTTTCTCCCTTTTGTCCTCCTGTAAATCAATTGTTATTTTATAAAATAAATTATCCTAAATTGACAAAATTGTATAACTGCTTATGAACATTGATAGAGAAAGTTTTTATTGTTTTATTTTGAAATTAATATGAAACATATATTTTCCTAAATTTTCGAGCATGATGAATATTAGACTCACAAAAAAATTAAAATTGCATTGATATATTATTAATTATTATCTGAAAACTTCATTTTGCAGTCACTCAGTTCAATATCAAAGTTATCACATATCTTTTATTATGATTTTACAGATTTCAAATACATTTAACAAGTTGTATTGTTTAATTTCATATTTCTTATGCATGTACGTTTTGAAAACAAAACTGCTTTCCTCTTTTCGGGTAAAACTTTAATAGGATTTTTTATTAAACTAACATGATAGTATTAATAATGATAATACATTTACATTTTATTGCAACTGGAGAGGTACATACTTTGCTGTGTAACTATTTATATACTTATAATTTTTTGTAGGGAATTAAAAAGCTTCAAATACTTAATAAAAGCAAAAATAATTGAAAGTTTTCAAGCATATCATGAATTAAAAATCCACGATCAAAAATTGGCGTAAAAAGAGGATTTTTAAATAAAAATTTCATAAATACTGATTTAAAATAATAAATTTCCGCATGTTAACATGGAAAATTATTAAGGCATAGCTGTTATTTATGTTTATACAAGCAAACACGGGCACCAGCATGGGAGAGCCATGCCCCCCCCCCCTTCAGTTTTCAATTTTCTATATAATAAATTTTTTTTTAAAATTTCAACATTTTTTAACTTTGAGAGAGTTATATTTGCTGATACGGTTCCAAACTGTCATATGAAATAGACATGCAATTAAAAATGAAACTGCACTTCCCCAAAGTTTTCACAACATTCATTAGAAGAAAAAACAATAAATGCGGACGATCCGCATTAAAGCGACCGCCCCCCACCCTCCCCTCAAAGCGCCAACGTACTTGGTGAACGACTCCAATCCAGAAGCGTATCTGAAAGAATTGATAGTTAAATCTAAAATAAGTATTGATTGAATGCAAAATGGAGTAAGAGGGTGGGAGGAAGACACTTTTCGCTCTCTTACAATATGAAAATTCATAAAATTGGTCTATAGAAATTCAAATAATTTTGTTAGAATAGTTATGCTGAACATACGTTACACAGTCAAACCTCGATATAAGGTATAAGGTCACCCTTACGTATTTGAAAAAACTGACCCTATAAGCGGGGTGATCTTATATGTGGATATGGAACATTTCAGCCTGAAGCGATGGTAATTTAACTGCTTACTGATCAGTAGTGTAAACATGAAATAAAAATAAAATTGCATTACATTTTAATTTAATTCATTTTATTTATAAATCCAGAACTATGATAAATACTACAAAAACAGTTTTGATAAGGAAACAAAAAACACGAACCCATTGAAGCTCCCCCTCCCCCCCCCCCCTTCCCAGAAGCAGATAAGTAAGTCTCTATTGTCCATTTTTAAATAGTGCATCTCTGGAAGAGTAGCAGCAATTGACAGCTTTAGCGGCATTTTCACTTTGACCATTGTTACGAGAATGTCAAACTTTATAGCTCTTTATTTGTCGAGTTGACAAAATCGTCTTTTTGCGTAGACACCAAGGCAGGACGGCAAAAGGAGCAATTTGGCGGCAGGTACTAGGTAGAAAGGGGTGGAGGTCCTGAATTTTCCTGGGTAATTTGCTGCTGATGACAGTCGAACCCTTTACCTTTTCCCCCGTTGTAGAGTAAAAGGTTGGGTGTGATGTAAACAAAATCCTGGTCACGTTTGGATAATGCCCAGTTGCCGATCGAAACAGACTGCTTTAACTGCAGACACTACTTCATTGTATTATTTAAAGGTTTACAGTATAGTCTGAATAACTTAGAGCTTTATAGGTATGTACATGTGTTACAACCATGGGCAGATACAGACTTTGCAAAAGGTGGGGGGAACCATTCAAAACGAGGACACAACATTCAATTTCAACTTTGTTCCCATAGGCATAGAACTAATGTTAGTTTTCATCATAAGGGGAGGGGGGGGGGCACTAGGTGTCCCGGCTCCCCTCTAAATACCCGCCTGGTTCCAACCAGTGGCGTAACTATAAGCTTAGGGGCCCTTAGCACAGTTTCAAAGGAATATAAGAAAAAATGGCCGAGGGAAAAAATACCCGTGGAAAAAATGGCAGAGGAAAAAAATGACCGCTGAAAAATTTAATTGTAAATGAGGGGACCTTTATTTTTAGCTTTGTCCCAAGTAGAGGTAATGCTATTTTTGTAAATTTGTTTACACCCTGGATCAGGATAATTTATTCTTCTAAATTGAGTTTAATTGCAGAAAACAACATGGATACTTTTCTGATATTATATCGAATTTGCATTTTTAATGTATCTTAGTTTCATTCAGCAACTGCCCTTTAAAGTCTTCATCAGCTCCTCGATATTCTTTATTCGAATCATAGTAACATCTAATCAGTACGAGGGTAACCAACAAGTGATTTATCTACCGAATTTTGTGAAATTTGGTCAATGAGTATTTTAGCTAGCGTGGATACATGGGATTTTTGAAGGTCATTTTGCAAATAAAGGCTGTTTCTTTTATACCGAATCATACCGAAAAGTAATTAGCACCAGGGTCACGCACAAGTGACTTACCAACCAAATTTTATGAAATTTGGTCCATTAGTTTCTGAACTTCAGTGGATACATACATCGCACAGACAGACCACACACACACAGACGTCACGCTAAAAATAGTTCATTCGTATTCTAAAGGTCCCGAAACGTGTAGATCCGTAGAAAACTCCAGACGTGATTCTCGGCATGATTCCAATACTTTATCTATACATTACCATGTATTGCAGCGAAAGTAAAAATATATCACAAGAAGGAAGATCAGTTATATATAAAACATTGGTTATGAAACATTTTCCAACTGCAATGTAATTTTATTTAAACATCTCTGAAATGCGATACATTCAGAAGTGATATTTTAAAAATTATCACAATTCTACAATAATTTATTATATTTAAAAACTTCATCGAAAACAAATTAACTGTGTTCAAATAAGGTCATCAAAATATAAACCGCCTGGCTCTCTATATAAAAGCAGTGGATATTTCATTCGTAAACTTTTTTTCATTCCTTTTTTTCAGAGGCGATATTTCTAAAATTATTAAAATACTACAATAATTTATTTTACTTAAAAACCTAAAACCATGGAGGTAAAAGTACTTTATGATTCCATGCTTAAAACTTCATCGATAAACCAATACTATAGAATCGTCTGCTTTTCTATGTGAAATTATTGAATGTTTCACTCCTATCAACTAGCCTCCCCCACTGGGTTCCGGTCTAAATTGGGTGGCACTTCCCGACCGTCCAAACAGTTACCTTACACCTTTCTGGTAGGTCGGACGGTCTGGGTTTCAACAACATCTACAACAACAACTCCAATCAACTATACTGCATACTCCAAAGTTAAATAATTTTGCGTTAAAGAAATTCAGCAATTCTTATACAACTTCTCTTACAGCTTTTTTGTTTACATTCTACATGCGTGACAATTAGGCTTCATTGTAGAAATAATCAAAATTTGATGATCATTTAAACTAAAAAATATTGTAATTGAGTTGGCGCAGTATATAGATGCACAGAAAAGATAAAAAATAAAGCGATTTTAAAACGGATACAACATTAAATATAAATAAAAAGGAACTTTAAATATCACGATTACACTGGGAAAAAAAGTGGTTGGCATATTTTATTTTGAAATGTATCACGTGATCCCTTCATATAATATGGATGTAATTATTATTTTAATTTTTACTTCAAAATATTCCGAACATATTTTACTGATTTTTTTTTATATACTATATGGGATAATTCGACTATTTCCTAAAATTTTCGAAGCAATCCCTGAATTAATTTCGCTTAAATAATGTTTGAATAATTAGATCCCTTAGAGTTCATTGTATTTAATTATTTCAATCTGGGTTCAATCCAAAACTAATTAGGTGATATTATTTGTTTACATTCCCGTATGTCCCACAGCCCGTATCAGCAACATACTAAAATTTCCTTTTGATAAAGTCATTTTTACGGCAGTTATCGTGCGAACGGAGAGACAGACAGACACAATGAGCAAAGTCATAAACACTTTTCAACTATGCTGTAAAGTGTTAACAAGAAAGATCAATCATGCTTAAACCATTGATTATGAAACACTTTCCAACTTCAATACAATTTTATTTAAACATGGCTAAAATGCAATATATTTCTCGGTGATATTTTAAAACTTATCACAATACTACATTAATTTATTATATTCGAAAACGTAAACCTTCATCGAAAAAAATGAACTTCATTCAAATGACGGCATTGAAATATAAATTGCCTGGTTTAAACATCTCTAAAATGTGATATATTCCTCGGTAATAATTTTAGAATTATCATAATACTACGATAATTTATTATATTTGAAAACTTAATCGAAAACAACTGAAATTCATTCAAATGACGTCATAGAAAAAATAACACGCCTGGCTCTCTCTATAAAAGCAGCACTTCATTCATAAATAATTTCCCATTCATGTCATTCATCACAATACAATAATAATTTATTTTATTTAAAAATTAAGACCATGGAGCTACAGGTAATTAAACTCTATGCGTAAAACTTCATCGAAAAAAAACGTCCTTCTGTTTGTAAAATCAATGAATATTTCATTCATATCAGCTACGCAGACTCCATGAACTAAATGATTTTGTGTTAAGGAAATACAGCAATTGTAATACAACTCATTCTACATATTTCGCTGTTTACATTTTACATAGGTGAAAAATAGGCTTCGTTATAGAAATAATCAAATTTGGATGAGCATTTAAACTCAAATATATTGTAATTGCGTTGTTTCAGTATGTAGTTGCACAGAATTTAACCGAAAATAGAGTGGTTTTAGGACGGATACAACACTCAATATGAATTAAAAAGAACTCTAAAAATATCGATTTTGAGACCAGATGGATGCCATATATCATTTTGAAGCGGGTCACGTGATTTTTTCATATCATGGTCACGTGATCGCTTCATATAAGAGGTGTTATTAATATTTTAATTTTTATTTAAAAAACTACTGAATATATTTCGCTGAATTTTTTTTATATATTTTATGGAACAATTTGAATATTACCTAAAATTTTTGAAGCAATTTGTGAATTTTAAATCCGCTTAAAAAATGTTTGAAAAATTAGGTCCCATAGGGCTCAATGTATTTCATTTTTTCAACCCGGGTTCAATCCAAAACTAATTGGGTTATATTATTCATTTATATTCCCTTAGGTCCTACAGACCGTCTGAACAATATACTAAAATTTCATTTTGATTAAGTCATTTTTACGGCAGTTATCGTGCTAACGGACAGACAGACAGACAGACAGAATGAACAAAGTCATAAACACTTTTCAACTTTGTTGTAAAGTGGTAAAAAGCAACGATATGCTAAATTTGAACTAAATTTGAACATTTAGGGTTCTCGAGCTATAACGTGTACTTTCCTATTTTGTTGGTTTAAAAAATATAATATGCATTTAAAATTTGTGCTTTTTAACACGTTCCAACTTTGGTGTAAAGTGTTTATGACTTGTCTTGTTGCGTTTTGAAAGATAATATTATTGTAATGATTTTCTGTAGCACTTGTCTTTTAGTCTAACTATCCCACATTCCGACAAATTTGACTACTTTTTAACATGCTGTTAAATTACTGAAAATGATTCCGAATTAATAACATGATACTAAATTAATGACAATATACACCCAATTAATGAAAATTCAATCATTTGAAAAATTAAGTTCAATTTCCTTGAAAATCACTGTCGCTCTGTGGTAATTAGGTAGAAGTTTTTGTAAATTTGTTTATACACAGGACCAGGATGTTTTTACCTTCAGATCTGCCTGTGAAGATAATTTTGTATAGCGAGAATAAATATTCTTATACATCCATTAAGGATAATTTAAATAAATACAAGCCGAATACCAGTTGAAAATATACTGTGTCGCAATAAGCAACTCCCGAATAATGTAAATGATGTTTGATTAATTCGCGTTTCAAATTTATTCGTCAAATCGAATATTTTGGTGTGCATACCCCCCCCCCCCCCCAAAGAAGAAACTATTGAAAAACTTAAATTGCGCAATTCTTTCTTTCAAACAATCTACCTGTACACCAAATTAAAGTCTCGATGTCTTCCCGGAGCATGCTATTTTATCATTTCACATTTCTAACCTTTTTTTTCTGTAGAGCACACCGATAAATGAACATTTTTGAAAAAATTCGTCTTTTATCAGATAATTGGTTCATATACCAAATATCAAGCATCAATCACATTTAAATGGAAGTGTGTCTCATTTATTCGGAAAATCGGACGTTTTGGTGTGCGGCAACACCTAAAGTAACAAATATTGGAAATCTGAAATTGCACGCTTTCTTTTCTTCAAACTATCTACCCGTACACATATACCAAATTTGAACTATTCTATCACGAAGCATGCTTTTTCTTTCATTTCACCTTTCAAACTTTCCCTGTGTAGCATCCCCTATGAACATTGCTGGAAAATTGTATTCATTTTGTGTTTTTTTATCAAATGATTTGTCCATATACCAAATTTCAAGCCTCTATTACGTTGAGAGGAGGCGATGTTCATTTGTTTGTCAAATCGAATATTTTAGTGTGCGGCACCCCCCTGCTTTAACAAATGTGGGAAAACTGAAAGTGCACACTTTCATCCTTTCCAACTATCTACCTGTACACTAAATTTGAAGTCTCTATGTCATCACAAAGCATGTTTTTTCTATCATTTCACCTTTCAAATGTTTCTGTGTAGAGTAATCACCCCCTTATATAAACATTTTTTTAAAATTCCGTTTTTCTTGGGTATTCTATCAGATTATTGGCCCATATATCAAATTTCAAGCATCTATCACATTTCAAAATTGACGTTTTTCATTTATTCCGAAAATCAAACATTTTGATGTGCGGCATCCCTACAGTAGAAAATATTGGAAAATTGAAACCGCACACTCTCTGCCTTCCAAACTATCTATCCGCACAACACATTTGACATCTCTATCTCATCCCGAAGCATGTTTTTTTTTTTCATAAATTCATCTTTCGAATGTTTTTCTCTGGAGCACCCCTTAAACGAACATTTTTAAAAAAACTGTATTCGTATTGAGTGTTTTTATCACATAATTAGTCCATGTGCAAAATTTCAAGCCTCTATCAAATTTTAAAGGAGCCGTTTCTCATTTATTTGGAAAATCGAACATTTTAAGGTACATGAAGGTCTATTTTGTCCATGAAGTTTTTTCGAACATGAAGATATATTTTGCCCCTCGGACCTTTGCCATTCCCCGATGACGGGAGTTTTTGAACTTTTTTTTTTCTTGCGGAAAATAAAATCCCATGACCTCATGTAAACTATTACTAAGTTTGATAGCATTCTGTCCAGTAGTTTTTCTTTTATGGCCATTTCAAAGTGGAACTTTAATTGTAAAGACTCTGTATAAACTCTCCCTCAAAACGTTCGAATACCTACCTACACTCTTTGGCCATTAGCCGCAAAGAAAGATTAGTGTCAATCATTGTCCCTTTGGAGTCCCAAATGAGGGGTTGTTGTTGTTGAAACCCAGACCGTCCGACCTACCAGAAAGGTGTAAGGTAACTGCCAAATGAGGGGTGAAATACATTCTTCCCTGAAAAAAAAATTCTTCTCTACCGTGGGAAACTTAGAGCAAGGGGCATTCTTCTGATTTTCACCAAAACCTGTGTTCATTGCTTTTTGCTGAAAACTTTAATTCTTTATACAAAACGCATACTCTAACTTTGTTGTTGCATATAATATTTTTTTACGCATACGTGTACATGTACATAAACATTTTATATTATGTTGAAATTATATTATTTCTGCAATGAAACAGGCATTTTCTGGATATCGTTTGTACGATATTTCAACATTTAATTCAAGCTAAAATGACATGAGTATTTACATATTTTTAACATTTTACAGCATAGTTGAAAAGTGTATATGACTTTGTTCATTTTGTCTGTCTGTCTGTCCGTTCGCACGATAACTGCCATCAAAATGATTTTATTAAAATGAAATTTTACTGTATTATTCAGACAGTAGGTGGCACATATGGGAAAATAAATGAATAATATCAAACAATTAGTTTTGGATTGAACCCGGGTTGAAAAAATGATATGCATTGAATCCTATGGAACCTAATATTTCAAACATTTTTTAAGAGAATTTGAAATTCACAAATTACTCCGAAAGTTCTAGGAAATATTCAAATTATCCCATAAAAACATGAAAAAAATTCCGCAAAATATATTCAGTAGTTTTTAAAATAAAATTTTAAATAATATTTACACCTATATTATATGAAGAGATTATGTGACCCACTTCAAAATAAAATATGGCATCCATCTTGTGTCAAAATCTTTTCTTTGTATCAAGTTCTTTTTAACATTTTACAACATTGTTGAAAAATGTTTATGACTTTGATCATTCTGTCTGTCTGTCTGTCCGTTAGCACAATAACTGCTGTAAAAATGACTTTATCAAAATTTTAGTTGTTCAGTCGGTCAGTGGGACCTGTGGGAATATAAATGAATAACATCACACAATTAGTTTTGGATTGAACCCGTATTGAAAAAATGAAATATATTGAACCCTATGGAACCTAATTTTTCAAACATTTTTAAGCGAATTTAAAATTCATAAATTGCTTCGAAAGTTTTAGGAAATATTCATATTATCCCATAAAATATATAAATAAAAATTAGCAAAATATATTCGGTAGTTTTTTAAATAAAAATTAATATAATAATTACACCTTTTATATGAAGAGATCACGTAACCCACTTCAAAATAAAATATGGCATCCATCTTGTCTCAAAATCGTGATTTTTAAAGTTAGTTCTTTTTGATTCATATTTAGTGTTGTATCCGTCCTAAAACCGCTTTATTTTTGCTAAAATTCTGTGCATCTACATACTGAAACCACACAATTACATTATATTCGAGTTTAAATGATTATCAAACTTTGATTATTTCTATAACGAAGCTTCATTTCCACTTATAGAAAATGCAAACACCAAAAGATGTAGAATGTGTTGTATAAGAATTGCCGCATTTCTTTAAAGCAAAATTATTTAGCTCATGGAGTTTGCAATACAGCTGATATGAGTGAAACATGCGTTGATTTTACACAAAGAACACAGACGATTTTAGATATTTTACCTTTCTCCAGAAACACGATATCTCACGAAATAATGAACCAATTTACTTAAACTTTTTGTGCATATTTTAATTGGTAACTGCAATAAGCCTATTCATTTTAGTGAGATCTGGTTGAAGAAAGTTCTAATTTGTGTAGTTGTTTCCCAACAAAATAAAAATCTGTTAATCTGTAGTGGAAATCATGACTTGCATACGTTACTTATCTATATTTCATTTTCTTTTTGAAAGAAAATACACTGATTTGGAAAAACAATGTTTCTCTATTGTACTCCATTGCAAGTATAATGATAAATTCTGTAAATCGAATGCTATATACTTAATCAACCCAGTCATATTTATTGAGACCTAATAAGAATGAACAATAGAAAAAGTAAAAAATTAGGACGGAAATCCAAAGTTCCCAGATTGAATTCACGGACTTATTTTGTGGCTTAAGGTTTTGAGAGCTTGAAAATTGTAAAGAAATTGAAAATGAATATATATAAATAATATAGAGTATTTATGTTAAAAATGTATAAACTATGGAAGTATATTGGATGAATAAGAAACTCCTAACAAATTTTATTCTGGAGGTCACTTTGCTTCTAGCCTGTTTGAAAGATTAAAATTCCCCGCTCTCAAATTCTTTTATCTTCTTCCTGTGGGTCAGGAGAGTCGTATCCTCTGATCTATTGTACGTTATCTCTGATGGGTGGTGTCAAAGGTGTCAACTGCCTGCAAATGGGGATCAACCTGTTTGGGATAGGGTTGTCCCATAGCCGTGTTTTTGAGAGATTCTTCCACCGTATGTTAGCATGTCCAAATTTAAGTCAATGTAATTGAAGCGCTTATAGTGTTAGTTGGAACGACCGTAGCTTGGAAAACGTCGAAGTTTGCATTCCATCTCGAACGAATATCCAAATGAAGCTTGCGAAAACCAAATGTCGCTACTTGCTTCGAAAATTCGACAGCAGACAATTTATTTTGGACTAGCCGCCTTTGGCGACCAGCCTGTTCGCTACCCTTGATTATTCTGACCGTGGCAAACTCGCTGGCGCGACCTACCAGAAAGGTGTAAGGTAACTGTTTGGATGGCCAGGAAGTGCCCCCCCCAATTCAGACCAAAACCCATGGCATCCACAGGGACCGTACCCTCCTTCCTCTACCACCAACCTGTCGGAAGGACTTACGGTCCCACATATTTAACGTGATCGTACTCCGCGTGAACACGGCGGCAGTTTTGACAGTGGCGAGAATCGAACCAGGGCCTACCGAGTGCAATTCCCGCGAGCTAACCACTGGACTACCGCGTCCTCCACGACAATCTCCATAACTTTTTATTCACCTAATATAGACCGGAACCCAGTGGGGGAGGCATCCACAGGAACCGTACCCTCCTTCCCCTATCATCAATCTCTCGAATGGACTTACGGACCCACATGTTTAACGTGATCGTACTCCGCGTGAACACGGCTGCAGTTTTGGCAGTGGCGGGAATGGAACCCGGGCCTACCGAGTGCAATTCCAACGCGTTAACCACTGGGCTACCGTGCCTTCAACCCCGTGGAGCTAACAAAGTTTGGTTTAGTTTAATGACGTTAAAACTAAAAAGGAAATTTTAAGGCACCGTGACAATCTCCATAACTTTTTTTTTTTTTTTTTTTTCTTCAGTGTGTAAGCTTTTCATTAATATCATTTAAAATATCCTCATTCCATAATCGAAATCATTAGTACTTTTTGAGATGAGAGGATTTAAAAACCAAAGTTCGTTTTTTTTAACCGAAAGTGACTTTTGTTTTAAAATCTTTAAAAAATATTGTAATTTATTCCTGAGATTTGAAATTGATATATTTTTACTCGCATTTGTCTGCTCTTTCCGGTGGTGTGATTTGTTTTTTTCTACGACGTCTGGATGGTGGAGAAAAAAGGGAAAAACGGTCGAAATCGCATAAAACATTAAATAACTAAAAAAATAATTCAAATTTTAAAAATCGGGTTTCACGTGTCCCCCCCCCCCGGGTCTCCGATTGCCAAATTTCGTAGCTCTCCGACGCGCGGTCGCTGAACGTATAGTGTGTAAGAAACACACACAGACACAGACATTGCCTTTTATTATATAGATAGCGAGTTTTGTTTTATCAGCTGTCATTTGACCATCTATGGAAACGGTGAATTTTACACCAAAGACGTGTCCGCCACTCCATCTAATATTAAATATTGGAAAAAAGCTAAATTTGAACAAAACGTTTTGGTCTATATACCGATTATGCCAAAGGGCATCAGCCAATCATTTATCCCCAAATCTGGATTACCAAAAAGAATGTATTACGCGTAGGCTCATTCCTCATATACGTGTTAATTATAGAAAAGGTGAATATGTCTTTTGGCCTGACCGAGCCAGCGCTCATTTCGCAAAAATCGTATTGGAACCTTTGAGGTCAGAAAATGTCGAATTTGTTGATAAGTACATCAACCCTGCTAACGTCCCAGAAATTCGTGCTATTGAAGACTTTTGGTCGTATTTGCAGTCTTTGGTATATGCAAATCATTTCCTTTTGGATGGATTTTGATCTAGATTTTGAACCTGATTGGGCTAGCCTGTCTTGGATCAGCTGAAGAATGCATTCGTTTCCGAAGAATAACGCGAGAAGTAGCTAAAATTCCAAGTTTAACGTGTCGTTGGCTTTTGGGGTATATTTAAAAGTCTTAGGATTTGACCTTTATCGGTGTAGCTCGTCCTGGGCCCGACATTGGACCTATTTTTTAGAATAACTGGAAAATCGGGGAAACTAGAAAATATAAATTTAGTACATCCTTATATTTTAAGGAATATTTTAATTCCTTCGATTTAGAACCGTATTGGGCGAACCCGTTTTGGGCCCGCTTAGAAATTCACTTTTTGGGGGAATAATGAATTTCTAAATGAATAGAAGTCCTCTAAGCTTTAAATTAAATGGGGGGACCGTTAGTCTCCCCATAAAATTACGGTGAAAAAAATTATTTTCAAAGTTTTTTTAGAAAATAAAAAGGATTTATATGAAAAAAGAGGAAATGAATCCTCTAAATAAACTTTAAAATAATCTTAATATAAGATCTTCATTACAAAGTGACTCAAAATATATTGAAACGTAATTTACGGACGTGTTTTTATAGAGATGAACAGATAGAAAGGCTCTTTAAGCTTTCTCATATCAGAAGCAAAAAAAAATAAAAGTGTTTATCGACACAGCGAAGTTTTATCACTTCTCTCCCAAGCGTGAATGAATGTTGAAGATTTATTTGATAGATGGCAGCACTATCCAATGTACCAATCTAAAATAAAATATAGTAAAATTCAGCAAAACCCCCTTCCCCCGTAGACCTTTTCTGATCTTAAATACGTCTCAACACATTGGGGGTTAAGGTCTACGGGGGGGAAATCCTTTTTTTTTCTTAGGACTCCTCAGGCTCCTTTCATCTCAGGACTCATCAGGCTCCTTTCATCTCAGGACTCATCAGGCTCCTTTCATCCCAGATCTCCTGAATTTTTCTATGACTGAAATAGACAAGGAATATACAATTAATATACTATATATATATATATAGACTAATACTAATTAAATCTAATTAATTCTAATAAATAACGTACGGATCATATATTCACTGTGCACATGGAGATTTGAACCAGGATCTTTCTGATAGTAGACTAAGACTTTATCCATTCAGCCAACCCCGGGGCAATAAAACATCTATTTTTTAAAAATATAAACATGACATAATAATTTTTAGTCGAAAAAAGTTAACATCTAAGACCTTTTCGACTAAAATAGAGTTTATAAATAATATAAAATATAGAAGGAAAGTTTAATACATACACAAAGTACTAAAGTTTAATATATATTAAAAGATTAATATATATTAAAAGAATTACTAGTGCTGCCATCTATAGATATAATATACACTTAGAAAATCATCACTTTTTCTCAAAATTATAATATGACTTAATATTCTTACTAAGTTTTTTAAGACTGCTGTTCCACCGTTTGATTCTCTTTTCTAGAGATTTTTTAACTCTTGAGAGTATTAAGCTTCCTCTAATTCATATTCATATTTATCATTAATCATACCTGAATACTTAAAAATATATCTACCTTTATTGATTTTATATATAGATTCATCAGAAAGAATTCCATGCTTATTCGCTAAGTAATAATACTTTTCTATATTCTCCACATATAACTTAGCGATTACTGTATCTCCATATTTCGTTTTAATTTTTTTCAATGATATCAGATCATATTTTTCAGGATATAAATCATTTAATTTAAACGTCTTAGGATAACCTCTCAGTCTATTGAACTCTTCCATTTATTAGTAAACATTTTTTTATAAACTAAACATTATAGGGGGATAGTCATCCCCCCTGAATTATAGAGATATTAAGAAAGATTTAACACTCTAATATATTAAAAAAATCATATATTGACCTTTATATTTTATTGACTCAACTAAGGTACAATATTTAGTAGGATATAAATCATTTAACATCCATTTCTAAACATTATATGATATTAAGAAAGTTTTAGATTTAATAAAATAGTTATTACTCTAATATATTAAAAATGCACTGACTTGTGCACTGCAGAGAATTTTATGACATTATTTTTTCCTCTTTAGAAAGCGCGTTGATTGATTTGCGCCGGGAGTGAAAGATAAGGATTGCTCATCTTTGTACTCGCGGCGAATTTGAACGGTTTTAAGACTTATTGTTTTTCTCAGTTACAAAAATGACTCAAGTATCTTATATATAGCGAATCGGCACAATATTTAGTTTTTTCAGGATATAAAACATTTTTTATAAATTCATGACCAATAGAATAAATTCTTTGAAATAACATATAAAACTCCTAATCCTTTCAATTTAATATCTTCATTTTCTTCTTTTTCAATTAATTCAGTCAACCTTTGAAAACTTTCTGATAATAGTTTTTTATCATATTTTATATCATACAATTCATTACAAAGATAAGTCATATAGTAAATTTCTTCAGAATTTGTAAAATTTAAAGCTCGAATATCACCTAAGCACTCATCCATTTATTAGTAAACATTTTTATAGTGTCCTAAAGCTCTAGTATTCATACCATCTTCTAATATAAATCTTTTATCATCTTTTGCTGATAAAGCTATCTTGTTCACTTGAATTGAATACAATTCATGTTTCTTACTTCTAATTAAATTCTGTGTTCTATATTGATCTTTTTTATTTAATAAACAGTCTTTATAATCTTCAAATGATATTCTGTTTTTAACGGTACTAGTCTTAGTACCTTTAGACTTCTTAATCTCAAAATTTTTATCTTCAACACTCTGTTTTTCTAATCTTATTGAATACATTTTACTTCTTAAACCTACAAATTCTTCCATAATCACACCGTTATTTTCATCTTTCATTTTACCTAATACTTTTTTATTACATCTAGGCATATTATACAGATTATTTACTTGATAATCAGATGTATCGAAATAATCAATCATAGACTTCATATCTTCATAAAAGTCATCTGTTTTAATATCATATATAAAACTATCTGTATCCATATATAATAACTTAATATTATCTTTATATCTCGGTTTCATAACATTATAATGAAAATCATACATTAAATGTTTAGATAAATCTAATATACTCATTCCAACATAAATCGGTTTATTAAAATATAGTTTTGTTTTTTTCATGTGAACAGCTACCAAATTTTCATCAAAAATAGTTCTACATTTGAAATTAGGTTTAGCAATTAATTTTTTAACTTGATCATAATTACAACATAATCTTACATCGATTCGTTTTCTTATATCTTCCATAGTTTTTCCAAATATGGAATTATTCATTAATTTATAAAAATCTTTCTCAAAATCATTAACAGCTTTCTTTCTCATTTCAGTGTTTAAATCTATATATTTTTTCAACCAATTCGATTGTTTAAATTGCAATACTCTATGTACTCTTACAGCCTTTAAACCCATTTTCAAATATTGTTTTAAACTTCTATAATGAACTACATATTTCTCTTTATCGTGTAAAGTTGTTAATAACTTTGTTTCGAATTTTCAGGAATTCTATTTTCAGGACATAATGGTAAATCTGAATGATAATCATGTAACTCTTTTGGATATCTTAAACTAATTTCAAATATATATCCAATCTCATCTTTTATTTTATTATTATATAATTCACGTTTAACGTAATTATTTTCATAATCATTACACCATTTAAATTCTCCATATGGTAAATATTGACTCATAGCCCATCCATATAAATTATTAGCATCTAAATACATTAAATAATTGGATTCTTTACTATTATCATAATTTTTCATATATTTATTATTTGCTTTTCCATATCTATTACAACATTGTGAAACACCTCCTCTTAAACCTTTTTCTATCATGAGAATCATATCATAATCATTTAATAAATCTAATTTAACATTTGTTATTTTTAACATTGCATCCCAAGATAAACCAGGAGCTGTAAAATACCAATCTGGATCTAATTTATAAGTTTTTAAACAAACGTCTCTAAAATTTTCAAATACATCTGTTAAAATTAATACATCTGTTTTAACATATAAATCTGTATATTCACCTAAATTTTTTATATTAAATTCTTTCCAAACACGTTGAGCATGTTTATATTCTTAATCAGTTATATTACATTCATTCAATTTATTATAAAGTTTATCTTTTGAAGGTAATTCTGTTTCTTTGTATTTATCTCTAGAATCCATATAATCATAAGGATATACACCGTTTCTTGTAATGAGATCTAATTTATCATCAGGAAAATGTAATGATGTCTCTCTAAATTTTGATTTTAAGTATTTAATATATTTCATTTTTCGTATTTTTGGTGGACACTTATTCAACTCAATATTTTCTGGTCTCAAGTTTTTTGATAAATAATCTAAACTACAAGACATAAATTTAAATGAATCAATAAATCTCAATTTCATACCTCCTATTTTTTTGCTGAAAGATATATATTTTTCTTCAGTATTAGGTATAACATCTATTTTTGATTGATCAAATCCAAGTTCATTTATAAACAAATGAGAATCATAATCTGTTCAATTATGAATTTTTACTGGAATAAATTTTGGAATTTGTTAATTTAAATTACAAACATTATGAGCTGGACCTCTATATTTTCCAGTTATATGACAATGATCAATTACTTTTTCATCATTTAAGATTTGATTTTCACATATATGACAAATATTAGTTCTTTTATAATGATTTTCATCGAACTCTATCATTGATTTGATATTTTCATATTTTTTAGTTTTGTCTTCTATAATATTTTCAATTTTAAGAGTATCCTCTTTTAACATAGATACAAACTTTTTGATTGTATCTGGTCCTCTATAAACAACAGGAGGTTTAAAGTATTCATTTTCATATTTGATATAATAACAAAATGCATCTGCTACATGTTTTTGATATTTCACAGTATATGATTTAGTTTGATCTTGCTCACATGTATCAATTTTAGGTAAGAGAGATTCAAAATCAGCATATATAGTATATGGTACTCTCATTTTTCTTTCATGATTTTTAAATTGAATAACTTCATCTTTTTTAGGCATATTAATTGTGACAGCATCTTTACAGTATTCCACATGTATCTTTAATCTTTCCTCAGAATAAAAATAATTTAAACATCTATCACATAAAAATATACGTTGATTATTAGTAATTTGTGATCTGATCAAACTATTCATATTTTTAATCCAACAATAATGATCTTTCATATAAAACAAGTTTACATGTTTTTCTAATTTATTGTTAGTTATTCTAAGTGGATAAATTGAACCATCATAACTATAAACCTTTACAGATATATTATTTAGTTTTTCAAATTTCTTAATATTGTCTAATGAAACAGGAAAATCAATACCTTTAAAATTTAATTCATCTTTATATTGTTCATATTTTGACACTCTTTGAGGATCTTTTTTTACAGGATAAATTGCTGATAATATTGACCACATAAAACATTTATTATCTTTATTTTTTACATTTATTATGGCTTGTTTAGATTTAATTTTTTCAGGTAAATCAATATAACTTGATCCTCTCAAGGGTTGATACTTATTTATTCTCAATTCTAAAAATTTAATTTCTTCAAGACTCCAACCAGATTCTTTTGATATAAAATCATCAGATTCATTTATTAAGTTGTCAATAACATAATAATAAAAAGTATGTAAATCATTAGATTTTAATATAATTTGATTCTCAGTTTTGAATGTAAATTCTTGAATTTCTTCATTTAATTTATACAAACAAAACAATTTAAAATTTACCTTTATTCCATTAAATTATTTCATAATATGCTTTATTTTTTCTATTACAACCTTTCTTTTCTCTTCTAAAAATTCTAGAGGGATTTTAATATTATTATAATTATTAATTCTGAATGATCTTAATCTAGATTTATAAGCAGTTTCATATTCCTTAATTTCTACATTACCTTCATCTAATGCTTTTTTATGTTTTCGACTTGATATGTGATTATCTAAATGTTTATAATATATACCGCAAATAATACATTTTCTTTTTTGTTTTGATCTTTTAATCATTAAGTCTTTCTTTATATGTTCTTCTTCATCTTCATAATATTTACCACATATACGACATTTTCTATCTTCTGTAAATAATTTTTCAAGATTTTCTTCTACTGTAAATACATTTTCTTCAGGAAAGACAGATTTAAAATCATTTTTATCAAATCTTAAATTAAAAGAATCAAAAATCTTTTTAATTTTTTTACGTTTTTTAGGTTTATCAATAAATATTTTTTTTCTTTTTTTCCAAGTATGCTGACAAATCTAAATTTAATAAATCTACTAAAACAGGTTTATATTCACCTGTTTTTCTGATATATTTATTTAATAATTTAATTAAATCAACCTTCTTACAACCTTTAGGTTGTTTAATATTCAATAATTTTACTACTTTTCTAAGTTCACCAATAGTCTTTGACTTCAAACCAAATATATCCTCATTAATAACTGTAAATAATTTTTTAAGATTCACTTCTGTTTTAATCTTTTTTTCTTCTTTTGGTTTAAATTCCTTATTATCAAATTTCAAATTAAAAGAATCAAAAACCTTTTTAATTTTATTACGTTTTTGAGGTTTTCTAATAAATATTTTCTTCTTTTTTTCCAAGTATTTTGATATATCTAAATTTAATAAATCTACTAAAACATATTTATATTCTCCAGTTTCTTTTATATATTTAATTAATAATTTAATTAAATCATTCTTCTTACAGTCTTTAGGTTGTTTAATATTCAATAATTTTACTACTTTTCTAAGTTTACCAATAGTCTTTGACTTTAAGTTGAGCTCCATTTATTAGGAAACATTTTTTACAATACTTTTTCCATGCTTACTGTGATAAATACTTTTTAAATGTCTCTTTTTATGTGTATAGGTATATTGCATACCACATTCACATTTAAATTTTTTATATTTGATTATGGAATCACAACATTTGCAATGACTTTGGAAATAAATTTTTTCATTTCTATGATATATGTAAAACTCATTTACTGATTTCATAGTCAAACAGTGTATACACTTTTTTGTAAGCTCCATTTATTAAGAAACATTTCTTGAAATACTTTGTAAGAAATCATTCCATATTTTTTCATATTTCTTTTTAACACTTTGAACCTTTATATTATTTTCAATATTTAAAATATCACAAATCTTTTTCATAAAATAGTAATAGTTAATTGATTTCTCATAATACATAAAATCTAAAAATTTTAAAAACATATCCTCAACTTCTTGAGTTATATTATATCTCCTTCTTAATCGATTAAAATAACAAACTCTACTATTATATCTTTTTTTTTTAAACTTTCGTAATCGATAACATAAAAATATTCTTCTTCTTCTGAATCATAGATTAATTTCATCTTATTCATTTATACTAATTCAGATGTCCTATTAAATTCATCTGGATATCCTAGCCATTTTACATAATACTTATTTCCTTTCTTTTTTATGATTTTTTCAATTTTATATACATCATCTTTTTTATTATATTTTACCATTTCATTTTCATAAAAAGTTCCTTCAATTTCTTTACTGTTTAAATCTTTTAATCGATAAGTAATTGGATCTGTTTTCAATACTTCAGAAACTATAAAAATCTCTTCAGTAAATGTAGAATCATCTACTTTCCTGAATGTTTTCTTAATTGTAGATATTCTAACACTATCTCCTATCTTAAATTTAGGTTTTATCATGATCTTTTTAGTATATAAATTTTTATAAACTTGAGATTCATTTTCTCTAGCCGCAACAGGTGTCATTTTTATAGATCTATGATATGAATTGTTATAATTTTTAAGTAATTTGGGTAATACATCAATATATCTTTTAGTATTGTTAGCATACATATATTTTATAATTTTTTCTCTTATACTTCTATTAAATCTCTCAGCTATTGCAGATTTTATTTCTTTATTTTTAGTTGTAAACCAATGTATATTATTATCTTTAAATAATTTTTGTGTCTGTTTTCCTGTAAATTCAGTACCTTCATCTGTCAAAATGAATTTTGGTATTCTTTCTTTAAAAACTTGTTTAAAACCTTGTACTACTTCTTCAGATGTTTTTCTTTTTAAAGGAAAAGCCCAAGCATATTTATTAAAAGCATCTATAACCGTTAACAAATAATTAGTTCCATCATTATATTTACTATCATTTTTTATAAATAACAAATCAGCGTCAAATTGATTATTACTGTTTGGAACATAAACTCTTCTTCTTTTAAATTTACGAATGACAGGTTTATATCTAGTATATACATCTTGTTCATGTAAAAATTCTTCAACATTAGGTAACCCTGTTTTTCTTTTCAATTCATTAATTCCACAATAACCTGTTTCTGGATTATAATATGTCTCTTTTAACTCCCTAAAAAAGTATTCTTTTTACTTCCACAAATAGTACAGATACCTTTACCAACTGGTTTATTATTTTTAGAAGTAGTTTTATGATAATTTTTAGTTGGGGTTTTATCTTTACACTTGACACAATATATAGAAAGACCTAATCCAAAAGTTTTTTTAACTTTAATAATAGGTTTAATAATTCCTCTAGCTAATCTTTCTTGAAATGTTGGATCTTGTATAGCATTTAAATTATCTATTAATTTTTGATCAGCAACATGTCTCAGTTTTGTATCTTTTGTTTTATTGTAATCAATATCATGTTCTTTACATGCTTTATCAACTCTATTTATTCCAGGATCACCTCTTTTTAATCTTTTTTCTAATTTTGTATTTGGACCACAATATTGATATCCTGGTAAATGCATTTCTGGAAGATTTACTTTATCTTGTATCCATCCAACAATATCACCACCTTTCTTTTTACAAACCATTTATTTAGAATGAATAAATTTATATCCATTCAATTGCATTTGTTTTACATATTTTTCAACTGGATTAAATTTTAAACTTTTTATGAAATCCTTTTCTCGCATATAAATTTCTTCTTCTGTCATATTTTTAGCTTTAAACGAATTAATGAGTTCTTTATGAAAATTATAACAATGTCTATATTCTTCTTTCCTTTCTGCAATTTTTAATGTAAGATCTATGGCTTCTACTATACCAACTGATAAACTTAAAAATGCAAGAGGTAGAAAGGCTATTGCTGATAAACCTGTTCCACTTAGAATAACCTTACTTACTGATAATGAAATACTTATCTTTTGATACAAATTTCTACTCTTTCTGTAAACATATAATCTTTTTTCTAAATATACATCCATTTATATAGGATTAAATTTTATCCTGTATCTCATTTCGGGATTCCCTAAATCTAACATAAAAAAATCATATTTTTCTTGAACACTTTTATTATACATTTGTTTGAATTCTTCAGTACTTAATAAACCATCTATCTCTCTTATAATCTGTTGAATTTCTTTAGATTGTAGAGTGAAAAATATATCGTAATTACAGTTCCTTCTTATATTGATAGGTGTTAAATAATATGACTGAGTTAAATAAATAAAGGATGCGTTTTTCTTTCTACCTCTAATAAATAATTCTTCGATGTTTTTTTGATCTTTCTCAATCACACAATCATCAAAAATAACTAAATTCTTTAATGTAGGATTTAAATAATCTACAGTAATAAGATTATTATGATCTGAAGAAAATAATACTTTTTTTTGAATTTATCATAAAATTTTAATAATCTTTTCTTATTCTTTATATTCTTACATTTCAAAATATCTTCTCTTTCTATATCTTCAAACAATGTATATTTTTCTTGTAATTTAGAATATTTAGGTTCGTATAAATCTTTTGCACATATATATAATGTATCAAAAAATAATAAATCATAAATCAAATTTAACAGTAAATTTGTTTTACCTGAACCTGAAGATCCTACTATAAGTAATCTAAATGGATGTTTAGGTAACAAAGGATGTTGTTTAGGATCAGGTAATTCTTCTGGTTCTGTGTAATCTTTAATTTTTATCATAATTTACTAACAGTAAAAATAAAATTTGCTGCAGTAAAAAAATTAATATTATATAAATGAACTTAGAAAAAGAAAGGAAACACAAGTTTTTAAAGCAAATAAAAGATTCAATTAAAATAGTAAAAATAGAAAAAGAAATAAGAAAGAATAATGAAGATCAACTAAAAGAAAAAATAGGTATTCAAAAAACCTTAGAGGAATTTCATAAACCAGTCACTCAAGAAATTGAAAAATATGAAAAATCAAATAAAGAAGTTGTGAAAAGTATTCAAAATGTTGTAGAAAATATTACATTTCCATCTATAGAAGAGCCTATTGAAGCTGTGAAAGAATTAGTATCTTATACTTATGATATTGATCAAAATTTAAATTTAAAATATTTAAAAGAGGAAAAATTATACAGACCGTCAGTATTTTTAAACGATCAAGAAAAATTAGAGGAGATGTATGGAAGAGCTAAACAGTTAAAAGAAGGATTATCTAAGAAAAGAGGTAACTTAAAAAGTACAATTTCTAGGGCTAAAAATTTTTCAGAGAGGAATTAAACCAGAAAAAGAATGATATAAAAGAAATTAAAAATAAAGAAAATATGTTGCAAAATTATATGCATAGATTAAATATGATTCGAAGTAGTAAAGAAATGAAGGTAGGTAAAGGATTGAATGTATTATCAAATTTAACAGAAAAAATATGTAACGGAAGTAAATCAAAGAAATTGTATAATCAAGTAACTTTATTGTTAGATATGTTATTAAAAAATAAAGAAATGACTTATAATGATGTACAACGATATCATAAACAATTTCTCTGTTAATAAATGATAAAATATAAAGCTTATTTGAGTGAAGGTCAGAAAAATAAACTTAAATCAGCTTTTAAAAATAAAGTAGAAGTAACATTACAAATAGATAAATCTAAAACTCCTAATCATGAGATGTATTTAACTAAAACTCAAATTAATCATATTAATGATAAAAAAAGAATTACAATTAGTAAAACTCAATTAGATAAAAATGGAGGATTTTTACCATTTCTAGCAGCACTTATACCCTCTTTAATAACCGCTGCTAAATTAGCAGTTCCAGCATTAGCAACAGGTGCTTTATCTGGATTAGCTAGTTCAGCTATGCAAAAAAAGGGATCTGGGGAAAAAAAAAACTTGGAAAGGGAATATATCAACAGTGGGAATTAGCGACAAAATTATTATAGAAAATATGAAAAATGAAAAAGGATTTAGAGGTGTGTTTACCTCCGATTTATTACCTAAAACAATAGGAAAATTTGAAAATGGAATCATTAATTTAGATGTATCAACAGGTCCCGGAACTCATTGGGTTTGTTATTATAATGATCCTAAATATAAATATGTGGAATATTTTGATCCGTTTGGTGAATATGACAATATGAAGAAGGACTATATTCCTAAAAATATTAAATCATTTCTTGTTACATCCAATAAAAAAACTAAAATAGGTTATAATGATAGTTTTTTACAGAAACCTTCATCTGTGAAATGTGGTATATTTTGTATGAAATATATAAGAGAAAGGAATAAAGGTATATCACCTAAAAATGTTCTCAAATCATTTCCTACACAAAAACCTAGTGATTGTAATGAAAATTTTGTTATGTATAAATGATAATATTAAAATCTGAAGGTCATGAGAGATCAGAGGAATTTACTGTAAATTTTATTACACCTCTTAAAATAAAAAAATTAGCTTTACACTCATTCTCTATGGAAGTTTCCTGGTTTAATATAAGTAAGAATTATGGAAATAACATATTTAGATTGTATACATTAGACACAGATATAACAATTACTATATCAAATGGTAATTATACTATAAGAGGATTAAATGAGTATATGATGAAAATATTCGGTGAGGATCCACCTGTCAAATTTGGTATTATTGAAGCAAGACAAAGAATATCTATTAAACTGAAAAATGGTTGGATAATGGATTTTACAAAAAGTAACTTTCATAAAATTATAGGCTTTTTAAATCCTACATATGGAAGTTATGATGAAGAAACAGAGGTTGAAGGTGAACATATTGCTGATATATCTAATGGAAATGATAATATTTATATTCACTGTGATGTTGTAAAAGGATCTTTAATAAATCAATATAATTCAGAAGTTATATATTCTTTCACTAATAAAAACCCTCCAGGTAGTATAATTTCAAAAGAATTTAATAATTGGATATTTTTTCCTGTTAAAGTAGATCCTGTTGAAAGAATAAAAATGAGGATTACTAATCAAAAAGGTGAATTAATAGATTTAAATAAAGGAGCTGTAGAATTTAATTTTATTTCTTCTTAAATAAATGAATAGAAGAAAAAGTAAAAAAATACAAGGATTTTTAAAGGTTTTATTGAAACCTAAGAATATATTAAATGAAATATTTTCTATGAAAAAGAAAGGAGGTGGTTTAAAAATTCTTCCTAAATAAATGATTTATGATTTAAGTGATACTCGTTATTATTATAATGATCACATTAAAAGTTATGAATTAAGAGAAATTCATCCAAAAGAACATAGTTCAGATGAGAATGCCACCTATGTTTTTCATATTAATGATACTAAAGCTAAAATTTTATATTATAGAGGATATCTTGAACTAAAATTAAAAATTACAAAAAATGATAAATCATCCATTGGAAACGAAAATGTGAGTCTAGTAAATGGTGGAGGTTTTATCAAAACTTTAAAAGTACATATAGGAGATACTGAAATTGAATCAAATACACAGTCAAATTTTTCAATCATGAATCATGTTTTAAGATTAATTCATTATACTCCTGATTATGTAACATCACAAGCTGAAAATGAATTTTTTTATCTAGATACATCTGATTCAGCTGACCGTAATGAGTTCAAATATGATGGTACTTTAGAAGATACTACTAAAATAACTGAATTTTTTAATAATTTGAAAATGAATAAAGATTATAACGAAGTATTCGTAAAGAGATGGGAACTAACGAAAGATAGCAATGTCATTAAAATATGGACACCTTTAAAAGATATAATCGATTTCTTTAGAGAATATGAAAAGATAATTTCAGGTTTTGAAGTGAAAATAGAAATTCAAAGAAATGAAAATAAAAATATGATATATACTAATATAAGAAACGAAAATTATAAGGTAGTAGTTGAAGGTTTAACCTTACATTTACCTTATATAGAATTAAAAAATTCTGCAGAAAGTTTGTTTCTGGAATCATATCTATCTAATAAAGATATAGAGGTAAATTGGGATCGATATAGTTTTAAGATGGTAGGCCCATATAGAAGCAACAGTGGATCTGTGACAGCAACTACAGCGTCAGATGAAGTTTTAAGTGTCTATGTTATTCCTCAATATGTTGAAAGAGATAATAATTATGAAAAAAATAATATGATATTTGATCATATAGATATGGCAGAATGCTGGTTGATGATTAATAATAAACAAGTTCCTCTTATGCGTTATAAAACAAATTTTGCCAATAAAGATTATATTCGAGTGTATGAAGCTCTTTTACATGAAGGACTTTACGATAATAATACAGAAACAGGACCTTTGATAAATAAGGAGAATTTTGGTAAACTGTATCCTATTTTTCCTTTTGACTCATCAAATCATGAAAACTATACCGATTTAAATAATTTAGATATTGAATTTAATTGGATAACGAATAGTCAAAAGGAATATATGTTTTATTTTATTTTTAAAGAAAGAAAGAGATGTTTTATAAATTTAAAAAATAAAACTATAACAATGGTTAAGAGTTTAAAATCTTAAAATTAAATAAATGTGTGCTTATTATCCACCTTATGATGATCTAATGAAAGAAGGACCTATTGGACCTCCAGGTATAGGTTTTAAATTAAGAATGATGGAAATTATGATATGGAAAATAGAATTTTAAAAAATTGTGAAAATCCCATAGATGATTTAGATTTAACCACTAAAAGTTTTGTTTTGAATAAAATAGAGAATAATCATCATGAATTGAGAGATCTTATAAAAACTAAATATGATGAGGGTTTTTTAACCTTTACTGAAGAAACAGGCAAGAGAATAAAAGAATTAGATGAAACAACTTTACATTCTTCAGAAGGAAAAGCTTTTGATGCAAAAGGAAAAAGAATAGGAAATGTTGCAGATCCTAAAGATGAAAAAAATGTTGTGAATAAAAGATATTTTGAAAAAAATTCGTTAATATTACAGAATGATAAATTTGATGCAAACAATAAAATAATTACAAATGTTTCTGAACCTGAAAATGATAACGATGCTGTCAATAAAATATATTTAGACAATAGAGATATCTGGGTTACCGTAGATGATCTTATTTTTATAGATGAAAAATTTACAAAAGTAAATTTCAATATGATGAGTTCTAAATTACTCAATCCTGAGATGCGATTAACTACAGATATGTATATGAAAATATCTATATATATAGCTATATATGTAGAAAATATATATATATGATAAAAGTCCACTGATATCTCTAGAAATCAATGGTAAGGAAATTTTAAATGCTAATACAAATACAGTAACATGTTTTGCTTACGGTAAACGTGATGATATCATCACATTATGGATAAAATCTGATGGTAACACTTTAAAACCTTATATGCATATTGAAAAAAATTCTTTCTAATAAATGGATATTGATTGGAATGAATTTTCCAGAAAAAATTTATCTGAAGATGTAATTAGAAATCTGAAAGATTATGTAAATTGGGATTTAGTTTTACAATATTCAACACTGTCTGAATCTTTTATTGAAGAATTTGCTCAACCTGATGATTGGTGTAAAATTTCTAGATATCAAAAATTATCAGAAGATTTTATAGAAAAATGTAAAGATAAAGTAGATTGGGTAAACATATCTCAATATCAAACTTTAAGTAACGAATTTATCGTAAAATTTTCTGATAATTTAGATTTATATAAAGTATCAATAGTTCAAAATCTTACAGAAGATACCATGAGAGAATTAAAAGATGATTTAAATTGATTGTATATAACTAGATATCAAACATTTAGTGAAAATTTTATAGAAGAATTTATGCATAAATTAGATTTTTGTTATTTGATTAAATATAAATTTGAGCTATTACCTGATCACTTTTTTAATGTTCATTGGAAAAAAGTACAAGCAATACAGATGAGTGAATTAAATAAAAAGTTTGGTCATCACGAAATAGAACCTTACCAAGAGAAAATTTTTGAAGAGATATATGAAGTTAAATCAGTCTTGAGAGAGAGTGTTTATCTTTTGAGACAATTAACTAACAAAGGTGATAAATTTAATAAAAATGTTTCTATATAAATGGATGTTACATATAATAATGGTATGGAAAAAAAACTATGTCTTTCTTAAATATAGAGAATCCTACTGAAGTGAAATCTATTTTTATATTATATTGTGATACATCTCTTGAAGGAATAGAAAATTTAACTAATTTAAAAGAATTATATTGTGAGGGATATAAATTAACATCTCTTGATGAAATAAAAAATTTAATAAATTTA
The DNA here is from genome assembly GCA_951213105.1 of Amaurobius ferox. Classification (NCBI taxonomy): domain Eukaryota; kingdom Metazoa; phylum Arthropoda; class Arachnida; order Araneae; family Amaurobiidae; genus Amaurobius; species Amaurobius ferox. Next base: position 3,108,753 of record OX578134.1, on the reverse strand, counting down.
GAAACATTAGATTGTAAAGATAATAGATTAAAATCTCTTGAAGGTATAGAAAATTTAACGAATTTAAAAGTATTAAAATGTAGAGGAAATAAATTAACATCTCTTGAAGGAATAGAAAATTTAACGAATTTAGAAACATTAAATTGTAATAATAATAGATTAACTTCACTTGAAGGAATAGAAAATTTAACTAATTTAGAAATACTATCTTGTAGTAAAAACGATATTACATCTCTTAAAGGTATAAAAAATTTAACTAATTTAAAAGAATTATATTGTGTAGATAATAGATTAACTTCACTTGAAGGAATAAAAAATTTAATAAATTTAGAAATACTATCTTGTAGTGAAAACGATATTACATCCCTTGAAGGAATAAAAAATTTAACTAATTTAAAAAAATTATATTGTATAGAAAACGATATTACATCTTTAACTGAATTAATATTTTTGCCTAGAATAAATGAAATATGGTATGATGAAGATAAAATACCCATAAGAAGAAATAATGTAGGATTTCCATATCGATGGTCTTAAAAAATGTTTAATGGAAGAGTTCAATAGTCTGAGTGGTCAAACATATGTATTAGATGATTTATATCCTGGAAAATATGATCATTGAAAAAAATTAAAAATATGATTGCAGGTACAGCAATCGTAAAGTTAATTGTAGAAGCTGAAGAAAAAGAGTATTACCTTTCGAATAGATCGATAAATAAAATCAATAAAGGAAGATATATATTTTTATATTTAGGTGATAACATATTAGAGAAAGCTTAATATATTTTAGAGTAAAAAATAATTCTAAATAAATGGATCTTTATAAGATTAAAAAATCTCTAGAAAAGAAAGGAATTAGTGTAATAGCAAGATTTATAGAATCAAACGGTGATACTGGAACAGCATTTTTAAGTAATTATAATGATAAAGATCTTAAAAACTTTAGTAAGAATATTAAGTCATATTATAATTTTGGTGGAGAGAAAAAATTTAGTAAAGATTGTATACAACTTACTTTTATTGAAAAAAAGTGATTATATCTAAGTATGGAAATATGCTTTTTTAACATCTTCTTCTAAAAAATTATATTATAACTTCAAGATTTTATGAACTCTACAAAACACGTCCGTAAATTACGTTTCAATATATTTTGAGTCACTTTGTAATGAAGATCTTATATTAAGATTATTTTAAAGTTTATTTAGAGGATTCATTTCCTCTTTTTTCATATAAATCCTTTTTATTTTCTAAAAAAACTTTGAAAATAATTTTTTTCACCGTAATTTTATGGGGGGAATAACGGTCCCCCCATTTATTTTAAAGCTTAGAGGACTTCTATTCATTTAGAAGTCCTCTTTTTTCACGCATTTATTTAATTTCATCCTATGTATAAGGTAGCTCCAAAATGGAGCGGCCTATCTTTTGATCTCTTTTTTCATGCATTTATCTTAAAAAAAGTTAAAATTTGGTCTAAATGTAAAAAAGGTCTTATTTTAATATAAAATCATGTTTTTAATATTAAAATGGATCGAAACCTTTTTTTTTATATATAAAAAGATAAAAATAAGCTATAAAATATAGTTTTTAGTGTATAAAGTACATGTGCGCTCATACGTTCATATATATACTACTTTCCTCGAAATATAAGGATGTACTAAATTTATATTTTCTAGTTGCCCTGATTTTCCAGTTATTCTAAAAAAACAATGTCCATTCCCATGTCGGGCCCAGGACGGGCTATCCCGATAAAGTAGAAATCCAAAGAAACTCAAATATACCACAAAAACTAGCGACATGTTGAACTTGGAATTTTTAGCTATTGCAATTCTCGAGTTATTCATCAAGAACGAAAGCATTCTTCAGCGTACCCAAGACGGGTTAGCCCGATGAGGTTTAAAATCTAAATTAAATTCCATCCAAAAGGAAATGATATACTAAATTTATATTTTTAGCTACTCCGATTGATCGAGTTATTCTTGAAAAGCGAGTAAATTTCTATGGTGGGAAAGGCGGGCTAGCCCGATAAGGTTCGAAATGCGATGAAATGTAATATACCCCAAAGGCCAATGATATATAAAATTTAGACATTCTAGATGCTCCGAATTTTGAGTTATTCTAAAAAAACGGTATATTCCTCTTGTTGGGCTCAGGGCGGACTAGCCCGATAAGATTTTTAATCCAAAGAGTTAAAATATACAGCAAATGAGAAGGATATGCTAAACTTCGAATTTTTAGATACACCTGTTTGTTCTCGAGTTATACCGCAAAAACGGATGAGCTTCTGAGGCGGGCCTAAGAAGGGCTAACCCGATACGGTTCAAAATTGAAAGAATTAAAATATACCCCAAACGAAAACGATATTTTAAATTTAGATTTCCTACTTTCTCTGATTTTCGAGTTATTCTCTAAAAACAAGTAAAGTCCTACGGCGGGCCCAGGACGGGCTGGCCCGATAATCTTCAAAATCGAAAGAACTGAAATGTACAACAAGAGAAAACGTCATACCGAATTTCACGTTACTGTGTTGAATGAACTTGATTATTTTGGATCTCAAATGTTTGAACGACCACAGATAAAGTTATATAAAATTTCAATAATACGAATATATCCCCAGCTCAATCTCTTTGAAAATCAAATGACTTTTTGCGTATATCAGTTACAATAATCACACCAAATTTGACACAAATTATTCAGTTATTTCGAAAGATATTGGTCATTTCATTTGCAATAAATTCCCATTAGTTTCAATGTTAACTCCTTCGCTTTAGACCGCTTATTCAAGACCAACGTCGTCTATGGGAGGGGTTTTTAGGGAACCTGTTTTTCGCCTCGGTCGGCACACTATTACTTCTAGGCACTGTAACCTGGGTAACGACATGGAGATTAGAATGAATCAATTCCCTTTGAGACGAATGTGCCCATTATCGTTGCCGCTTTCAAAACTTGAATTAAACCACGTCCACATAGTTGTGACTGGCAGGCGTTCATACCCGGGAGAAAAGTCTGACATGCTCTTGAAAGGGATAACTGGACAATACCTGGAATCCGAGAGGCCATGCCCTCTTCCATGTCCCCATGTCAATAGTTACAGCGCATATGCATTTTGACTACCCGATAGATATAATAATCTTGTAGTCGAGTCATTATACGAATACACCAACTCGGACAACTTTAAAGAGGCGCCAAAATCCGTCCGTGTCAGTGCTAATACCCCTTTGACCAAAATACACCTTGACCCCCACAGACTTGGGAGTAACGCCGTTAAAAAGTTAAAGTTAATTCGTCACTGTTTTGTTTAAATTTTAATTTATTTCGTTACTTTTATTTTCGTTAACTTTTAACTTATTTCGTTACTTTTATTTTCGTTAACTTTTAACTTATCTCGTTACTTTTATTTTCGTTAAATTTAATTTAATTAGTTAGTTTTATTGTCGTTAACTTTTAATTTAATTAGTTACTTTTCATTTTGAAAAATAACGAAAATTCAGTTAAATTAAAAGTTACTTTTTTTACGTGTTTTTCCCGCCATTTTCTTTCTATTGAGAGGGAACGAGAGTCACACTTCACTCCGCGTTTTTCATTGGCTGCGAAGTAAGGCTCCCCCCCCCACCCCTCTTGTTGAAATACAATTTTTGCTAAAATTCAAAACAATTGTTTGAAGTGTTCAGTATTATAATTTTTGCATGGTCAGCCCCCCCCCCCCCTTCCCCAAGAAAAAGTTTTCGCGCGCAAATATTCACATACAATCTAACATTCCCAAATATTCAGAAATGTTTTTCCTATGACACAATAATTTATAAACATAAATGAAAAAGGATTTTTTATCCCACCATGGGTGCCCCCCCCCCCCTTCCCAAGAAAAAGTTTTCGCGCGCAAATATTCGCATACAATCTAACATTCCCAAATATTCAGAAATATTTTTTCCCACGACACAATAATGTATAAACATAAATAAAACAAGTTTTTTTTGTCCCGCCATGGATGCCCCTCCCCATCCCCTTCCCAAGAAAAAGTTTTCGCGCGCAAATATTCACATACAATCTAACATTCCTAAATATTCAGAAATATTTTTCCCATGACACAATAATTTATAAACATAAGTAAAAAAGGTATTTATCCCGCCATGGGTGCCCCTCCCCCCCTCTCCACAAGAAACAATTTTCGCTCGCAAATATTCACATACAATCTAACATTCCCAAATATTCAGAATAGTTTTTTGCCCATGACACAGTAATCTATAAACATAAATAAAAAAGTTTTTTTATCCCGGCATGGGTGCCCATCCCCCCCCCCGCTTATTTATTCGCGTAGTATTTATAGAAATTTATTAAATTATTGTAAAAAATCTAAAAATTCTAACTGGTTTTTTTTATCAAAAAAAACGTGGTTATCCTAACGCAGAAATGTTAACATAGAAATTAAAAAAAAAATTGTTGAAAATCAAGAATTATATTTCTTCCCTTTTTTAATAACATATGAAATATCAGTGACTGAATAAAAGGGACCCCTAAAACGGCGGGGGGGGGGGGGGCTCGTCGTTTTAAGGGCCCTTGACGGTCAGTGTTTCTTTCAGGACTTCTTGACCGGGGGAGGGGGGAGAATGGAATCTTAAGGAGGGCAAATTTTCCATTTGCTATGGAGAAAACATAATGGTGTAATATGAAATGTATCCGGGAGGAGCGGATGATTAATAGATTGCTAATTGATAAATAATAGAGATCAATATTGCCTCCCCGATAGGGTTCTCGAGGCTATACGTACCAGGAAAGAAAAGTGAATCTATGAGGGCTTCAAATGGCGAATCTTTTCATTTGCTTTTTCCGATTAGTTTCAGATTTTTCATTACATATTCTAGTAGATTTTTCAAGATTCCAATATTGTGCACTAACCAAAATTTTCCGGACTAACTGAATATTTTGCGACTAAATTAAAAAGTTTCCAACTAAGTCATTCAGTGAGGTGTCATATACCACACGGGTTAACGCCCTTGCATACAGATTCGCTGGTTGAAGTCTACATGAAAATATATATATATGGAATAACTTCTCTATTAATATTACAAAAACAAAAGTATCGTTTCTCTCATCAAAACGTGATCATTTACTGGTCATGTAGTAACACTCGTGATACAGTTGTTGAAATTTCTAATAATTTTAAATATTTAGTCCCAAGGCTATTTTTGTGCCGGAACCTCGTTCTCAAAATGAAGCAATCCAGAACGAAGTTCCAGAACTTATTTTTCAACGAAAATGCCCAGTATAGAAAAAAAGCCAGAATCAACAGCATTGCGTTGCGAAGCCTATATTTTTACAGAAATAGCACTGTTTAGACTTAACGTTAGATTCTAAGTTAAACTTTAACACTCATGTTGATAGGATTGTTTCTAAAGTCTCGTCACAACTTTATATTTTTAACCAACTCATTCCTTATCTTAATATGAGTAGGGCGCGGATTTTCATGCACAACATTTAGACCAAATAATATGCAAATATGCTCAACATTATATATGAATATTTTTTCCTGATGCTCAAAATTATTGCAAAATATGCAGAAAATATGCAAGTGTGGAATATATGCACTTAATTGTGCATATATATCGATACATTAATTAGTGGGACACCCAGATTTTTCTCTGGGGAGGATTAAGAATTACTTTTAGAGAAATATTTGTTATTTTTACTCTTTTTGTATATTAAAATGGCGTCTCGGGGGCTTCATGCCCATAAGCACCCTTATGTGTGTTAGAAATAAATGATCTCTCCTCGCTACGGAAGACCGACATATCCAAAAACACTGACTCTCGCCTTTCCGCCAGAAAAAGGAATGTGTTTACATCGTGTGATCTGCGCGCGCATCATAAGACACTACCGGTACACTTACGAACTGAAGTTCTGTTCTGTGTTGTTGATGTTTCGAATGATGTCGGAGCAAAATGCTTGTTTCTTTTCTATGTAATTTTAAATGCAGAATCTAATTAAATAATATTTTTCTTTCAATCAAGCGCAATTATTCCTGACATCAAGATGGTAACCAAACACAATAAAATGATATTTCTTTTAAGACTTTAGGGGAAACGAAGTCAAATTGCCCTACGCCCTTCACACAGAAAGGTAAGCATTTTACCTTATTATAATTATGCTGTTTATAAAGAAAAATGATAGTAACATATTTTCTCATTAGTGAGGCAGAGTGCCATTACCTATGCACAACCGAGCTCCTATATTTTTATCAGATTATGAGACTGAAGTCGTTGCCTGTCTCGCTAGAGAAATTGGTACTAACAAAATAAAATAGCAGCATTTTCATGAACAATAAAATTATTATTTGAAGAAGGGCATAAGCATAAGTAACCGAAAAGAAAATTGATATACAAATATATCACTATTATTTTTCATTCCCCATTGACTTCTTAAAAAACTTCCAAACCGAAAGTGATTTTTTTACGGAATAAGATAAAAAGAAATATCGCACTGCAAATAAACAAAAAAAAGGGAAATATTTCTCAAGGAAACTAAAAATAAAATATAATGGCATCTATCAAGGAAAGTCACTTGGTTGAAAAATTAAACCAGGGTAACTACTCCAATTGGAAATTCAAAATGGAAATGACGTTATTGAATAAGGAATTATCAGAAACGATAACCGAAGTGGCTCCTGACCCAATTACCGACGAATGGCAGAAAAAAGATAGAAAAGCCAGAGCGCTCATAAATTTATGTATAGAGGATTCCCAAATCGTTCACGTCAAAAATCTCACCACGGCGCGCGATACGTGGAATGCGCGTCGCGCAATACACGAAAGAACGAATTTATCCAGCAAGAATTTATCCAGCATACCTTTTACGAAAGTTGTACAGTATAAAGTTAGATGAAAGAGGAAACATGCAGCAACATATAACCAAAATTCTGGAGACAGTGGATAAACTTAAAGCAATCGGGGAGGAGATTAATAATTCGAATGTATCAGCACTATTTCTGTGTTCGCTACCCCCCAGTTACGAAACGCTGATAACGGCGTTGGAAGCGCGACCGGAGGATGAACTGACGCCGGAATTCATTAGCAGCAAACTGATTGATGAATATAATAGACGTAGGGATCACCAAGAAATGCCGCAAAACATGGCAAAGGCTTTTCACGCGAATAAAAAATTCTCTAACACCTACGGCTACAAAAAGGATAACAAATACTGCTCACATTGCAAAATGACGAACCACAACAAATCTGAATGTTGGCGTCTAAAGAATAAGAGCAACGAGCCCGGCAGATATAAAGATTATAAAAATAAATTCAGACACAACTCCTCACAGTTAGTGTATGAGGGAAACGACAGACCTGCCGCTAAATCACGAACACAAGAAAGATATTCAGACACTGTAGATAAAGTAGGATCGAAATTTAGAGACTTAGCGCTCATAACGAATCAAACTGAAGAAAACAGTTGGATCGTTGATAGTGGTTCCTCATCCCACATATCAAATAATGAGAATTTATTCACTAAAATAAATAATGCAAACAAATCTGAAGTTATTGTTGCTAATGGTAAAGCCTTAACCGCCTATGGGTCAGGCGAAGTAAAAATAAAAAGTCGAGCCTCGGATGGAGAGATAAGACAAGTAACACTACAGGAAGTACTATTTGTGCCAGAACTGAAAGCTAATTTATTTTCAGTACGAAAAGCAACACAACGTGGATGCAAAGTAACTTTTACTAAAGACAACTGTCAGTTAACTTACAATGATGAAGTATTCTTAGAAGGAAAAATAAAAAATAACCTATATGAGCTAGACCTGCTCACACCACAAAATAAAAATGTTACATATATGGTAAATAACTGTAACAACCCCAATTGTGTTACATTATGGCACAGAAGAATGGGTCACAAAAACTTCGGCTCTATAAAGGAAATTAAATCGAAACAGTTAGCCGAAGGCATAAACATCAACGAATGTAAACATGAACTAAATTGCGAAACTTGTATAAAATCAAAACTCACCGACATGCCATACCCCAAATCTACTCAAAACAGGGGGACTCATATTCTACAACTTGTGCACAGCGACGTATGCGGACCAATGCAAACTCCCACCATAGGAGGAAAATCATACGTGCTATTTATTGATGATTTCTCCAGGTACACAATGACCTATCTCTTATAAAAAAAAAGTGAAGTTTTGTGTAAACTGAAGGAATACATCGCTTTTACGACAAACAAATTCGGAAAAAAACCAGAAATACTGAGAAGCGATAATGGCGGCGAATACGTCAGTAAAGAATACGAGGAATATCTAAGTGACAACGGCATACATCACCAGTTGACCGTGCCACACTGTCCATCCCAAAATGGCGTAGCGGAAAGAAAAAACAGGTCACTAATCGAGATGACACGAGCTATGTTGTCAGAAGTAAATTTAGGCAAAAAATTCTGGGGAGAGGCTATAAACACTGCCAATTACCTACAAAATATACTTCCCACAAAGGCCAATTCAAAAACACCGTACGAAATGTGGACTGGTATGAAACCAAATCTTCGTCATTTAAGGGTCTTTGGCTGCAAAGCATATTCCTACATCCATAAAAGAAAACGAGGAAAATTAGATGAAAAAGCCCAAGAAGGAATTTTTGTCGGATACGACGACAGATCAAAGGCTTACAGGATATATACAGAAGGAAAACACATAACACTTGTAGAACAGTTAAATTCCTCGAAAAATCAATGCAAATTTCAGAATTAAGCTCAAAGGAATTATTCGAAGGAACAGATAGTGAAGTCGAAATAACTAATGCTCAAACAAAAGAAAAACCTGAAGAGGGTGAGATTGAGTTTGAGGCACCGTCAGATGATGAACAAATAAATTCTGATAACATAACCGCCAATCAACCTCGCAGATCCGAGAGATCGAACAAGGGAGTACCTCCCGATCGACTCATCTACTTAGCGCAACAAGCTAACACCGTCGAACCCAGAGACTATAATGAGGTACTAAAAATTAAGAGCCCACAAGAGAAACAAAATTGGCTAGACGCTATGGAAGAAGAAATGCAATCTTTGCAAGAAAATAACACATTCACATTGATGGAACCCCCGCATGGAAGAAAAATAGTTGGTTCAAAATGGACATATAAAATTAAACACGACTCTCAGGGAAAAATAGCTAAATACAAAGCTAGACTGGTAGCAAAAGGATTTTCACAAAAATACGGTGAAGATTATTACGAAACTTTCGCACCAGTGGTCTCACACAGCACAATTAGAGCATTCCTGACAGGAGCAGCATATAGAAAACATAACGTACAACACATTGATATTAAAACTGCTTTCTTACACGGGGATCTAGACGAAACAGTTTACATACAACAGCCAGATGGCTACATCTCCCCTGGTAACGAAAACAAAGTATGGAAATTAAATAAAGCTATATATGGGTTGAAACAGGCCGCAAGAGCCTGGCATCTAAAAATAGGTGACTCTCTAAAACAATTAAAATTCGTGCAGAGTACTACTGATCCATGTTTATTCAAAAAGGGAAAAGGAAGAGAAACTGTCTATGTAATCGTATATGTGGATGATATTCTAATATCAGGATCAGAAAAACAAATTGACAAAACAACGAAAGAATTGGGCAGGCAATATGAATTAAAAAATTTGGGTGAAGTTAATTATTACCTTGGAATTAGCATAAGAAAAAACCATGATGGAGATTATCTATTAAATCAAAAAAATAAGATTGAAGAAATTGTAGATACATTTAATTTGCAAAATTCAAAGCCCTATAGTACACCAATGGAAACTGGATATTTGAGAAATGAAACAGAAGAAAACCTGCTTCCTAATAACACCAAATATCGCCAAGCTATTGGAGCTCTTCTATATATTGCCACGGTCACAAGACCAGACATCACAGCCGCAACAAACATTTTAAGTCGGAGAAATGAGAAACCACGTCAAATGGATTGGAACGCAGTAAAGCGTCTAATAAGTTATCTAAATCATACAAAGGATCTAAATTTGGTAATAAAATCAACGACAAAACCAATTCTTACAACATACGCTGATGCCGACTGGGCAAGCGATAAAACGGATCGGAAATCCACGAGTGGTAATCTTTTCTTAATTGATGATTCTCCTATACACTGGTTAAGCAAAAAACAATCATGTGTTGCGCTTTCCTCAGCAGAGGCGGAATATATATCCGCTGCTAACGCAGTTCAAGAAGTACTGTGGTTAATCAACCTACTCAAAGATCTCGATATGCTTCAACAGCTCCCGATTACTATTTTCGAAGATAACCAATCATGTATAAAAATGATTGAATCACCGAAGTACATGTCAAGAACCAAACATATTGACATCAGATTCCACGCCATAAGAGATTTTCAGGAATCGGGTGTAATCCAGTTGAGTTATCTTCCAACTAAGCTAATGACAGCGGACATGATGACAAAACCGCTGCCAAAGCCTGAATTTTTGAAGCACAGATCCAAACTGCTACAGCCGTGATATGCAGCTCCAGAGATCAAGGGGGACTGTTAGAAATAAATGATCTCTCCTCGCTACGGAAGACCGACATATCCAAAAACACTGACTCTCGCCTTTCCGCCAGAAAAAGGAACGTGTTTACATCGTGTGATCTGCGCGCGCATCATAAGACACTACCGGTACACTTACGAACTGAAGTTCTGTTCTGTGTTGTTGATGTTTCGAATGATGTCGGAGCAAAATGCTTGTTTCTTTTCTATGTAATTTTAAATGCAGAATCTAATTAAATAATATTTTTCTTTCAATCAAGCGCAATTATTCCTGACATCAAGATGGTAACCAAACACAATAAAATGATATTTCTTTTAAGACTTTAGGGGAAACGAAGTCAAATTGCCCTACGCCCTTCACACAGAAAGGTAAGCATTTTACCTTATTATAATTATGCTGTTTATAAAGAAAAATGATAGTAACATATTTTCTCATTAGTGAGGCAGAGTGCCATTACCTATGCACAACCGAGCTCCTATATTTTTATCAGATTATGAGACTGAAGTCGTTGCCTGTCTCGCTAGAGAAATTGGTACTAACAAAATAAAATAGCAGCATTTTCATGAACAATAAAATTATTATTTGAAGAAGGGCATAAGCATAAGTAACCGAAAAGAAAATTGATATACAAATATATCACTATTATTTTTCATTCCCCATTGACTTCTTAAAAAACTTCCAAACCGAAAGTGATTTTTTTACGGAATAAGATAAAAAGAAATATCGCACTGCAAATAAACAAAAAAAAGGGAAATATTTCTCAAGGAAACTAAAAATAAAATATAATGGCATCTATCAAGGAAAGTCACTTGATTGAAAAATTAAACCAGGGTAACTACTCCAATTGGAAATTCAAAATGGAAATGACGTTATTGAATAAGGAATTATCAGAAACGATAACCGAAGTGGCTCCTGACCCAATTACCGACGAATGGCAGAAAAAAGATAGAAAAGCCAGAGCGCTCATAAATTTATGTATAGAGGATTCCCAAATCGTTCACGTCAAAAATCTCACCACGGCGCGCGATACGTGGAATGCGCGTCGCGCAATACACGAAAGAACGAATTTATCCAGCAAGAATTTATCCAGCATACCTTTTACGAAAGTTGTACAGTATAAAGTTAGATGAAAGAGGAAACATGCAGCAATATATAACCAAAATTCTGGAGACAGTGGATAAACTTAAAGCAATCGGGGAGGAGATTAATAATTCGAATGTATCAGCACTATTTCTGTGTTCGCTACCCCCCAGTTACGAAACGCTGATAACGGCGTTGGAAGCGCGACCGGAGGATGAACTGACGCCGGAATTCATTAGCAGCAAACTGATTGATGAATATAATAGACGTAGGGATCACCAAGAAATGCCGCAAAACATGGCAAAGGCTTTTCACGCGAATAAAAAATTCTCTAACACCTACGGCTACAAAAAGGATAACAAATACTGCTCACATTGCAAAATGACGAACCACAACAAATCTGAATGTTGGCGTCTAAAGAATAAGAGCAACGAGCCCGGCAGATATAAAGATTATAAAAATAAATTCAGACACAACTCATCACAGTTAGTGTATGAGGGAAACGACAGACCTGCCGCTAAATCACGAACACAAGAAAGATATTCAGACACTGTAGATAAAGTAGGATCGAAATTTAGAGACTTAGCGCTCATAACGAATCAAACTGAAGAAAACAGTTGGATCGTTGATAGTGGTTCCTCATCCCACATATCAAATAATGAGAATTTATTCACTAAAATAAATAATGCAAACAAATCTGAAGTTATTGTTGCTAATGGTAAAGCCTTAACCGCCTATGGGTCAGGCGAAGTAAAAATAAAAAGTCGAGCCTCGGATGGAGAGATAAGACAAGTAACACTACAGGAAGTACTATTTGTGCCAGAACTGAAAGCTAATTTATTTTCAGTACGAAAAGCAACACAACGTGGATGCAAAGTAACTTTTACTAAAGACAACTGTCAGTTAACTTACAATGATGAAGTATTCTTAGAAGGAAAAATAAAAAATAACCTATATGAGCTAGACCTGCTCACACCACAAAATAAAAATGTTACATATATGGTAAATAACTGTAACAACCCCAATTGTGTTACATTATGGCACAGAAGAATGGGTCACAAAAACTTCGGCTCTATAAAGGAAATTAAATCGAAACAGTTAGCCGAAGGCATAAACATCAACGAATGTAAACATGAACTAAATTGCGAAACTTGTATAAAATCAAAACTCACCGACATGCCATACCCCAAATCTACTCAAAACAGGGGGACTCATATTCTACAACTTGTGCACAGCGACGTATGCGGACCAATGCAAACTCCCACCATAGGAGGAAAATCATACGTGCTATTTATTGATGATTTCTCCAGGTACACAATGACCTATCTCTTATCAAAAAAAAGTGAAGTTTTGTGTAAACTGAAGGAATACATCGCTTTTACGACAAACAAATTCGGAAAAAAACCAGAAATACTGAGAAGCGATAATGGCGGCGAATACGTCAGTAAAGAATACGAGGAATATCTAAGTGACAACGGCATACATCACCAGTTGACCGTGCCACACTGTCCATCCCAAAATGGCGTAGCGGAAAGAAAAAACAGGTCACTAATCGAGATGACACGAGCTATGTTGTCAGAAGTAAATTTAGGCAAAAAATTCTGGGGAGAGGCTATAAACACTGCCAATTACCTACAAAATATACTTCCCACAAAGGCCAATTCAAAAACACCGTACGAAATGTGGACTGGTATGAAACCAAATCTTCGTCATTTAAGGGTCTTTGGCTGCAAAGCATATTCCTACATCCATAAAAGAAAACGAGGAAAATTAGATGAAAAAGCCCAAGAAGGAATTTTTGTCGGATACGACGACAGATCAAAGGCTTACAGGATATATACAGAAGGAAAACACATAACACTTGTAGAACAGTTAAATTCCTCGAAAAATCAATGCAAATTTCAGAATTAAGCTCAAAGGAATTATTCGAAGGAACAGATAGTGAAGTCGAAATAACTAATGCTCAAACAAAAGAAAAACCTGAAGAGGGTGAGATTGAGTTTGAGGCACCGTCAGATGATGAACAAATAAATTCTGATAACATAACCGCCAATCAACCTCGCAGATCCGAGAGATCGAACAAGGGAGTACCTCCCGATCGACTCATCTACTTAGCGCAACAAGCTAACACCGTCGAACCCAGAGACTATAATGAGGTACTAAAAATTAAGAGCCCACAAGAGAAACAAAATTGGCTAGACGCTATGGAAGAAGAAATGCAATCTTTGCAAGAAAATAACACATTCACATTGATGGAACCCCCGCATGGAAGAAAAATAGTTGGTTCAAAATGGACATATAAAATTAAACACGACTCTCAGGGAAAAATAGCTAAATACAAAGCTAGACTGGTAGCAAAAGGATTTTCACAAAAATACGGTGAAGATTATTACGAAACTTTCGCACCAGTGGTCTCACACAGCACAATTAGAGCATTCCTGACAGGAGCAGCATATAGAAAACATAACGTACAACACATTGATATTAAAACTGCTTTCTTACACGGGGATCTAGACGAAACAGTTTACATACAACAGCCAGATGGCTACATCTCCCCTGGTAACGAAAACAAAGTATGGAAATTAAATAAAGCTATATATGGGTTGAAACAGGCCGCAAGAGCCTGGCATCTAAAAATAGGTGACTCTCTAAAACAATTAAAATTCGTGCAGAGTACTACTGATCCATGTTTATTCAAAAAGGGAAAAGGAAGAGAAACTGTCTATGTAATCGTATATGTGGATGATATTCTAATATCAGGATCAGAAAAACAAATTGACAAAACAACGAAAGAATTGGGCAGGCAATATGAATTAAAAAATTTGGGTGAAGTTAATTATTACCTTGGAATTAGCATAAGAAAAAACCATGATGGAGATTATCTATTAAATCAAAAAAATAAGATTGAAGAAATTGTAGATACATTTAATTTGCAAAATTCAAAGCCCTATAGTACACCAATGGAAACTGGATATTTGAGAAATGAAACAGAAGAAAACCTGCTTCCTAATAACACCAAATATCGCCAAGCTATTGGAGCTCTTCTATATATTGCCACGGTCACAAGACCAGACATCACAGCCGCAACAAACATTTTAAGTCGGAGAAATGAGAAACCACGTCAAATGGATTGGAACGCAGTAAAGCGTCTAATAAGTTATCTAAATCATACAAAGGATCTAAATTTGGTAATAAAATCAACGACAAAACCAATTCTTACAACATACGCTGATGCCGACTGGGCAAGCGATAAAACGGATCGGAAATCCACGAGTGGTAATCTTTTCTTAATTGATGATTCTCCTATACACTGGTTAAGCAAAAAACAATCATGTGTTGCGCTTTCCTCAGCAGAGGCGGAATATATATCCGCTGCTAACGCAGTTCAAGAAGTACTGTGGTTAATCAACCTACTCAAAGATCTCGATATGCTTCAACAGCTCCCGATTACTATTTTCGAAGATAACCAATCATGTATAAAAATGATTGAATCACCGAAGTACATGTCAAGAACCAAACATATTGACATCAGATTCCACGCCATAAGAGATTTTCAGGAATCGGGTGTAATCCAGTTGAGTTATCTTCCAACTAAGCTAATGACAGCGGACATGATGACAAAACCGCTGCCAAAGCCTGAATTTTTGAAGCACAGATCCAAACTGCTACAGCCGTGATATGCAGCTCCAGAGATCAAGGGGGACTGTTAGAAATAAATGATCTCTCCTCGCTACGGAAGACCGACATATCCAAAAACACTGACTCTCGCCTTTCCGCCAGAAAAAGGAACGTGTTTACATCGTGTGATCTGCGCGCGCATCATAAGACACTACCGGTACACTTACGAACTGAAGTTCTGTTCTGTGTTGTTGATGTTTCGAATGATGTCGGAGCAAAATGCTTGTTTCTTTTCTATGTAATTTTAAATGCAGAATCTAATTAAA
Source organism: Amaurobius ferox (assembly GCA_951213105.1). Lineage (NCBI taxonomy): Eukaryota > Metazoa > Arthropoda > Arachnida > Araneae > Amaurobiidae > Amaurobius > Amaurobius ferox. Next base: position 3,093,199 of record OX578134.1, on the reverse strand, counting down.
TAATATTTTTCTTTCAATCAAGCGCAATTATTCCTGACATCAAGATGGTAACCAAACACAATAAAATGATATTTCTTTTAAGACTTTAGGGGAAACGAAGTCAAATTGCCCTACGCCCTTCACACAGAAAGGTAAGCATTTTACCTTATTATAATTATGCTGTTTATAAAGAAAAATGATAGTAACATATTTCCTCATTAGTGAGGCAGAGTGCCATTACCTATGCACAACCGAGCTCCTATATTTTTATCAATGTGCACCTATGCAAGGGCGTAGCTAGAAGGTGTTTTTTTTTTCGGGGGGGGTATATGAAATCAAATATTTTGGTAACGTCCGTGATTTACTGTGTGTAAAAAATGTCCGCGTTTTACTGTGTGTAAAAAATGTCCGCGTTTTACTGTGTGTAAAAAATGTCCGCATTCTACTGAGTATGAAAAATGTCCGCGTTTTACTGTGTGTAAAAAATGTCCGCGTTTTACTGTGTGTAAAAAATGTCCGCATTCTACTGAGTGTGAAAAATGTCCGCGTTTTACTGTGTGTAAAAAATGTCCGCGTTTTACTGTGTGTAAAAAATGTCCGCGTTTTACTGTGTGTAAAAAATGTCCGCATTCTACTGAGTGTGAAAAATGTCCGCGTTTTACTGAGTGTAAAAATGTCCGCGGTTTATTGTGTGTAAGATTTGATGCTTTGTTTATTGCTTTATTTGTAGTTTTATGTCCCAAAAATAAATCTTTGGCTATCTCAGACGGGACCAACCTTAACGCGATCTCCGACAAGAACCTACAGCCTATGTATAACTAACTATAGCATAAAAATAAATGCGTGTGTGCAATGAAATATTACTAATTCCATTGCAGTAAATTTGAAAATAGATGAAGCCTGTTCTGCCAAGTTAACTTTTTGCACAGCTAAAAATTAGATTTATTGAAATAAAGTCTACATGCTGAACTACAAAATATAACTGATCGACTACACTGAATTTTATTCTAAATTAAAATTAAAATTTGTTAAAGTGAGGATTAGAATGATTAAAAATAATTGGAACACTTTTTTTCATTCTATTTTAGCACATTGAAAAATGTAGCCAAACGTCTTGTTTCTGACAATAGCGGATTTGAGGGTTTCCCCCTCCCCCCCCCAGCTTCACGTCCGAAAAATATATCCTTAAGTATCCACAGAAAATAATCTGTGTTGATAACAGATCAGGCCAGCATCATCCCCAGCTGGGACCCTGACAACTTTTTCCGTGATAGCCCCCTCCTAAATATGCATAATAAAGAGGGGGGTAGGTCTGGTACGATCTTATGTTTACGTACTTTACATAGATTTTTTTTCCGAAGAGAGATTAATCCCAAAGAACTACTCATTGCTTACGGACTTGAAAAGGGAATTATGCAGATATCAAACAGTTAGAAACGGCATTAAAGTAAAAATACAATTCAATCTTTAAGCGCAGAATAAAATAATCAATACGATGAATAAAAAACCCTATAATTTTGACTAGTAAGTACCCAAAACCGGTTGTGTAATATCAAACGTGTGGAAACTACGAGTAAACGAGGACCTCCGTCCAAACACATTTTATAACATGAAAGCGGGGACCTCGATTTTATCGGATACACACCTGATGAGCGCGTCATACACACAATACACTATAAGCCTACTAATCGAGGACTACCTCCAGATTTATAAAAAAAAACTTTTACATTATAAATTTAGTCCTCAGATTCACGTTTTCGCAATAAAACAAACCGATTACGTCCTCGGTGTGAAGGTGGTCCGCGGTTTGTTGGTGTGTAAACATACGAATGTCCCCAGTTTCCAGGTCTTGCAAACACACACACTTACACACACACGTACACCCACACACACACGTACACACATACACACACACACACACACACACACACACACACACTCATACAGGTATCACCTCAAATAAGTTTTATTCGTGTTCAGGGATTTTTGAAACGTGCTTTCCCGTCAAAGATTCGAATTCGAATTTTCGACCTCATCACAGTACTTCCTTTATACTTTATACTATGTATATACGGAAAGTAAAAACATAGTACATATGTAGGGTGGAGAAGCAACAGTTTTTGGAATGTTGCAATAGTGCCTTCATCAACGGATTTCAAATAACCAAGCAGTAAATTACTTTAAAAGTACCCGAGCATGATAATGACACTAAGAATGTATGCAAATGTTAAGAAAGCTATGCAAATGTTATGCAGATGTTCAGAAAGTTATGGAAAATAAATGTGTTTACATTATTAACTATATTTCAGTAACAGGCCAATATATATTTCAGTAACTATATACGTGTAACAAACTATATTTCAGTAACTTAAACCAATCGATTTTATTTTCAACATATTTTCAAGGATATAGAATTTTATCAACTCATTTCCCTATATAGTTATTTTAGATATGTTTTCTGTATTACACATGAGAATAATGTTCGTATTTTTATAATTCCGAAAATCTATCGACTGCCTGTTTTACTTGAATGTCACAGTTTGTTTGCTGTCTTTAATACTTATGAATATATAACCAATATTAGTTGATAAAGTTAAAATATATAACAACATGTAGTCATAATTAACTTCCAAAAATATGACATTTAGTTAAATAAAACTGAAGTTTAATTTCGGAAGCATCTACTAAATATAAATTTAGAGTTAAATGCTTTTTATATTTGTCACGCTATGTGACTTTTAAGAAACTATTTCCAAAATTGCATGGAAATGAACGTTTTCTGTTGATAAATATTTGCTATTTTCTACAAATAAATATAGCTCTCTAGCTTCGAAGAAAGATTCTTTCCTTTCATTCAGCATTCTATAAGGTTCAAAACACAAATATAAGAAGCTTAACTGAGTAAGCTCTTCAAAAGTGGAAGCTTTGCTGCTCTGGAACTTTTTCGGAGTCCTGCTGTCATAAATAGAATATGTTTTATCTTAAGCGTCACTAAAGAATAAAGTTGGGTTTATCTTAGTTGTTTCTTGATGTATATTAAAAAAGTTTATTATACTTATTTTCAACTTAATTAAAAACATACCGAAAAATGATCTCATATGTGTTTATTTCAGCAACTAAATTAAAGGTGTCGGATCACTCGATTTTTCGGTAAACTTCCTTTATATGATGTTCAGTAGTAGGTATATTATTGAAGATTATTGAATACTACAAGGTTTAAAAATGATGTTTAGCATAAGGTATTAGGAACGGCACCGCTTAAGGATTCTACCAATAAGAACGAATCGAGCTGTAACATCGTCCATATATTTATTTCCAAATGTTTCCAAGTGTAAAATGCACTTTATACTATTTAAATCCATCACTTTATGTAGTATGTCTCAGCGATTTAAAATACCGATTCTTGGCTCAGAATTCTTGTTTTAAAATTGAGCAAATAATCTGAGGATGTAGCGAAAGTATTTGAAAATTAGAAATAAGTAATACATTTCTAAATATTTACTGAAAAATATTGATACCAAATCAACCTTAATCACTTTAAGCACTTAATCACTTAGAGAACAGTGACTTAAACGTAAATGCATCGAGTAGAAAGAACCCTGTGGGTTTTCCTTCAAAGAGAGCAAGAAAAAATAAAAAAAAATGCAAAATATACTTCAATATTTGCAAATGCACCCTACAAGCATGTAAATTGATCGAAACACTATATTCTTTGTTAGATTTGCAAACAAAAATTTAATGTGTTAATAGTTACATAATGTAGTTAAATACTAATAAGAAGTCAATATATTTTATATACATTTCTAAATATGTATGCAAAATGACAGAACTACACATTATAAATGTGTATCCGCTGTCCTTTTCGCCTGAATATCACATATTTTAAACAAAATCTGAATTACTGAAAATTGGTAGATGGTAGTTAAAAATTCAAAAGGAGAAAAACGTGTTTTATATAGTTTTTTAAAGATGGGCAAATTACCGCGAAAAGATGCGAAATCTATGACTACACTATGATCACACATTATTGTTAAACAACGAATTGATCTAGCTGTTTCCGTCTCATTGTCTTTCTGAGAATAGCTACGGATTTATGTCTTGAAAAGATATGAAATAAAATTTGCATTCAATTTCTGGAATATTGACTTATTTCAATATTATAAGTGTGGTCATCAAAAAGTCTGGTGTTCCATAGAAATTTCCATAATTCCAAGTATGCCTACAATTTTTCCATTAGCATTTTGATGTATCTTAATTCCTTTTGATCAGGGAACATTTTATTTTTACTTATAGAACGTGTAACCAGTGGAAATTGCTATAATTATCATCATTCCAATTACAACTTCTTCCATTTTTTTTATCTGCGTCTTGTTTTATTTTAGCCTTGACTTCTGTGTACCCAGATTTCATAAGTGAACTTATCAGCAGTTTAACCCTTTAAGCGCAATTATATTGACAAAGGGCGTGTAGAGAGAAAAAAAAATATTCAGGTCATTTCAAGCCCATTGCGCAGGTACACCTGTATCGCAAAAGTGGAGAGGCCGAAGGGCGCTGCGCTCGAAGAATGTTCCAAACGTAAATCAAAACAAAAATCGTTTAGCTATTCAAATTGATCTCGAGATTGTTTCAAGAAGAAAAGTTAGTTATGTTAGTCATAAGGGACATAGAAGGATATGGAGTGCCAATGAAATGGTCGATGAAAGTATCGAATGAAAAACATTGAGAAATAAAACTGACTGACATCGACGGACATGAGAAAGTACTGAAAACATGCAGAGTCCAATAAATAACTTGTTACTTTCAGAGTCCTAGTGTTTTTGATTTATTCTCAAAATATGATTACGTTACTATTGCGAGCCCGTAACGAGCTAGACCCACAAAGTAAACATTAAAATAGATAGAATGAACTAATATACAAATTTAATGTTTCTGTGATTTTTATGGAACATGATAATTTTAAATCTCGAAGAGACAGTAAAAAATATTTTTTTACTGCTACTAGCAAGCGACCTAGATGCTTTACTGAAAATAAACACGAGTGTCATTTTCCCAAAGCAAGTTCATACTCCTTTCATAAACCTTCATGATTGTTATTTTTGGTTTTTGGAAACAACACTTACAGTTTTTCCGTAATATCTTACCTAGCAAAGTTCCACAACTTTAAGCTGATCCATTTACCACTCAAAAACAACCTTTACGTAATCCATTCCATACACCTACATCTTTGGTCATGGATTACAAAACAGTAACCACATCGTAAAGTAGACAATACAGCAGGGCAGTGCAATGATTATCAGATTTCAGTTAAAAAATTACTTAAACACCACGAATTACAGAATGGCTTAACGCGCACTTAGAGGAGGCAGGTTCATGAAGAATAACACAATGTGTACACGATGTGCAAATACTATTCCTACTCACCGGTCTCGACCCATAAATAATTGAGAAATAAATGACTCAACTTAAATCATAATGTAAGGTGTACATTTAAATTGCTAGTACGATGCCTCCTCGCAGATATGAAGGGACAGTTCGACTCCAAGGAATAAATAACATGAGAGAGAGGTCATAAAATCCACAATAAGATGCGAAATAAATGTCAAAATTGAAACGACAAATCTATTGAAAAGTATGGCCCCTGTCAAGGGTTAAGTGACTCCGGGGTTCAAACGAGACCTTCTAGCAGTCGGGAACATGCAGTTCATCGGGAATGATATATACGCATACAAAATGAACATCAGCTCACAGTTCAATGAATAGTACGGGATCTCGTCTTACGTATTTCGCGCATGAGTGCTGCATTCTCGTGAGAAAGGTTCACATGTTGTCATCATTCCGCACCCCCCCCCGAGAACGGATCAAAGCCGATCCAAATAATATGCGCTCATCTGAAATTTGGAAAAACCTTCCATGCTATTCTGTAGAGGTAGGCTAACACCTATCGCAGGAAACAGAATACCGTGCGCTATTGTTGAGCATCATCTACACCAGCTGAGCTCTGATCCAGGCATGAACATAGATCAGTGCTGTCCGAGGGCAATTCTCGGCCAATACAACTGGTGTGGAACCAGACTGGTGAATTGGTGAGACACTGAATTGCTGATATCAAAGTAGCTACGTCACCACACTCGGCCGAGTACACACTGTCAGGATGTTTGCCTGATACCAATATAGGGCCTCTACACAGCAGGCAACACGACTCACCTAAGTATTCTAACAGCCATCGATTAGAGTGGATGCTGGTGCATACTCCGTACCGTTTCAACAGGATCCCACACCAGCTGTCATCGGTCGTCGAGTACGCCCTCTAGACATCGAATCCTCAGTGAGGCAACCGGTATATGGACAGTTGATCCTAATAGCAGATTGATTACAAGTGATTCCTTGAGATACTCTCAATCCTCCAAGAAGGAATTCTCCTGAAACCGGAATCTATATTTTATATTTTACTATATATTACGAACAAAAGTTTGAAAAAAGAAAAACACTGACTTCGAGAGCTACTTTTTTAATTTTTAAATTTTTTTTTTTAAATATTAAAATATTGAATTTTTTATATTAATATTCTAGACCCTATTTTCGACTAATCCAGAAAACTATTTTACATTTTTATGTCCTATATTCGGGGCCATAAACGTCCAAAGTGTTTACATTGTTCGCAATGCTCCGTTTAATCCAATCCTAGATGTTATTCATCTGCATTTTAAGGAAAATAAAACTGGCAAAACGCACCAATTTTGTAGATATTTTATTATAAAAATCACCTGTTTGTATTTGCTTTTAAATTTTAAATCGCAGAAACTTTAACATGAAATTATATACTATAAGCTGTCAATATATGAGAAAAACTTGGAAAAGCGGCGAATATATGACAAATAATATTTATATTATAATATGGATCAAAATACAGTATTTGTATAAGATCACATACATTTCTAAACAATTAAAAAATTCGATAATTGCTTATTTGATGTATAATCTGTTGATGGTTTAACTGTTTAACCGTTCATAGCCAAAAATGTCGATCGCCAGAATTTTCCACTGGAAATGATTATGTGAATTCACTATTAAACAAATATGTTCAAGAATACATAGTACGTCCTTAATAAGTAATGACTTTTACATAGTTTAACAAATATAAATATCAGTCATTAAGAAAAACTTTTCAATAATGAAAAATAAAGTAAACTTCAGGTGTTTTATCCTGTTATAATAAGATAATGCCCTATTTAAAATAATGACCATGCTGAGGCATTAAGTAAAGAATGAAAGCTGCGGTACTTAAGATACTTTTATCTCAGACGTTTACGGCAAATTTTACTCATGAAATGTTATCTTAAGGAAGTGAACACTGCACTTAGTCGCAGTAATTGGATTATACTCATTCGTTTATAAGTATCCTCACATAAAGAATAATGATTTTTAAATTTCTTTTTTGTAACCTATCGAATTTACCGTTGGAAACTTGAAAGTTTCAGGAAAGATAAGGTTTGCCGAAAATTTAAAAGCATCAATATTTTTGATAAAATTTTTAACCTTCTTTGAAAATTATTGCATAGAAGAATGGTTTTATCTGTTCTTTATTATGAGCTTCAATACAAAACAAAATAATACCGTTAAACATAGATACTATTATTTTTCTGTGAAGATAATTCCAAATCTAAGCTATATTGTTTCAGAGGTATTTCAATAGAGATCAAATAAAAATATTTCTCTGTAAAGTGATCAATCCTGTAAAGTGATATCCTGCCCCTCAGATAGTACAAAGTATCCATAGACTGGCAATAATGTCCACTGTAAGGAAATGGACTTCTCATTTACATAATGGGTTACTTCCGTGCACTTAATGAAATTGAAATTGCAATTCTGAAGCCGAAAAATTCGATTCGCCTTAAATTTAAGAACGATAATTATTAGGTTGTAAATAAGACATGATAAAATCTTCAAAGGTAAAAAGGTGTACTGTATAAATATACACGCTAAGACAAAAAAATAGACGCAACCCGCAAGATAATTCGATAGCAATGAAAGTGTACATGCAAACACTTGTCGACCAAATATATAAATGATCAAAAATTCGCAGCCAATGAATAAATAGTCGGAACTACGCACCATGGTGGTGTATATAAGTTCGCGTTCAGGAACCAAATGTGCGGTGGGTTTCATTTAGTTTAAGTCCCTTGATTGTAACAATGACTTGCTGGCGAATTCGCGGCTACTACGAGCATATGAAGGAGTTTGAAAGAGCGAGTGCTGTCGGACTGCATGAGGCTGGATGGGCACACCGACGAATCGTTCAGCATTTGGGTAAGAGCGATGCCGCAATTAGACGATGTTAGCAGGAATGAGTCCGGAATGACAGATTTCAGAGACAAGCGAGCAGCTAGAGCGACGACAGAACGGGAAGATAGAGCGATTGTCGGAGCAGCTGTGACATCATAAGATTCGTCGTTATCAACCACCCAACGTGTGGCAAACACGGAAGTGACCACCCAGACTATTAATAGAAGACTACGGGAGCGAAATCTATACTCGCGGCGCCCATTGGGCCGCCTACCACTGACCAGAATGTACCGTCAACAGCGATTGCAAAGGTGCTTGGCTCGATCAACGTGGAATTGTTCAGATTGGAAGGAATTGTATTCAGTGATCAGTCCCGTTTCGACCAGCGCAGACATGTCTGGAAACAGCCCGCATATCGTCAGGATCCTGCTCTTACTGTCACGCGCAACGTGGCCCGACAACGGTGAGTTATGGTCTGGGGTGCCTTTTTGTTTGATAGCTGGACCCCTTTGCTAGTCCTCCGTGACACTATCACAGCACAGCGGTATGTTGCCGACATTCTACGACCCGCTGTATTGCTATTAATTTCGCGACACCCCGAGCTAGCTTGCAGCTAACTTTTCTGCAAGATAATACCAGGCCACACACGGCACGCCTATACATTGAGTGTCTGCGTGCTTACGACACACATCTTTGGCCAGCCAGATCTTCAGATATCTCGCTTATTGAACACATTTGGGCTGAGATGGGGAGTAGCCTGTGACCGTCCCAGAATGTAGAAGATTTAGCACGTCAATTGGAGACCATTTGGAGCGACATTCTTCAGAACACCATCCGGCAACTTTATGCATCAATGCCACGTCGGGGAACAGCTTGTATGAAGGTCAGTGGTGGAACAGCGCCATTTTGACGTTCTCACTTCGTGTAGATCTTTCATTGCAATAAATCATCCAATTGTTCTGAAATTCTAATCATGTCTTTTTCTGTACATCCACATTACACGCACCAAATTTTTTATTATTTGAATAATTTTTTCTTGGTACGTCTATATTTTTGTCTTAGAGTGTATTTTATATGGCCATACAGGTATGGATGAGCCCATGCTTTGTTAGAAAGGAATTTCGCTACTCATTGCAGCATTGATTATATGGATAATGTGCAGTATTAGGGTACTGCTCGGCATGCTGGATCAATCTATTGAAGAATATTTTCTTTTTCCTCAGATGACTTTCTGTTGATTGTGCCCAAGCCTAGATATTTTCTATTGCAAATAAATCTGGGGGATATGTAGACCATACTGGTGGTTTGGCACATCGCAAATATTCTCGTGAGATATTTTATCGTTTGCGTATGTTCCTTATCGTTTTGAAGTAAAGCGTTGTTCACGCTATTTATGATTGGGATTATTACAAGTTCTTGGATTCCCTGAACAAATCATCGAGCTATTATATTGTTTACATTTTATACCGGAATAGAAAATTTCATCAAACGTGATTAATTCTCCGAACATAACGACCTAGGTTCTGGATGTATACTATTCGACGCAGTTTGCTGGATTATGATGTTTGCGCCTTTACCTCCATTTAAATTTCTAACAACCGTCGAGGTAAAAGCAGGATTCATATCCAAATATTACTTATGCCCTTTTACATCAGTTATGAACGGCACCAATTCACGCGCTGTTGACTATGAGATATAGGTAAGCAGCACAATATACTCCTATTAAAACCCTACTCCCGTAATGTAATCTGAAATATTTGACGACTGATAAACTGTGTAATGCTATATATTAGAACTCATCTACAATCCAATAAAGTAGATGTAAAGAGTAATGAAGACGTATCAGCACTTTAACAAGTCACCATCTAGTTCTGAATTTGCAAGTTTGGATAGTGACCTTTAGTCAGAACACTGGATGTGAATACCCGAGGTCCATAGAATAGCTTATATACTAAGATTGTCTCGTTCCGTGAAAAATTCGTCATAGAAAATAATCTTCAGTAATGCCAGTGTCAGAACTTTTCATTGAGAAAGAATAGGAGCCAACTGTTAATCCCATTATTGGAATTGTTTGAGAGCAATTTAAGCATTTGTATCTGATTCAGATGGTACCGAGATGTTTTAATTTAGATAGTAGCCGCATTTCTAAGGTTTGGAAGTTCAAGATATACAAAATAATGATAATGTTTAAAATGATTATATTTTACTTTAATTTAATTCGAAACAAAAAAAAAGACATTTTATGTTTGTGTAAATTAAGTCGTAGATAATATTTTATCGAGTTTTTATGTGAATTTATACTTTTCGAGTACCATATACCTAGAATTGAATGTTTTGATGTTGATTTCTGTGTATATGTGTGTATATTTGTTAGACTGTAGACATGCTATCTGACAGACTGGAATGTCTCGCATGAAATTTGGTATGATTATGATTACACTGATCTGCAATAAGTTTAAGAAAAATAAAAAAATAGTTAATTTATATACTGATTTGATGCACTGAATCCAAATTTTGCACATCATATGGAATCCTTTGAAATTAGAGATTTTTTATGTGTGTCTGAAATTTGGCATATATCATTTAAAGCATGAAATTTTATAATTAATTTTTCTGTAAAATTTTATAAATTAATAACTTTAATAAATAAGATTAAAATTGTTATTCTATATAGTCTAGTGAACTGCCTAATTTCTTTAGCTTCAAAGGAAAAATCTGAATAAACCACTGAAATATTTCATAACTTCAGAAATTATTTGTTGTGAAAATGGGGATACACTTTATGCAGATTTTTAACTTCTATAAGGCTACCAGAATAGCAAGAAAAATGAATAGAATTTGATTTTTATATTTCACATACGAATCAAATAAGAGTTTCAGGAGGATCAAATGATAGAACATTCGAAATCAAATACTATAATAGATACTAAACTTGTCTTATAAACACAACTAGAAATATAGGTTTACTCCAAAATACATAGAAAATACGTAATTAACCGAAAAATGCATATAACTGTAAGTGATGCTTTCGTGACGTGCAAATGTCCCAAATTTTTCTGCATAATTAAAAAAATAACTATGATCGGAAGAATATTGCTTCTGGTCTCAGAATATTTTGATATCGTCACGGTAAAAATTTCACTCCAATTAAAAGTAATTTGCGTTCACATGAAAAATATAGTGTGTATGGTAAAAAACTTAGTAGTAGAATTAGCTAAGTTTATTGAATTCTTTGCTTATATTTTGTTAACATAGTTTTAACTAGATTCCAGAAAATTCTTCAAAATATTATTGACGGTGCACCTTTGTTTAAGCAGATTTCATAGTTTTATTTTATTTTATTTTCATTTTACGATATGTAATATACGATATGTAATAGTTTAAAACAAATGTGTCAAAACTAATAAATTAACATATTCTATTCATCTTGAATCCTGCATTTATAGAATCATTTATGATTTTAGACAGATTCTATCTATAATATAACGAGATCATTATGCGTAACATTTCAAAAGGTCTGTTTCAAAAATCATCAGGGTCACATACTTCACATTACGATTATAAATAAATATACCTAGCTGAAGGCAAGAATAATGAAAATCTTGCCGTTAAATGATCTTGCCGTTAAATTGTGAATAAAAATATAAATTTACCTTGCTAAAATAATGCAAAATCATTTTCAACTTATTAATTTTAAACATTATCGAACATTCTGAGGAATTCAATGGTTTCAAGTGTGATGTTTTAAAAATCATAATGCTGTCAACAATTTAAAATAAACAATCAAGTTAGATATAAATTTTCTATAAAAATCGAATGACCTCCAATTTGCATTGTTATCATACGCATGTTCCAAGATATTAAGCGTGTTTCGAATAAAATCTATTATATATACTAATTACCAACTACCCGTCTGTCTATCCGTCTGTCTGTCTGTCTGTCTGCCACGCTTTTTAGGCACTTCCCGAATAGACAGAATCTAGCAATTTGGTAAAAGTGTCGATCGTTTGATAAAATTCCCTGGAAAAAAAATCGAATTTTTCAAAAATGTTCTATAGAGGGGGTGCTCTACACAAAACCGTTCGAAAAGTTAAATGATAGTAAAGTATGTTTTGCGATGAGATATAGATTTCGAATTTGCTGTATGGGTAAATCGTTCGAAAGGAAGAAAGTATGTAACTTTAGATTTTCAATATTTGCTACTCTAGGGGGGGGGGGGGGGGTGCCATCCATCGAAATGTTCGATTTGCCGAACAAATGTGAAACACCTGCTTTAAAATTTCATAGAGGCCTGAAATTTAGTATATGGTCTAATCATTTAATGAAAATACCCAAGACAAAAGAGTTTTTCAAAAATGATCGTTTAAAAGGGTGCTCCAGAAAAACACTTTCGAAACGTCAATTGAAATAAAAACATGCTTCGTGATAAGAGAGAGATTTCAAATTTGGTGCACGATAGAGACTTGTAATTTGGTACAAGAATCGATCTTCTGATAAAACCCTCTGGAAAAATCGAATTTTTCGAAAGTGTTCTATACAGAGGTTGCCCTACACCAAAACGTTTAAAAAGTAAAATGATAAAAAATCATGCCTCGGGATGAGATAGAGACTTCAAATTTACTGTATGCTCGAAAAATAAAAGTGTGCAATTTCAGATTTCCAATATCTGCTACTTTAGGGGGTGGTACACACAAAAATGTTCGATTTGACTAATAAATAAAAAACGCCTACTTTTAAATTTTATAGGGCTTGACATTTGGTATATGGACTAATCATTTGATAAAAAACCCAAGACTAATAGAGTTTTCATAAATGTTCATTTAAGAGGGTGCTCCGCATAAAATGGTTCGAAAAGTGTAATGATAACTTTGCATCCTTCAGTATGAGATATAAATTTAAAATTTGGTGTACGTGTAGTTAATTCGAAAGGAAAAAAGTGGGCATTTTTAGTTTTGCAATATTTTCTTCTTTAGGGTTCCGCACACCAAATGTTTCATTTTTTCGAGTAAATGTGAAATGCGAATTATTAAAAAAATTACTTTAATCGGGGTTCCTTATTGTGGCACCGTTGATTTCCAACGGGTATTCGGCTTGTTACAAAAAATATCCTAGCATATTCAATATGTATTTTGCAAAATTAATCAACAAGTTGTTTGATAATGCTCTCATCCGGGATACGTCATTCCTATGATGAAATATATAACTTCTCATACTAAAGGAAGGCAAAAGTGTTCAAAGACTATAACACCATTTCCGTTTATCGGTTTTACAATGTATCGACATCCGCTAATTTAAGGAGGATGTTGTATACCTTGTTCATGCATCTAGACACAATGGCACTAATGTGTTTGAAGACAGCTGCATATTTGGCATATATGAAATTGCTTTAAACACAATATATATATATATATATATATATATATATATATATATATTGGTATATATATATATATATATATATATATATATATATATATATACCAAATAAATAGTAATGTATGAAAGATCAAGTATTTTCACTTAAGTTATATACTTTCTCATATACATATATAGGGACATAATTTATTTCTTAAACTTTCAAGTAAGAGCATTTGACAAAAAGTTAATCCTGAAGTTCGTTGGCCTGACGAAAGTCGATTGTTCTCGTTTGTGAGTTTGTGAGCGGCGTGTATGTGTGCATGTAGGTATGTGTATCAATGTATGCATAAAGAAATCCACACATAAATCAAATGAAATCTAGTCATCTGCACGAACGCAATTGCAATGAATTATGCAAAAAGTGTTTGTACATATTAGCTAAACGAAGGAACAATAATTCAAAGAAGTTATCCAACTTTTAAACTCACTACGTAATTCACTATAGAAACTTTTATAGGGAACAGTGTTTAAGATCTGCAAAAATGTCTATTAGTTGTGAAACTCAATACTGTTTTACTTTTTGAACCTAATGCACTTCCCGCAAGTGAAGAGATGGTTAAGATTACCAGTTTCTATCCCCAGATTATGTTGTCAGTTTCCTTAGGATAATTGAAGAACCTGATTACGGGTGTTCTGAAAAAATATCAGTGAAAGGATTGAAATGCCAAATAGAAAAAAAAATGATCATTTATAATTCGAATATTGATTTCTATCTGACGGAAAATATATATAGGTTTAGATATTGAAAAAAAATTCACATTGTCGTCAAAATAATTTGTATAAAATAATTGAAATATGTTTCATATACAAATAAATATATTATTAACTTCATTATGAGCAGTAATGTAAAAAATATATGTTGTTGTCATAGTTTATATTGTAAAAATGTATAGATCATTCTACCCATTTTGTCTTCTTTAGTTCGAATTTATTATTTATCCAGCAGTAACGAAGAGGATTCAACGTATTTTCGAAACAGTTGGATGCTGCACTTTTATTTTATTTGCGCTTGAATACGTTGCCTAATATAATTTATGCTTGAATAAGTTTTCCTTATTTCTCCTATAGTTTGAATTTATTTTTTTAATTGATGTTTTATTTAATGTTTATTATATCAGACAATTTGAACTTTTATAAATTTTATATCTAGATGTTCTTATATGAAGACTTTAAACAACATCTCAAACATTCGTCATAATATAAGGATTACTGTCATGCAATATCTAACATTTATTTGCAAATTGTTGCACAAATGTTGTTGAATTTATTATACTTTTTTGTCTAAAATCCGTAATATTATATTGCAGATTTTTACAATAGTTTATAATTGAGAAATAATTATAGGGAAAACGTGTGTCTTAATAAAGCATTTGTAATGATATTGTACGGATTTACAATGAGTTACTGAATTAATAATTGGGTTTTCGTCAATGCACAAAAGAATGCATCGTGTTGCTAATATATATACTACATCGTGTCCCTCCCCCACCGCAAAAAGCAATATTTTTTATTTGAGATCGATTCGAGATTGATACTTTTTAATTCACGATTTTGGTGGCAGAATCCTTTCCGAAACCTCCTGAAACCATTTTGAAGCCATTTTAACTTTTTTAAAGGTAAGAGTATTTGTTTATGTATATGTGAATCTGTATAAGGTGTGACAGGATATAAGTATGTGACTTGCAGAAACGCTTACTGTTTCAACATTTTTAATTGTAGATGCAATATATGACAAACTAGAAATAAATATAAATTTTGTAATGTTCAGTATTAAAACTCGAGCTATTCGAAATTTCATAATTGACGTCATCGGTCGAAAGTTCACAAGATGGCGTCATAGTCCAAAACAGATCTTCTTTCTTAATTACTTATTTTTTAATTACTTCCTATTTTTAATCCCTTCTTAATTTTTATAATTATAAGTAGTGATTATAATAAGTGATTATAAGTAGAAATTTAAAAGTGATCAAAGAAGAAATTTGAAACAATTTATAAATAGACTCGGAACTAAATCGCAAAATGCGAATGTCTCATAATAATTGTGATACAAGTAAAATAAAATCTATGGAATATAAATGCATCAGAAAGACGAGTGGAGACTCAAGCTTCATATACTTTACGCACAGCTCAAACCGCTTCTAATGCAATAAAAATAAAATATGTTCATTCAAAGCATCATACATCGCAAAATAAGTCAGGATGCACAAGTAAGGCAACTTTCATCCGTGATAGCTAGATTGACAACTGACATTAAACAGCAAACGCGCCTGAAGCGGAAAAAATCGTTGCTAACAAAAGAAATAACAAAGAACTAAGAGGTTGAGGTCAATACGATTTGATTTATAGCACTTTACTTTATAATAATTAAATTTGGTTTATTTCCTTATAATACAAATATATACAAGGTGTCCCAAAAAGATTGAAACGCGATTTAATTCTTTAGCTGTTGGAGATAAATGGACAATGAAAATTTCAAAAATGTTGAAAGTAAGGTAGGAAATAAGAAAGATTTTTTTTATTTTTAATGCAACAATATCATTAAAAGAAACCACATATCTGTATCTTTAAAATCAACTGAATTTTGATAAACGAAAACAATCTGACCTATGACACTTTTTCGTACCATGTGAAAGGCTGTTTCGTCAGTGAAAATATAGACCATAAATAAATTGACGATGGAATTGCATAGATCAAAAATACGTTAATATGTGCCAAAATTTTTTATCACAAATGCATCTAAATAAAGCATTACACAGCCAAAGATTATATAGAGCAGTAATACTCACTACGCCATTGTGTATCCTATGTATTATCATACATTTTTATCTTTTTTGTGATATGTCACAAATTTACATTTCTAATTTGATATATGGACTCCATTCACAATGTTCAATTTTCATTTAACTATAACTCACTCAAATTTAAAGATACAGATATACGTTTTTTAATGATTTTGTTGCATTAAAAATAAAAATTTTCTGATTGATCAAATTCGTCTAAGGGGTCGTATAAAAGTTTAAAAAGTGTAACTTTTTGAAAATTAATGGGAGAACTATTTCATTAATGTAGTCTTATTTCCTACTTTACTTTCAACATTTTTGCAATTTACATTGCTCACTTATTTCCAACATCCAAAATATTAAAGCGCGTTTGAATCCTTTTGAGACACCGTGTAAAATTAAATTATAAAATATTAAGCATAAATGTTTAAAAAATGTTATATCTAATTATTATTAAACGAATGTTTCAAGGAAAATATTTCACGTATTTTATGCTTCTATGCTATATGAATTAAAAAGGAATTACACAGGAGTCCAAACTCTTCCCGGTCGTCCACTTTGTTACTCAAGTCCTCTGGACGAGTCGGACGGCCTGGGGTTTCCACAGGAGTCCACACTGATGCCCGGACGGAAAGAAAAATCCACAAGTGCGCATAAATTGTATTTGGGAGCAAGTAAAGTAGATATAACGAAGAAAGTAGATATTATTTGTAAAAGTAGATGCTTTAGATAAAACCCAACAATACTAGATATTCCAATGTATTTTTCTAAGTATACACTAATTTTATTATAGAAGCAATAAAATCATTTCATTTTATTTATTTCTTATTTTGATACTTAGTTTCCAAAATTGATATGACTTTTATAGGTAGATAAAAATAATGCTAAAATAAATAAAAGTTATGTTGAGCTTCATAAACTTCAATATAATTATAATCAAATGAACACTTCTACTGTTCAATTTCTAAAAATATTTATTTCAACCTACCTAAAGCATATGTAACGAGTGTCAATTTACACATGAAAAAATCAGAAGGAATATCATCTCACTACTTTTTTAACCGATAATTATATTAAAATAAAAACTGCACACCATTTATGAAACGTCATTTTATGAATATGTGGCATTATTTTATATTTACCAAAAGTCTGAAAAGCATTAAAAATTTTTTAAAAATCTGCGCTAACTAGTAGTCCAGTCCTCTCTTATATGGAAGATAATATTAATTTGAAGTAACAGATATTAACACCTTTAGAAAAAATTATATTAGCACAGGTAAGTCAAATGCACCTAATTTATTGTTAACCCAAAGTTTTTGCCAACTTGAAAAAAAAAATGTGAAATAATTTTGTTAAATATTTTATAAGAATAACTTGGTCACGAAATATGAAAAAAATATATGTTTAATTTTTTTTCTTATAAAGATTCTGTAATAAATGTAACCAAACGCTATGGAATAAGGATGTACGAGAAAGTCCAGTATTGCCTTATGCACTTGATATCGTTGAATTCAGACTGTGATAGAGTAAACCATTTTGTTCGAAATTGAACTTATAACTATATAATAATTGCATAATGTGTCGAAAGTCTTTTACCTTTCCAGTCTCTCCCCAAACCCGCCAGTGACCTTGAAGACTGCATCTTTGCAGACTTATAATATAGACTATGGTACAGAACCTAATGGAGCTGCATTTTTGTTGTACCCCTCCGAGAGCGTAGAAAATCGAGGAGGGGATGGAAAAGTATTTCTCAGACCTACCAGAAGCCCTTCCATTGATTGATGAGACTGCATCTTTTCACACTTATAGTGTGGAATACGGTGCAGAACCTAATGGAAACATGTTTTGATTACCACTCTCTGGAGGTAAAAGAAATGCTAGGGATCAAGAAGAATTTCTAGACCTGTTGACCGAATCCACAGCGTGAATCTTTGCACACTTATATTCTTTTTAGGTTATATTTTATATTATAGGTTATATATTATATTATATTATAGGTTATATATTAGTTTATATTATATTATTTTTAGGTGTTTCAAGGTCTGAAGCATTACCCGGGGATTTGAAAGGTTGGATGTGTATACACTGTTTCATTATAGACCAACTGTCAGGGGTGGCCTAGTGGTTAAAGCAAAATTATTGCACATGGATGTTCCGATTCCGATCCTTGGCTAAACTATCAAAACTGCCTCAGTGTCTATATGGAGTATGCTCACGACAAATTTAAAGGTCCGAATGTCCATACGAGAGGTAATGAGTCAGTGGACAGTGAGTACGCTTCCTGTGGTTGCCACCCCCAATGGATTCTTATATAAATTGTGCGACCCTCTCGGCCATCTTAAGAGTTTTCTTATGTATCAGGATAGGTCAAACGATCTGAATTCAAAGTATAAAAAAAACTGTATTGACCACTGGACCAAACCTATTTTTTATTTTTCTGCCAGATTGGACAAGATAAAAGGTAGGAATAAAGTATCTCAGAGCAATTCTGAAGCCCCTACTTGAGAAATAAAAAGTTGAAAGGACAACTGGGTCTGACTGAGCTAATTTTAAATTAAGACAATTATTTTCGTCGCTGAACTCCATACCAAAATAAAACCTATTATAAAAGCTGCAGCTTAACATTTTAATAATATTAGTTTCCCTGTCTTATATAGTAGTAAAAAATGAATTTTACAAACATTACTTCCAAATTCATCTAAATGTAAATCTTCAGACATTTAAAAATATGTCAGTTAAGATTGTTTAAAGTACTATTACAGTTTCTTGCACTTTCTAGTCACAATTTCCATTTTTTTCAAACTTTTCCTAAGGGTTTTTCGATGCAAACAATCGAGTGGTGAAGTAAAAACATCTGAATCGTCCTCCATTTACAATTAGCCGGTTTTCAATTTTTGATCCATAAAAGGGAATGGCGCTTTGCGGATCAAACAAAATGTTTATATATTTAAATGAAAAATAAATATAACCTGTCTGATAAGTTTAAGAAATGCAAAATGTATTATGAATTAACATTATTTTATTTTAACTAGTTTCTATAAACCGGAAAGTAAATTACTTATTTATTAAAGCAGCATAAAACAAATATTTAACTGTAGCAAATTTCGTTTATTGAATGTTATTCGAAAATGTTTATTTCGATCAATTCAAATAAAATAACATATCAAAAGAAAGAACATTCGTGGCTCAAAATAGGTAATATTCATATAGGTAATATAGGTTATATTTTAAATATTAGCTTTAAGAAGGTCACTAATTAGCTAAGGGGTCACTAATACTTTATAGATTAAAAATATTTTATAAAAAATAATTATAAAATCATGTTGCATTTTGTAGATTTCGTTAAATTTTATTTTTCAGCATAAAGTAAATATTGCTTAAATTATGAAGATTTTGTTGATTTTGTTTGATAAATTATTTCTATGTTTATATTTCTCAATTGTTAAATAGCTTACTTGCTTTTCTCTAAATAAGCAGTAATGTATCATTTATATATTAGAAAAGCAAACTTCTGCTCACATCCAGTCCAAAATCAGAAAGAAAGATTACATTGGAAACCAGAATCAATATCTCCCGACAATTTTACTTCTTGACCCTAATGCAACTTCCTGTTCACATGAGCCGACTTGCAAGGAAACGGATGCTCCAGATTATAAGTTTGTAGCCTCAGATTATGTTGTCAGTGCCTTCAGGATAATTGAAGAACTTGATTACGGGTTTCGGAGAGAAAGGCAAGGAATAAAAGTGTGATATCAGAGGAAGAATATAAGGTGAAAAGGAAGTTTTGTATTCATGTCATTTGTATTCATATTAATATATATATCTATAAATATTTATATATATATATATATATATATATATATATATATATATATATATATATATATATATATATATATATATATATATATATATATATATATGTATATATATATATATATATATATATATATTCATCTGTATATATTCATCTGTATATTATATATATATATATATATATATATATAATATGAAAATCCAGTGATAGAATAGAGAGAAGTTGTAACTCAAACAGTCCTAACATAAAAAATGCAATAAATTTAAAAGAATTATTAAATATAGAAGAATCAAAAGTCATATGGGAAATAAAATGCATATTTCTAGTCATCAAGCTAAAATTAATCAACAAATATCAATGGTGTGAATTCGAAAATAGAGAAACAATAAATAACCAAGCTGTGAGATAGAGATAATTTGAGAAAGATTTTGATTTGAGAAAGATTTGGTGAGACAGTTTTATGTTCTTTATTTATTAACGCTCTAATGTTGGAGAATGGCAGTAGACGTAACGATGCCTGTTTTTACAATACTTTGACCCGAGAAGTAATTTGGGCCATAAAACTAAGAGGCTACATATAGCCATGAGAATGGGTTAAAACGTTGACTAAATATGCAAGATGTCTAAACGCATTGCCCTAAGGTCGAGCGACAAGGTGCGTTACAGACCGCAGGCAAAAGATGCGGTAACAAAAGGTTCTATGTGATATTCAGAACTACTACTACAACAGATTTCACTACTACTATGACAGATTTTAAGGTGATTTCTTCGGCAATAGCGATTTTTCATAGAGAGATGCAGTAGAGAAGTATTCCTCAAGTTTTGCAAAGAGAGTGTTCAGTAGCAATTCCACAGAAATGTCCAATGTCTTGATATACAGAACGTCAGCGGCAAATGCCAGATCAACTGCAGTACAATTAGCAGTACTGCACCTGAGTTGGTACCTGTACAGAATACTCTGATGTGAGAGTTGAGATCAATGTCCAAGGACATACTTGACGGCATGTGTTCCTCAATTATTGTTGAAGGTCATCAATGCCTCAACCATATTTAAACGAATTAATTAAATTTATGCTTTGCATATATTTTTCTTTATTATGCACTACATAAGCATTAAAGCTATACACGTGGATAAGCACTAGGCCTAAAAAATGTTCCTTTCGAAAAAATTATTTTTCAAGTCCATGTATCTAAACAAAATGAACACAATATATGCTTGTTTCTGAAGTAAGAGATATATTATATCTATAAACTCTTACTACTTGGACGACAAGCATATACAAATTAAATATTATACATATATACAAAGTATTCCTTGTAATATATATATATATATATATATATATATATATATATATATATATATATATACCGGCCAGTGAATTAGAAACATGGGTAAATGTATGCAAATGTAGGTCACAGGCGGATGCGTGTAAATTATGTAGGTCATTGGATGTACACGTGATCGAAACACCGATGTAAGAATGATATTGCTGTGTGCACCGAAGTGGGGCAAAATGGAAGAAAACGACAGGAACTTTGGATGGAAAACCATCCATCAAGCCCACGATCGGCGGTGTCTCAGATGGCAAAAAAGGAGATCTATAGTACAGCATCTGATAGAAGACTTCAATGAAGGTTCATTTCAATCCATCTCGATCCGAACACTGCAAAGGGAACTGAAGAGAATCGGTGTAGTTACTTGCATGCGTGTTCGAAACCTTGCCTTTCATTGAACAACCTGATAATGCGTTTATAGTGATACCGGGAGCGACACTACACCTTATTTTGTACTAACGGCAGCCGGATGAGTGGAGAAAACTCCATGAACAGATCTGTATTTGTTCGCAAAGTTAAAAGTTGTAGTGTTAGTATTATGATGTGGGGAATGTCTCGCTTATTTAGTATTGGTCTCCTGGTGTTTCAGGAAGTTCGGGTGTTATACAAGGAGTACCCGAACATTCTTGCCAATTATATCTACCCTGCAATGTTGCATTTTTACCCCATAGACTACTACCATCCACCGCACAGGCAGTGTGCACCAGTCAGTCGTGGAGCATTATCCATACTTCTACCATATACCTCAGTTTACCACCATATACCATATACCGCAAACATCAGATCTAAATTCTATCAAAAACATTTTAGACATGTTGAAAACACACATCTGACAAGAATTTTCTCTGCCACCAACTGTGCATGAGATTACGAACTGTTTCTCCAAAGTCTTGCATTCTCTTGACTTAAATGTCCTCCAGTAGCTCCTAGAATCCATGCCTAACAGCACACGTGCTGTAATTCGGGCTCTAGATGGTCCGATAAAATATTGAACCGGCGTTTCTAATTCACTCGTCAGTTTGTGTATATGTACATGAATGTATATATATATATATATATATATATATATATATATATATATATATATATATATATATATAAGGGTTCATGCCGCATGGTAATACAATTTTCTTAATGTATCCTTTTTTCATTTTTTCATATTTTGATGCCTGTAGTCTGAGTTTAAGCATTTATAGTAATGTACTATTGCTTAATCTGAAACAGGCATTTGTTTGGGTTAATTAGAATTAAATACTCAGACCTGAAGATGAATTTAATTCTGATTAATCATCGAATTTGGGAAGGTTCTGTTCTTTTCTCTTATCGGCATTATGGCCGTGAATTTGCTTCTATGGTGATGTTAATATTACTTGAATTGTATTTTCATTTTTTTTTTTTTTTTTTTTTACATAATTCTTATTATTACATTTCAAATATATATATATATATATATATATATATATATATATATATATATATTGTATATATCGTTTGATTTTACTTTTGATCGACTATTCTGTATAAAATACTTCGTGAGTGGCTGCAATGGATTTATATATACTATTCTTCATATTAGACAATACTGTCTTTTGATTTCATGTGTGGCAAGAATATTGTAAATTTTATATCCCATCTATGAGCATGTAAGTAGAAGGCTTACATTATATTCCATTTTTAGAAATATATCTTACTGTTTTCCATTATTCAAGGTTTTTAATTACACTTTCCAATATAGCTGTAAAGTGTTTATGATTTTGGTCATTCTGTCTGTTTGTCCGTTTGCACAATAACTGCTGTAAGAATGACTTTATCAAAATGAAATTTTAGTATGTTGTTGAGGCGGTCTATGGAACATGTGGGGATAAAAATGAGCAATATCACCCAATTAGTTTCAGATTTTACCGGGGTTGAAAAAATAAAATGAATAGAACCCTACGGCACTTAATTTTTCAAATATTTTTTAAACGGAGTTACAATTGACAAATTGCTTCGAAAATTTTAGGAAATATTCAAATTATCATATAAAATGTACAAAAACAAATTGAGCAAAATATGTAGGTAGTTTTTTACATAAAAATTTAAATAAAAATTACACCCATGATTGATGCAGAAATCGCGTGACTCATTGCAAAATAAAGTTCGACATCAATTTTTCGTCTGCGTAAAGATCTTGATGTTTTTCATTCAACATGAAACATCATTTCCATTTACGTTTCATGTTGAATCCGTCATAAAACCTCAGTAATTTTTCGTATTATCTGTGTATCTAAATTATGTGTCAACACAATTACAACACTATTTATTTTAAATGATCACTAAACTTTGATTATTTCGACAACGAAGCCTAATTTTAACGAATGCCTAAATAAATCAAGTCATTATAAGGTGAGTTTTATAAGAATTGCTGAATTTTTTGCATGCAAAATTAATTAGCTGGAGTATAAGTGATTTGAATGAGATATTCATTCATTTCACACAGAGAGGCAGCCGATTTATATTTCGATGACATCATTTGAATAAAGTTCATTTTGTGTAACTGGCTTTTTCGATGAAGTTTTAAGTTGTATAATAAATTACTATAGTAATTACTGTGATACATTAAAAAATATTAGCTCTGAATGTATCACATTTTAGTGATGTTTAAATAAAATTGCATTTCAGTTGGAAAGTGTTTCTTGATAAAATCATTGATCTTTCTTGTTGTTCGTAGAGGTATAAAATAAACGTTTGTTCAAACTATAAAGGCTATAAAGGCTATTTAATGAAAATAACTATTTCTAGAAGGCATTTTGTAATTCACCCCGTGAAAATGTTACAATTTTATCGATTTTTAACCATTCTTATTCATTTTTTCAAATTAGTTTTAGTTTATAAGCATTGTTTTTCTCTTTGCCCAGACTAATTTTTATTTTAATGATTTGCATTCCATCGACTTTGGAAGATTTTAATCAATAGATCAATATGATTCTTTTAATTAGCTTTGAGTGCTATACCATGTCTCTCCAAGTTCAATCCGTGCGTAGGAGAAAGCACCTTTCCTTATTACTAGCCAGTCGGGGCCTGATCTGAACTATTAGTAAAGTAAATGTCAAGTCATCAAAATTGCTCGGTATGTCGTCAACATACTTACAACTTACATGTAGAAAACGGACAAATATTTTCTTTTATTATTAGAGACAACTGCCATTCTCCTGTATACTTCTTGCCAGTTTTGTGGTTACGCGATTTCGATCACATGGCTTACTGATCGTAAGCCATTGGGTAAATCCAACTGTCATTCTCATGCCCTAATTCATGAAAGTGCAGTTTTGTTTTTCCTGAATTCTAATTTCGAGATTAACTTTTCGCCTCTCTTAACCCAAAATTGAACTGAAAATTTGTAATTCGTATCGTATTTCAAGTGCATCCCTTTAATAATATATAAGTTGCAATAAAAAATATTTTTTTACTGATAATTATTCTGCATATAAATTTATCTATCTATAAAGTTTATATTTTCTTTAATATATTTATATTATCTTAATAAACATAAAGTATATTGAACTTATTGTTCACTTATATTGAAAATAAAGTGCAAATCGATAGTTTGCTGAACAGAATAAGCGATTCATTTTCTGTGTCATTCACCTATGCCTGAATCGGTATTGTCGCTCTGGAATAACTAAATACCCGTGAAATTTTATGAATGGCTTCCACGTTATTCTTTTAGGAAGCAGATGCTGCAAAATTAATTATCAATGGATCGTTATTTTAGGCAATATTAATTCTTACGATCTTTCAACAGCTCAAGCCATGTGTTTTGAGAATAAAACAGTAAACTCACATGCACTATGCTGTTTTGTCAAAGACTTGCAAATAAGTTTTTGTAAATTTTGCTCTGGGCGATTATTATGGAATTATTTTATAGCTCGAATTAACTTGATATAGAACATTGAAAGGGGGCTGAATTCGCCGTCCATACATCACTCTTCATAGTGGCATATGCAAGACGAGAAATTCAGGGATTTGGAATACCAAACAATGACATATAACTTGATATTAATATTAATAAATAGTTTTAAATTAAGCTGGTTAAAAAATTCAGTCCATTACATAATGTTCATGATAGTTTCATAGTAATTATTCCTTTTAAACAGTTACAATGTTTTAAGATATATATTTTGCAATTTAGCTTACAGAAGATACAAAACTACGTCAAAAGTGATAACACTTATTGCAATGAACTATTAATGACTGGAGTGAAGGTCGAAAATGAATTGTACATTTTATGTTTTTATTTCGGGATAATTTATAATACGGAGGCAAAAGGTCATGGCATAAGCTATGATAAAAAATTGTCATGACTTATGCCAAGAGCTCATACATGCGAACGATGAATAACCGAGTGTATCTGACAAAACGGGAAAAAATTCGTATATCATCGCGACTCTAAAAAACAGCACAAGGATGAGGAAATCAACAAAATTGTGCTAAGAATAAAATTCATTTAGATGAGGGGATTTGATTACATGCTTATAAAATATGGGTATACAGGCATCGATCTGTTTGCCATATGAGTCTCAAAAATTATATATGTGTGCATAACGTTCTAAAAGCAACTCGATGGTGGATATTCCAATTAGTTACAGGCCATAATTAAACATTTCCGATGAAAGTTATGCTAATAATTTTGTATACAAAAGAAAATTGGGCGTGTTAAACCAATATATTATTTTCACTGTATATTAATTATGATGGAATTTTAATTTGATGCATCAGATTATTATGCATTTGACAAGACATTTTATATAGGGTGGGACGGCCCAGTGGTTAGAAAGCGGGGATTGCACTCGAATGATTCCCGGATTTCCCAAATTATCCCCGTGTTCACCCGGACTACGGAAATGTTAAATATGTATGTCCGTAAGTCCTTCCGAGTGGTTGGTGGTAGGGGAAAGAGGGTACGGTCCCTGTGGATGCCGCTCCCACTGAGTTTAGGTATAAATTAGGTGGCACTTTCCAGCCGTATAAACAGATACCTTACAGCTTCGGGTAGGTTTGACGGCCTGGTTCGAAGAAGAAGAAGAATTCTGCCTAAGAGTATTCATCAAAATAAATAAACTTTAAAATAATTTTTTATTTGTTATGATTACCGCTATGAAATACGTACAATCGGTCAAAAGCAATCTGACCTCTTCTTGTTATTCCGGTTCTTGAGGTCGTACAGTCAAACCAAAGGTATCATCAAACTCAGATTAATGTTTAATTAAATGCGCATCCAATTTGTAGAAGGAGTCTTATTGCTCATTATTTCAGAAAATGTAAGTGGCAATATATATACATTGTCATCATATACCATTTGTCATGTCAACATTATGTTAAATATAAATTTTTGTTTGATTTCGACTATAAATGAGGAGATACATCGAAAAACACATTTCGGGTTTTCGTCTACATATTTAAAGCAGGAAAGTGAAGGTCACTACTCTGCAGTTATACATTTTCTATTTCATTAATATAGAATATTCTTTACAAGCACACCGTATCAATAGATTTGTGGAGTTTCGAACTCATAAATTTTAGGGCAGTGTAAACGTTATTTTCAACCATTAATATGTTAATATTAAATGAGGTTTTTTATGTTACAAAATTTAGTGCCTATGTAGAAAAATTGTGTTTAGCTAAAATTTAATTGCAAATAGCAATTCATAATTAAAATTTTTAAATTTTTTTTTAAATACCGAATGGCAAACATTGGCCTAGCCAAAAAAGATACAGCAGACATCAAACAAAAAGATTCAACGTTAGAAAGCCTACTTCCTACACAACAGAGAGTTGGAAAAAGAAGAAGAAACTATATTTCAAAGGCAACCCCGGAAAAAGCAATTTACCATTACTATTATCAAATGACCGAATACTTCAAACATTTAGTAAATGGGTGCATTCGTATACATATCATAATATTTACTTTGTAAAAATTTTCTCATTTCTGACCTCAGGAGGCAATATGGTTGAACAGTAATATTTTATAAAATCAGATTTATAGGTACACTCGTAGATGGACTCTACTTTAGATGCAGACGCAGCTACACCTATATTTTGCACATTTGCCTTTACAGTCTGTCTACGAGCGTCGAAAAACCAGACCATTTGACTCACTCTAGGGTTCGAGTAGCAGTTTGAGTGGCCGGAACTGTCTATGAGCGTGTATCATTTCAATTGCTTTTGATCCTCTGCAACTCAAAATTCATTTTTATGTCTTATAACAAAATCGGGATCTTAAAATTCGAAACCGAAAAGCATATATTGTTTACAACATTTTAAAGAATGTAACAATTTCTTCTTGATAAACGGCATAACTTGAAATATATATATATAACAATAAAAGTTTGAAAGTAGCTGTAATTCAAAAAGTTGCTGTAACTCGAAAAACCTAACTTTCTAACAGCTTACAAAATAAAAGTATAAATCAGCAAATCGTCAAGCAAATGGAAAAAAAAATACAAATTTCGAATAATCAAGCTAAAGAAAATTATCAAAATTCAATGGTATGGAATCGATAAAACAAAAACAGATGAAATCCAAGTAATAATGCTATACACGTGGACAAGGTCTAGACCTAAGACATGGATTTGTTCACTTCTTCAAAACTCTTTCAAAACTCAAAACTCCTTAGTCAACGACTCTTGGCCATTTTCATTATGTTTTTTACTACGGCTCTGTACTTCGGACTTTTCTTCGATACTTGAGTTTTGTACTCACTTCCACGGTCAGTATCTTGTGCTCGACACCATTTCGGAAGTCAAGTTTCGGCAAAGTATTTCGAACCGGGAGTGTTGCCTGGGTGTAATGGCATGCTACAACCGGGAACGAGGGCTGACAATCCCCCTCGGCCATTTATGCTTTCCCGTTGGCTTGATTTCCATTTTTTCTCTTAATACTTTTATTTGCTATAACTGCTTTACGTACTTGTGCAGCATTGCGCCATCTACGTTAACCCTTTTTCATACTTTTGCATGCTTTCGTTTTCTTCATCTGATTACTTTTGTATTATATTATATTATATATATATATATATATATATATATTATGATCTTTTGCCTGGTATCCATACAACATTTACTCTATTTTGTCTATCAACTATATTTGTTCTATACAGCAAAATACCCCGATATTAATAAAAATCAATATGCTTCAAAAGGAAAAATAAAATTTGACACTAGACATTTATAGGTATAGAGTTTCTGGATTCCTTAATATATATTTTGGCTATAGGAAAAATGCTAAATACAAGAGTCATGTAACTAGTTTTAGAAAGTAAATATATTATAAAACATTATCTGAAACATCTATGTTATTTTAGGTGCAAAGTAGAAAATTTGAATTTTTAACGAGAAAAATATTTTCTCATGTAGCTAGCTTCTGTGTTAAGCATTATAACTTCAAAACGTTCCGTTATATTTACAAATAATAAAGCCCTAGCAAAATAAATATCTGTGAAATTTTAAAATCTCTCATGAATCGAGTTTTATCACATATTTCCAATATATTTTGCAAATTAGCGCGGGCTTATATGTTGGCATCATTATTTTTTACATTGCGTTAATTTATGAATCATGCTTCGTAATTTGCTCTGTTTAGAACATCCAGAAGTTTCGAAAAATATATAAATAAATGTAATCTAAATCAACTCTTGATTTTTGACTGACAAATAATATTTTGTATATTTCACATAATATTTCATACTCTCTATACGTTCCACTTGAAATCTACGGTCCTTAACAGTACTCCCCAAATTTTCATATGAATTGCAATATTGCTCAGATAATTTTATAATAGTTTGATTATCTTTAAATATATGTTCTTAGTACAGTAGCATCGCTATGATATTGCTTTTTAAACTCATATAATAAATTGATAATTTTTCACGCATGTAATAATTTTTAATGAAGCACCAAACTCTTCATTGAGTTTATTACACTGGGGTAGTGGGATATATTTTAGTTAACTTTAAAAAATCAATCCATACTTTTTCCTTGAGTTTCCCGAACACAACGTCGTAAATTATAATATAGCTGCTCCTACCATTTCTTTCTAGACGTTTCTCTTATCTCTAGAGACTTTTCCGGTTCCTCTCCTTCCCTTTTTCAAGATCCGGAAGATTTTTTGATACCACATTAAATTGCTCAACATACCGTGAATCCTTTGACAACGTAGTTTTTGCTCAATATAAGCATGGAATGCCTTATATATTGTGAACGTCGTTTTATAAAGATAAGGTATACCTAAAAATAATAATTATTATTTTAGAATACACGAAGAAAAAACATGTACCTACAGATATTTTTAATGATTAAAGTGCTTCATATACTAAATTATTGATTTTTTAATACATTTTTTATAACGTAGAGCTATTAAAATTATCATATGAAATTAAAGTGTTTTTCTGGTCGTTTGTTTGTCCTTCTGGTTCGCTTGCTTTTCTGAGAACTTTCCAAATGGATAAAGGCTTGACATTTTGTACACAAGTGAATATAATGAAAACAACGGGATATTTTCTCAAATAATTTCATTTTAGAGGTACTCCCTATTGAAACATGATACGATACAAAAACTCGGAAAGACAGAAACATGATAGCTGCAGTTTTCGAATTTTCTTATTTGTAGGGATGCCTCATACTAAACTGTTCGATTAGCCGATTAAATGCAAAAGACTGTTTTAAATGAGAGACTTGATATCTTGTACAGAAGTCAATTGCTGGATGAAATCCGAGGTAAAGTCGGACTGTTCGAAACACGCAGTTTGCAATGGAATGGAAACTCGCAATTTTGTGTCAGAATAAATGGTTTATTACACTGATATTGTTTAATGTCTATTAAGGATAGAAAATTATGAGACAAACTGCATTTAATATTTCGGGGATAGGTGAACTAAAATGTTATATTAAACGAATGTATGACTCGAATGAATAAACTCTGAAATACGGAAGTTGGTACATGGGTCAGAAATTAAGAAAATAGGTAAAAGTGAAACTTGAACGTTAGTACAAGTTAGTGAGTTTAATAAAACTAGCAATACATTCTATAATTCTATTAATATTAATTACTATACATTTGCATATAACTGCTTGACAATAATCCAATATTTGCAATTGTATAAGTATTGAAGAAAATGATAAAAATATCTTGTGGAATTCCGCAGAAAAGTAAACAAACATGCGAATGTGCATATTTTTCTATGTATATATGAATAAATACATAAGAAAATTGATTGATGCAATAGATCATTTTCAACCATATAATACTGTTCTGTTATACTAAAGTTCAGATATATTCAAATAAAATGTGCCTAAAGTGTCAAGGAATATAATGTTAACATCATACAAAAATTAAAATTAAAGCATTAGAATCTTTCCCACATAGTGCGATGTCAATTAAAAGGGCACTTTATTTGAAAACGAAAATTGAAATAAAAAATCCAAAACCAAAACATTATTTAGATACACATTACACACGAGTTCAAACGTATTTCTGAATACACAAAATATACAAAATAATTAATTTATGAAAGAAAATGTTGGAAAGACTAAGAAACTAAAGAACTTTTTCATGGGTAGTTTAGTGCATATGGCCTTATAAGGACATATATATTTTAAAAGAATAATGTTTCTACAGAATAATGACACAACGCAGTGAAAACACTTCTCTTACAACATTGGTAATGATTGAATATCAAATATAAAAAGATAATTGAATGACTCAAATTTTATATCCAAGAATTATCAGACCATATTGAAAAAAAAATTAAAAAAGCAATAAAGAATATTACAAAAATGCATTTCTTACCAATTCGATACCAAAAAACATTCAACATACCTCTCTCAACAATAAACAAATAAATACTAGAAAAGTGTGATTACACCAGGTAGTTAATATGATTCCACGCAGTAAACACCATTATGCCCCCCTCTGATTCAGCATTTATCAGTTGCACTACGTTGGGATAATATTTGAGAAGGACACGCTGTGAATGCTTTTTCTGTATATAAGAAAAACAGGTTTGTTTATTCAATCCCTTATATTATCTAAAAAATAAATTGGAGCGCATATTAATGTGTCATCATAAATTTATTATTCGATTGACAACAATCTATATAAATACAATAAAAAATATATTTGTATATTTGTGTCTTTTTCAAATCAACACAGGAGAACACCTTTACCGAATTTCATGAAATGTTGTGGGTAACTTTAGCGTAGCCCCACTTAAAAATGAGTCCATGTTTGGAAATTCTAGAACCAGGGATATCCAGAGCAATCCCCCATAGATATTGAATTATGATTGTACTACCCCATATAGATATCAGACGAGATTCTTTCCATAATTTCATTTGATGAAAAATATATCATGTTGCTTCGCAACGACATTCAATCTAATATGTTTATACCGCAGATGGTGTTTATTAAAACTTTTCCGATTAAAATAGTAAAGAACAATTTATATATCTATATAAATAAAAATGAAAATCTGTCTGTCTGTCTGTCTGTCTGTCTGTCTGTCTGTCTGTCTGTCTGTTTGTCACACCATCACGGGAGAACGGCTGAACCGAATTTGATGAAATTTTGTGGGTAGACCAGAAATAGCACCACTTAAAATTATATCCGTGTTTTGAGTTTCTACGACCAGTGGTTCTCGAGATATTAGTAAAAAACAAAGTTTTCGTTTGTCTCATCATCACGGAAAAACGGCTGAACCGAATTTAATGAAATTTGGTGAATAGCCTTGAAATATCCCCCCATAAATTTTGTCCAAGTTTCGAGTTTCTAAGACCTGGGGTTGTCGAGATATTACTGAAAAACGGAACTTTTTCCTAGGAGTTCTACTCCCTAACTCCGTGGTTTATCCAAACGAAAAGCTTGAAAATCGTTTGAAAGTGAATTAAAATTTAATCTCTGAGTTTGATGGGAGATTTTTTGCGTTAATTAGTCACTTTCTGAAAACATGAATTGTTTGAAACATGATTTAAAGGGGAAATCTATCTCCATGGTTCATGGTTTATTGATAAACAAGCTTTTACGGAACAATGAGAAGTATAGAGAAATCAAAATCGTTATTTAATTTCGCAGTTTATGTTATAAGACATGACATATTTAACATGTTATAAGATTCTATCTTAAATCATGTTACTCAGAAACGCAATTAAATTAAATCTGTCTGTTAATTTTAATAATTATTTTTTCGATTTGAATAATAAATAAATGGATATAAAAATATATTTTAGAAAAGAACGATTTGATTTTTTTATAGCATTTTTGACTGGATAATATCAATTACGGTCTTTAGGTTTAAAAATTATTATTATTTATATTTTCGGGGATTATTGATTCACGGATTATTGATATTTTCAAGTTATTATGCAATTATTTTATTATGACAAAAATTGTGTAAACTCATATATTGTATGTTGTACGAATCTTCTACAAATACACGTGTATATCTTTTAATCTACGAGAATATAAGTAGTACAGGTATATTGACATATGTTTTGATATATATTGGCATATATTGGAATCAATTACGACCTTCTGGTATAAAGAGTACGGATATTATTGATGTTTCAATTTATTACGTCATCTCTTTTATTTTGGCAAATATTTTTGAGACGCATATTGTAATACGGGTAATCTTCTACTAACACATTGGCATATTTTCTGATCTGCGACAATATAATTAGTACGGGGTTGCATATATTCATTCAATTCCTATTTTTTCTTCTGTAAATTTGCTTACAAAAGGGGGCAGGATGTTTTATTCTTCAGATCTGATCGTGAAGATAATTTTGCATAGTGAGAACATATATTCTTAAACTTCTCTTTAGGAGCAATAAATTTAATATTTTAACAGAATTTGCACATGATTGCGAACTTTAAGTTTCTTTAAATTATACACTCCGTACGAATAACAGGTGTGCTGTTAGTGGTTAATAAATTTTAACATTTTAGGAGGATATATCATGTTGCTCGGCATCGCAATTAAATTAAATGTGTTTGTTAATGTTTTTATTATTTTTTTTCGATTTAAATAATAAATAAATGGATAAATGGATATAAAATTATATCTTATGAATGGACGGTTTGATTTTTCTTTTAATTATATTAATTGCTGACTGCGTACATCAATTGCATTTATTTTGGCAAAGAGTTTTCAAGCTTATATCGTATTTAGCTACTAAACTCATATATTGTGTTTAGCCAATAAATTCATATAGCCGATTGTTGAAACAGAAAAAGAGTAGAGCGGGTATATCTTCTAATACAATTGTAGTGTTTTCATTTAGTATATTGAAACGGGATAAGAATGTTTCATTCAGATCTGCACATTCAAAGCTACGAATTTGGAGGGATATCGCTAATTTGACAACTTTTCTTAAACTTTGCCAAATTGACGGAAATGTCGCCAAATTGAAGCTGCCATAAATCTTCGGGTTGGTCGTGTGGCTTGGGTCTTCTACATATCAATGAAATTTTTTTTTGTTTTGTTAGAAGAGAGTACTGAAATGATGTTTGGTTAGCATTTATTTGTCAGACCAACCATCCTACTTAGTAATACATTCAGCGAATTTTTAAAATGTCACCAAATTGATAAAAATGTTTTCAAATCTATAAAAATATCTTGAAATTGATAAAATTGCGCTGCATAAATGATATTAATTGTTTTTTGTTAGGGGATAGTATTGTGATGATATTTCGTCAATTTGTCGCAAAGTGGAACTGTCAGTTCTACAGTCCCACTTGGCGATAAATTTGGCGATTTTTTAAAATGTCGCTAATTTGACGAAACTGTCGCCAAATGTTCCATAGAAATATAACTATTTAGACGATATTTTTTCTACCAATTTATTTGAAGCAAATGATATCATGTCGCTTAGCAACGGATTTAAATCCAATGTGTTTATGCGGCAGACGATTTTTATTAAATCCTTTCCGATTTGAATAATGAAGATATGTATATAAAATAAATTTCATTGCCATTTCATTTTGGACTGGATAATATCAATTATACTCTTCAGGTTTAAACATTATTTTTATTGATATTTTCCGGAATTATTGATTCAGGGATTATTGATATTTTTAAGTTATTACGCCATTGTTTTATTGCGGCAAAAATTGCTGACACACGCATATTGTACGTTGTACGAGTAATCTTCTAGGAATGCACTGGTATATCTTCTAACCTACGAGAATATAAGTAGTACAGGTATATTGGCATATATTTTGACATATATTGGCATATATATTGGAATCAAGTACAGTCTTCTGGTATGAAGATTAAGGGGATTAATTATATATTCAATTTATTACGTCGTCTGTTGTATTTTACCAAAAAACATTTGTTACTCATATTGCAAAACGGGTAATCTTCTACTAATAATCGGACATTATAAGTAGTACGTGTATATCTTCCCATATAATTTTAGCACTTTAATTTTGACATATATTGGAATAAATGACTGTCTTCAGATTTAAAGATTACGGGTTTATTGGTATTTTCAATTTATACATGTAATCTACTAATACAGGTTATATTTTCTAATATTCGCGTATATAATTAGTACGGGTCCCATACAATTTTAACGCTTTTATTTTGCATATATTGATTCAATTCCATATTTTTTTTTATATTTGCTTACATAAGGGGTCCAAGATGTTTTATTCTTCAGATATGTCCATGAAGATAATTTTATATAGCGAGAACAGAGATTCTTAAACTTCTTTTTAGGAGCATTATATTAAATATTTTAACAGAATATTTTGATTAAACATGTCATTTAGTATACTATAAGAATTTGGGCATGATTATGAATTTCAAGTTTCTTTATATTATATACTCCGTACGAAGAACGGGTATGCTGCTAGTATTAAATATTTTAAAAGAATATTTTGATTAAACATGTCATTTAGTATACTATAAGAATTTGGGCAAGATTATGAATTTCAAGTTTCTTTATATTATATACTCCGTACGAAGAACGGGTATGCTGCTAGTCTATATAAATAAAAATGAAAATCTGTCTGTCTGTCTGTCTGTCTGTCTGTCTGTCTGTCTGTCTGTCTGTTTGTCACACCATCACGGGAGAACGGCTGAACCGAATTTGATGAAATTTTGTGGGTAGCCCAGAAATAGCCCCACTTAAAATTATATCCGTGTTTTGAGTTTCTACGACCAGTGGTTCTTGAGATATTAGTAAAAAACGAAATTTTCGTTTGTCTCATCATCACGGAAAAACGGCTGAACCAAATTTAATGAAATTTGGTGAATAGCCTTGAAATATCCCCCCATAAATTTTGTCCAAGTTTCGAGTTTCTAAGTCCTGGGGTTGTCGAGATATTAATGAAAAACGGAACTTTTTCCTAGGAGTTCTACTCCCTAACTCCGTGGTTTATCCAAACGAAAAGCTTGAAAATCGTTTGAAAGTGAATTAAAATTTAATCTCTGAGTTTGATGGGAGATTTTTTGCGTTAATTAGTCACTTTCTGAAAACATGAATTGTTTGAAACATGATTTAAAGGGGAAATCTATCTCCATGGTTCATGGTTTATTTAAAACAAGCTTTTACGGAACAATGAGAAGTATAGAGAAATCAAAATCGTTATTTAATTTCGCAGTTTATGTTATAAGACATGACATATTTAACATGTTATAAGATTCTATCTTATATCATGTTACTCAGAAACGCAATTAAATTAAATCTGTCTGTTAATTTTAATAATTATTTTTTCGATTTGAATAATAAATGAATGGATATAAAAATATATTTTAGAAAAGAACGATTTGATTTTTCTTATAGCATTTTTGACTGGATAATATCAATTACGGTCTTCAGGTTTAAAAATTATTATTATTTATATTTTCAGGGATTATTGATTCAAGGATTATTGATATTTTCAAGTTATTATGCAATTATTTTATTATGACAAAAATTGTTTAAACTCATATATTGTATGTTGTACGAATCTTCTACAAATACACGTGTATATCTTTTAATCTACGAGAATATAAATAGTACAGGTATATTGACATATGTTTTGATATATATTGGCATATATTGGAATCAATTACGACCTTCTGGTATAAAGAGTACGGATATTATTGATGTTTTCAATTTATTACGTCATCTCTTTCATTTTGGCAAATAACGGGTAATCTTCTACTAACACATTGGCATATTTTCTGATCTGCGACAATATAATTAGTACGGGGTTGCATATATTCATTCAATTCCTATTTTTTCTTCTGTAAATTTGCTTACAAAAGGGGGCTGGATGTTTTATTCTTCAGATCTGATCGTGAAGATAATTTTGCATAGTGAGAACATATATTCTTAAACTTCTATTTAGGAGCTATAAATTTAATATTTTAACAGAATTTGCACATGATTGCGAACTTTAAGTTTCTTTAAATTATACACTCCGTACGAATAAGGGGTGTGCTGTTAGTGGTTGATAAATTTTAACATTTTAGGAGGTTATATCATGTTGCTCGGCATCGCAATTAAATTAAATGTGTTTGTTAATGTTTTTATTATTTTTTTTCGATTTAAATAATAAATAAATGGATAAATGGATATAAAAGTATATCTTATGAATGGACGGTTTGATTTTTCTTTTAATTATATTAATTGCTGACTGCGTACATCAATTTCATTTATTTTGGCAAAGAGTTTTCAAGCTTATATCGTATTTAGCTACTAAACTCATATATTGTGTTTAGCCAATAAATTCATATAGCCGATTGTTGAAACAGAAAAAGAGTAGAGCGGGTATATCTTCTAATACAATTGTAGTGTTTTCATTTAGTATATTGAAACGGGATAAGAATGTTTCATTCAGATCTGCAAATTCAAAGCTACGAATTTGGAGGGATATCGCTAATTTACAACTTTTCTTAAACTTTGCCAAATTGACGGAAATGTCGCCAAATTGATATAAACGACACACAAACAGCTGCCATGAACCTTCGGGTTGGTCGTGTGGCTTGGGTCTTCTACATATCAATGAATTTTTTTTTTGTTTTATTAGAAGAGAGTACTGAAATGATGTTTGGTTAGCATTTATCTGTCAGACCAACCATCCTACTTAGTAATACATTTAGCGAATTTTTAAAATGTCACCAAATTGATAAAAATGTTTTCAAATCTATAAAAATATCTTGAAATTGATAAAATTGCGCTACATAAATGATATTAATTGTTTTTTGTTAGGGGATAGTATTGTGATGATATTTCGTCAATTTGTCGCAAAGTGGAACTGTCAGTTCTACAGTCCCACTTGGCGATAAATTTGGCGATTTTTTAAAATGTCGCTAATTTGACGAAACTGTCGCCAAATGTTCCATAGAAATATAACTATTTAGACGATATTTTTTCTACCAATTTATTTGAAGCAAATGATATCATGTCGCTTAGCAACGGATTTAAATCCAATGTGTTTATGCGGCAGACGATTTTTATTAAATCCTTTCCGATTTGAATAATGAAGATATGTATATAAAATAAATTTCATTGCCATTTCATTTTGGACTGGATAATATCAATTATACTCTTCAGGTTTAAACATTATTATTATTGATATTTTCCGGAATTATTGATTCAGGGATTATTGATATTTTTAAGTTATTACGCCATTGTTTTATTGCTGACACACGCATATTGTACGTTGTGCGAGTAATCTTCTAGGAATGCACGGGTAAATCTTCTAATCTACGAGAATATAAGTAGTACAGGTATATTGGCATATATTTTGACATATATTGGCATATATATTGGAATCAAGTACAGTCTTCTGGTATGAAGATTAAGGGGATTAATTATATATTCAATTTATTACGTCGTCTGTTGTATTTTACCAAAAAACATTTGAGACTCATATTGCAATATGTGGGTAATCTTCTACTAATAATCGGACATTATAAGTAGTACGTGTATATAATTTTAGCACTTTAATTTTGACATATATTGGAATAAATGACTGTCTTCAGATTTAAAGATTACGGGTTTATTGGTATTTTCAATTTATACATGTAATCTACTAATACAGGTTATATTTTCTAATATTCGCGTATATAATTAGTACGGGTCCCATACAATTTTAACGCTTTTATTTTGCATATATTGATTCAATTCCATATTTTTTTTTATATTTGCTTACATAAGGGGTCCAAGATGTTTTATTCTTCAGATATGTCCATGAAGATAATTTTATATAGCGAGAACAGAAATTCTTAAACTTCTTTTTAGGAGCATTATATTAAATATTTTAACAGAATATTTTGATTAAACATGTCATTTAGTATACTATAAGAATTTGGGCATGATTATGAATTTCAAGTTTCTTTATATTATATACTCCGTACGAAGAACGGGTATGCTGCTAGTATATAAGTAAATTTTATAGGCATTGCAATTTTGATACGAATTTATCAATTACGGCCTCAGGGTTTAACGATTACGGGAACTATTAATATTTTCAATTTCTTATGTCAGCTGTTGTATTTTGTCAATGATTTTTCAATTTCATATTGTGTGTTTTAGAGAATAATGGAATACAGAATAACAGAATAATACTCTATTTCGGTATATAGCGAGTATTAATCAGTTTCAGATGTTTGATATTTTTTTTAAAAACCAGACTAAGCCGTTTTATTATTCATATCTGTTTGTGAAGATTATATTGCATAGCGAGAACAGAGATTCGAATAACTCTTTTGGCGGTGAAGTGGATAGCGTTGTTGGCTGCTGTCCGGTTTACTCGGGTTCGAATCCCGAGTAAGGCATTGTTGTATATCGAGGTAAAGTCAGTCTTCCGCCTACTGGGTCCTCATCTACAATGGGAAGCTGCACCCCCTTTGACCTTCGTCAGTGATGCTTGTCCGTAATAAACATTGTTCTTTTGTATTGTCTTGTTCCTTCTTTCCTGTGTCACTGGTCCTGTGTCGGCTATGATTCGATTAAAGGAGGTCATCAGAAACAACAAATTGTAATCGTTACCTTTAACTGCGTATTTAATATCTCATCCCGGGATAATTTAACTATTTCCTTTTATTTAAAATTATTACAACATTTCTAAAAGAGCGAATCCATATATTAAAATTTTGCCTACATTTGTGAATGTTAAGATTATATTATATGCTCTGTCCGAAGAACAAGTATACTGCTAGTTTTACATATGACTGATCTAAGCAATGATCTCTATATAAATATGTGTAT
The DNA here is from genome assembly GCA_951213105.1 of Amaurobius ferox. NCBI lineage: Eukaryota > Metazoa > Arthropoda > Arachnida > Araneae > Amaurobiidae > Amaurobius > Amaurobius ferox. The sequence continues at coordinate 3,053,339 of OX578134.1, read as the reverse complement.
CTTACTAACAATTTACAATCACTATATGTTACTAATGTTCTTTATTCTGTAAAATACATAAATAAATATTTCTAACAGAAAATCACCTATAATAATTACTTATACTCTGAACACTTACCTTAATTTTTTCAGCATGTTCAAGTTTCAATTTTACGGTTCTAATTACAATTTAATTCAACAGTAATTAATTCCAACAGTATTTAAAAGCTTCTACTATTTTTAAAGTATATGACAATGTTATCTTATTTAACAAAATGTGCCCTTAAAGGTTTTCAATAAAAGAAAAAAAATAAGAAAATAAGTTATAAATTCTTAAATTTATGAATTCTGAATATAGGTATTTTTTAAACTAGTTACTGTGTACTTACACCATTAATATTACGTAATATTCCATAATACCCCCTTTTATTAACCTTCTTTTTTCGATATTCTTATATCTCCATATTTCTCTCCTTATTAATCTTAAAACTCTTAAATAACATTAAAAAGAGTGCAAAGTTTCCATAATGTAGCGATGTGACAGGTTTACAATACAATTTTTTAGAAGCATTTTTCCATTTAAAAACGGTTTCATATAGATAAGAGGCACAGGTGAAGAATTTAATGTTTCTGAAGTATCTTTTGTAAAGTTTGTAAATATACCTTTTGTTGCGGTTTCATAAGTAAAACTTCATCCCAAAATTAAGTTATAATGTTATTGAAGATAAGTACCCCAGTTATAGTATAAAATAGATATATGCTTTTCAGATTCTTAAAAGTTTCTTTAAATTTGACAACAGCTTTGTCTGTGACAACATGGCTAGTCTAATACTATTAGGAGTCCCGGAACCCATAATATAACAAAAGATTCACTTTGAGATTATAAAATTTTAAAATTTCCTAACTCACTACTCTTACAAAAATAAGTTGCTTTTATTTCTATCTAATAATTAAAGCGACAAATATCGTAGTGTTAGTTTAGATTTATAGGAAAAATGTAATGTTTTTTTTAATCAAATTGTTTATTGAATCAATATTTTTAACTTCCTTATATACATCGTATAATGAATAAGGAAAGTATTGTGACAAGGTTGAAAATTCAAATTCGTATTTGCGACAGAAGAGCACGTTTCAAATTGTATCTTCACTTGCAGTAGGTAAAAATTAAATTATGATATTTTCAGTAAAATTAAATTGATAAATACTATACTATTGTTAATATGATGCATACTGTACTATTTTCATAACTTTTTATTTTTCACCTTACCTTTACTTTAGCAAATTACTGCTTGTTTATAGAATTTATAAACTAAACAAGAGAAAAATAAATGCATTTTTCACTTTTTAATTGATAACAGATTTTGTAAATTCTTGAAATTCTTCTCTTATCACTTAAACAACTTCATTTTGTAAAAACATAGTTTAATTCTTGAAGGTTCGTTTGATAAAAATATTAATTTTTATTAGATAAAATTTAAGTTGTTACGTATTTTTCTCTTAAGCTATATTCCTTAAAATGTGAGGAATTTTATTTGAACCAAGGATAATTATATAGTGTTAAAGATTCTGAAATAAAAAATCTATTTAAATATACATATTAGGTATCTGCAGAATTTCCGCGAAAGAAAAATCTGTTGAAAGTGTTAGAAATTAGCTACATTATACGTAAAAACTATTTTAACAATTTTGATTATTAGAACTATTTTAATCATTTTGGTGATTAAAACTATTTTTGCCAATGATATAAAGAATGTTTTAAACAGCATTTTTAATTGTATTTTTCCCATATGTTTTACTGCTTTTGTTAATATATGTATTTTTACTTATTGGAAAAAAAAATTATTAAATAAAATAAGATTTGATGGAACTGTCAGTGTATATAAAATAATGTGAAAAATTTACTCGTCAACCTGTGTGTTTGTCTCATCATCACTGTAAAACAGCTGCACCGAATTTAATGATATTTTGGCCGGCATCTGTGGTATAGTCTCATTTAAAATGCAAGATCCCATTTTGTGCCTTCTGACTGTTTTCATTTCCATTTGTAAGTAAAGAAGTAACAGTAGATAATTTGTATTTTTCAAATTGTATCAGTAAATTGTGTCAATAAATTTATATAGTGTTTTTGGATTCATTGTGTTAACATTTCAAATATACCGAAATACGGTGATTGCTACTCTTTTAATGCACTATTGAAAAATAACTAGCCAAATACCCATTAGTAGAAGAGAAATGACAGTTGAGCCTCAGCAGGCGCAGCTGCGCAGCGGCTGCGCCTGGAGGAGGAGGAGGGTCCCTCTTTTGGGAGGAGGGTCCCTCTTTGGGAGGATGCCTCTTTGGGAGTGTCTTCCCTCTTTTGAGAGGAAGCTTCCCTCTTTGGAGTGGATCCTCTCAGAGGGTCTTGAGACCCCCAGGAGGATGCCTCTCTTGAGAGGACCCTCTTTGAGAGGATGCCTCTCACTGCCCCCTCCCCTCTTTTGGAAGTTTGGTGATGCCTCTCTCGAAAGAGGGCAATTGCGAAAGTCTTTCACAGAGGCATGATGACTCATACGGAGTGAGTTTCACTCGGAGTCTTGAAAGGGAGTGCCACAATCGCTGACTGACCCTTGACCTGAGGAAGGGGTTTCAAGGGATGTCGCAATCGATGACTGAGCATCGCACAATCTGGAAATGACGTGTCGCGATTGATAACCTTAGAAGTCCAATAGAGTTTCGTCCAGAACAGAGCACCAGGCGCGAAGCGCCTTTAATCTCCAATCTCTAGGTGTGGTTCTTATCTTCATACTGTGACATTATTTCATTGGTCCATAGTTGGAGGTTCGAGGTTTTTGATTTACTGTTTTTATTATTTGTCCTAGCTCCTAGTGTGGCAGTTTGTTGCACATTAAGAGTTTAAGCAGTTTGGGGGGTTGATGCAGATCTGAGGGTAACCTAGCATTTTAGCAGTTTAGGATTTTAAACATTTTGTAGAAAACCAAAGATCGCGAGTTTTCGTTAATATCAACTGATTAAGGTGGGACGTTCCTAGTACCGAATATCAAAGTTAAGTACCGAGCGGGGTCTCTTACGAGATTTAGCCTTGCGATGATCATAGTCATGCAGATTAAATAATAGTTCATTTGGGACAGATGGCAGATTTTTGTAGAATTTAAGCGCTAGCTTTTTGATTTGGGCTCTAACAGTTTTTATTTTGAAGTCTTTCCTAATTACCGAGTTTCTTAAGTATCTAGGGGCTTTCCTTATAATCCTTAGGGTTTTGTTTTGTCTTGTCTCTAATAAGTCTATGGTAGTTTTACAGGCATATCCCCATACGGGTGCTGCATACAGCATTCCCGGGCAGATGACCGATTTATAAATTAGGAGTTTATTTTGATAACTTAGATTTCCGTTTCCTATCATTGGGTATAAAGCTCCTGTGGCCATATACGCTTTTTTGATTAAGTTCGTTACGTGCAGTTTCCAAGTTAGGTGGGAGTCTATCGTTACACCTAGGTATTTAGTAGATTTTTCCGCTTTTAGGGCATGGTTGTTTATGTACAGAGGAGGCGGAGGATTACGTTTTCTTGAGAAATAAATCCAATGACATTTATTGGGATTTAATTTTATTCGCCATTTTTCCAGCCATGTTTGGAGTATGTCTAAGTGTTGTTGTAGCTGTCTGTGCATTACTGAGACGTAAGGGTGTTTTGCAAGTATCGCGCTGTCGTCTGCATAGAGTGCCAGCTCCGTGTCTGGGGTCCTGGGAATGTCATTTAGATATATGTTAAAGAGAGTCGGGCCCAGGATGGATCCTTGCGGTACACTACTTTTAATGAGCTTGGGTGTAGATAAGTTATTTTTTACTCTGACTTGAAAGTGTCTGTTATTTAGGTATGAAATTAAAAGTTTGACAAGTGCGTCAGGGACTTTTAGAGTGATCAATTTGTAAGCTAATCCACAGTGCCACACTTTATCAAAGGCTTTTTGGATGTCAAGAAAAATCGCAGCTGTGGGTGTCTTATTATTAAAACCAGAAGAAATGTACTCTACCACTCTCAGCAATTGATGAGTGGTGGAGTGTTTTGGCCGAAATCCAAACTGCTCCGGAATGATAATGTCATTCTCACTAAGGTGCGTGTTCAGTCTCTTAAGAATTATTTTCTCAGTAATTTTACTAAGTGTCGGCAACAAACTGATTGGTCTGTAGTTGGCTGGAATTGAGGCATCCTCACCAGGTTTATGGATCGCTATAATTATCTCTTCCTTCCATTCTTTGGGGAAATAATTTAGTTCTAGTATTTTATTTATTAAGATGGTCAAGTAAAATATTATATTTAAGGGTAGGTTTTTTACCGCGATATTCCTGATTTTGTCGTGCCCTGGGCTTTTACGGTTTTTGATAATCTCTACTATTTCTTGCGGGGTGGCTGGGTTAATCTCAGCCGTGACCGGGGAGTTCCTGAAATTGTTTAGAGTTTGCCTAACCATTCTTAGGGTGTCCTGACACATTAGATCGTGGTTTGGTTCAAATTGCTTTTCGTAATGCCTAGCAAGCGCCTCTGCCTTTTCTTCGTCTGAGTACGCAATATTAGCGCCATCTATTAGTGGCGGGAGTTTAATTTGAGGTTTTCTGAGTCTTTTAGCGAATTGCCAGAGCGATACGTCTTCCGAGCTAAGGGATTCAATTAACTCTTTATACTGTTGCTGCTTTTCTGCGACAATTTTATCCCTGACTTTCCACGTGAGTCTGTTAAGCTCCCTTTCGAGGGTAGGGTCTCTATTAGCCTGCCATGTCTTACGCATTCTGTTCCTTTGCCTAACTAATTGTTTGACATGGTGGGAAAGTGTGGGCATTTTTGGTGACTCACGATGTGTTGTGGCAGATGCAATAGCTCTCCTGATTTCTGTTGTGAGTGTGTGCGTGGCAGAGTCAATATCCGCCGTGCTCATAATGTTGGGTACTGCTAAATGCGGCTCGAAAAGTGCTCTTTTGAATGCGTTCCAGTTCACCCTCTCTTGTCCCAGAGAGGCTGGAAGGGGAGTGTTCAAATCGAATGTCACCAGTACCGGTAGATGATCCGAGTCGAATTCACCCAGGGTATCAATTGTGTGAGCGTATTCTATGTTTCTCGTTAGGACAAAGTCTATGAATGAGCCATTGGCACCTGAGAAGCAGGTTGGTCTCGACGGTGCAATGATGTCAGTGTTTGTTGTGTTTAGCAATCTATGTATCTGTGTACCGCGTGTGTTGGCTCTCCTGCTGCCCCACGCTCGGTGGTGTGCATTGAAGTCGCCCGCGAGTATTGTGTTTGGATATCGCGAGAAAAGCAGTTCCAGCTGCGCAGCTACATTTATACCACTCATGTTTTTGACATATATTGAAGTTAGGATAAATGGGTTTACATTATTTATTTTAATTTTTATACTAGTATTTTCTATACCTTGAAGATTTATGCTGTTTATTTCCTCGTGGGGAATATTACTTTTAATATATATTGCTGTTCCTCCATGGGGATTTCTAGCAGTTATATTTGAGCTAAGGGTATGATAGCTATTATAGTTTGCTATATTTAGTTTTTTGTTTTCTCTAACTTTAGTTTCCTGGATTAGCAGGGCATCTACATCATTTTCATTTACGTAGCTCCTAAGTTCATTTATTCTTGGAGATATGCCGTTCGCATTCCAAAATATTATTTTAAAACTTTCTTTTTGGGACCTATTCATGGCGGGTTTGTTTCTCACTGTTTTTATTAAATTCCGCGATTAATTTAAAAGCCTCAAAGACCATTTGCATTGGATCGCTCTTTTTTTGAATTAACTCAGCGAGCTAACCTTAGAAGTGACCTTTGACAAGAACACACGTCCTCCCTCTCTGCTGGTCAGTGACAGACTGAACGATCTTATCAGCGTGACGTAGTTAAAGCGCCCTTTGGTGAATTTTGATGAAGTGCTGCCATCTATCGGCATTTTTTTCCCAAAAGAATTTAATGTTTTCACTTGTCAGGAGCTGGATTCGAACTTGGATCCAGCCGATTACAAGCCGCGCGTCTTACCGCCGTGCCACAGCACCCGTGCTACATAGAAAGTTATCTTCGTAGTGTACCTTATCAGCGGAAGTTAGATTACTTTTCGAAGTTCATTCGAATCGCTCGGTGAATAGCGATGTGTTTTAAAACAGAATGTTACGGACTGAATATAAAATTGTGTATTATAACACTATGATTTTTTAAAACAAATTGTGTTCAGTGAACACAAAAATTGTATTCAGTGATATATAGCAATGTGGATTTTTTTTTTAAATAAATCTAACAGCATATATCAATATGATTTTTATAATAATAACGAAATGATTTTTTTCTTTTTATAAAAATAATAATGAAAATTAGAACTCGCGGAATGACATCTTCACTACCCACTGGACAAACTCCAAATGAGTGAGACACTCTCATTACCTCATTACGCTATTAAAAATTTGATCTTATCTATAATGACGTCAGCAGTATGAGGTGTTGCCACCTATTTTTTCTAATAATATATTTCTACTAACTGGATACTTCAAGGGTCTGATACAAAATAATGACGTCAGCAGTATGAGATGTTGCCACCTATTTTTTCTAATAATATATTTTTAATAGTTGGATACTTCTACGGTCCGATTTGCTACACGTAATCTGAAATACATCACTTTAATGATATTGTGCATTGAATATGATTTGACCATTTTTTAAAGTGGTGGATGTAATTGAAATATCGAAGTTTAGAATTTAACAAGCTAACGAATTTTCACCCCCAAAATTTTAGCATTCAGTTTAAATAAAACCCAGCAAATATAATTTGACCCTTTTCACATCGTAATTTTACTACCATTATAGAACTTAGAAGTGAGTGTACATTATTTTTACAGCACATCAACACTTTTAAAATCTATTGAATAGGAATAGACCATTTTGCACATACATGTACCTAGATTTCGACACCCAGTATTAAAACCTACTAAACATGAAACGAATAAGTATTGTGTGAGATTTTATCGCACTAACTTTTAATCTTTTTAAATTTTTAAAAATGTCCGAAATAGTTGTATTTCATCGGTAGATATAAATTGTATGGAGTACATTTTTATGAAAAAAATATCTCTTTCGACAGCTTTTAAAAATAGATTTCTACAGTTGTACACTACGGTTCTAGAATTTTCTAAATACGAATCGACTGTTTGAACTACCAATGGTGGTTTTACCGATGCAAATATTTACAGGACAAATATTTCAATGAAACCGAACTTAGTTGAAGCTTCTAAGTTTGAATATTTAGAATCATTTCATATAATTTTTATATTCACATTGAAGATAGTTAACAAAGTTGGAACTCACGGAGCGACAGCTTACTGTCCACACTTCAAATGAGTGATACACTCTCATTACATTATTAAAAAATAGATCTTATCTATAATGACGTCATTATGTTGACGTGTTGCCACTACACAATTATTCTTTCCAAATTATGCATTTTTTTTCATTTTTTTTTTTTTTTAAACTTGCTACTGTCTTATGCTATCCATTTTTTTTTTCATATAAGCAGATATTCCATATACCTTCTAAATGTTAAGTTATAATTTAAAAAAAAGCATTAGAGGTGTATTTTACGTCTGAATTCGTCCAAGTGGAAATCCGACGATTGCAAATCCATGATTGGATCCTTACATTTCAATAGACACCACTAAAATGTGTGGATCTTATTTTGAAAAAGCTGCTCTCAGAAAGAATATGTATATGAATACATATTTTCCATAAATATACCCCCCCCACCCCCACAATACACACAACATGCAAGCCAAAGACTCACTCAGAATACATTCCAAATCGGCTCTATAGCTTATCGTGCTTATCAGTGTAACAGATAGTGACCCAAAGTTTATGTTCGCAAAGCGAGATAATTGCAATGTTATTGTTTTAAGCAGATCCCATATTTAAATGAAAAATTTATCAAATTATACAATACATACAAGAGCTGGAAGATCTTAACATTTCAATATTATAGAATACCCACGAATGTTTGTTTTTTTCCCCATTTAAAATTATCAAATTTTAATGCAATTTGACAAAAATTGCACAATACTTAGTGTATGACTATCAAATAAGAGCTAGGTTTTATTGTTACAACAAAGTTTAAGATCATTAAACGACTATATATATATATATATTTTTAAAGAAGAATAGTATATAACTTAGTGTTTTTAAGGATAGGCGATTGTTAACATTGAATTTAAATGAAAGAGTGCCCCTCTGAGACAAGTACAGTACATTGCAATAACATTAAAAAATATGAAAGATATACAATTAACACCCTAAAAGAAACATGTAATGAGTTTTGATATCTTAATACGAGACATTATTGACATGCACATAGAAATGTCACAATTTTGTGGCTGTAGGTGCTCCATAAGACCCTTCTGCTCTTAATAAATGATCCCATTTGAATGTACATATTTAACAACACACAGAAAATGACAGGACCACAACAAAATTTCACACCTATTACAGAATCAGTCCCAACTTCGTAGATTTTTAAGAAACTACAGTCGAATTTTCACCGATTCTTAGAGATTGAAACACAACAATGTTTATGAATCTTCATACTTTAGAGAATGGAACATAACTTAGCATTTATTTTGAATGAATTCAGAATTTTACATTGATTATAAATTTATGATTTAAACTCTGTAAAGTGTAAATATCCTTTGTTATGAAACTCACACTGTAGACATTTGATATGATTCGAATAAATCTATTTTTAATTTTTGATATTTTATTTTAAAAAGTGAGATTAGTAAACCTGTTACACTTGAATGTTTAGATACATAACTCATAACCATATAACATTTCTTAAATGGAACATGCTTAAAAAAAAAAATAGCTAATGAGTATAAATAAGGAATTCAATTTGAAAGATAAAAACCATTTAATGAATCTATTATTCATGAAATACACATTAACCATTATCACTTGTACATTTAAACAAATAAGTTAAAATAATTTCCTTATCGCACTTTCATAGTCCTCTGATTTGAATGACTCGAAAAAATTTCTATCATAGCAGTAAAAGACTTCTTCACCACGCAATAAAACTTTCTTAGCAATGTTATTAATGTCAAGATTTAGAAGTACTTGTTCAGACACTCTGTCAAACATTTGTAATGGAGTGCTGTAAAGACATTCATGGTAACTTAAATCTTCAACTTGAGCAACACAGCCAACACATTTGAAAAGTTTTCTTACATGACACATGATGTTGTCATGAATACAAGAGATTAATTGTTCGAATGCAAAATTTTTGTCACAAATAAGTGATGGTAGAAAGGTTATAGTGTTCTTTATTTTTAATATTTGAGCAGGAAGCCACTCTATAAATATACTTTCTCGAAGATGTATACTAATGTTGTTAACACTATTCTGTAAACATGCTATTTGATTTTTATCTAAGGTAATATGACACTGTGTTAGGCAAAATTTTGAATCATATAATTGAATTATTTTCTGCAGATGCAATTTTCCGTTGTCATTGAAACAGAACAACTCATTGCGACTGACGAAAGAGGTATCTGCATATAGAATATTGAACGACCACAATTTTTGAGAAAATTCACTCCATGTAGCCGGTGACAGTGTAACACCTTCACGCGTAGGCTGTAATTCATTTCGATCGTTAGAGAGATATTTCCATATATACACTTTTAACTTCCCATGATGAAGTTTCAAATACACATACACATTAGAACCTAAATGCCAACGACGGAGTGCATCTTGCATAAAATCTGAAGAAGTAGATTCAGTCGAAACTGATTCTGCATTGGAAGATCAAAGTCCACTATGTGTTAGAGCACAAGAAAGCAAATCTTGATGAGTTTTCAACCTCGGTGAGAACTTGTGAATTGACAACGGTAGATGTTTCTGCTGGGGTTTTGGAAGACATAAGATATGTTTCTAACCAATCCACAGCAAATTTTTGTGAGGGTGAATTAATCACATCTAAGACAATGTCCACAGATTTTGTTTCTTCTAGGGCAGGAACAGTCAACTCCTCACTATTTACACTAGAAATTATTTGCTCGAGTGATGGCATACTTTGAATTTTAGGCATTCTTTTTAGATAGTAACATCCAACTACGACATTCACAGTATAAGATTTATTTTTTAAAACACTAACATCTTAAAACATTATAATTTTGTCGCAGCTATGAGCGAAGCAAACCTATCCACACAACGTCCAAAGTTGAAATGACTTATCAAACAACTTCATAAGTATAATCACGTAACCTAAATCGAGTGTCGTGTGCAAACAGATCACATAAGATATGAAGTGATTAGAACTTATAATTTTTAATGAATCGTACAACATTAGATTGTGGTAAATACAATTGTTATCTACATGAGAAAATTTCTATATTATTTCATTCAGCTTCGAAATCATAGAGTGAAAATATGTACCAAACTTACTTAAAGTTCCGAATTTTAAATCACATTAACATTATATACTTAGAAAAATTTTATATATATTTTTATAACTTTAGGTGATATGTATCACGCGGAATATACAAGAATAACTACCAAAAACACGAAAATAACTAACAGTATGAGGCCTTCACAAGTCGGCATCCAAACTAGAAATGAACGATAAACACACTAATTGCAACAATTAGATGAGAGCTTATCAGTTCTTATCTTATCTAAGATTCCACATAAAATGACGTCATCACTCCAAAGTTCACAAGATGGCGTCATCACTCCAAAGTTCACAAGATGGCGTCATTGGTCCAAGGTTCGCAAGATAGCCATTTAACCTTTTAAAATTAAGAAGTAATTAAAAATCGATAGTAATTAAAAAAATTTTAATTACTTCTTAATTTTAAAAGGTTAAATGGCTATCTTGCGAACCTTGGACCAATGACGTCATCTTGTGAACTTTGGAGTGATGACGTCATTTTATGTGGAATCTTAGATAAGATAAGAACTGATAAGCTCTCATCTAATTGTTGCAATTAGTGTGTTTATCGTTCATTTCTAGTTTGGATGCCGACTTGTGAAGGTCTCATACTGTTAGTTATTTTCGTGTTTTTGGTAGTTATTCTTGTATATTCCGCGTGATACATATCACCTAAAGTTATAAAAATATATATAAAATTTTTCTAAGTATATAATGTTAATGTGATTTAAAATTCGGAACTTTAAGTAAGTTTGGTACATATTTTCACTCTATGATTTCGAAGCTGAATGAAATAATATAGAAATTTTCTCATGTAGATAACAATTGTATTTACCACAATCTAATGTTGTACGATTCATTAAAAATTATAAGTTCTAATCACTTCATATCTTATGTGATCTGTTTGCACACGACACTCGATTTAGGTTACGTGATTATACTTATGAAGTTGTTTAATAAGTCATTTCAACTTTGGACGTTGTGTGGATAGGTTTGCTTCGCTCATAGCTGCGACAAAATTATAATGTTTTAAGATGTTAGTGTTTTAAAAAATAAATCTTTTACTGTGAATGTCGTAGTTGGATGTTACTATCTAAAAAGAATGCCTAAAATTCAAAGTATGCCATCACTCGAGCAAATAATTTCTAGTGTAAATAGTGAGGAGTTGACTGTTCCTGCCCTAGAAGAAACAAAATCTGTGGACATTGTCTCAGATGTGATTAATTCCCCCTCACAAAAATTTGCTGTGGATTGGTTAGAAACATATCTTATGTCTTCCAAAACCCCAGCAGAAACATCTACCGTTGTCAATTCACAAGTTCTCACCGAGGTTGAAAACTCAACTCAAGATTTGCTTTCATGTGCTCTAACACATAGTGGACTGTTATCTTCCAATGCAGAATCAGTTTCGACTGAATCTACTTCTTCAGATTTTATGCAAGATGCACTCCGTCGTTGGCATTTAGGTTCTAATGTGTATGTGTATTTGAAACTTCATCATGGGAAGTTAAAAGTGTATATATGGAAATATCTCTCTAACGATCGAAATGAATTACAGCCTACGCGTGAAGGTGTTACACTGTCACCGGCTACATGGAGTGAATTTTCTCAAAAATTGTGGTCGTTCAATATTCTATATGCAGATACCTCTTTCGTCAGTCGCAATGAGTTGTTCTGTTTCAATGACAACGGAAAATTGCATCTGCAGAAAATAATTCAATTATATGATTCAAAATTTTGCCTAACACAGTGTCATATTACCTTAGATAAAAATCAAATAGCATGTTTACAGAATAGTGTTAACAACATTAGTATACATCTTCGAGAAAGTATATTTATAGAGTGGCTTCCTGCTCAAATATTAAAAATAAAGAACACTATAACCTTTCTACCATCACTTATTTGTGACAAAAATTTTGCATTCGAACAATTAATCTCTTGTATTCATGACAACATCATGTGTCATGTAAGAAAACTTTTCAAATGTGTTGGCTGTGTTGCTCAAGTTGAAGATTTAAGTTACCATGAATGTCTTTACAGCACTCCATTACAAATGTTTGACAGAGTGTCTGAACAAGTACTTCTAAATCTTGACATTAATAACATTGCTAAGAAAGTTTTGTTGCGTGGTGAAGAAGTCTTTCATTGGTATGATCGAAATTTTTTCAAGTCATTCAATCAGAGGACTATGAAAGTGCGATAAGGAAATTATTTTAACTTATTTGTTTAAATGTACAAGTGATAATGGTTAATGTGTATTTCATGAATAATAGATTCATTAAATGGTTTTTATCTTTCAAATTGAATTCCTTATTTATACTCATTAGCTATTTTTTTTTTTAAGCATGTTCCATTTAAGAAATGTTATATGGTTATGAGTTATGTATCTATACATTCAAGTGTAACAGGTTTACTAATCTCACTTTTTAAAATAAAATATAAAAAATTAAAAATAGATTTATTCGAATCATATCAAATGTCTACAGTGTGAGTTTCATAACAAAGGATATTTACACTTTACAGAGTTTAAATCATAAATTTATAATCAATGTCAAAATTCTGAATTCATTCAAAATAAATGCTAAGTTATGTTCCATTTTCTAAAGTATGAAGATTCATAAACATTGTTGTGTTTCAATCTCTAAGAATCGGTGAAAATTCGACTGTAGTTTCTTAAAAATCTACGAAGTTGGGACTGATTCTGTAATAGGTGTGAAATTTTGTTGTGGTCCTGTCATTTTCTGTGTGTTGTTAAATATGTACATTCAAATGGGATCATTTATTAAGAGCAGAAGGGTCTTATGGAGCACCTACAGCCACAAAATTGTGACATTTCTATGTGCATGTCAATAATGTCTCGTATTAAGATATCAAAACTCATTACATGTTTCTTTTAGGGTGTTAATTGTATATCTTTCATATTTTTTAATGTTATTGCAATGTACTGTACTTGTCTCAGAGGGGCACTCTTTCATTTAAATTCAATGTTAACAATCGCCTATCCTTAAAAACACTAAGTTATATACTATTCTTCTTTAAAAAAATATATATATATATAGTCGTTTAATGATCTTAAACTTTGTTGTAACAATAAAACCTAGCTCTTATTTGATAGTCATACACTAAGTATTGTGCAATTTTTGTCAAATTGCATTAAAATTTGATAATTTAAATGGGGAAAAAAAACATTCGTGGGTATTCTATAATATTGAAATGTTAAGATCTTCCAGCTCTTGTATGTATTGTATAATTTGATAAATTTTTCATTTAAATATGGGATCTGCTTAAAACAATAACATTGCAATTATCTCGCTTTGCGAACATGAACTTTGGGTCACTATCTGTTACACTGATAAGCTATAAAGCCGATTGGAATGTATTCTGAGTGAGTCTTTGGCTAGCATGTTGTGTGTATTGTGGGGGTGGGGGGGGTATATTTATGGAAAATATGTATTCATATACATATTCTTTCTGAGAGCAGCTTTTTCAAAATAAGATCCACACATTTTAGTGGTGTCTATTGAAATGTAAGGATCCAATCATGGATTTGCAATCGTCGGATTTCCACTTGGACGAATTCAGACGTAAAATACACCTCTAATGCTTTTTTTTTAAATTATAACTTAACATTTAGAAGGTATATGGAATATCTGCTTATATGAAAAAAAAAATGGATAGCATAAGACAGTAGCAAGTTTAAAAAAAAAAAAAAAAAAGAAAAAAAAGCATAATTTGGAAAGAATAATTGTGTAGTGGCAACACGTCAACATAATGACGTCATTATAGATAAGATCTAATTTTTAATAATGTAATGAGAGTGTATCACTCATTTGAAGTGTGGACAGTAAGCTGTCGCTCCGTGAGTTCCAACTTTGTTAACTATCTTCAATGTGAATATAAAAATTATATGAAATAATTCTAAATATTCAAACTTAGAAGCTTCAACTAAGTTCGGTTTCATCGAAATATTTGTCCTGTAAATATTTGCATCGGTAAAACCACCATTGGTAGTTCAAACAGTTGATTCGTATTTAGAAAATTCTAGAACCGTAGTGTACAACTGTAGAAATCTATTTTTAAAAGCTGTCGAAAGAGATATTTTTTTCATAAAAATGTGCTCCATACAATTTATGTCTACCGATGAAATACAACTATTTCGGACATTTTTAAAAATTTAAAAAGATTAAAAGTTAGTGCGATAAAATCTCACACAATACTTATTCGTTTCATGTTTAGTAGGTTTTAATACTGGGTGTCGAAATCTAGGTACATGTATGTGCAAAATGGTCTATTCCTATTCAATAGATTTTAAAAGTGTTGATGTGCTGTAAAAATAATGTACACTCACTTCTAAGTTCTATAATGGTAGTAAAATTACGATGTGAAAAGGGTCAAATGATATTCGCTGGGTTTTATTTAAACTGAATGCTAAAATTTTGGGGGTGAAAATTCGTTAGCTTGTTAAATTCTAAACTTCGACATTTCAATTACATCCACCACTTTAAAAAATGGTCAAATCATATTCAATTCACAATATCATTAAAGTGATGTATTTCAGATTACGTGTAGCAAATCGGACCGTTGAAGTATCCAACTATTAAAAATATATTATTAGAAAAAATAGGTGGCAACATCTCATACTGCTGACGTCATTATTTTGTATCAGACCCTTGAAGTATCCAGTTAGTAGAAATATATTATTAGAAAAAATAGTTGGCAACACCTCATACTGCTGACGTCATTATAGATAAGATCAAATTTTTAATAGCGTAATGAGAGTGTCTCACTCATTGGGAGTTTGTCCAGCGGGTAGTGAAGATGTCGTTCCGTGAGTTCTAATTTTCATTATTATTTTTATAAAAAGAAAAAAAATCATTTCGTTAATATTATAAAAATCATATTGATATATGCTGTTAGATTTATTTAAAAAAAAAATCCACATTGCTATATATCACTGAATACAATTTTTGTGTTCACTGAACACAATTTGTTTTAAAAAATCATAGTGTTATAATACACAATTTTATATTCAGTATGTAACATTATGTTTAAAACACATCGCTATTCACCGAGCGATTCCAATGAACTTCGAAAAATAATCTAACTTCCGCTGATAAGGTACACTTCGAAGCTAACTTTCTATGTAGCACGGGTGCTGTGGCACGGCGGTAAGACGCGCGGCTTGTAATCGGCTGGATCCAAGTTCGAATCCAGCTCCTGACAAGTGAAAACATTAAATTCTTTTGGAAAAAAAATGCCGATAGATGGCAGCACTTCATCAAAATTCACCAGAGGGCGCTTTAACTACGTCACGCTGATAAGATCGTTCAGTCTGTCACTGACTAGCAGAGAGGGAGGACGTGTGTTCTTGTCAAAGGTCACTTCTAAGGTTATCAATCGCGACACGTCATTTCCAGATTGTGCGATGCTCAGTCATCGATTGCGACATCCCTTGAAACCCCTTCCTCAGGTCAAGGGTCAGTCAGCGATTGTGGCACTCCCTTTCAAGACTCCGAGTGAAACTCACTCCGTATGAGTCATCATGCCTCTGTGAAAGACTTTCGCAATTGCCCTCTTTCGAGAGAGGCATCACCAAACTTCCAAAAGAGGGGAGGGGGGCAGTGAGAGGCATCCTCCCAAAGAGGGTCCTCTCAAGAGAGGCATCCTCCTGGGGGTCTCAAGACCCTCTGAGAGGATCCACTCCAAAGAGGGAAGCTTCCTCTCAAAAGAGGGAAGACACTCCCAAAGAGGCATCCTCCCAAAGAGGGACCCTCCTCCCAAAAGAGGGACCCTCCTCCTCCTCCAGGCGCAGCAGCTGCGCCTGCTGAGGCTCAATTGTCATTTCTCTTCTACTCCCATTGTAAATCAACGGTCTCGCAATAAGCAACTCCTGAATAATGTAATTTTTTTAATAATTCGCTTTTCGCATTTACTCGACAAATCAAATATTTTGGTTTGCAGAACCCCCTAAAGAAGAAAATATTGGGAAATTAATTTGCGCATGTCTTCCTTTTGAATTATTTACCCGTACACCATATTGAAGTCTATCTCATCCCGAGGCACCCTTATTTTATTATTTCACCTTACGAACTTTTTTCTGTGAAGCACACCCATAAATTAACATTTTTGAAGAACTCTGTTTGTCTTGGGTTTTTTGTCAGGTGATTGCCTCATATCCCAAATATCAAGCCTCTATCACATTTAAAAGGAATCGTGCCTCATTTATTCGGAAAATCGAACATATTAGTGTGCGGCACCCCTTAAAGTAGCAAATATTGGAAATCTGAAATTTAACACTTTCTTCCGTTCAAATTATCTACCCGTACATCAAATTTGAAGTATCTATCCTATCGAGAAGCATGGTTTTTCTATCACTTCACCTTCAGAACGGTTTTTTATGTAACACCCCGTAAATGAACATACCATTCAACCGTATTCATCTTGGTTTTTTTGTCAAATGGTTCGCCCATATACTAAATTTCAAGCCTCTATCACATTGTAAAGGGGGTGTTTCTCATTTGTTCGGCAAGTCGAACATTTTAATGGGCGGCACCCCCTACAATAATAAATGTTGGAAAACTGAAATTGGACCCTTTCTCCTTTCCAAATTTTTACCCGTACACCAAATTTAAAGTCTCTATCTTATCGTGAAGCATGCTTTTCTAGCATTTCACATTTCGAATGCTTTTGTGTGGAGTACCCACCTCCTTGAATACACATTTTCGAAAAACTATATTCTTTTTATTATTTCTATCAGATGATTCGCCCATATACCGAATATCAAGCCTCTATCACGTTCTAAAAGGGGCATTTCTCCTTTATTCCGAAAATCGAATCTTTTGGTGTGCGGCACCCCCTAAAATAGAAAATATTGGTTAAACAGAAATTGTACACTTTCTTCCTTCCAGACTATCTACCCTTACACCAAATTTGATATTTCTATCTCATTCGAAACATGATTTTTTATCAATTCACTTTTCGAACGTTGTACTCTGGAGCACCCCTTAAACGAACATTTTTGAAAAACTATATTCGTCTTTGGTGTTTTCGTCAAATGATTAGCCCATATACCAAATTTCAAGCCTCTATCAAATTTTAAAGGAGCCGTTTCTCATTTATTCGGTAAATCGGACATTTTGGTGTGCGGCACCCCTCTAAAGTAGAAAATATTTGAAATCTAAAATTGCACACTTTCTTCCTTTCGAACGATTTACCCATACACCAAATTTGAAATCTAAATCTCATCGCAAAGCATGCTTTCCTATGATTTCATTTTTCGAACGTTTTGATGTGGAGCTCCCCCTCTAGAGTACGTTTTCGAAAAATTCGATTTTTTCAGGGGGTTTTATTGAACGACAGAGCCGTGTACCAAATTGCAAGTCTCTATCCATTCGGGAAGTGCCTCAAAAAAGCTTGACGGACAGACGGATCTTGGCAATTAGTATATACAGATATTGTAGTTAGTTGAGTATTTGATTTAAATGTCTGGAAACTTTTAAAGTAAGGCAGTATGCAGTGACCGGAGAGAAAATATTGTTTTATATACCGGAATTTTAATCTTAATAGAACAGTAAAATGTGCTTAAATTGTATGCTTGAATGTGAAATGGCGTTTAATATTATTTAGTGTGCAGGTGTTACATTTAACGAACTTCTTCTCTATAAATAAAATTGAAAATTCATCTGTTTGCTTCAAAATCATGTGATTACAGATTACATACCTGCGAGCCCAGCTGATCAAAACCAAATATCAAGAAATTTTGATGAGTTGCATTTGCAGAATCCCACTTAAAATGCAGGCGCCCTTCTATCTTTCAATCTCCATGTTTTTTACAATCCCCTCATGTAGAGCTTGACCCAATCGTTATAAACCACCAAACAGACGAGACCCGATCGCTATTCGAGTCTTCAAACTAACTTGGCCCGAGAATTTTTGAGCCATCCCATAATGAACTCATTTCAATATTCGATAACGTGACCAAATCGTTGTTGATCCATCTAACTATAAAATTATGGGACTTTTATAAATTAAAGAACAGGAGAAAAAAACGTTTTATTTCATAATCTTTAATCCCTCTGAATATCATAATTTTTAATCAGATCTTTTAAGCGCAGCCCATAACTGAAAGATCTCTCGATATCTTTGCGCCTAATAAGGGGTCTAGAAAGGTAGTCTACAAATATGTTATTAATAAAAATTAAAATTTAGGCATTTGTCTGTCTCTCTGTAAAACTTAACTTGCATTTGCAGCGTCTTTTGGTCTAAAGTTTAAACGAGTTTTATGCGGACCACGTGAAAGGTTTAAAATCGACAGATTCCATAGAAGTTCTAAAAAATCGTGGCTTATAGCAAGTTTCTTGTTACCATCGCAGATATTGGCTATTCTGTACTGGCAAACGCATAATAAGCACGAAATCGGTCCACGTATACTTGTATTTGAAACGGGAGTGCCTTTCATAACGTTATAATTGTTCAATCCTAAAATTGTTGATATCTGTTTACATAAAATTGTAAATTATGCTTTTATATGTCTGCACGGGGATCTTATCTTAGCACAGAGTTTATTTTCCTGTCTATTTACATATTGTGTTAATTATTGTAAAATTGAAAAAAGCTTCAAATAATAATTTCCGTCAATTACATCACCTTTAGATTTCTTTACATACTAATAACGGGTATACCCCGTGTTTAAAATATGCAAGATAGGCATATTGTTATTTCAAATAAGATTCACCTTCATAAACCTATATTTCTCAAATTTAATTTCTTCATCTGCCTTTATTCCGTACCTTTGTAATTGAAACCAATTTCCGATACATTAGGATCGGGAAACTTTTCAGGTTTGATAGGCACCTTAAAGTAACCTGCCATTCAATAAATCCACATACAATTTTATTATATATACTGCAAAATGCAAATCTTTGGCAGTAGATCTAATTAATTTATATACATTAAAATAAAGGTAGGTCCTTTGAGAAAACCGTACTTGATATCCAGAAGGTCGCAGGATTTTCCAACTCTGGGTTAGAGCATTATTAAAACTTTGCATCGTTCACCAGTTCAAATTACATATTTACTTGACCTTGAAGGCATTTTTATAAATTTACATAAAGTACATTAATTAGCTTTTTCAAGCGTAAGTTAATACTTTTTACCATAAAGTTTAAATGTTGATTTATGATTTATTTCCATATCTAAAATATGTTAAAATTTAAACGACTAAAAATAACGTTCATTGCATAACTCGCCTTCAGAAAAGTAATATTATATTCCCTTAAATCAAATGCCTACTTAGTTCTTGAGCACTGAAAATACATTTTATGTTTTCAGTTTTGTGCAGCGTGAGCTCCTGAAATATCGCAAGATTTAATCTTGCATAAAGTAACGAAATGTTGATAATGAGTTATGAATCGTTTTCGTTCCAAAAGAAAGCCTGTCGAAGTCATTCACAAAATTTTCCGGGTGTTTGGTTATTCCAGACCAATGATAACAAGAATTAAGTACAGGTGAATGACAGAGAAAATGAATTACATCTCCTGTCATGAGAGGTATTTCAATTTCCATAGGAACTAAATGACAATAATAAGGTCGATAAGTTTGTTGTTTACCGAAACTTAGGTGAAAATGTACACAAAACTAAATAATATACATATATATATATATATATATATATATATATATATATATATATATACACACACACACACACATATATATATATATATATATAAATTTATCAACTGCTTCGAAAAAAACAACCTTCTGAAAATATACCCTTAGGCGCAATGCAGCTCGACCAAGTACATTTATATAAAACATAAAGAGAAGAAAGAAAGAACGACAATGTATCAAAATTTCGCCGGGGGGATTGTGACCCCTACTTCCCGGTTAAGCCAGCTTAATATCATGACGACACTCCCGGAAGAGGGCACGCTGTCGAAAACCAAAACCACCATACTTAAATCACAATATGTAAAGTCAGAAAGGTGAAAGACCCATACTGACTATACCACAGAAACTGATTTTACAAGTTCATTGCTACTAACACATCCACACAAATTATAATATAAAATATCAAAGAGACAACATGATAAATCAACCTCGTACATACCCCATTATCCAAGCTATTACATAGCAAATTGACTCAACATTTCGGAATTAAAACTTTCTTTAACTTCTCTACGATTACGTCCTTGTTAGCTGTATGTCTTCTTCAGCTTAAACTGCAAGTGTTCCTTTATATAAAAATAAACTGTAACTGTCCGTTACGGTTATGTTGTACAATTTTCTGATGACGTTGCTTAGAAAACGCAATGGGTAAGCCTTTGCAATAGCCTCATTCAGGTAACAGTGATAGCTTTTGTAACGATCCATGTTACTGCTATTTAATCGTTTACTTCTGATCAAAAAGTTTAATTTAATATTTCTGAATACATTACGATGTAAACTTGTATTCCATTTGACGATGTAATTTATATTAAAATTGAAATATTTTCTATTATCATGAAGTCTAAAACCAACGTATCCATTCGACTGTGTGTATATAGTCAAGTCCTGGAAATTAATGCTTTGATCAAAATTACTTTCTGTTTCAGTAAAGGTTAAGTTGGGTGGATAAAAAGAAAAGTCGAAGTTATATTGATTTTCGGGGTAAGCACACAAAATGTCATCCACATATCGAGGGCTTGGGAAGAGGCTCGTTCCTCAATTCTTGTGTGTGTGTGTGTGTGCAGATATTTACTTAAATAAATATAAGGAAGGAACACATATATTAAATGAAATAATAAGTATTCGATATGGGGATGGCATTTTGTGTCCTTACCCCAAAAATCAATGTAAATTATACTTTTCTGTTTACCCACCCAACTTAACCTGAACTGAAACAGAAAGTAATTTTGATTAAGCATTAATTTCCTGGACTTGGCCATATACACACAGTCGAATGGATACGTTGGTTTTAGACTTTATGATAAAAGAAAAGATTTCAATTTTAATATAAATTACATCGTCAAATGGAATACAAGTTTACATCGTAATGTATTCAGAAATATTATATTAAACTTTTTGATCCGAAGTAAACGATTAAATAGCAGTAACATGGATCGTTATAAAAGCGATCAGTATTACCTGAATGGGGATAATGCAAAGGCTTCGTTTTCTAAGCAACGTCTTTTGTGTTTTCTAAGCAACGCCCTTTGCGTTTTCTAAGCAACGTCATCAGAAAATTGTACAACATAACCGTAACGGAAAGTTACCGTTTATTTTTATATAAAGGAACACTTGCAGTTTAAGCAGAAGACATACAGCTAACAAGGACGTAATCGTAAAGAAGTTAACGGAAGTTTTAATTCCCGAGAAGGTTGAGTCAATTTGCTATGTAATAGCTTAGATAATGGGGTATGTACGAGGTTGGTTTATCTTGCTGTCACTTTGATATTTTATATTGTAATTTGTGTGGATGTTAGTAGCAATGAACTTGTAAAATCAGTTTTGGGGGTTAGTCAGTATGGGTCTTTCACCTTTTTGGCTTTACATATTGTGATTTAAGTATGGTGTACTTGCCTTTCGACAGTGTGTCCGCTTTCGGGAGTGTCGTCATGACATTAAGCTGGCTTAACCGGGAAGTGGGAGTCACAACCCCCCGGCGATATATATATATATATATATATATATATATATATATATATATATATATATATATATATCGCTATTACGTCTTTAGTAGTGTCTATACGTACGTCGAGCGCACATATTCTTTTTACACTAAAAACATGATTTTATAGCTATTTTTATCTTTTTTTATGAAACAAAAAAGGTCTTGATCCATTTTAACATTAAAAACATGATTTTTATAGCTAAAAAGGTGTATATATACCTTTTTTACATTAAGACCAAATTTTAACAATGAATTACTGAACTTTTTTAGTTAAAAAGCTAGACATATAAAATAAATGCGTGAAAAAAGAGGACCTGAATGGAAGTCCTCTAATATGTGTACCAGTGAACTTTTTTAGTTAGAAAGCTAGACATATTAAAAGTGTGCAGTGAATTATTTAAAATAAATGCGTAAAAAAAAGAGAACCTCCAAATGAATGGAAGTCCTCTGATATATTAAAAATGTGTACCTTTTAACAGTGAACTATTTTAGTTAAAAAGCTAGATTTATGAAAAGTATGCAATGAATTATATAAAATAAATGCGTGAAAAAAGAGGACTTGAATGGAAGCCCCCTGTTTTTAAAGGGTAGGGTTGAGACCCCCGCATATATTTAATAGAAAAACTCAAAATGTTTAACTAAATCTAAACATTTTTTATAAAATTAAAAAGAATTATAAAAATATGAAATCAGTATGAATATACAAAACATATGATAATTATAGTGGGGGGTGACCCCCCCCCCACTGAAAAATGATTAAGCTTTCTCTAATTCATATTCATATTTATCATCAATCATACCCGAATACTTCAATATATATCTACCTTTATTGATTTTATTTATTAATACATCAGAAAGTTTTCCATGTTTATTCGCAAGGTAATACTCTTTTTCTTCAACTTCCACATCTAACTTTACGATTACTGAATCCCCATATTTAGTATTAATTTTTTTCAATGATATCAGATCATATTCCCCAGGATATAAATCATTTAATTTAATCATTTTGGGAAAACCTCTCAGTCTATTGAACTCTTCCATTTATTAGTAAACATTTTTTATAAATATAAATTTATCCATTCTTCATAATATGTAAAACCTCTTTCTTCAATCCCTTTTTTAAGTTTTTCTCTGCATTCTTCATCAGATTTTGACTCTCTAAATATTTTGTCAGCTATAATATTTTTTTTCATTATCAGAAATTGTAATAGAAACATCAGGATCAAATCCATTTAGTACATTAATTATTCTAGTTACTTTCCCTACAAAACATTTATCATCACCCTCTTTTAGTTCATCTTTTAACAATTTTATTATTTCATTTTTATTCTCATTTTTTTAAGTTCTTTTAAACACAACAACTAATATCTCTCTAAATTTAATATTATGGAATTCTTTCTCCAGTAAGTGTCTTTTAATTTTTATATCTAATTCTTTAATGCATTCATCTAAATCATATTTAATATCCGTATTTAATAATTTTATGATAGTCTCTCTCAAAGATTTTTGAATATATGTATTATGTACATTTTGAGAGTCATTATATACATTATTATGAAATAATCGTCTTCTTAAAATCGGGTGTAAATTTATTTTATCATACCATACTTTATGTATTCTAGGCAAAAATATTAATTCATTTAGAGATGTAATATCGTTTTCTCTACAATCTAATAATACTATATTTATTAAATTTTCTATTCCTTCAAGTGATGTTAATTTATTTTTTCTACAATCTAATTCTTTTAAATTTATTAAATTTTCTATTCCTTCAAGTGAAGTTAATTTATTTTCTCCACAATATAATTCTCCTAAATTTGTTAAATTTTCTATTCCTTCAAGTGAAGTTAATCTACACGTCATACAATATAAATCTTCTAAATTTATTAAATTTTCTATTCCTTCAAGTGAAGTTAATTTATTTTCTCCACAATATAATTCTCCTAAATTTGTTAAATTTTCTATTCCTTCAAGTGAAGTTAATTTATTGTCTCCACAATATAGTTTTTTTAAATTTATTAAATTTTTTATTCCTTCAAGTGAAGTTATTTTATTTCCTTCACAATATAATTCTTCTAAATTTATTAAATTTTCTATTCCTTCAAGTGAAGTTAATTTATTGTCTCTACAATATAATTTTTCTAAATTTATTAAATTTTTTATAACTTCAAGTGACATTAATTTATTTCCTCCTCAAGACAATATTTCTAAATTTATTAAGTTTTCTATTCCTTAAAGTGACGTTAATTTATATCCCTCACAATATAATTCTTTTAAATTAGTTAAATTTTCTACTCCTGACGTTAATTTTTCTATTCCATAATATAATAAAACAAAAGATTTCTCTTCAGCAGGATTCTCTATATTTAAGAAAGAGATAAATGTTTTTTTTATACCATTATTATATATAACATTCATTTATTTTGAAACATTATTATAAAATATTTATTTTTCATCTTTGTTAGTTAATTGTCTCAAAAGATAAACACATACTCTCAAGACTTTTTTAACTTCACAAATCTCTTCAATAATTTTTTCTCTGTAAGGTTCTATTTCATGTTGACCAAAAACGTTTTATTTAATTCACTCATCTGTATAGCTTGTATTTTTTTTCCAATAAACATTAAAAAAGTGATCAGGCAATAGATCAAATTTGTATTTAATCAAATAACAAAAATCTAATTTATGCATAAATTCTTCTATAAAATTTTCACTAAATGTTTGATATGTAGTTATATACAACCAATTTATATCATCTTTTAATACTCTCATGGTATCTTCTAAAAGATTTTGAAACATTGATACTTTATATAAATCTAAATGATCAGAAAATTTTATGATAAATTCGTTACTTAAAGTTTGATAATGAGAAATGTTTTCCCAATCTACTTTATCTTTACATTTTTCTATAAAATCTTCTGATAATTTTTGATATCTAGAAATTTTAGGCCAATCATCAGGTTGAACAAATACTTCAATAAAAGATTCAGACAGTGTTGAATATTGTAAAACTAAATCCCAATTTACTTGATCTTTAAGATTTCTAATTACATCTTCAGATAAATTATTTTTGGAAAATGCATTCCAATCGATATCCATTTAATGGTGAACGTATTTTAGAAAGGGATTTTTTCAATATGCATATAAGGTTTTAAAGTTCTAGATTTATCATGGGTTTTTATCCATAATTTGATGGTACAAACATGTATATACGATAAACAAAACATGTTACTGTATTTGTATGAGCTTCTAAAATTTCCTTACCATTGATTTCTAGTGATATATGTAGATCTTGACTTTTATCATATATATATTTACTTTCTACATATATAACTAAATATATGGAAATTTTCATATACATATCTCTAGTTAATTGCCTCTTGATCCAGTAATTTAGAACTCATCATGTTGAAATCTGCTTTTTGAAATCCAAAATGGTTAACAGTTTGAAAATCATCTTTTATGGAAATCCAGATATCTCTATTGTCTAAACATATTTTATTGACAGCATCATTATCATTTTCAGGTTCTGAAACATTCGTAATTATTTTATTTTTTGCATCAAATTTATCATTCTGTAATATTAATGTATTTTTCTCAAAATATCTTTTATTCACAACATTTTTTTCATCTTTAGGACCTGCTACATTTCCTATTCTTTTTCCTTTTGCTTCGTAAGGTTTCCTTCTGAAGAATGTTGTTGTTGTTGAGACCCAGACCGTCCGACCTACCAGAAAGGTGTAAGGTAACTGTATGGACGGCCGGGAAGTGCCACCCAATTTAGACCGGAACCCAGTGGGGGAGGCATCCACAGGGACCGTACCCTCCTTCCCCTACCACCAACCTCTCGGAAGGACTTACGGACCCACATGTTTAACGTGATCGTACTCCGCATGAACACGGCGGCATTTGTGGCAGCGTGCAAATCTAGCGCGCAGACCACGGGGATACCGCACCCGAGATGGCCAACAGCACGCGGCGTTCCGAGGTGGTCACCCACCAAGTACTAACCGCGCCCGATGCTGCTTCACTTCGGTGATCTAACGAGAACCGGTGTTTTCAGCACGGTACGGCCGTTGGGCCCTTCTGAAGAATGTAAAGTTGTTTCATCTAATTCTTTTATTCTCTTACCTGTTTCTTCAGTAAAGGATAAAAAATCCTTATCATATTTAGTTTCTATAAGATCTCTCAATTCAAAATAATTATTCTCTATTTTATTCAAAACGAAACTTTTAGTGGTTAAATCTAAATCATCTATAGGATTTTCACAATTTTTTGAAATTCTATTTTCCATATCATAATTTCCTTCATCCATTAATTTAAAACCTATACCAGGAGGTCCAATAGGCCCTTCTTTCATTTGATCATCATAAGGTGGATAATAAGCACTCATTTATTATAGCATTGATTTTATGATTTTAAACTCTTAACCATTGTTATAGTTTTATTTTTCAAATTTATAAAACATATCTTTCTTTCTTTAAAAATAAAATAAAACTTATATTCCTTTTGAGTATTCATTAATCTCTCCCAATTAAATTCAATATCTAAATAATTTCAATCGGTATAGTTTTCATGATTTAATAAGTCAAAATAAAAAATAGTATACATATCTCCAAAATTCTTCTTATTTATCAAACATCCTGTTTCTGTATTAATATCATTCAATCCTGCATGTAAAAGAGCTTCATACACTCTATTATAATCTTTATTGGTAAAATTCGTTTTGTAACGCATAAGAGGAATTTGTTTATTATTAATCATCAACCAGCATTCAGTCATATCTATATTATCAAATATCTTATTATTTTTTTCATAATTACCATCCCTTTTAACGTACTGAGGAATAACATAGACACCTAAAACTTCATCAGAGGCTGTTTCAGCTGTAACAGATCCACTATTGCTTTTATAGGGGCCTACCATCTTAAATCTATATCTATCCCAATTTATCTCTATATATCAGATAAAAATGATTCCATAAATACGCTTTCAGCAGAATTTTTAAATTCTATATAAATTGAATGCAAGGTTAAACCTTCAACTACTACCTTATAATTAACACTTTCGACATCAGTATATATCATATTCTTATTTTCATTTCTTTGAATTTCTATTTTCACTTCAAAACCAGAAATTACCTTTTCATATTCTCTAAAGAAATCCATTATATCTTTTAAAGGTGTCCATATTTTAATGACATTGCTATCTTTCATTAGTTCCCATCTCTTTGCGAATCCTTCGTTATAATCTTTATTCATTTTCAAATTATTAAAAAAATCAGTTATTTTAGTAGTATCTTGTAAAGTACCCTCATATTATAACTCTTTTCGGTCAGCTGAATCAGCTGTATCTAGATAAAAAAATTCATCTTGAGCTTGTGATATTGTATAATCAGGAGTATAAAGAGTTAATCTTAAAGCATGATTCATGATTGACCTCCACCATTTACCAGACTCACATTTTCGTCTTCTTAAATAATAAAAGGCAATGTCTGTGTGTCTGTGTGTCTGTGTGTCTTATAAACTATACGTTTCGCGACCGCGCGTCGGAGAGCTACGAAATTTGGCAATCGGAGACCCGGGGGGGAGGGAAGGGGACACGTGAAAACCGATTTTTAAAATTTTAATTATTTTTTTTGTTATTTAATGTTTTATGCGATTTCGACCGTTTTTTGCCATTTTTGCCCTTTTTTTTCCCACGATCCGGAAATCGTAGGAAAAAACAAATCACACCATCGGAAAGAGCTGACAATTGCGAGTAAAAATATATCAATTTCAAATCTGAATTTCGATTTCTAATATTTTTTAAAGATTTTAAAACAAAAGTCACTTTTTGCTCAAGAAAAGTATTTTTGGTTTTTAAATTCTCGCATAGTAAAAAGTACTCATAATTTCGACTAATAATTTACATTTTTAGAAAGGTCAAACATCTGGCATTCTTACAAGTCCAATCTGGTCAGGAAATATTCCGTATTGCCTACAGGATCGGGATTTTAAACGTTTCCGAATTTCAATTTCTCGGCGTTCCGCTCGGCGTGCCGCTTCTTAACCGGCGTTTCATCCCCGCAGAAGGAGGGAAGGTGGTGGGTGTTGACGTCAAGGTCGAGGTGACGTCACGGTTCAGAATAGAGCTCCTTTACTCCATATAAATTATTATATATATATTTTAAATGATGGAACGATATGGATTTTTTAAATGTATATTTTAACTTTTGGATATTTTAAATGGATATTTTAATTTTATGGATATTTTAAATGATGGAACAATGAAACAATGGAATGAGGATGATGGAATTAAGCATATGATCATTTTAAATTGCAAATTAGCGCGCGGGAAGTTAGCGGTAGGCCCGGGTTCGATTCCCGCCACTGCCAAAACAGCCGCCGTGTTTACGTGGAATACGATCACGTTAAATATGTGGGTCCGTAAGTCCTTCCGAGAGGTTGGTGGTAGGAGAAGGAGGATACGGCCCCTGTGGATGCCTCCCCCACTGGGTTCCCGTCTAAATTGGGCGAATATATAGAAAGTTATGGAGATTGTCGCGGAGGGCGCGGCAGCCCAGTGGTTAGCGCGCGTGAATTGCACTCAGTAGGCCCGGGTTCGATTCCCGCCACTGCCAAAACTTACGCCACGTTCACGCAGAGTACGATCACGTTAAACATGTGGGTTCGTGAGTCCTTCCGAGAGGTTGGTGGTAGGGGAAGGAGGGTACGGTCTAAATTGGGTGAATAAAAAGAAAGTTATGGAGATTGTCGCGGAGGGCGAAGTGGCCCAGTGGTTAGCGCGCGGGAATTGCACGCGGTAGGCCCGGGTTCGATTTCCGCCACTGACACGGAGTACGATCACGTTAAACATATGGGTCCGTATGTTTTTCCGAGAGGTTGGTGGTAGGGGAAGGCGGGTACGTTCCCTGTGGATGCCTCCCCCACTGGGTTCCGGTCTAAATTGGGTGGCACATCCTGGCCGTCCAACCCGTTACCTTACACCTTTCTGGTAGGTCGCGCCAACGAGTTTGCCACGGTTGGAATTTGCCACGATCAGCATTTTCAAGGGTTGCGAACAGGCTGGTCGCCAAAGGCGGCTAGTAAATAATAAAAGGCAATGTCTGTGTGTCTGTCTTATACACTATACGTTCAGCGACCGCGCATCGGAGAGCTACGAAATTTGGCAATCAGAGACCCGGTGGGGTGGGAAGGGGGACACGTAAAAACCGATTTTTAAAAGTTTAATTATTTTTTTGTTATTTAATGTTTTATGCGATTTCTACCGCTTTTTGCCATTTTTCCCTTTTTTCTCCACGATCCGGACATCGTAGAAAAAAACAAATCACACCACCGGAAAGAACAGACAATTGCGAGTAAAAATATATCAATTTCAACTCTCAATTTCGATTTCTAATATTTTTAAAGATTTTAAAACAAAAGTCACTTTTGGCTCAAAAAAACGATTTTTGGTTTTTAAATTCTCGCATAGAGAAAATTAGTCATAATTTCGACTAATAATTCACATTTTTAGAAAGCTAAAATATCTGACATTCTTACAAGTCTAATCTGGTCCAGAAATAATGAAAATTGCCTTCAGGATCGCAATTTTAAAGACATCATGATTTTAAATTTCTCGGCGATCGGCTCAAATCTTCAACGGCATTCCCCCCCCCCCCATCCGCAATAGTTTCTTCCCCGTCTCCATGGAGACCGCGCTTTCGTTTTTAAATGAATTAAGCACCTAGCATAAGTGTTGTATACATCGGGCGAAATTATTATATGATATTTTAAATGGATATTTTAAATGGATATTTTTAAATGGATATTTTAAATAATTTAAATGATTGAATTATGGTGGCTTGAATTGTGGTGATGTATTTGAAATTATTATATTTATGGATTGGTGGAACGATATGGATGATTTTTTTTATTTTAAATGGATATTTTAATTTATGGATATTTTAATTTATAGATATTTTAAATGGATATTTTAATTTTATGGATATTTTAAATGATGGAACGATGGAACGAGGATGGTGGAATTAAGAGCTTAGCATATGGTCATTATAAAATTTAAATTAGCGCGCGAGAATTGCACTCGGTAGGCCTGGGTTCGATTCCCGCCACTGACGCGGAGTACGATCACGTTAAACATATGGGTCGATAAGTCCTTCCGAGAGGTTGGTGGCAGGAGAAGGATGGTACGGTCTCTGTGGATGCCTCCCCCACTGGGTTCCGGTCCAAACTGGGTGAATAAAAAGAAAGTTATGGAGATTGTCGCGGAGGGCGCGGTAGTCCAGTGGTTAGCGTGCGGGAATTTCACTCGGTAGGCCCGGGTTCGATTCCCTCCACTGCCTAAACTGCTATCGTGTTCACGCGGAGTACGATCAAGTTAAACATGTGGGTCCGTAAGTCCTTCCGAGAGGTTGGTGGTAGAAGAAGGAGGGTACGGTACCTGTGGATGCCTCCCCCACTGGGTTCCGGTCTAAATTGGGTGAATAAAAAGAAGGTTATGGAGATTGTCGCGGAGGGCGAGGTAGCCCAGTGGTTAGCGCGCGGAATATCACTCGGTAGGTCCGGGTTCGATTCCCTCCACTGCCAAAACTGCTACAGTGTTCACGCGGAGTACGATAACGTTAAACATGTGGGAAAGTAAGTCCTTCCGAGAGGTTGGTGGTAGGGGAAGGAGGGTACGGTCCCTGTGGATGCCTCCCCCACTGAGTTCCGGTCTAAATTGGGTGGCACTTATTGGCAGTCCAAACAGTTACCTTACACCTTACTGGTAGGTCGCGCCAGTGAGTGTGCGCGTTAGAATTTGCCACGGTCAAAATTTTCAAAGGTAGGGAACAGGCTGGTGGCTAAAGGCGGCTAGTATCCAATATATGATTTATCATTTTTTGTAATTTTTAATTTTTGTTCAAGATATCCTCTAGAATATAAAATTTTTGCTTTAGTATCATTAATATGAAAAACATAGGTGGTATTCTCATCTGAACTATGTTCTTTTGGGTGAATTTCTCTTAATTCATAACTTTTAATTTGATCATTATAATAATAATGAGTATCACTCAAATCATAAATCTTTTATTTAGGGAGAATTTTTAAACCACCTCCTTTCTTTTTCATAGAAAATATTTCATTTAATTTTTTCCGTGCTTCAATAATAGGTTCAGTTTTCATCTTTAAAAATCCTTGTATTTTTTTACTTTTTCCATATAATCTATGTTTTTTCATTTATTTAAGAAGAAAAAATAGGAATAAAATTAAATTCTACAGCTCCTTTATTTAAATCAATTTCACCTTTTTAATTAGTAATCCTCATTTTTATTCTTTCAACAGGATCCGTTTTAACAGGCAAATATATCCAATTATTAAATTCTTTTGAAATTATACTACCTGGAGGATTTTTATTAGTGAAAGAATAAATGACTTCTGAATTATATTGATTTATTAAAGACCTCTTTACAACATCACAGTGAATATATATATTAGCATTTCCATTGGATATATTAGCTATATGTTCACCTTCTACTTATGTTTCTTCCTCATAATTTCCATATGTCGGTTTTAAAAAGCCTATAATTTTATGAAAGTTACTTTTTGTAAAATCAATTACCCAATCGTTTTTCAGTTTATGAGATATTCTTTGTCTTGCTTCAATAATACCAAATTTCACAGGTGGATCCTCACCGAATATTTTCATCATATACTCATTTAAACCTCTTATAGTATAATTATCATTTGAGATAGTAATTGTTCTATCTGTGCCTAATGTATATATTCTAAATATGTTATTTCTATAATTCTCACTTATATTAAACCATGAAACTTCCATAGAAAACGACTGTAAAGCTAATTTTTTCAATTTAAGAGGTGTAATAAAATTTACAGTAAATTCCTCTGATTTCTCATGACCTTCAGACCTTATTCCTTTCTCTTATATATTTCATACAAAATAAACCACATTTCACAGATGTAGGTTTCTGTAAAAAACTATCATTATGAACTATTTTTGGTTTTTTATTGGATGTAACAAGAAATGATTTAATATTTTTAGGTATATCGCGTTATATTCACCAAACGGATCAAAATATTCCACATATTTATATTTAGGATCATTATAATAACAAACCCAATGAGTTCCAGGACCTGTCGATACATCTAAATTAATGATTCCATTTTCAAATATTCCTATTGTTTTAAGTAATAAATCAGAGGTAAATACACCTCTAAATCCTTTTTCATTTTTCATATTTTCTTCAATCATTTTGTTACTAATTCCCAAGTTTGATATATCCCCTTTCCACGTTTTTTTTTCACAGATCCCTTTTTTTTGTACAGCTGAACTAGCTAATCCAGATAAAGCACCTGTAGCTAATGCTGGAACTGCAAATTTAGCAGCGGTTATTATAGAGGGTATAAGTGCTGCTTGAAATATTAAAAATCCTCCATTTTTAGCTAATTGAGTTTTACTGATTGTGATTCTTTTTCCATCATCAATATGATTTATTTGAGTTTTAGTTAAATACATCTCATGATTAGGAGTTATAGATTTATCTATTTGTAATGTTAGTTCATCTTTATTTCTAAAAGCTGATTTAAGTTTATTTTCCTGACCTTCACTTAAATAAACTTTATTTTTTTATCATTTATTATAGGAGAAATTGTTATAATATCGTTGTACATCATTGTAAGTCATTTCTCCATTTTTTAATAACACATCTAGCAATAAAACTACTTGATTATACAATTTCTTTGATTAACTTCCATTACATATTTTTTCTGTTAAATTTGATAATACATCCTTTTTATCTATACCTTCTCCAAACCAAGGTTTAGCCTCATTCATTAGATGTAAGACGTGGATATATTTTTTCATCATTTCCATTTTATAATCTGATTACTTAATTTTTTCTAGATCACTTTCAGCTTTAGAATAGTTATAATTTTTAGTATTAGTTCCTTTCATTCTTTTATATGTATCTCGCTTTTCTTTAGCTATTGCTATTATTTCATCAAGATCTTTTTTAGATTTATTTATAAGATCAGAAGGTAATTCTAAATTTTCTTTTTTGATAAACGGTATATCCATAAATTTATCCCTGTAAAATGTAATTTTTCTTTCTGCCCTATCCATCAATTGTTTAACATCTGATGTGTAATCAAGAGGTGGAAATGAAATATTTTCTACAGCATTTTGAATACTTTTTACAACCTCTTATTTGATTTTTCATATTTTTCAATTTTTTGAGTGACTGGTTTATGAAATTCCTCTAAGGTTTTTTGAATACCTAATTTTTCTTTTAGTTGATTTTCACTATTCTTTCTTATTTCTTTTTCTAATTTTTTTAATTTAATTGAATATTTTATTTGCTTTATAAACTTGTGTTTTCCTTCTTTTTCAAATTTGTTCATTTATATAATATTAATTTTTACAGCGAGTAGATTATTTTTTGCAGCGAGTAAATAATTTTTTACTCTTATATAAAATGATAAAAATTAAAGATTACACGGAACCAGATGAGTTACCTGATCCTAATCAACATCCTGTGTTACCTAAACATCCATTTAGATTGCTTATAACAGGGCCTTCAAGTTCAGGTAAAACAAATTTACTGTTAAATATGATTTATGATTTTTTTAAATTTTGATGCACTATATATATGTGCAAAAGATTTATACGAACCTAAATATTCTAAATTACAAGAAATATATACATTGTTTGAAGATATGGAAAGAAAAGATATTTTGAAATGTAAGAAGAATAAGAAAACGTTATTAGAATTATATGATAAATACAAAAAAGAAGTATGCTTTTCTTCAGATGATTTTATTACAGTAGATGATTTAAATCCTACATTAAAGAATTTAGTTATTTTCGATGATTGTGTGACTGAGAAAGATCAAAAAACCATTCAAGAATTATTTATCAGAGGTAGAAAGAAAAACGCATCTATTATTTACTTATCACAGTCATATTATTCAGCACCTATCAATAAAGAACTGTAATTGCTTTATATTTTTCAGTCTACAACCAAAAATTCAACAGATTATAAGAGAGATAGATGGTAAATTAAGTACTGAAGAATTCAAACAAATATATAATAAAAGTGTTCAAAAACAATACGATTTTTTTATGTTAGATTTAGTGAATCCAAAAATAAGATACAGAAAAAAATTTGATTCTATATAAATAAAATGGAAGAATATTTAGAAAAAAGATTGTATGTTTGCAGAAAGAGTAGAAATTTATATCAAAAAATAAGCATTTCATTATCAGTAAGTAAGGTCATTCTAAGTGGAACGAATTTATCAGCAATAGCCTTTCTTCCGCTTGCTTTTTTAAGTTTATCAGTTGGAATAGTAGAAGCTATTGATCTAGCATTAAAAATAGCAGAAACAAAGGAAGAATATAGACATTGTTATAATTTTTATAAAGAACTCATTAATTCGTTTAAAGCTAAGGATATGACAGAAGAAGAAATTTATATGCGTGAAAAGGATTTCATAAAAAGTTTAAAATTTAATCCAGTTGAAAAATACGTAAAACAAGTGCAATTGAATGGATATAAATTTATTCATTCTAAATAAATGGTTTGTAAAAAAAATATTCATATTTTTAAAAGTGGGGATATTGTTGTATGGTTACGAGATAAAATAAATCCTCCAGAAATGCATTTTCCAGGATATCAATATTGTGGTTCATTCACAAAATTAGAAAAAAGATTAAAAAGAGGTGATCCTGGAATAAATAAAGTTGATAAAGCATGTAAAAAACATGATATTGAATACAATAAAACAAAAGATACAAAAAAGAGACATGTTGCTGATCAAGAATTAATGGAGGGTTTACATGCAATACAAGATCCAACATTTCGAGAAAGATTAGATAGAGGAATTATTAAACCTATTATTAAAGCTAAAAAAACTTTTGGGTTAGGAATAACTCCTAATATGTATTGTGTCAAGTGTAAAAAGAAAACCGAAACTAAAAATTATTATGAAACTAAAAATAATAAACCAGTTGGTAAAGGTATTTGTACAATTTGTGGAAGTAAAAAGAATACCTTTTTAGGAATTTAAAAGAGACATATTATAATCCAGAAACAGGTTACTGTGGTATTCAAGAATTGAAAAGAAAAACAGGATTACCTAATGTGAAGAATTTTTACATGAAAAAGATGTATATACTAGATATAAACCTGTCATTCGTAAATTTAAAAGAAGGAGAGTTTACGTTCCAAACAGTAATAATCAATTTGACGCTGATTTGTTATTTATAAAAAAGTATAGCAAATATAATGACGGAACTAATTATTTGTTAACAGTTATAGATGCTTTTAATATATATGCTTGGGCTTTCCCTATAAAAAGAAAAACATCTGAAGAAGTCGTACAAGGTTTTAAACAAGTTTTTAAAGAAAGAAAGCCAAAATTCATTTTGACAGATGAAGGTACAGAATTTACAGGAAAAGTTACACAAAAATTATTCAAAGATAATAATATACATTGGTTTACGACTTATAATAAAGAAATAAAATCTGCAATAGCTGAGAGATTTAATAGAAGTATAAGAGGAAAAATTATAAAATATATGCACGCTAACAATACTAAAAGATATATTGATGTATTACCCAAATTACTTAAAAATTATAACAATTCATATCATAGATCTATAAAAATGACACCTGTTGAGGCTAGTCGAGACGATAATGAATCTCTAGTTTATAAAAATTTATATACTAAAAAGATCATGAAAAAACCTAAATTTAAGAAAGGGGATAGTGTTAGAATATCAACAATTAAAAAAACATTCAGGAAAGTAGATGATTCTACATTTACTGAAGAGATTTTTATAGTATCTGAAGTATTAAAAACAGATCCAATTACTTATCGATTAAAAGATTTAAACAGTAAAGAAATTGAATGAACTTTTTATGAAAACGAAATGGTAAAATATAATAAAAAAGATGATGTGTATAGAATAGAAAAAATCATAAAAAAGAAAGCTAATAAATATTTTGTAAAATGGTTAGGATATCCAGATGAATTTAATAGTTGGACATCTGATTTATACAATGTTTAAAGATAGATGGTATAATAAAGGTGATCCTTGGGAATCATTAATATGATGATTTAACGGGGTGGGATCACCCCCCCCGATAAATATGAATAAAACTGTTATTAATACGTAGTAAATAAATGAATGTTAACTTTTTTGACGGTGTTGAAATAGTTGAATCGATTGATATTTCAGATAATGAAGTTTCAGATAATAAAGTAGCGCATAATTTAAAGATGAAATTAATCTATGATTCTTCTTCAGAAGAAGAATATTTTTATGTTATAGACTATGAGAGTTTAAAACAAAGATATAAAAGTAGAATTAGTTATTTTAATCTAATAAAAAGGAGGTATAATATTACTCAAGAAGTTGAGGATATGTTTTTAAAATTTTTAGATTTTATGTATTATGAGAAATCAGTTAATTATTATTATTTTATGAAAAAGATTTGTGATATTTTTAATATTGAAAATAATATAAAGGTCCAAAGACGTTGTTTTAAAGTCAAAGAGAAATATGAAAACATATGGAATGCCTTTAAAAAAATGTTTTCTAATAAATAGATGTGACAAGAATATGCACACACTGTAAGATTATAAAACCAATAGATGATTGCTATAAACATCGTAATTATGGTAAATTTAATCGTGACAGTGTTTGTAAAATTTGTAAATCTGTGATTTGTTATACGAAATATAATTGTGAATGTGGAAAACAGTATACATATCTTCATAAACAAAGACATTTGAGAAGTACTTATCATATCAAGCGAGTTGTGAAAAGTATTTAAAAAAATATTTTCTAATAAATGGACAAGTTACTGAGAGCAAAGACTATTAATAAACTTAGAAATATGCAGTAAAACTATTGAATATTACACAATCTAAAGGTGGTAAGAAGGATAATTTAATTAGATTATTAATTAATTGTATCAGAAAAACAGGTGAATATAAACCTGTTTTAGTAGAATTATTAAATTTAGATATATCAAAATACTTTAAAAAAAAAGAAAAATATATTTATTGATAAACCTGAAAAACGTAAAAAAATTAAAACGATTTTTGATTCTTTTAGTTTAAGATTTGAAAAAATTATTTTAAATCTGTCTTTCCTGAAGAAAATTTATTTACACTAGAAGAAAATCTTGAAAAGTTATTTACAGAAGTTAGAAAATGTCGTATATGCGGTAAATATTACGAAACTGAAGATAAAGAAAAGCATATAAAGAAAGACTTAATGATTAAAAGATCAAAACAAAAGAGAAAATGTATTATTTGCGGTATATATTATAAACATTTAGAAAATCACATATCAAGTCGAAAACATAAAAAAGCATTATTAAATGATGAAGGTAATGTAGAAATTAAGGAATATGAAACTGCTTATATATCTAGATTAAGATCATATAGAATTAATAATTGTAATAATATTAAAATCCCTCTAGAATTTTTAGAAGAGAAAAGAAAGGTTGTAATAAAAAAAATAAAGCAAATTTTGGAAGAATTTAATGGTATAAAAGTAAATTTTAAATTGTTTTGTTTGTTTAAATTGAATGAAGAAAATCAAGAATTTACATTCAAAACTGAGAATCAAATTATATTAAAATCTAATGATTTACATACTTTTTATGATTATGTTATTGACAACTTAATAAATGAATCTGATGATTTTATATCAAAAGGATCTGGTTGGAGTCTTGAAGAAATTAAATGTTTGAAATTGAGAATAAATAAGTATCAACCCTTGAGAGGATCAAGTTATATTGATTTACCTGAAAATATTAAATCTAAACAAGCTATAATAAATGTAAAAAATAAAGATAATAAAAGTTTTATGTGGTCTATATTATCAGCAATTCATCCTGTAAAAAAAGATCCCCAAAGAGTGTCAAAATATGAACAATATAAAGATGAATTAAATTTAAAAGAATTAATTTTCCTGTTTCATTAGACAATATTAAGAAATTTGAAAAACTAAATAATATATCTGTAAATGTTTATAGTTATGATGGTTCAATTTATCCACTTAGAATAACTAACAATAAATTAGAAAAACATGTAAACTTGTTTTATATGAAAGATAAAAAAAATGATCATTATTGTTGGATTAAAAATATAAATAGTTTGAATCAGATCACAAATTACTCATCATCGTATATTTTTATGTGATAGATGTTTAAATCATGTTTATTCTGAGGAAAGATTAAAGATACATGAGGAATACTGTAAAGAGAAAGAAGCTGTCACAATTAATATGTCTAAAAAAAGTGAAGTTATTCAATTAAAAAATCATGCTAGAAAATGAGAGTACCATATACTATATATGCTGATTTTGAATATCTCTTACCTAAAATTGATACATGTGAGCAAGATCAAACTAAATCATATACTGTGAAATATCAAAAACATGTAGCAGATGCATTTTGTTATTATATCAAATATGAAAATGAATACTTTAAACCTCCTGTTGTTTATAGAGGACCAGATACAATCAAAAAGTTTGTATCTATGTTAAAAGAGGATACTCTTAAAATTGAAAAATTTATAAAAGAAAAGACTAAAAAATATGAAAGTATCAAATCAATGATAGAGTTCGATGAAAATCAATATAAAAGAACTAATATTTGTCATATATGTGAAAAACAAATCTTAAAGGATGAAAAAGTAATTGATCATTGTCATATAACTGGAAAATATATGGGGTCCTGCTCATAATGTTTGTAATTTAAATTATCAAATTCCAAAATTTATTCCAGTAAAAATACATAATTTAACAGGTTATGATTCTCATTTGCATATAAAAGAACTTGGATTTGATAAATCAAAAATAGAAACTATGCCTAATACTGAAGAAAAATATATATATTTCAGCAAAAAAATAGGAGGTATGAAATTGAGATTTATTGATTCATTTAAATTTATATCTTGCAGTTTAGATAATTTATCAAAAAACTTGGGACCAGAGAATGAAATAAATAGATGGCCTCCAAAAATACGGAAAATGAAATTTATTAAATACTTAAAATCAAAATTTAGAGAGACATCATTACATTTTCCTGATGATAAATTAGATCTTATTACAAGAAAAGGTGTATATCCCTATGATTATATGGATTCTAGAGATAAATACAAAGAAACAGAATTACCTTCAAAAGATAAATTTTATAATAAATTGAATGAATGTAATATAACTGATGAAGAATATAAACATGCTCAACGTGTTTGGAAAGAATTTAATAAAAAAATTTAGGTGAATATACAGATTTATATGTCAAAACATATGTATTAATTTTAACAGATGAATTTGAAAATTTTATAGATGTTTGTTTAAAAACTTATAAATTAGATCCAGATTGGTATTTTACTGCTCCTGGTTTATCTTGGGATGTAATGTTAAAAATAACAAATGTTAAATTAGATTTATTAAATAATTATGATATGAATCTCATGATAGAAAAAGGTTTAAGAGGAGGTGTTTCACAATGTTGTAATAGATATGGAAAAGCAAATAATAAATATATGAAAAATTATGATAATAGTAAAGAATCCAATTATTTGATGTATTTAGATGCTAATAATTTATATGGATGGGCTATGAGTCAATATTTACCATATGGAGAATTTAAATGGTGTAATGGTGATGAAATAAATTATTTTAAACGTGAAGTATATAACCATAAAATAAAAGATGATTCAGAGAATGGATATATATTTGAAATTAGATTAAGATATCCAAAAGAGTTATATGAATATCATTCAGATTTACCATTATGTCCTGAAAATAGAATTCAGGAAAATTCGAAACAATGTAAGTTATTAACAACTTTATACGATAAAGAGAAATATGTAGTTCATTATAGATGTTTAAAACAATATTTGAAAATGGGTTTAAAGGCTGTAAGAGTACATAGAGTATTACAATTTAAACAATCGAATTGGTTGAAAATATATATAGATTTAAACACTGAAATGAGAAAGAAAGCTGCTAATGATTTTCAGAAAGATTTTTATAAATTGATGAATAATTCAGTATTTGGAAAAACTATGGAAAATATAAGAAAAAGAATCGATGTAAGATTATGTTGTAATTATGATCAAGTTAAAAAATTAATTGCTAAACCTAATTTCAAATGTAGAACTATTTTTGATGAAAATTTGGTAGCTGTTCACATGAAAAAAACAAAACTATATTTTAATAAACCGATTTATGTTGGAATGAGTATATTAGATTCATCTAAACATTTAATGTATGATTTTCATTATAATGTCATGAAATCGAGATATAAGGATAATATTAAGTTATTATATATGGATACAGATAGTTTTATATATGATATTAAAACAGATGACTTTTATGTAGATATGATGTCAATGATTGATAATTTCGATACATCTGATTATCAAGTAAATAATCCATATAATATACCAAGATGTAATAAAAAAGTATTAGGTAAAATGAAAGATGAAAATAGCGGTGTGATTATGGAAGAATTTGCAGGTTTAAGAAGTAAAATGTATTCAATAATATTAGAAAAAAAGAGTGTTGAGGTATATAATAATAATGAAGAAGATATAGAGAACCATAAAAAATTTGAGACTAAGAAGTCTAAAGGAACTAAGACTAGTACCGTTAAAAACAGAATATCATTTGAAGATTATAAAGACTGTTTATTAAATAAAAAAGATCAATATAGAACACAGAATTTAATTAGAAGTAAGAAACATGAATTGTATTCAATTCAAGTAAACAAGATAGCTTTATCAGCAAAAGATGATAAAAGATTTATATTAGAAGATGGTATGAATACTAGAGCTTTAGGACATTATAAAAATGTTAATTCTATATAAATGGATGAGTGCTTAGGTGGAGCTTTAAATTTTACAAATTCTGATGATTATTTGACTTATCTTTGTAAAGAATTGTATGATCATACTAAAAAACTATTATCAGAAAGTTTTCAAAGGATTAGGAGTTTTATATGCTATTTCAAAGAACTTATTTCATTATGATTAGCAGGGTGGATTTATATTTATAAAATTTTTTTACTAATAAATGGATGAGTTCAATAAACTGAGAGGTTATCCCAAAACGTTTAAATTAAATGATTTATATCTTGGGGAATATGATCTGATATCATTGAGAATAATTAATACTAAATATGGAGATTCAGTAATCATAAAGTTAGATGTGGAAGTTGAAGAAAAAGAGTACTACCTTGCGAATAAACATGGAAAACTTTCTGATGTATCAATAAATAAAATCAATAAAGGTAGATATATATTTAAGTATTCTGGTATGATTGATGATAAATACGAATATGAATTAGAGAAAGCTTAATCATTTTTCAGTGGGGGGGCGTTACCCCCACTATAATTAACATATGTTTTGTATATTCATAATGATTTCATATTTTTATAATTCTTTTTAATTTTATAAAAAATGTTTAGATTTAGTTAAACATTTTGAATTTTTCTATTAAATATATGGGGGGGGGGTCTCAACCCCACCCTTTAAAAACAGGGGGCTTCCATTCAAGTCCTCTTTTTTCACGCATTTATTTTATATAATTCACTGCATATTTTTAATAAATCTAGTTTTTTAACTAAAATAGTTCACTGTTAAAAGGTATACATTTTTATTATATTAGAGGACTTCCATTCATTTGGAGGTTCTCTTTTTTTTACGCATTTATTTTAAATAATTCACTGCATACTTTTAATATGTCTAGCTTTTTAACTAAAAAAGTTCACTGGTACATATATTAGAGGACTTCCATTCAGATCCTCTTTTTTCACGCATTTATTTTATATGTCTAGCTTTTTAACTAAAAAAGTTCAGTAATTCATTGTTAAAATTTGGTCTTAATGTAAAAAAGGTATATATACACCTTTTTAGCTATAAAAATCATGTTTTTAATATTAAAATGGATCAAGACCTTTTTTTTCATAAAAAAAGATAAAAAAAGCTATAAAATCATGTTTTTAGTGTAAAAAGAATATGTGCGCTCAGACGTACGTATAGACATTACTGTCTTTATAATTCGAAAACATAGATGTAATCAAAAACACTTGTGCAGTTTTTGCTTTTTCATTACTATCCAAACAATCACCGGTAACTTTGCTACATTTAAACGTATACCTAGGATCAACATAAATCTCATCAATTTAGAGAAAGGCGCATTTTTGGTCTTCGCTTAAACATTGTACCCTACGTTTTAAATAACTATTACACGAATAAAAAAAATCTGAATCCACATTTAACTGTTTTGAAATTCTACTTAATGTTCTCACATGAGACAATGTCAACACCTTTGAATTTCTAAATGCCTTATAGCACGAAGAACTAGATAAGTATATTTTAAAACATATAATAAACAGTTCTTGTGAAAATCGAAGCTGATTTTTTGTTTTTTCTAGCAGTTTTACTTGTTCAATTAAAATGTCTAATTTGGCGGTGCAAATTTCTAAATATACCTGCATCTGTTTCTCCAACAGCTTCACTGCGGCTTCAATATAATTAAGTTGTGATGGAGTAGAATGTGCCAGTTTCACATGCACTTATTAATACATCTCGATCACGTTCATTTGTAATTAGGCTAAATTGTATTCCACATTTTTGTAGCTGCTTCTCACTGCACTGGAGATTTTCAAAAAGCACATCGAACGTTTTTTCTTGGCATATGCTGATACTCGCAATAACACATGGCACAGATGATGCATTAATGCGAACTTAAAAAAGATACAGCTTGTCATCGATTGAAAGGTGGGTCCAATTTTCTTCTTGAATAGTACAAAAATAAACCTTGATATCTTCTAAAGTTGGCAGGATGTTGTTTTGCTGCTCTTGTCGAAAAGTTATTATACTTTTAGAAATTACCGATTTTCCATAGTCTTCCTTTTCTTTGGAATGGATTCTGTAAGATGCTTGGCAATATTTCCGACAATAGTGGGATAGGCATCCGGTTTTAATTTTAACATGTTTCTTTTAATTGTTATTATCTTCCCAGATTTATCTGTAAAAGTGTCTTCTCGAATGATGAACGATTCGTCAAAATGATGAATACACACTCCGGAATTTTTCTCAGCTTTGAAGTCCACACGATGAATTTTTATCTCCCAAGTTTTTCTCAACGCAGAATCTTCAGGGAACTTAAAGATTGGAAGTCTTTGACGTATAGTTTGACCGGCAACCGGGAACGGAACACGTGCGAGGCATTGATAATTACGCAGATATAAACTATTTAAAAAATGGCTCTAAAGCACCCATGAACTGTAGTTAATTGACAATAAAACATAAGAACAACTAATTATACACAAAACACGATGCTATAAAACTAATAGAACATTACGAAAACCTCAAAAACGTTTTGCAATCATCAACCACTCCACGAGGGACGCTGACCGTGCTTGGATTTTTGTTCTCTTCTTTCC
The DNA here is from genome assembly GCA_951213105.1 of Amaurobius ferox. Classification (NCBI taxonomy): domain Eukaryota; kingdom Metazoa; phylum Arthropoda; class Arachnida; order Araneae; family Amaurobiidae; genus Amaurobius; species Amaurobius ferox. Next base: position 3,009,764 of record OX578134.1, on the reverse strand, counting down.
GTATGCTTTCCTCTTTCCGTGACGTCACGACAATTTCTCCTCAGTGGCGCCACGGCCTGTGTAGACCGGTTGTGACCCACGACTCCCACAAATTGGAAACGATGTCTTTCCGTGTTGTTTCTCGGATGAAAGCGCATTCCACGTTCTCTCCAGCTCGTTTAAAGACGAGAATCAGTTTACAGGCTAAACCTGGACTCGTCACTGACATGACTTTGCCCCACTGTAGTCCAATCCACTGCCATTGTTCCAAACTCCACTGTAAACGTGCGCCTTTCTCTGCAGACTTCAGGGGGAAGCAAATTGCTGGTCATCTGGTATACTGACCAACGTGCCTGATTCTCCTGTAAATAATTTGCCTCAAAACAGTGACCCCTGTGAAGACTTCCAGAGCTGAACCCAGTTGTCTGTCAGAACGGTTCCTCTGGCATCGCGTATTTATAGCAAAATACCGGTCTTGGCGAGCGGTTGTTACCCTTGGCCGACCAGGTACTGGTCGTCGGGTAATATATCCAGTGGTTTGGAACCTCTGCCACAGACTGGAGATCACACATTGAGGTACATTTACAATTCCAGACGCTTCGGTGTGGACCTGATTCCAGGATTCTAATAATTCGTCCTTTCAAAAACATGTCCAGTTAACATTTTTGTGACATAATTCGTCCTCTTTGATTGTTAACAACACTCTTTACCACAGCAATGCGAAATTCTGCCTCAACTTGCCGTGCTGCTCGAGATCGTTTTATATTCGTACGGACTTGCGTCGGTACTTTGCGCATGTCGACGTCGATTGAACTATTTTACATATGCACAATGATTTACATTTAACCCACGATTCTCCACAACTGATTGTTAACCATTGTATCCATATTAACTGTGAATTTTTCGCATTTTACGAATTGTGCTTTCTCTTGTACTGTAATGATACAGAAAGGTCATAGAATCTCCCCCTTATGTAGTAACTAGAGACATAATTAACACTGCTAGTAACTAGAGACATAATTAACACTGCTCGTAACTAGAGACATAATTAACACTGCTAGTAACTAGAGACATAATTAACACTATTTAAGTATGTGAAGGAAAATAATTTAATTGATAATTTTCAATGAGACTTTTACATAAATTTCTGCAAATCTGTTTTAAAAAAATAAATATATTTTATTAAATTTAGAAGAACAACTTGACTCAGACCAATTTAATTACAACATGTCACCAACAGGATCAGAGACTGGGAACAGGAGCTTTTGCAAACATCTCTCTTTGCGCGAACACTAGAAAAACAATGTAGAAGTACAGTATATCTTTCCACACATTAGATTCTGCAAAATATTCATTCGTAATTATTTTCTCTCTACCATTGTAAACATTTTTTTGAGAGTTTCAAATTATTTTACAGTTGACAGACGACCAAAGTTGAATTATGTTTTCCTTGCCATGAGAAACCACATATGACGATAATTTTAGGAATAATATGATAGAAACAATAATGACTGAAAACTCACTGGTAGAATCACTGGCATTCACTTTCATCGATGGTAGAATCCCCTCGAATGAAAAAATTTATCCCAGAAAAGTGAACAACTCCTAGGGAGATGTGGTATTGTAGCAACTAGCAAGTTCCAAAGTCAGACATCTAGCATATAGACATCGATCTCGATACAGAAACTCAAAACGGAATAAATTAACAAGTAGAAATTTTGTAACAATTTCCAATATTGGGCATTTCATCAAACTTTTTCCAACGGATTTTATAGACCCCAATATGGGTTTCCTTTCCACCGAAAATTAGTAAATTCATTTGGAACATGGCCAATATCATCTCTACCATTTACGATGTCTCCAATTCTCATATTTTTTTTTCTCACCGCATTGTGCCAATAACTTTTTGGACCCCGTACAATTCAAATGTATGAACGCACACACACGTCCATGTACTTAAATTCACTGGTTCTTTTTTTCCTCCACTGACGAAAATTGAAGTCCTTTTTTGCCTTTGAATCTGGTAGATTACTTTTTTCCACTTTATGTAAATGTTATTCTATGTTACGTTAAACGAAGTTTTTGTTACATATTGCTGAGTTGTTATTAAATATAATCTATATTAATAAATTATATTTGAGTGTTTATAAATATACAGGTTTATCATGAAATTCTGATTCTCTAAATTAATATAAAGGCTATCTGAACTTTCCATAACATATGTTTCAATTATTTTACGGATTTCATATTTTCATCCGTGCTTAATAAAGCACGCAATAAGCTTGGATGAATAGTGTATTTCTTCACCAAGAAAAAATTAGTCTGTTTCACAGACGCTAGGTATAGATAAAAATATTTGGCATTGTTTGAAGGACAATATTTTCAGCACATATTTCTTTCTTTAAAAGATATAAATTAATTTTGCAATTCTGTATTTACGAATTCCTTTTATAATTATATACGCGAATAGTATTCATATTATTTCATATATTTTATGCAATGTTAAAATGTATCGTAAATGCAATTAATTAAGGAAACTGTGAGACCAGAGGTATGATTTGAATATTTGAAGAAAATGAAAATAATTTGTTTAAAAAAGTGATTAATATTAAAAATATTTGCATGTAGAGATGTTTGGTGAGTAGTTTTTTGAATTGTGTATTTTATGCTATTTAGATGGGATTTGGGAAGGGAAAAATTTGTTTTAAATGCCTCAGAGAAGTAATAGCTGGCAGAAATCGCCTCATAGATCGCAAATAGGGATTAGTGAAAATCCGAGAGTTAAAATGGATAATTTTGGCTTAATAAATTTATTGCCAGTATTTAATGGACGGAAAGGCATTTCCAAAATCATCGGAACATGGCCAAAACCATCTCTACCATTTCTCTACCACTTCTCCAATTCTCATATTTTCTTTTACACCACATTCTGCCAATAAATTTTTGGACCCAGTACAATTCAAATTTATGAACCCACTTACACGTCCACGTATTTAACTTTATTGTCTTTTTTTTCCCTGACAAAAATTGAGGTCCTTTTTCGCCTCTGAAACTGGTTGATTACTTTATTCCACTTTTATGTTAATGTTATTCTATGTTACGTTAAACGAAGTTTTTTGTTACATATTGCTGAATTTTTATTAAATATAATTTATATACATTAATTATATTTTAGTGTTTATAAATATATATATTTATCATGAAATTCTGATTCTCTAAATTAATATAAAGACTTCCTGAACTTTCCAAAATATATGTTTCAATTATTTTACGGATTTCATATTTTCATCCGTGCTTAATAAAGCACGCAATAAGCTTGGATGAATAGTGTAATACTTCACCAAACAAAAATTAGTCGATTTCACAGACGCTAGGTATAATAGATAAAAATAATTGGTATTGTTAGAAGGACTATATTTTCAGCACATATTTCTTTCTTTAAATGATATAGTTTAATTTTGCAATTAAGTATTTACGAATTTCTTTTATAATTATATTCGCCAATAGTATTCATATTATTTTATATATTTTATGCAATGTTAAAATATATCGTAAATACAGTTAATTAAGGAAACTGTGAGACCAGACATCGTTCTCGAGACAGCTTTATGAACGTTATTTATTGTGTCCGAAACGTCAGACAATAACTTCAGTCTCAATGACGCCAGTTTTTGCAATACGCTGAACCAGAGGTCACCAGAAACCATAAATTTAGGAGCATCAGACAGGTGGGTTGAAGGACTCTAAGAAAATTTAAAGCAACGACATTGTATAAAAGGTTGACCAATTGAGAAGATGCCTTCGCCCTGAAGGCTACCAATAAGAACTAAGGACGAGTGTCAGACCTCAGGAAAAAGAGCCACAACCAATAGAGTATTAAAAAGATAAAAAGTCCAGAGCTACTGAGAGAATTTGCAGCATGACTTGCTTCTACGTGAGAGTTGATATAGAAATTCACGAGAGAATTTCAGCACGACAATAGCAAAATTAGAAACGACAGTGTCCTGAGAACAGTTATTCCAGAAATGTTAGATATTAGCACATAGACAGCAGTACAATATGATCGACGAATTACGAGTGGGCGAATTATACTTCGAGTTAATTTCAGTAAAATGTGCGACATTAAGTACATACTGGTGACAAAGTCCAAGACAGACTTGAAGGTATGTGTTCCTTAAATATTGTGGAAGGTCTATGAACGAATTTACGGCCATGTTCTGAGAGTAATTAATTATGTTTCTTAAAGGTTACTTTAAGTTCCCTTGTGTCTTTACTGCGTTACATTTGGTTTCCGTGAATCTCGGATGTGGTGTTCAAAATTTAAATGAAAAGTTTAATGAATACTATTGAGGTTGATAAAAATGATAAACATTAGGAGATAAATAACTTTAATGGAGGATCAGGTGACGACAAGATTTAAGCATTGTTTAATAATCCCTTTTGTTTTTTACCCCGCCATATTTGGTTTCCGGGACTCTTTGGTGTGAGGTCAAAATTTGAATGAAAATATTAATTATTGCTATTGAGGTTGATAAAATACTTCTTATTTATTTATTTTTTTCCAAAGGCCAGGCATTGACTCTTTCATCTTCGCCTATACGTCGGCCAGAACAGTGAACCTATTAGCCGTCAAATGACGTTGCCCCAGTGCACTATTGGGGGTGGGAACACATTGCGCCCAACAACACAAACATCCATGTCTTACGTGGGACTCGAACCCTGAACGTGGCGGCCTATCAATCGCTGAAAACACTCGCCTTGACCGTTCGGCCACCACGCGAAATGAGCCAACAGTACGCGATGTTCCCGAGTGGTCACTCACCCAAGTACTAACTGCGCCCGGTGGTGCTTAACTTCGGTGATCTAACGGGAACCGGTGTTTTCAGCACGGTAGAACCGTTGGCTCAAAATACATTTTATAAAGAGATAAATAATTTTAATGGATGAGAATGTGTTGACCAGATTTAAGCATTATTAATTAATTAAATATGCACATTCACCAAGGTATGATTTGAATATTTGAAGAAATTGAAAATAAATTGTTTAAAAAAGTGATTAATATTAACAATATTGGCATGTAAAAATGTTTGATGTGTAGTTTTTTTAATTGTGTATTTTATGCTATTTAGTTAGGATTTTGGAAGGGAAAAATTTGTTTTAAATGCCTCAGAGAAGAAATAGGCGGCAGAAATCACCTCACAGATCGCAAATAGGGATTAGTGAAAATCCGAGAGTTAAAATGGATGATTTTGGCTTAATAAATTTATTGTCAGTATTTAATGGACGGAAAGGCATGGCCAACATCATCGGAACATGGCCAAAATGATCTCTACCATTTACGATGTCCGCACTTGTCCAATTCTCACATTTTCTTTCTCATCGCATTCTGCCAATAACTTTTGGTACCCCGTACAATTTAAATTATTGAACGGGCACACACGTCCACGTATTTAACTTTATTGGGTTTTTTTCTCTGACGAAAATTGAAGTCCTTTTTCGCCTTTGAAACTAGTTGATTACTTTGCTCCACTTTTATGTTAATTTTGTTCTATGTTATGTTAAACGAAGTTCTTTTTGCATATTGCTGAGTTGTTATTAAATATAATCTATATCCATTTATTATATTTGGGTGTTTATAAATATATAGATTTATCATGAAATTCTGATTCTCTAAATTAATATAAAGGCTTTTCTGAACTTTCCAAAACAGATGTTTCAATTATTTTACGGATTTCATATTTTCATCCGTGCTTAATAAATCACTCAATAAGCTTAAATGAATAGTGTATTACTTCACCAAGCAATAATTAGTCTGTTTCACAGACGCTAGGTATAATAGATAAAAATAATTGGCATTGTTTGAAGGACTATAGTTTGAGCACATAGTTATTTCTTTAAATTATATAGTTTAATGTTGCAATTCTATATTTACAAATGCCTTTTATAATTATATACGCGAATAGTATTCATACGATTTCATATATTTTATGCAATGTTAAAATGTTTCGTAAATGCAATTAATTAAGGAAACTCTGAGACCAGAGGTATGATTTGAATATTTGAAGATATTGAAAATAATTTGTTTAAAAAACTGATTAATATTAACAATATTTTCATATAGAAATGTTCGATGAGTAGATTTTTGAATTGTGTATTTTATGCTATTTAGTTAAGATTTTGGAAGGGGAAAATTTGTTTTAAATGCCTCAGAGAAGTAATAGACTGCAGAAATCACCTCACAGATCGCAAATAGGGATTAGTGAAAATCCGAGAGTAAAAATAGATAATTTGGGGTTAATAAATATATAATGCCAGTGTTTAATGGACGGAAAGACGAGGATGGTGAATTTTTTATCGCGCAATTTGAAAATGCTTCAAAGATGGCCGAATCTTCGGAGAAAAATAAGGTGGTTATTTTGAAAACTCAGTTAAACGATAAAGTGCATGAATTTTCATCAAAGAAAAGGGAAATGCAAAAAGCAGATATTATTGAAAAAACAAAGCATATATTATTGAAACAATTTAAAACAATTTTTACAGTGCTGCAAAAGCAGACAAATTTAAGTAAAATTAAAATGATGCCAGGGATGAAAGCATCGGAGTTAGCATTGGAAATTTCAAATTCGACCAATGAATTTTTGGGGAACGGTTATGCGAATGATGAGATTCGAGAAATGAAGGAAAATTCAATGTTCTGAAAATTTATGGAAGCTTTAAGACAAGATCTGGCATTCGAAATAAAAAACCCTTATTATACAGGATTTTGAAAAGACGGTGGAATATGCGGAACACTTAGAGAAAATTTTTGACGATTAAGAAAGTGCAGAAGTGAATGCTCTTTATCGCAATGAAAATATGGACAAACATTTTAATGATAGGCAAAAGGAATGACGGTTAAAAATTTAAAAATCGAACCTCAGCAATTAAAATATTACATGCACGGCAAATCAGAAAATGAAATTATATAATGCATAGGATACGGAAAAAATGGCACAATTTTGCTACCTGTTGGCTTAACCGAAATTCACGCAAAAATTATGGAGAAAATAAATATGGGAATAAAAGAAGTGAATTCAGAATTGAGCAAAGTAACGGATTTAGAAATGGGCAAAGTAACGGATTTAGAAATGGGCAAAGTAAAGGATTTAGAAATGGAAAAAGGAATGAATTTGGTAACACACAAAATAGAAGACTCAAATAAAGGAGTACGGAAAGAAATGAGAAACATACAGTCGCTTCACGTGGAGCCTTCGGCGCACAGTACTGTCAGATATTGTCTTACCAAGTGCCTCTACAACCATGGATGTAACAGTTGTGCTGGTCGCTCGTCGATTTCAGTTGGTTAGTATAGCAATATATCAATCATCAAAGGGGGTGGTAACCCTTGGACGACCGGGCACAGGTCTCTGGACACATGTTTGACTTGTTTGTAATTTTTTCCATAATCGAGAAATTACCGAATGATCAACGCCAAAGAAAATAACGAAATCTTTGTTTGACAGTCCTGATTCAATGCTTCCTCCAACACGCTAGCGCTCACTATCTGTCATTCGTTATATTTCAGCCACGGAAATACGAATATCATGAAAAATAATCCTGCAAAATTTATAAACACTTCGTATCAGCATTTAAATGCAACTCCTCAAACCCTTTAGAATGCTGGCGTCTTCAACGACTGCTTAATTAGCATACATCCGGCCAGTTAATCGTGATTGGCTGTAACATATGATATTTGCATTCTGCCATCTACATCTGCAGGTATTTTCAGCCACTCAAATTGAAATAATCTTTCGAAAAATAAAAATTTGCATTGCGTGAACTTTTGGGAGTCACAGTATTTGAATCAAAATATTGAAACTCCAACGTCAGCGATATATAACCATTGAACATAAATTTGAGGACCAACGTTATTCTTTCCTCTACCTTTGCAGTCAAAATGTTTAATTATAACTTTTCTAACTGAATAAAATGTTTATGAAGCTGCATTATCAAGATTTAAGACATTATATTATCTTGTTGAATGAAGCAGAAGCTATACTCTCAAGGTATATACAATTTTCTGAGGTACTTTATATCCAGAAAAAAATAGTAAAAAAATGCATTTTATTTAGACACTTTTCTGGATTTGAAGGTCGAAGATATGAAGGTCCGAAAATAGTCTTAACAGATAAAATATGCACATAGGAAACACAACACAAGCAATCTGTGAAATTAGCTTGCGCAGAACATATATGTGCGCTTTTAAATGTAAACTAGTTAGAATCCAAATTGCTTAACGTAGGTCTTTTTTTCTATAACAATATATTAAGGTATGTAATAATCAAAGACTACCAGTAGTATTGTTCTATAAAATTCTGGAAATGCTAAAATGCAAAGAAAAAGTTACGGAATTGTTAAGAAAAAAATAAAGCTTTTTATTTTAAAATGTGTTAAATATAATAAAATGCCTAATAATGTTTTATTACGGCTTACAAGGTCTTTAAAGTTTATTTCATCATTTTAATTATTATATCCATTTAGAAAACATTTCCTTTTTATATGAATTACATGTAGCCGTTTTTAATGTGTGCAATGATTATTAAAAGTATTTAATTTACATTATAGTATATTTTTTTTAGTTTTATCAAGAAAAGTTTGCTATATTATGTTTCATCAAGTTTTCTATCAAGACACTTTTAAATCAAGACACTTCTTCCATCAACACACTTTTATATCTAAAACATTTAAAAACAAGAGCCTTAAAACTGTAACCTACAATTTGAAGATTTCTAAAATTAAACGTATTAAAACAAATTTTACAATAAATTAAATATGTTGTTAGAAAGTATTTTAAACATTATAATAGAAAAATTGAAATAAAATATTATTCATAGCTATCAGCATAATAAATACAATATTTAAAATTTGCTTCAGAGAAAAGAATAAAAAATAGTGATTTTTAAAACCGTTTCTTACAGGAAACAAAATACTAATGGCATATATGGGGTCATGTACCCTTGGCTCATAAAATGTATATCACGACGTAATGAATAATTAGGCAAACTATTTCCACCAGATTTAATTTGTCGATAAAATGGAGATGGGTTTAATCAAGAATATATACTTAAGCTTTGTCACATCCATCACTCTGAACATTTATTTACATGCAACGTCTACATAGACATGAAAACGTATCTACTTTCGACCACCATCACATAGCCATGAGGAAGTTATTCCTCTACCTCTTCAAATTAGTAATTCATAAATATTTTTCATTTTCTTCCAGTTAAATACACTATTTAGATACAATTAAAAAAAAGTGAATTGGTAGATTATTAGGTTTTGAAAACTGAATTTTTTATTTAATTCTGCATTCCGATACCAGCTCATCGAAATTTAATCGTCACTGTTAAAATGCATTTTATTTATACACCAAACTTGCAATCCGCAAATGTATTTTACGACAATTGTGTGTATTTTAGATCGAAAATATGCTTGAAATATTTTAAATTTTAAATATACGCCCCTAATTAAGATTCGCGACTCAGCAAAGTATTTTGGTATAAGATTTGCGGAAATTTTATGCAATAAGTCCAGAGAAGGACTCAAATCCAAACTTATTGATCCACAGACTCGCGTAGCAGAAATACCTTCGGATTCGAAGGTTGGCTAAATTCAATCAAACATTTAAAAATGCTTGAAGATAAGTGAAACACCAATTAGGTCTTTACCAAATAGGTAAACTAGATGAAGAATGGTCTGCGGACTAGAAACAGTTATAAAAATTTAATTTTTTCCCAACTGTTTTAGAAACAATAAACTTTTATAACCTGATTGTCTGCAAGTTTACTACGCATGACGTTGCCATTTCCAGATTTAAAAATAAATCCTTGTAAAACGCAACAAACATCATTTTTCTGGTTATTTTTATAAAATTTTAGAAACAACGAACCTTTTAATCCGTATATTTTAATTTCTGCAAGCGTACAATGTATTGTATTCATTTACAGCTTATTTTCTTTTGTTCCATATATTTTTAGAATTTGTGATTAGTCATTGTTAAATACAAAAATAAATAATTAAATGCGAATATCTGGAATGAATTGTTAACAGTTTATTTACAGTCATTGGCGACAATTATGCGTTTGAAACATTGCAGATTTGGAAAATAAAAAAGATAATTGAAAAAACTATTTATCAATATTTCGCACATCAATTTATACAGTATTCATATGTTAATTTTTTACTTTCCTGTACTATAATAGTACATAGTATAGAGAAATTATTGGTTTCACGGAAATGTTGATTTCGATAATGTGAGGTGAATATAAGTTTTAGGATCTTTTGAGGAATTTTAACTGTTTTTAAAGCGACGTCAATCCAACTGTGTGTCACCCTTCGTCTTCTGTCTGTGATACAGGATAGTTGCCACAAATATTAACGTATATTCTCAAAACTATTCCTTCGGCTTTTTTAATGAAAAATTCAGAACTTAGTAGAATTGTTTGAAATTCCAGCGAAAGCTTCCAAATTTATTCGAAATTTTATATTTTTTTAATATGGCAGCGAGATCAAAATTTGACATATTTATACATAAAGGGCGTTATTTATGGCTCGGCGATCACGAAACTTTAAAGTTTCAATCATAGAAATAAAAATACCATAATACAATTTTTTTGCTCGTGATATTATTAGCCCCTCGAGGGGGGGGGGGTTCAAGTTACCTCCGATGTAGGTGATATTATCAAACTTGGTATCAATTTAAAAATTGAAAGAATTTTTAAAACCTTTTAAAAATAAAGGGCTACATTTTGTAATTGTGATCAATTGGACCAAAGATAGAGATATTTCACAGTTTGTATTTCAAAATTTGCAGCTAAATAAATCCTTAGCTAATCATAAAGTAGATTCTGACAAGAAAAACTCGAACCACACTTCAGTTAATTTGGTAACAAAATCATCATTGCAAGGTAGTGCTTATCAATGAAAGTAGTTTGCCGTAAAAGTTTAATTTTTTCACAAGGATATTTCAAAAATGCACGTCAAACACAGTCCCTTAATTTCTCCACTCAAGAGTGATTTTGAAGACCGCTTTTTAATCAATTTTCTGTTATTTTTAAATTTTAAACTACATTTCTTTTGTCAATTCTTACGCATAAAAGATATGCCATTTACATTTTAACAGGAACTTATAGTTAAGGTGGGGGAAGAAATATGATAATCAAAGAATACATTATTTTAAGCACATTTTTACCTGCCAATATTAATGCACTTTAATATAAATATACTGACATTTTCGTTTTTAATCAATTTTATTCACTAATCGCGAATTATAAAAAATATCTTCTCAATCAAATATGCAAAATAAGTCTTCCGTTTAAATGAATATTCTAAAGACACTACAAATATTAATTATTATTTTATTCTGATAAGAAATACTTTGAACAAATTGTTAATTAAACAAAACTTCTATATGGAATTCTAATAAGTTATTTGAGAAGTATGTGAAAATATTTATTAAAATATCTCTATAAGTGGCATGATAAATATTATGAGATTACAAGTGATGTGAGAGAAAATCTTTCACTGTAAATATATCTAAAATATTAAAATGAGTAAATGGTGATTCTTAATACCATTTAACTCAATAGAACATAATTAAACAATCGTCAAATGAATTCGAATTCTTCGTGAAACGTAAGGACATCTTCATGATTCTTATAATCTGAATTTCTGATAATTAACTTACTTAAAGGAAGATGGCCGTGTTTCTAACTGTGTGTGTGCGTGCTGTCTGTAGCGAGAAATCTGAGCGCCACACGATTATGATGTGGTAAACATATACACTTTCAGGATCAGCAAAGGTACGCTTTCGGTGTAATTTTTTTAAAATTCAAAATATGTTTTCAGTTGATCTTTTGTTTTAGTCTATTTACAATGATTTTGGGCGAAATTGACACAAATCTATCCCTTCGTGACCACAAATATTATCACACAGTTTCCCTTCGGACACCATAGGGAAATCTCACTTTGAGACAAAATTAATTTTTCAAACAAACTTTGAAAGAAATCCACATTATTAAAAGACGAATTTTTGTGAACATAAAGCATTTACATGGTGATTCAAAACGAAGATGTAAACATTTAAAGGGTGATAGAACACACCTAAACAAGCATTTTTCGTTATACAATGCATGGTCGTAACTTACGCTATTAAGCGCTAGAGGCAACTGTCCAGTGAACGTATTAAGCGCCTGCTGTCGCACTCGCCGTCTGTTCTTCCCTGGATTTCAGAAAAGAGGGATTTTTCATGAATCAGGAGAAAGCCGACATGCATTTCATGTAGGGAGCTGCAGACGGGAATGCGCGGAAATTCAAAATTCGTATGTGGTTCCAACACGAAGGGACGCCATTTCAGCGTGGCTGTACGAAACGCCTTGGATGCAATATTCCCAGGATAATAAATCGGTCAGGGTATTCCCATCACATGACCGGCATGACCGCTCGATCTCTCATATGTGGAATTTTTTCTCTGAGTCCATGAAAAAGCCTCATCTACGGCAGCAGATCGATTCCGATGAGGACCTTGCTGCACGGATTTCTGTTACTTCTGCCACTCTACGAGAAATGCCTGGCGTTTTCGCCAATGATCGCTACATCGCAGGTATGAGGCACGCATCCATGTTGGCTGTTTCTGTTTTGAAAATTTTCTGCAATTTATTCATTACAATTTGTTTTGTAATGTCTTCGATGTCTTATTTCGAATATTTTCTGTAAGTTGTCCGTAATAATGTGTTGCGTAATTTCTTCACTTTCTGCATATCTCCTTTGTCATCATTCTTGTGTTCCATCATTTAATGAAACAATATGTGCTACCCCCTAGTGCTTAACCGCTTAAGTTACGACTATGCATTGTATGAGAAAAGTGTTTGCTTAGGTGTGTTCTATCACCGATTAAAGCTCTGTCTCATCGTTTTGAATCTCCCTGTATATACGTTCAATGTATATATTCCCCACATAAAGATTTTCAGTACGATTTGTGAGAGCTATCATTAATGAACACTGTGAGACCAGGAGACATTTAGGCACTGTTTATGTACGAAGATTTCCGATATATACCAAGCAAGACAAAACTGCAGACTCCGAGACACCAGTTTACGATTGGCATGGCCCGGGAGGTCATGAAAACAATAAATAAAGGCACTTTAATTACAGGTGTGGTTGGGTCCGAAAATTTACTGGAGGCCAAATCTGAATCCATACAAATTGGTTAACGAGTAATGAAGAAAGGCTTCTATATCACCCTGAGGACAACCAATGCGACACGGAGAGCGTACCTGGACCTCAGGCGAAACGATATGGCAACAAGCTTAGACGGTTCAAGAAATATTGAGTATCCATTCAGATATTCAGAAATGGGTTAGAAGTCAACATATTCAATCGTACAGATATTCAGAACTGATGTAACACTCAACGATAAATGACCCTCCGAGAGAGATGAACATATACAGACAATATTCACAGAGATGGTGGAAAGTGACTTACGAATGACTGCTAAACCGGTTGTGCTTTCAAATTGAAGGAAAGAAATGATTGCCAAGTGCGAAAGCGGTCGATACTTACAAGTGCGTTTGAGTGTATATATATATATATGTATAATGTATATATATACATATATATATATATATATATACGAAAGCGGTCGATACTTACAAGTGCGTTTGAGTATATATATATATATGTATAATGTATATAAGTATATATATATATATATATATATATATATATATATATATATACCGGGTGGTCAGAATTAAGACACTTCTACTCTGAGCTCTCTATACTCAGTGTAAAGGCTCCAAAATTGTTGAACCTACTTTTCAAGACATGGGGGAAGGGATTTGAGAAAAAAAAATTAGGTCCAGAAACGCCGATAGGTGGCGCTGTAAAACAGAAAATATGCGGAAAAGACACAAAATACACATTTCTAACACATTTTATTCGAAACGTACCGAACATTCATATCACAAGGACCTTATCGATGCAGGGAATGCTGCTCAATATGGTTCCCTTCTTCAAGATATAAAATCTGCAGTCTGTGGAGAGCTTGTTCAACTGTGGATCGTAACTGGTCGATTGAGATGCTTCTCACATGCAGAGTGATACTGTCTTTTAAATCTGCCAAGGTTACCAGATGTCCTCGATAAACAAGATTTTTTAAGTATTCCCACAGCCAAAAATCACAGGGATTAAAATCTGGAGAACGAGATGGCCAGGTTGTCGGAAACACACGACTAATTACTCTGCCATTAGTAAAATGTTGCCGAAGAAACTTCTGTACACAGAGTCCAATGTGTGGAGCGCTCCATCGTGCATAAAGGTAATTGAATCAAGACATTGGTGTTGTTGCAGTTGGGGTGCAACAAAATTTTCGAGTTTCTTTGTACCTCCTGGCCGTCACGGCACATGTCACAGGGCCATTGGGAGTAGCCTCTTCGAAAAATAATCGTCCAAGAATGAATGTCGCTGTGAATCCACACCAGACTGTAACTTTCGAAGTGAAATCTCTTGGAAGGTACGAAGGTTTTCCGTGTCCCAAATGCCACAGTTATGGGTGTTGTCTGTTCCACTTAGATGGGAATGCGCTTCATCGCTCCATAGAATCTGCCATGGTCACGATGCATCCAATTCAACTCTAGCCAGAAATGTCAATACAAAGGTCAGTCGCTTCTTCCAATCGATGGTCAGCAAGTGGTGATTGTGACTAATTTTGTACGGGAAAAAATGCAGTATGTTTCTCAGTAAGTTCCGCACTGTGCTGTAGGGAACACCCAAGTGTCGTGACACTCCACGTGCACTAGTATAGCCTATAACGTCATCCATTGATTGTTCAATAATAGCGGTGGCAACATCGTCAACGACATCTGTACGAGTCGATTTGCGTCGTCGACCCGGCTGAACTCCAAGATGTCCAGTTTTCTCGAATCGAGCGATCATTCTCCTGAGAGCTTGTGGAAGTAATAGTCCTTTGCGCAAATTCTTAAGTCGACGAAACTCTCGAAGTGCAGCTGCAGCATGTCCTTTGTTTTCATAAAACAGCTTCACAAGTAAAGCGCGTTCTGTCAGTGTGACAGCAATCGCTGATAAGAATGAAAATTTCCCAGCTTTATCCCCTTTTATGCCCAAAACGTAGTAGCTGCAAACCAAGAGTTTATGCAAATTTTTGTGCTTACAGTGCGAAATTGCAATTACAATGACAGTTTAAGTTTCTTCACTTTTTATCTTCTTTTGTTTCATATCAATAATGGAAATTAAAAGGGAAAAATTCCATATCGCATGTGTTTTTTTTGTGATTATTTTGTGTCTTTTCAGCATATTTTCTGTTGTACAGCCCCAACTATCGATGCTCCTGGAACTAATTTTTTTTCGCGTAATCCCTTTCCCCATGTCTTGAATAGTAGGTTCAACAATTTTTGAGCCTTACACTGTTACACAACGTTCGATGTATAGAGAGCTCAGAGTAGGGGTGCTTTAACTCTGACCACCCGGTATATATTGAATAAAATGGAATTAAAAGAACAGGGATGACCATATATCTTGCATAAAACGGTAGAGAAAGATTGCGACTCCTCTTTCCCGTTTAAAAGCAGCTTTTACAGCCCGGGCAAACGCTCACGGCCTCAATGCAATACAACGGTTGGTCCCCCATATGTGCAGAGACGAAAGCACCATACAACAGAACAGGAATAAACGATGACCAGGAAAGATGGGGGTCTCGAAATAGTCTCGAATTATGACTTTACATGTAAAAATTCTACGGTGATACATTAAATCATGTATACAAAGATCGTACTATGTATGCACTTTTTCCCAGTAACAGATTGGTTTTGTCTAAAAAAATTCTGGCATTATACAAACGTATTGGTATAACTTTAAAATCTGTAAAGCCCCGTATTTTGTACTCATTCCGAAAATCCCCAAAAATCCTATAAAATTTCGTACCATAACCGTCAGTTGTGGATTTTACTTAACACAGGCCAATCAGCGACTCTTAAATACTCATAAGCAAGTCATTTTTGATATAAAAAAACAGAATGCCATTATGATCAAGAGCGGACAAGAAGTTATTAATACATTTTGTCATAACGTTATAAGCTTAAAGTCTTGACTTTCGTGATTTATTCAACAATATTGACTTAACTCAGTTAAATCTTATTTTGAAAGAGTTACGTAAAAAGAATATGATTTAAAGATATACATCACCTATCGCAGGTATTTGGATCTCGTGGAATTGGTTCTAAAGGAAAATATATTGCATGACGGGAATAAATATTATCTACAAATTAAAAGTGTACCCATGGAAGGTGGCTTTTCATCGATAATAGCATACATATACTAATCCAAATTTGAAAATGTCACTCATTTATTGTCTGAAATGCTATACTTCGGTTACGTCGATGACGTGCTTTTGGGGTATTTCAAGAGCTCCTAAGTTCGATTTCTCATTCTATCCAAAAGAATTGGAGCTTATTGCGAATCAGGATACTGACGATGAAACGGTGGATTTTTTGGACCTTTCTATTAGAAAACACAGACAACAAGGTCTATATACCACATAGTACGACAAACGTAACTTATATAAAATTAAGATCAACCATATCATAGATTGGACATCTAATCTTACTACGAATGTTTTCAGGAACATTATTACTTGACATTTCAAGAGAAATCAAGTTTTTAACACATTCAAAAAGGATAGCCCTCAATGTAACCAGAAAATTATAAAACAAGCTATAAAAAACATTATCCCAAGTATTTCTTGAAGAGTTATTATAATTCTGTTTTTAAAGATCCAGAAATCAGAGATCCATTCAGTCGTGATATTGGAATATAATAGTCGATATGCGGTACTGTTATCTCTACACGCATGCGCGTAATTTCTTTCTTTGACGGAGGGATAGTGTGTAGCGCCTCATTACCTCAATCTCTCCTGGTAGTCGTTCTTTCGTGTTCTGGTGTATGGTTCTTTCGTCTCTGCACATATGGGGGACCGACCGTTGCATTGCATTGGGGTCGTGAGCGTTTGCCCGGGCTGTAAAAGCTGCTTTTAAACGGGAAAGAGGAGTCGCAATCCTCCTCTACAATTTTATGCAAGACATATGGTCATCCCCGTCCATTTAATTCCATTTTATTCAATGTTTTCTACTTCGGATGTAAGAGCAGCTACGCGCCTCGTCCTTTGTAGTAATTTACTTTGACTTTGGCAGTATTGTATCGTATGGAGACTTTTCGTTCCCATTCTCTTTACGTTTTATCTATTATATATATGTATATATATATATATATATATATATATATATATATATATATACTGCTGGACAATTGCTAAGGACCGATTGCACTATCACCCATACTAACCACAAAATGAAAGGAAGCATAATGTGGAAAATTAGAAAAAGTGCGGGATACAGTAAGAAGATGTGTGCCTATGCAAATTTTTGATTTCCACGTCTATTCTTAATGTGATAACGCTGATAAGAGATTTAAAGGATTTGACGCGTGTGGATAGTTACTGTTCCAAGTGAAAGTTCAGTATGTCAAGATATCACTTAGGTGATTTTACGCGTGGCGATATCAGGAAATATCGAAGAAAGGTGAAAAATAACAAACGTTTTCAGGGCGTACGACTTCGCCCACAGCGTTGTTTTGAGGCTATGGCCAGCATTTAAAACAACTGGAATGCGTAGCAAGCAAAACGCGGGAGGTCGTGTTAGAAATACGACGCCTGTAGGAGACAGGCACATTGTCATATCGTCAAAAAGAGACCTGCGTACCACAGTTCAGCAGTTGTCGAATCAGTTTCTTGCTACAACAGGACAGCGGATCCTTCGAAAAACTGTAGCCAGACGTTTGGGTGAAGGAAGACTATACGCTCGCAGACCTGTTATGTGTATCCCATTGTCCAGACTGCACCGTACCCTTCCTTTTGCAATGGTGTCGTGAGCATCGCAATTGGACCGAACAGGACTGGACTTGTGTACTATTCTCAGATGCGAGTAGGTTCAGCCTGTCATTGGGTTGTAGACGCCAACTTATATGGCGTGAGAGTGGTACTACTCAGAGTGGTACCGCGTGAGAGTCATACCGCGTGAGAGTGGTACTGCTCGTCCAGAAAATATCCAG
Organism: Amaurobius ferox; assembly: GCA_951213105.1. Classification (NCBI taxonomy): domain Eukaryota; kingdom Metazoa; phylum Arthropoda; class Arachnida; order Araneae; family Amaurobiidae; genus Amaurobius; species Amaurobius ferox. The sequence continues at coordinate 2,991,623 of OX578134.1, read as the reverse complement.
GAAAGCGACCGGTATCCGACATGCAGTATCATGGTATGAGCAGCATCATGATCAATGGCCGCTCGTCCCTACATGTGGTTGTAATTGTGAGTATGACCGGCCAACGATACGTTAATGAAGTACTACTGCCTCATGGTCGCCTTTTCCCTGGTGCTGTCGGTGATAAATTTGTTTTCATGGATAACAACGCACCATGTCATCGAACAGTCTCTGTTCAGGATTGTCTTTTCAGCGACGGTATTCAATGCCTTCTATAGCCAGAACGTTCTCCAGATCTAAACCCCTCAGAAAATGTTTGGAATGTTTGGGGAGGCGGCTTACTAGTCGAACATATTCTCCAACAAACAAGAACATCCTCATTCGTGCACTGACAGAGGAGTGGGATAACATGCCTCAACAGCTGCTGGATAATGTTGTGCAAAACATGTCTCGACGTGTTGAATGTTGCATCGCACTCCACGGTGGACATATTCCGTACTGTCACCTTTCTTAAAGGTGCCTGTTGTCGTACATATATATTTTTCTATTTCTCCTTTCACAGCATCAATTAAACAACTTTTTCTTTTCAGATATTTTAAAACCTTCTATTTTTTCTAGAACAATAAATGATCTTTATTCTAATGTCCAAACAGTGTGGCAACAATATTTTATCCTGCTGGACCTCTACCCCAGCTTAACGTTTCGCTACATTGTAATTTGTGACCCGTCCTTAGCAATTATCCGGCAGTGTATATGTATAAAATTAATGTAAAGTAATTTTGTATATGTGTAATAAATAATGTGTATTTTAAAGTTTAAAATGGTGGAAGTCAATTGTGTAGTATGTTAATATACTTATATGTTAGGAACTCATAATTCAAAATAATGGTGGGTTGTTGCTGCGTGCAGGAACTTTGCATTTTCATATATCTACCACAAACACGTTGGGCTTTAAAATGTTCAGTCCCCTTCTTGCATTCCTACCATTCAATATTTTCGCTTTGATCTGCTTGCCCTACAATATATTAGTTTTTCATAGCTTATCTCTGTAAACAATTTTCCATTTTGTCAACTGCACTTCCCTTGTTGTTTCGCCTATTCACTGCACTACTTTTGAAAGTGGTCCCAAATTTGTCTACCCCTGATAAGATATTATTTTCTGTTAATTTGCTACCCTCTGTGTAGGATGTTCTGATCAATGTAGCCCATTCCCATAAGGAAAGAAAAAAGTTTATTATATGCTGTTGTATTTCTGCGTTTTAGAGGAATATTAAAAATAAGAAGAAATTAACTTTTCGTTTTATGTTGAAATTGCGGTACGTAATAAGCCCAAATCTTGAGCTGCTTTAGGCATTTTGTCTGCCGGCAAAACTAAACAACTTGTTCTCGTCAATAGCGACGATTATATGGATTTCATGCGGAAGTGCATTGCCGATAAGGCTTGCAAACCCGTTCAAAATTCTCTATTCATACTATCACCTTCTGCATTGGTAATATTATAAAATTACCTAATATCCCCCACTATGAAAACTGTTGCTCACAGTACTTCCCAACAAATACCTCAAATTTTCGGCAAAATAAAACCCCATAATATTAACCATCCCATGCGTCTTATAGTGTTTATATGTAATGGTCCCACTTATTTTTTTTAAAGCTTTAGCTAATTTTCTTAAATAATTTTAGTAACCACTTTCATTCTGTTAATTTACTTAAAATGTATTAATCAACTCTTTAAGATGAATTTCGTACGTAATTGTATCCTTGATGTTTCCGTTTCCCCTAATGTTTCTGTCATTCTACTGCAATTAGTATTATTGATGAAAACTGCAGTATCTTAAATATCATATTCCCTCTATTGTCGAAATCACTTCTGATATTAACATTGCGACTTATATTTTGGTTTCATTGAGGAAATATTTTTGCAAATCACGAGCTCTGTATCTAGTACATTTGGGTAGTACTATTCTAGTACTGTGGGTAGTCCTTTGTCTGTCATATTGGCTGAAGCCGTGTTGCAGGAACACGAGAATGGGAGTTAGCCTTTTTTACTCCAAATCTCTTTCTTTGGTGTCGTTAGAAGGATGATAACTTTATTATTGGGAATCATGGTTTAAACGACCTCCTTGGGCTTTTGGACAACGATTGTTATTATTCTATTAATTTTACCGTTGAACACGAATCTAATTGCTATTCGCCTTTTCTGGGCGATCTGGTCTTCCGCGACACTATCGGCTTTCATCCTCTGTTTTTCGTAAAGCTATGTTTTCTAATTCTTGTATTCTCGCTAAGTCTCCCATCCCAGTTTCTTCTAAAAAACTCTTTCATTGCTTAATGTTTTTTTACCGATTTATGTTTTAAATATCGAAATAACTTTGTCTTAATTTTTCCTCAGCTATGAAGCTGCTTACTCGTTCGAATTCAGTCATAAAATATTTTTTTCTATTTATTCTAGCTTTATTTATCTTCAATATAATTTTGCCTCGTTCTCTGCATCTGCCATATCAATCAAGTCTTCAGTTTCATCCTGTGATGTTTTGACCCATTATTCAAGTTTTCTGCGAATTTAAGTTTAAATCTGCCCATTTTTTTTACCTCCTAATTTAGTCGTATTCGTACTGATAAATTTAAAGATTCACGTAATTTCCTGAGCCAGGCTCAGGTGTATGTTGCCCTCCTTTTACCTTTCGAAAATAATCATAAGTTTCATGTTGGTATTGCAAAGGGTATCGTTGGCATTCGTTCATCTGAACATGCTCGCGAAATTAATAATAACAAGAAAGATTAATCATGAATAAAGCATTGATTATGAAACACTTTCCAATTGAAAGGCAATTTTGTTTTAACATCTCTAAAATCCGATGCATTCAGCGGTGACATTTTATAATTATCACAGTACAATAATTGGGAACTTAAAACTTCATCAAAAAAGGCAATGCTATAAAAAGCTTGCTTTTCCATCTAAGAAAATCAAAGAACATTCCATTCATGTCACTTGTATTCCAGACCCCAGACCTAAATAATTGTGCTTTAAAATTCAGCTATTCTTAATCAACTCATCTTACAATCGCTTGTTTTATTTACATTTTCTATACGTTAAAATTTGGCTTCGTTGTAGAAATAATCAAAGTTTAGTGATCATTTAAAATAAAAAATATTGTAATTGCGTAGACACAGAAATTAGACACACAGCTAATAGGCAAAAATAAAACGGTTTTAGTACGGACGCAACACTATATACAAATACAAGAAATATCAATCATGTATAAAGCATTGATTATAAACACAAGCCAAATGTAATTTTATTTAAATATATCTAAAATGCAATACATTCAGCGGCTATATTTTTTTAAATATCACAGAACTACAATAACTTATTTTACTTTTTAAATTTAAACCATAGCCGTAAAAGTACTTTCTAACTCCATGCTTCAAACTTTATTCAAATGACGTCATCGAAATATAAATCGTCTGGCTCTTTATGTAGAAGTTATCTATGCGAATATTTTGTTCATACACTTTTATTACAGTCTCCAGAATTAATTAATTTTGAGTCAAAAAAATTCAACCAACTTTTCACAACTCATCTTACTATGGAACACCGCGTGCTGTTGGCACATTTCGGGTGCGGTAGCCCGATAGTTTGCGCGCTGGATGTGCACTCTGCCACAACTGCCGCCGTGTTCATGCGGAGTACGATCACGTTAAACATGTGGGTCCGTAAGTCCGTATGAGAGGTTGGTGGTAGGGGAAGGAGGGTACGGTCTCTGTGGATGCTTCCCCCACTGGGTTCCGGTCTAAATTGGGGGGCACTTCCAGGCCGTCCAAACAGTTACCTTACACCTTTCTGGTTTCATCTTGCTGCTCTAAGTCCTTGGACGAGCCGAATGGTCTGGGTCTTCAACACCTTTCTGGTACCTTTACCTTACACCTTTCTGGTACCGGCCATCCATCTTGCTGCTCTATGTCTTCGGACCAGTCGGCTGGCCTGGGCTTTCGACACCTTTCTGGTAGGTCTGACGGTCTGGATTTCAACAACAACAACTCATCTTACTATCACTTATTACATTTTATATTTGTGGTACACAAAACTTATATGCAAAGCATAATATCAAATTAAATTACCTGAAACATGACCGTAATATAGTAAATCATGAAACCCATTAATACACATTGCGTTGTGTGCCACTTAAACCTACTATATTTATCTCTAGTGCGAGTTCCTGCTATAGAATAATTATTAACATAAATCTACTTAATTAATTACACCACTTTTAACTTTAAAAAAGCATTTATTAATTTAAGAATTAGATAATTTAATTTAATATTATGCTTTGCATATAAGTTTTGTGCATCACATTTTTTAACAATTAACAACTTTTATTTGCAAAATGTAGTGCACAAAACTTATATGCAAAGCATAATATTATATTGAATTCTCTGAAACATGGCCGTAATATCGTAAATCGTAAAACCCATTAAAACACATTGCGTTGTGTGCCACATAAACCCACCATATTTATCTCATGTGCGAGTTCCTGTAATAGAATAATTAACATAAAGCTACTCAATTAATTGCACCATTTTTAACTTTAAAAACAATATTATTTACAAACGGCATTTATTGAATTATTAAATTTATTACAATAATTATCATATTATTGCGGCGAGGATATAGGACCTGTGAGACCTGTAAGTTATATTTACCAAGATGTTCTATGATCAGCTACAGTAATTAATGGGCACGTACCTTCAAACTCGTACTACATCTTCTCTTTTCGTTGAAGTCTAAATCAAGACATTTGTTGTGGGCTCTTTGTGGAATATCTGTGGAACACACTCTTACGAAATCATCATGGCATTCTGCTGAATTTCTCCTCCAATCTCTGTGGCTATATGCAGCAAAATTACTTCTCTACTGCATCTCTGCGGATATGAATCTTTCTTACTATGTCATTCTGTTGTCTAATCTCTGAATCTGTCGTCGAAGTCATGCATATCCTTTCTTAGCACCCTTTGGTTGTCACCCCCTTTGCCTGAGGTCTGTAACTCCTCTTTGGCTCTGATTGTCTGACCTTAGAGCAATGCAACCAGACATTATCCATATTGGTCAACGTTGTTAACCATTCTCTTGACTATATGTAGCCTCTTAGGTTCATTGCATTATTGACCTCTCGGAACAAAGTGTTGTAAAAAATGTTGGATGCAATATTTCAATTTGAACTGGGTCACGTGACATCTTCATATGATAAGGGTGTCATTATTATTTTAATTTTTATTTAAAAAACTATGGAGCATATTTTGTGCAAAATTTTTAAGTATTTCATGGGATAATTTGGATTTTTTCTAAAATTTTCGAAGCAATTTGTGAATTTTAATTTTGCTTAAAAATTGTTTGAATAATTAGATCATATAGGGTTCAAGGTATTTCATTTCTACAACTCGGGTTCAATCCAAAAGTAAATGTATTATATTATTCATTTACATTCCTATATGTCTCACAGATCGTCTCAAAAACATACTAAAATTTCTTTTTGATAAAGTCATTTTTACGGCAATTTCCGTGCTAAAGAACATACAGACAGGCAGACAGAAACACAGACAGAATGAACAAAGTCATAAACAGTTTTCAACTGTACTGTAAAATGTTAATAAACAGGTAATTACCTATTTCTCAATTTGCTATTAATGATAAATTTGCCCATCTTTTTAATAAAATTTTCTACTAATTAATTGAAATAACACCCTTGATATTTTACTTTTTGAATCCAATTTTGCCACTGATGAAGGACGCTACGGCTTCTGAAGTCACTCTGGCAATGTTGTAGCTTCTTATACGTCGACACTGGTGTTTTAAAATAAAGACATTTTACAATAAATTTGTAGTATTTTTTAAAAATATATAGACGTGTTTTCCATATTTATTAATTGCATTAACAATATTTGGTCTAGAGTCACAGTGGTATTTTCTTGGTTCTTACTGTTAACAGCATAATAAAAAGAGAAGAGACTACGTTGTTTATAGCACATTTAAAACATATACATTTATTGTTCAAAGGATATGGAGAATATTGTGACTTCGAAGAATCACAAGATTTCTAGAATAATATTTGATTATTAAATGAATAATCTGAAATTTCCAAGGCATCACACCGTACAAATCATAAAACATTATTAGATAATACAAAACTCAATAATATGAAGACTTGTTAATCTGCGTGAAATCCGGTGAGGTTTGAGTATTTTTCTTATATGAACAAATGAGAAAGTTAATATGCGAAATCATTGCATTTTTTTAAACGCTATACTTTTTATCTGGCAGAGACTACGAAAGAGTCTTACCTCTGACACTTTGAGAAATGATATTTGATAAACTTTGAACTATAAGAACAATTAAAACTAAATGAAGTACTTATAAACTACAAAAATACACTTATAATAAATAAATTGGCGAATTCCCTTATTATTTCAATTATTAATACTTTTCATACCAACCGAATATCAGACTCTAAATGTAAACTGAATGTTATGTCTACTATAGTAGTACGTATTACGACTTCGATTTTTAAGGCATGCCCCATCACAAATATTTTTGACTTCAGAAATAGCAACGTTTGTGAGTAAAGCCCTGCAGGCTTTTAGAGTACATATAAAGGACTTAGGTTATAAGTCTTACATTTTGTAGAACTAGTGAGTAAATAACAATACAATATAAAATTTATATTTAATATTTATTCATAACAGAATTTATAACAGAATTTTTAGCATACATATTCTTACAAAATTCATATGTAATTTTAGATATTGTTGGGATGATTTTGGCTATTTAATAATTTTAGCAATTTTTTTTAAATCTAAACTAGTTCAGAAGAGTTATTTACATAGTTAAACTCGTTTTATAATTTAGTTATCCATTTCCATTTGCATAGGTTTTTGATATTCTTCTTTTCCAAATGTATTCCATTCCATATGTTTTGTGTTACAAATGGGGAAAATTCGTCCATTTTAGGTTTTAGAAATTCAAATTTATTTAAATTGGCTAATTTGTAGTTCCATTATTTGCTCTTTTTATTCCCTTTGATTTGATTCTAAATGTGTTGTTCCTGGTTAAGAATTCGTTAATTTACCGTGATTTTTCATTTTTATTCTATTTTCAGCTTTATAATTTTTTTCAAAATCGACCATTATTAAATTATTGCCGAATTCGTGTATTCCAAATCGTTTCACTTCATTTCTGTTTAATTTTAGCCTGCTTTAAAATTTCTGTTCTCTTCTTTAAAATTTTGAGTTCTTAAATGGTTGACGGTAATATTAACAGTGTGACAGTAATCGTCTGTCGCTAATTATTTTATTGTTCATTGATAGATTTGTTTAGAATGTGTGGCAGCGAGTTTTTGACAGTATATAAATAGATTCGCGCTCTTTTTCACTCTCTTCCCTCTCTTTTTTTGATTAGAACTTAAGGATGAGAGCTATTAAGCTGTCCTGTGCACGCGTTCTGCGGAACGGGCGTTTTTATTTCGCGGCCTTTTAACTGTGTTCTATTTATTTTCCTGCCGTGGATGCAATGTTTAGTCTATACACTCAAGAGCCTCTGAATGACTTGTGTCCTGATGGCAGAGTTGTCATGTTTGCAAAGATTGAATTGATGTTGTTTGGATCTCATGCCTCTCCTATCCTCGAAATAATGTTGGGAGAGATGTAGTCGGTGTCTGCCAAAGTATCTTCAGCGCCTGGGGAATAATTGTTTTGTAACGGGAGGTCAGATTTGTTCTTTCATGATTAACTGAGTCGTTTAATTTTCCGAGTCGCAGGACCAGACCTTCAAATGTATACTTCTCGGATTTTGATGATGGAATCGTCTGTGCTTTTGTTCCGAACAATGTCCACTGGTCATCTGTTACGTTCAACTAAGTTTTCTATGATATGAAGGAGCTGCCCGTTTTTGTGCTTATCAAGTTCAGGCAAAATGAGCTTCCGTCCAAGTTGATGATGAGTGACATCGATGTGTTTCTCAACACTTTATTTCGACCGTTCGACGTTTTCCCGTATATGGGTGATATATTTTTTTAATTATATTCCTCAACAGTAAAATGAGTATTTTTCGAATTTGGTATGAATAAGATTCCTTGACTTATAAATTGTATGTTTCCAGAACCTAGTTTATTTTTATGTAGTTTTACTTTGGTTTTAAACTTTTAGTTGGGATATTTATTATGTTCTAAATTTCCCTTTTAGCTAACTGATGTTCTTTTTATTCTAAATTCTCGTTTGGCAAATAATTCTATAATTTTAATATAATTTAAACATTAAAATATGTTTTCTTTAACTTTCAGTATTCTAAAGTTTTGTATACTACTAAACGTTCGGCTAATTTATTTATTTAATTTATTTATGATGTTTAATTCAATTTGTTTGGTTAATGAGATGCACATTTTAATGGTTTTTTAAATTTGAAGTCACATTTTAATAAACGTTAGATTTTGGAAAACTTAAACTCTGTGTTCTGTGTCTCCTTTTCTTTTAATGACTGTTTTTATTTTAGGAAAATGCCACATTTTAAAACTTTATAGATTAGAACTTTGCAAATTTTAGGTACTTTATAAGTTTTTCAGCTTTTAGAATGTTTTTGGAATCATTAGAATGCTTTTAGAATATCATATCATTTTCTTCTCTTCCCCCTCCAAGCAATATAAAGTTTAACCAATTTTGTTATTTTGCATCTTAATTGCATTAGTTTGCTTTATAAAGCCCATAATGGTTATTGGTTCAAGTATTTAGTAGGAATAATTTATGATTTATGAAACAATGGAATTTTAGTAAATTTCAAACTTTATATATATTCGTGTATTTTATGCTTTAATAATAGCCGCTGGAAAAACTACGAACGAAAGATAAAAATATTAAAATGATGTCATATTAACAAAGCATGTTAGAATACAAGTACAAAAAACAATATGCAAAAAAATTTCTCTTGCAGCCACAACATTTTAATTCGAGTTATTTAATTTGAAAGGACACTTCTGTACTTTCCTTTCTAGTAACTTCATCAAACCTTCTAGAGTTCTAAAATAAAATTGTTTGTAAAAGAAACAATTAATTATGTTTCAAATAAGGAGGACAATGAGTTTCTTTGTACTGGAGCTGAAACTCAACTCTGAACAAAACCTTATGATGATGCGTAAAATTAATCCATAACTTCATATTTTTTTTCAGCACTAATCCCCAATCATACACTTTCTGATTATATTTCATGGCACAAAAGTTAAAAATAGCATTTTAATATATTGGGATGGATTGAATAGCAGTTTGGAATTAACGAGAAATTGAACTTATTGTTTAATTTGTAATGCTACTATTAGTAGCATCCAGCAAAGCAAGATATAGAACCCGTGGTGTAGCATGCGTATTAGGATGGAGCGAAAAAATGAAATTTGAAATCTTGTTTCGGAATACCCGCCAAAAGTTGCGTATTTGTAAGTATAATACACATGTAAAATATTATCAAGTTTGAACAACTCCTTGGGCCCTCTACCGAGGCTTGTTTTTCTCCAAAAATTGTAACTTTATTGTACTTTAATTGTACTTTTTGAATCAAACTCAAAATTAATAATTTATTCATTATTTCATTGCATGCTAATATTTTATTTCATGCTAATAATTTTCATTATCATTGCATGCAATTATTTTAATTATTCATTAATTAATTAATTTGTATTCATTATTCAAAAATTAAAATATTAGCATGCAATATAGCATTAAGTAAATAGGTTACGATTGAATGTATATAGGTTACGACTGATTTCTTTTCCAAACGGTAGATGACACTAATGATCCGTTATCAGCGCAGAGTTCAGTTATCACATGGTTTTGATATTCGTTATTCGAGAGATCTTTATTTGGTGTCTGTTTTTAGCACGACGAAGAGCTACTATTTCGCATATGTTTTGATGATCATGGTGAAGAAGTACATTTGAAGAATATAGCCGAGTTGTGATTCGTGTGATATTCGTGATATCAACAGGTATTCATTTTTTTAATTCTTTGTTTCGCAGAATTAGTTGAATATTTGTTTACATCGTTTGCAATAACTGCTGGCGGTAAAGGTGTGAGTGGACGATCTGTTACCAGAAGTAAAATTGAATGTCCCATTTTCGGTGCCCCATCAGAACTTAAAAATACAGTTTTGTCAACTATTGAAGACACTATAAAAGGTTATTTGTATGTTAGGCATGAATTAAAACGTGAAAGATCCGGCCAAGAACCATGCATTTTGGAAATATCCAAAAAGGTCGGGCAGCAAATAGAAGAAATTTGGCAACGAGCTCGATTCCCACAGTCTCACAGAAACGCATCCTACAAATGAATTGTAAGAATTATAATATATATCTGAGCCTCATCAGATATCCCAAAATCAAAAGGAATGAAAACTACAACATGAGAGTGGAAACATTTAAAAATGAATCAACGAAACTATTTGATATCGCAGCTTGTAAATGTCAAATATTCACTTTCTGCTCTTGCCATAAGCCGCATAGGGTTCCAACTGAAGAACAGCCTTTCCTTCTGGATCAGAGATCAATCAGAAGAATGGTTATTGGAACGATCCATATAATAGAAAGTAATAAATTAAGGAAGAAGTTTGAAGGGATAAGAGCAGAAATGGAACGGGAACGCCTTCATCTTCAACGGCAAGAAAGCGAATGTATCAAAAGCGTTGAAACTGATAACATTGATGAGGGTCAACTTAGCATCATTGCAATTCCAGAACTGAAAAATGTGCAACTGGTACGTTCTCTGCAATGGAGCCATCAACATCAAAAGCGGGACAAATGAGGTTTTCACTTCCAACTCTCTCACGGGTGTGTGAACAGGTTGTCGGTATTATGGCAAAGGATGATTGTTCTAAAGTCGTTGATAGGAGTAAGATTCGAAGAGAGCGACAGAAAACACATGCTTCACTTCAAAACCTGCAAACTGGAAGTGGAAGAGGCTTGAAAAGTATATTTTTAATAGCAGAAAATACAAAACTCTGTCACAGGAAATGGTTGGAGACAGATATCATAGAAGAACTATAAGTGAAGAACATGTATCTATGATACAAGAACCAAATTCTCTTTATTTGGGGCATGTCACGCCGGCTTCTGGAACGGGGAAACAAGTAGCGGTAGCAATATGTAATTCTTGCATTGAAAATGGATTAGGCCTCGACGAACTTTTAGCTGTTGGTTGTGACGGCATGGTCACGAATACCGGAAGAAAGAACGGTGCTATTGCTGTCTTACAGAATAAAGTGGGACGTCCTTTACAATGGTTAATCTGCAAACTGCATACAAACGAGCTGCCTCTGCGTCACTTATTCGCATTCCTTGATAGTGCAACTAGTGGTCCCCGTCAATATTCAGGACCAATAGGTACATTCCTAAAAAATTGCGAGCAAATGCCACCTGCCCAATTTGAAGCAATTATTTACATCGTGCCGAAAATAGACCATAGTGATCTCAGTACCGACCAGAAATACATGTATGAAATGTGTCAATCGGTTTCGTCTGGTCAATGCTTCCTAAATCTGAGTAGCCATAATCCAGGAAAACTGTCGCACTCGAGATGGATTACAGCCACAAACAGAATGCTGGGGCTTTACATTGCAAGTGAGAGTCCATCTTCAAATTTGAAAATTCTGACCGAGTGCATAGTAAACGTTTATGCTCCAGGTTGGTTCCAGATAAAGAAACAGCCTTCTTGCTCGAATGAAGCAAGGCACTTATTTAAGTCAATAACATTATCTAAGTGACTATCTTAAAAAATTATTGATCCTGTCATTCAATGGAATGCATAATTTTGCCACCCAGAAAACATTCTGTTAGCAATGCTAACTGATGAAAGAAGGCACATCAAGCAACTCACTTAACGGAGAATTTTGAAGGCTAGAGAAGTGGCCTCTGTTCCCACAGAAGTAAGATAATTCCGTATTTCAAAGCTGAACTTCAGTGCCTCAGACTACATTGATGTTATTACCTGATATGCGTGTGAAGTAACTGCACCCCCATTCTAGCTGGCGTATCGAATGAAAGTCTCGAACAATCGATCAAAAGTATCGAAGCAGAGTTGGAGTTCGTTCAGTTCCCCTGCCATACTCAGGCGATGGAACGCTGTCTTAAGATGGCGACCGAGGCTTCTTTGATTGGCCAATCCGCTAGGGATGTCTTGATACGAGCAAAAATTAACTCTCAAAGCATCATGTCATCGTTTGAATCGAAAAAAGATTTATAAGTGGTTTAATGACGGAATGGTGGCTATTCCTAATGGCTATAGTTAACTAATGACTATTAAGGTTTCTTATCTAGTGATATATTGTTACTTATATTGTAGTTACGGTGTGCCTGTGTATTAACAAATCGTGCATAATGTTCATCTCTTCACTTTACGGTTTCTTAGTAGTAAATAAATTATTTTCCAATTTTGCTTCTAATGTTAAATGAGTGATATATACATATTATACAACATCGCCCGGTAGAGGGCGCAAGACATACTTTGAATGCAACCAAATTTTTAACTTACTTTGAGGGATATAAACGGCAACTTTTTCACCCTATTCCATTAGTTTTAAATAAAAAGAAAATTCGCCCTATTTCACTCCATCCTAATGCGTATGGCACAGCTAAATTTTTATGCATTAGGCAATTCATGAAAAATGTGCAATCGCATCGTAATATTTTATAAAAATGTATATTTTGCATCATATTTTTATATCATTATATGTAAAAAAAATCTGATGTAGGCCGCACATAACTTTTCTTATACAATGCAATGAATTCACTCCTTTTAAAGTAAAAAAATAATGTATAAGATCCATGGTACTGGGTTTTTAACGTTGAATTGTACATTTGGCGACTTTCCGAACGACACCATGTAAAATTATTTCAAAGTAAGCAATTAACTTATATTTCGCGCAACTCTAAACAATTATCAATATTTACAACATCCTCAATAAGCGATATAGTCCATATATTGAAATATTAGAATAATTAATTCATTAATTAGCCGCCATTTTCATTAATTTAGCGTCATTTTTGCAATTTTGACGATATTTTTTTCAATCTGGGGCGAAATATCGCTAAGTTGGCGATACTTTGCTAGATTATTAGGAAAGTTTGCCAAATGCATTACCAAGTGTTACAGACAAACGGAGACAAGATCATTTCTTACATACTAGTAGGTATACCCGTCACATGACAGAAATCAGAATTTGCGAAACATTACCTCCCATTCGGCGTCATTTTTATCCATTTGGCAATATTCTTATCACTTTTGCCACATTTTAAATAATCGCCAAGTTGGCGACGTATCGCTAAATTATTCATCAAGAGTTATAGATGGATGGATGGAGAAATGGTCTATTCTTATATTCTACTCTTATGTTCCTTCCAAGATATTGTACTTTCATCAATTAGTCGTTATTTCATTAATTTAACGTCGATTTCATCAATATAGTGAATTTTTATCAATTGGGTGAGTTGGAGATATTCAGCAAGTTGGAGATATTTCTACAAATTCTCCATAAAAATTTTGCCGAACGTTACGGAATTAAAAATGGGTTATCCTTATCGTAAATTCTTATATTCTTTCCAAGATAATGAATTTTAGTCGACTAGTTGACATTTTCATTGATGTAGAGTCAGTTTTATCAATTCGGGAACATTTTCGTTGTTATAGACGGATATATAACTTATAGAAGATAAATGACTATTGGCGTCTAAATACGAAAGTATATTTTCTCATCAATGGAACCCAAGTCATGAATGAAACCCCAAAAATATATTTTCTCATCCATGGTACGAGCTATATCGATAAGAATAATGTCACCAAATTTATCGCATGATATTACAGGTGAAAAGTGAACAAATTTCACAATAGTTAATATTCTTTTTAATTTTATGGGATGTTTCGATAAATTTATTTGAAAAATGTGCACTATTTCGAGAACAGTTTATGCTAGCGTACCAAAGTTTATGTCAAATGTTTGCTGATGAAAAATTACTAAAAATTGAATAACTTTATTAAAGTTTTTGATTTTTGATGATTTTTTAAAATTTTCACTCAAAAATTTAGGAGGTTCTACAGCTTCGATTGTGTTTAAAAACTATAGGTTTCCTGTACTCACAGATTGTAATTTTTGTTCTAAATTTTGTTCGAATCGCTCCATTCGTTCATGAGATATCGTCGCCTCATTGACACACACACATAGACATCACCTTAGAAACGTTTGAGTATTGTTCACGCATTCTCGGAACGTGCTCTCCCATCGAAAACTCGAATTCGAATTTTTGGCCCTGTAACAATACTGACCTTATACATTATACTATGTATATAAGGAAGGTAATACTCAAGTATAATTTTGTATAGCTTAAAGTAGATGAATAATATACATTACTTTCCTTATATACATAGTATAATGTATAAGGAAAGTATTTTTACGTGGTCGAAAATTTGAATTCGAGATTTCGACGATAGAGCCCGTTTCAAGTATTCCAGAATACGAATCAAACGTTTTCGAGGTGATATCTGAGTGTGTATGTGTGGTTGTTGTTGTTGAAACCCAGACCGTCCGACCTACCAGAAAGGTGTAAGGTAACAGTTTGGACGGTCGGGAAGTGCCACCCAATTCAGACCGGAACCCAGTGGGGGAGGCATCCACAGGGACCGTACCCTCCTTCCCCTACTACCAACCTCTCGGAAGGACTTTTGGACCCACATGTTTAACGTGATCGTACTCCGCATGAACACGGCGGCAGTTTTGGCAGTGGCTGGAATCGAACCCGGGCCTACCGAGTGCAACTCCAGCGCGCTAACCAATGGGCTACCGCGCCCCGTCTGTGTGTGTGTTTGTGTATGTGTGTGTGTGTGTGTGTGTGTGTCAGTGAGACTTTGAAGATGATATCTCACGAATGAATGAAGCGATTCGAACGATATTTGGTACACAAATTATAATCATTGAATACTGGAAGCCTATTGTTTTTAAACGCACTCAAATGTTCGGAACCCTCCCAAATTTTGAAATGAAATTATGAAAACATCATCAGAAATTCAAAACCTTCAATAAAGTAAAACTTATGTAATTTTTCAAAATAAACGATTGACATAAATTTTAGAATGCTAGCATGAACCGGTCTTGAGATGTTGCACATTTTTTAAAATAAATTTATCAAAAAACCACATATATTTAAAAAAAAATATTAACTAGTGTGAAATATTTTCACTTTGTATGTGTAATATGATGTTATAAATGCATCATCTTTTATCCTTCTCTTGGATCTAGCTTGTTCCACTCACGATAGAAGATAATAGTTTTCCATTTGGACGCGGTTTGTCATTTATCTTCTATAAGAAGAACCTATTTCTCCATCTATAACGTTCGGTGAAATTTTGGTGTCGAAATTGGGGGAATATCGGTAACTTGGGGGGTTATTTAAATGTTTCCAGATTGATGAAAATGTCGTCGAATTTATAAAAATGTCTCCAGATTGATATAAATGGCGGTAAATCAATAAAAATGATGACTGATTAATTAAATGTCAATATCTTAGAAAGAATATAAGAATTTAATATAAGAGAAGATAATTTTGGTAATAGTTTTGTATTTTGATGCCATTAGTCTTTACCATAAGAATAAGCTATTTCTCCGTTTATAACGCTTGGCGGCATATCGCCGACTATTGCGATTTTTCTTAAATGTTACCAAATTAAGGAAACTGTTGGCAAATTGATAAAAACGACAATAAATCAATGAAAATGATGACTAATTTAGGAAAATTCAATATCTTGAAAAGGATATAACAAATGACTACATGAATAACCCATTTCGCCTTGCGGCTGTAATGCTTGGCGAAAAATTTAGAAAAATGTTCCCAAACTTGACGACTTTTTTAAATAATGCCAGAACGACTAAATGTCGCCAAATTGATATAAGTGTCACCAAATTGATACATATGGCGCTAAATTAGAGTCAATGATTAGAAATTTTTTTATTCCGTCATATGACGAGCATACCATATAGTGCACTGTCTTCCAGAAGTTAACCACGGACTGTAAAAGCAACTAAAATGTAAAAGTAAAGCTTTGATTAACTCAAAATTGTACATTACGGTAGCAAATGTATTTATACATTATAGAAAACAAGAATTATGTACAAAGATGAAAAAATATTTACTTTTCGTAAGTTATATGATGACGACATATTTGAATCATTAACAAAATATTATCGGTAAATCAATCGAGCTTTACCGACAACATTTTATCTATTTAAATACAAACAAACCAAAAATATTAAATTTATATGGTATGCAACCATCCCGGGCCTTCACAGAAACTTTACAACGATTTTGCATGCTTTCAATGAGGTGAGCAAACATCGCAGATACGAGAAATGACCATTCCTCCAATAGGGCAGTTTCCAACTTTCTGAGACTGTCTGGAGGAGGTAAACGTGCAGAGACAGCAACCCAAAGGTTTTCAAAGGGATTATGGTGCCGCTGCCAAGTGCCGCTGCAACCATGGAAGTAACAGTTGTGAAGGTCGCTCGTCGATTCCGTTTAGTTACTACCATAATATACCGATCATCAGAGGGGGTGGTGACCCTTGGACAACCGGACACAGGTCTCCGGACAACTGTTTGATTTGTGTGGATTTGTTTCCATAATCGAGAATTTACCCAATGATCAACGCCAAAGAAAATAGCCACGGCATATTTGATTGACTGTGCTGCTTCAATGCATCAGACAGCACGCCAGCGTTCACTATCTGTAATTCGTCTTCAGCCATAGAGACACGAATAACATCAAAAATAATTCTACAAAAGTTATAAACACTTCGTATCAGCATTTAAATGTACCTCCTCAAATTTTTCAGAATGCTGACGTCTTCAACGACTGCCGAATTACCATATATTCGGACAGTCAATCAGTATTGGCTTTGACATACGATATTTACATACTGCTATCTACATTCGCAGCGATTTTTAGCCACTCAAATTCAAATACGCTTTCGAAAAATGAAAATTTCCATTGCGCGCTTAAACTTTGGAAGTCAGTGTATATAGAAAATGCATTTCTCTCCGTTTGTTTGTAACACTTAACAGTACACATAGCGAACTTGATGAATAATCTAGCAAAATATTGCCAACTTGGCAATATTTAGTCTCAGATTGACGAATATATAGTCAAAATTAATAAATAATTCCAAGTTAAAGAAAATGACGACTAATTGATGAATGTATTATTAAAATATTTTAATATAGTGACTATATTGCTTATTGAGGTTATTCTACTAAAATTGATAGACTTTTTGCTGGTTTCAATGCCAAGTGAAACAATTTGTTTTCTCTGCCTTTTACCTGTCCCTTATTCTCGTTATCGGAGCCCTGAAATAACAAAGCACCCGGAAAATTTGTAAATGACGTTCAAAGGCTCTCTGTCGGAAATAAAAGGAAGAATTAATTATCTGCATATTTTCGCAAAACTGAGTCTTGTTATCTTTCACCAATTGTGATTAAAATGATATTCATAAAACTAAATAACACGGAATGGTATATTTTTCGGGTAAGAAAAGTCAAGTAAGCATGTTTACGAATAGAAATTTGGTTTAGTGTACTTAGGTATTTGTAATAAAGTATGCTTTTTAGGGAGATATATATTTAAATTGACATACAAAATTTGTTTTATTATACCTCCATGAAAAAAAAAATTACCAAGAAGAACTTAAAGTTAAGTAAAACTTAGAAAGTTTAAGAATCTCTGTTCACGCTATAAATTATCTTCACAGAATAATAAAACATTTTGGTCTCATTTGTTTACAAATTTATGAATATATACCAAAATGAAAGAGCTAAAATTGTATGGAAATCATACCGGTAATATTTATATTCGCTTTGATTATAAGACATACCAGTGTATTTAGAAGAAAATTAGCTGTACTGCAATACATTAGCTTAAACAATCTTTGCCAAAATAAAACAGTTGACATAATAAATTAAAAAAACGTAATAATTCCTGTAATCTATAAGTCTGAAGGCCATAAGTGATATAGCCGAGTCAAAAGTGATATTTCGATTACATTTATTACTTTCCTTATATACATAATGTATAAGGAAAGTATTGTGTTGGTGTCAAAAATTCGAATTCGAGCTTTCGACTGGTGAGCACGTTTCCAGCACCCCTGAATACGAATCAAATATTTTTGAGGTGATATATGTGTGTGTGTGTGTTTCAAATTCCAATTTCTCTTGATCTCATTCTGACTAGATGTTGAATGCTCACTTGGAAAAGCTAACTTGAATAATTTTGACATCATCGTGTAAATAGGTTGTTACCATTTCTATTGCTGAGCAACTTTTTCGGCACAACTGAAAATATGAAACAAATTAAAATACATATTACAAATGATGAAAATAAGTGTCATAAGTGAAAATTGGTCTAATCAGGCAATAAATAATGAAATGTTTATTTTAAGCCACCATCCTGGTGTTAAGGGGCTTAAGACCTTAAAATATAACCTTCAACTTCGAATTCGTATTTATCACCTGGAAATAAGCATAGAAACTTCAAATAATTCAAAGCTGACCATAAAAAGAGAAATTAATATTTTAGCTGCCATCTTGGATTTTAGGGGGTGTTGGGCAACGTTTAAAGTGGCACAATATCATTATTTTATGCATAAGTGTACAATTCTATGACCTTCTCCATCTATGCCGCCGGATAGTATGGGTTAAAATAACTACTTAAGGTTAATTCATATTGCAATAAAATGTTTATGATAGTATAATTAGTAACAAAAATAATCGGATTATACGAAATGATAGTCCCTGTGCTATGTATTCGTATTATAAGTACGCTACTAATATGATAAAATAAAAAAAAATTCTATGAATGCTGCAAATATTTGTATTTTATAAGCTAAGCTTGTCACGAGAAGTTTTTTACGCTGTAGACATGTGACAGAGAAACTTAATATCCCATTTTTCCTAACAAATAAACTTATTGGAGTGAAAGGAACTTGCTCTTCACTTCAATGACAAAATGCTTGAAAGAACATCACTTTAGAATGGCCTATCTGACTCTGATGAGAATTGATTTCTGAACAGTGACCAACATGTAGATAGCCTTTTTTTTCAAAAACGTTCTAATCAAACAGATGTACTGGATTTACCATCATTCGGGGAATTTCAAAATTTTTATGCGGAATTTCAGAGGGTGAGAAGCGTGGGTCTAATTGAATTCCCTACCTTCTGTACACTGTATTATGGTGCTGAAGAGGTAGTCCGAGGAGCGGTAAATAATCATAGAATCCTTTTTATGTCTGTCGTATTTTGTAAACAAATATTCTGTCTCCTGTTTTGGGAGCATAAAGAGCCAGTTTCACTATTGAACTCTTTAACTTTTTAAAAGAATTCTGTCTTTGTCCCCCTATAAATGTCTTGTGAACTGTGAATACCACTGAGAAGTTATAATACTTACGTCTTACGTACAGTTATATACATTTATTGACAAAATATGTTAACAATTCAGAGTCTAATAGATCTGTATACTATATATAAAATTGAGACCGGATAAAAGTTGATACTTGTGACTGTTTACGACCAGGTGTCTACCAGTTTCGCAGCATTGAATTTAATGTGTTAGGGCTTCTAAGCAACCGCTTAACCTACATATTGTAAATAATCATGCTAATGGCAGGGCCGGGTTTATACGTGATTTCAAAGTCTCGGGTCTATAGGATTTCTGTTAAAACGTCTTCTTAGAACAGACGTACTATCTTGTGGCTCTAAGCGCCAACTTAGACCACCTATCATAATTCCATATGTAAAATTTTTAGCTTGGCCGGGTCCGTACTTAGTTTCATAAATTTTGTGTTTCACATATATTTTGAAAGTTTTCAAAGGCATATTCACTGGGACCATAAGTGACCTCTTAATCTACATATCGTAAATCCTAAAGTGAGGTGTCCCGAACGGCAAGTTTCAGACACTGTTTTAAAATATTTGGATGTTCGGATTTCTCCTGATTTGTGTCCCAGCATCGTATTTACTATCCTGAGGGCCCTAAGCAACCACGTAGTCCGCCCCTCTTAAATGAACATAGCAATTTGGGTCGGACCGTGTTTGCACTTGCTTAAAACAATTGTCTATGTGTTTCTGTTAAATGGCTTCATAGTATTGGGTCGCTTAATCCCCCTACCGTAAATCCACATTTGAGGTTTTGGGCCAGCCCGGGTTCTTACTTAGATTTAAAAAGTTCGGGTTCTCTAGATTTTTATTTAAATGGGATCTATTATCTCAGGGGCCCCAAGCGACTGCTTATCGAAATTAACAAGCCGGGTTCGTAGTTATAAATTAATTTATTTCTCTATTTTTCTGATAAAATATTTCAAATCATCTCATTTTTTATTTGGCAGGCCCTAATGCGATCTTAATTCGCCCCTCTTAAATCCCCAAATGAGGAGTTTCGGGCCCGGCCTGGCCTGGATCTTACGTAGTTTAAAAAAATTCAGGGCCCCCTATATATCTGCAGGTATTAGAGAGTTGTCGCCCGGTGTCGGTCCCGCCGATTTTTCAGGTGTCGCATATCAAATTTTATTGAGAAATTAGATTAGCTTACCACACAGAAACTACAAGTAAGAAGAAGTAAGATCAGAGAAATAACAAGTAAAGTATTTTTTTACATGAATTAATTTAAAACCAATATTTGATTTAAAATTTATTGCCAAATGTAATGAATTGTTTTTACAAGATAATTCAAATTCTGACACGTTTTCGAGGAATAATAATCAGAAAAACGGCGTCCTTATGTATTTAATATTGACTGGGTCTTCATTGATAGACTGTTAAAGAACAACCTTATAACAAATTCATAAAATAAAGCATATTTCAATCATAAAATAAATATTACCGCATCTTTCATTTAACAAGATTATTTAACAAAAGTTAATTTCTTAATTCGTTCCAATTTACAAACTGGTGGGATTTTTGCGTGGTAGTTAACTTTTTATACCAAGTTTCCGTATTATGAATATCGCAATCTGACGATTCCTAGATTTCTCGCTAGCAGAGTGGAAGGTATTTCTACGTCAGCTAACATTACGGCCTACCGTCCTCTGTAGACATCTTATGAACTGATGTTATATTAATAGTCTGAGACGTGAAGCATAAAAATATCATTTGTAATTTATCTCATTATCGCGTCATTCGTGTGTGTTCAATAGTTTTAAAGCGAAAAAAATATATTTAATTGTTATCCTATAATTTAAGCTGTTTAATTTAAAAAACCCTTATTTAACAATTGGATACTCTTATCCACAATATTTAACAGCACATTTTAAAATAAATTACTAAGAGTTAGATAGATAAAGTAATTACGAATGTCATTAAATGTTACTTGATTTAATTAATTAGTAAACATTAATTTAAAAATATTGCTAATCTCATAACACAAAATATAAAAGAGTTGAATTAATAACTGGTTAATTTAAAGAAGTGTTTTAAAGTTATTATTAACATATTTTTCCTTATTTATGTTACTAAAATTATATCCACGTAATTAAGAAATTGCGACTGTATTAATAATTTGCACCAGAATAGAACTTTATTATGAAAATTTAAAATAAATAACTCTTCTAAATTTAGCTTTATAAAATACAGTTCTTTGTGATGAAGATGTCCTGAATTTTGTTTCGAAACATCATGTTTCGACTTTAGTCCAATAAAAATGCAAAAGGTTTTCCATATTCTAGTATATTTAACATTTTATTCACCATTTAAAATTAATGTAGAAAATAAATGTTACATTTTTATTTTTAAATTAATCAATTAGAAAATTAGGATTTAATATTTCAATATAAAATATTAAGATAAAATATATTTCAGCATTTTTGTATTACTAAAAAATTATAACTGTATGACATTTCCGAGCAATTAATTTTATAAAAACTGTTTGTAATCATGATAGTGGAATTGTACATAAATGTTTATTAATGTAGTAGTAGGTTATTTTATTAAATGGTAGATCACTGGCTTTGAAAGTTAAGGAGGCAGTAAAAGGCAGGCTCAACGAATCAGTAGCTAAAATCATATAATCCAGAACTTCAAATTTTAGCATTGGTATACTCATGGAGTTAGAAAGAAGCAGATGAAGTATCTATGCCTTAAACGATTGAAAATGTCATAATGCTTTGAGAAGTATATCGAGGGGTCATTAGTGTTAGTGAAGTAGCTGTTATTGTTAGTTTACACGACAGAAAGCTGTAGTATTTAGCACATGTATTTTTGATTATTTTTAAATTAAAAGTTTCTTTATTATGAGTATAATAAAACAGCATTTTTTATAGTTGTAGGATAGAATACAGTATATATGGCGATAAAAATAAATTGAAAGATAAAATAGCTTTGAATACGAAGGAATATTCTTTATTGTTTCAGTTCTACTTTGCATTGCGCTAATAATTCATTTTTACAAAATTGAAAGTTTAAAAACATATTTTAGACCTTTCACCATAGAAAAGCATACACTGCAGAACTCTTTATATTATCCCAGCGCAACCTGAATTATTGTCTCAAACAGTATTGGGGTTTTCTTAATATAAAGTTTTAACTCCTGACTTTTATCTCCATGTCACGCATTCGTAACAATATGATGTCACTACAGTTACAAACTTCCGTTTCATCGTATTCACTCTTATTTCATGACCTACTCTGTAACCCGAGTCCTAAGATATTTCACATACGGAACATGGACGTATGAGAAAGTATAGTGGATGTATGGAAATTCAGACTCGAGATATTTGCAGAATCCAATATTTGTATAATATACATGCATTCAGCATTATTAATGGCATAGCTTCATAGACTGATTTTAGTTCAATTGACTGATTTAGTTTTAATTTGTGTTACGACAGTTAGATGTTACTACTTTGACTTTATCAATCTTGTATTCTGTAACATATAGACAATAGAAGACCAGATATTTTGTATTGCAGAAATTGTAATACAAAATATCTGGTCTTCAGAATTTTGTATTACAATTTCTGCAATATTAAACAGAAAACTGAAAGGATATCCTTTCATCTTTTAAATTGCAACAAAACCCATTATTTATAACTTCTCCCAGGTGTATCTTATCTATGTAAAGCGACTTATCTTTATGAAACAATGTATAAGCTTTCCATTCTTTTCATATAAAGCAGAAGCTACATTGTCGGAGTATCCACGGTCTGCTGGGCAATTTAATGTGGTCTATAAAAAAGCTTCTTTCAGATCTCAAGAATTGAAAAGCAAGAATCCGGAAAAATCTTAAAAGATAAGGAAAGTGTTTAGGAAGAAAGGAAGGAGCGGCATTAATACGGTTCACTAGACTGTCTTCGGTATCTTTAATGGAAAGTAAAATTGATTTTTTAAATGGGACAGTCAAAAATCTTGCCACACTAATATATTGTCTTTATATAGTGACTTTTTTAAATAAAATTGGTATATTCTTAATCCTTTATATAAAAATTAATGCATTTACAAAATATTTTTCTATGCATGTAATACTAAAATAATATATGATTAAGTATTACGGCAGTGATACGGAAAGTAAGGAATGCAAGACAAAATGTTACAAAAATTATTTTATGCTATACACTCTATACATATATCTCTAACACTACAGTGGTTAAACGAATTTAAGATAGTGCTTTGAAAAGTATATTGTAGCTTATTCCAAATGGTATGGTCTGTTATCCTAAAGTCGCATGGTTGTATCTTCAAAAGCGAGAAAGATGCAGCAGTTTGAATTTCCCAAGAAGGTGGTAAATTTTCAAATCCCAATAAGGTGGTAAATTCATCATCATATTTTCTTCTTCTCATCCTGATTTTTCTTCTTATGCAGACAACATATCACATATGGGAAAATCATTTGTGTTTGATGAAATGTTCAAAGATCTTTACAAATAGAGCAAAATAGGCGCTCTAAAAGTTTTAATTCTAGTTCCAAAGACATTCTTTTTAAGTCAATTTCTTAAAATGTAATAACTTATATGTTCAACTGTGTCAAAAATATTGACTTATACATATTTATAACAGGAATACGATCAATTACAGTTGGATTGAAGTTGCTCATTTTCAGTGCTTATTTTTTATTTGCTTACTGGTAGATGTTTATAATGATGCCGATTAAGAAAAATATGTTTTCTTATTTTATGATTGTATAACTATTTTTTCAATAATTCTTAACCATTCAGAAATCGAATTTTAAATTGAGACAAATTGTTGAATGTTAAAAATACATTAGAATTCTTGAAAAATGTTTTTTGAGGGTAGTACTAAGATCCACATATTACAATAGTTTGAATTACGCCAAAACTAATGTGAAAATTTGAAGCAAAACGAAATTCAAGAAAACAGTATTTCGTGCATATGCAATTTGACGAATTAAAAATATATGTCGTCTGCTGTTTGTAAAATACACACATAACTAATATCTGTTACAAATATAGTCATAAAAATGCTCATATTTTCTGACCAAATAATGTTATTAGTCACTTATAGAATGACATTGTATACAGAAATTTATTAGACTGCTCAATGTTGCTTATGAAATATTTTACTATCATGTGAAATGCTTAACTATCCACTTCAATGTCATAAGTAGCATGAAAATCTGAAAATCGATTGTATGAAAGTAGCGGTCATTAAAGAAGATATGCCATTGAGGTCTAATGTTAGTCCAGAACAAGCCGTGCGAAAATGACGAATGATGATGAAGAATGATATTTTGCTTAGCGGACTGTACTTTGAAGAATATAATTTTTATAAGATTATATTTCGAAGATATTATCTATTTAACTGTAGAGAGGGTGTTGTTGAGACCCAGATCGTCCAACCTACCAGAAAGGTGTAAGGTAACTGTTTGGACGGCCGGGAAGTGTAGAGAGAGTGTGTAATTAACTAAATTTTATTTATTTATTATTATTATTATTATTATTATTATTATTATTGTTGTTATTATTATTATTATTATTATTATTATTATTATTAATGTAAATCATCTTATGTCGTGGGGCTGGGTAAATCTTGAATGTAATGTGTCTTAGATGAAACTGGAGACACATAGTGTTATGAATATATAACAGAAAACAATTTTCTTTAAATGAAACGGTCTCAGTCGCTTGACTTTTGAGAAAATTTTTGTAAACTTGGTTACAAAGTTGGCGTTGATGATAGATCGCGAACTTGGCAGCTTTTGGTGAATTCTAGAAGCTTCTCGCATTTTGTAGATTAACTAATAACTTAATGAGTTACGAGATTTTTACATAACTTTCTGCAGATGATATGGTATATAAGCTTGACAGAGTTATATTGGTTTGTTACCCGTATACGCGTAAAAGTATCTGTCAAATCTCAATGTATAATGTTTCTTATAATTATATATACCTTTTAATATGTTTTCTAAAACAATTCTGGTAAAAATATATAAATATATGAGACATATCTGCATCAACGTCTGCGCTATACGTCTGTAAGAGGTTATCGCTTAAGCCGACCGCCAGCTCACCCGGTAAAATGATTGCAGACATTATATCCGAATGTTTCATTGTCTATAAAGTTATCGGCGATTAAATGTTTGGATATAATATCTGCGGTAACTAGACATTAGATTGTCATATGTGGTCCGATTCATATGCACATTAGGATCAAAGTACTTCCTTATGTACCTTGTACCATCTTCACAATCAACACCCATCAACATTTTCCCATTCGAAATATTCGAAATGAATAATGTTTCACAAAAACTTCTATTCGAGTTCTAAGATGCTTTAAATGCGTTCTGCTGCCGAAAATCCGAATTCGAATTTTAGACCCAGTCACAATACTTTTACTATACATTATATGCATATAGGGAAAGCGTGCAAGTCATTTACAAGACATTAAAAATTGGCATGTAAATGTTTAATGTTAACTACTTTGAATAAGAATCCAACAATATAGAAAACAAAGTTAAAAGGAGCAAATAATGTAAAAAAATGCATTTCCCTTAATTATATTGAAAATTTTGAATTTTTTCCCAAAGTTTGATATGCTGAAAATGTGCTGTTTTCAAACATTGATTATTCAGAAATTACAAATACAATGGATTTATTTATTGCAACAAAATTATTATCAAACTACATTATGAATGATTATATTTGATTTTTAATTTCAATAAAATGTTTTTGGCAGTAAATATTAAGAATAGTAAAAAAATAAGGCTAAAAAAGTGCAGAAAAATTTTAAAAGTGTATAAACATTTTTTACAATTTTGCTTCTACAAGTGAATTAAATTCTCTATAAGGATTTAGCCGTTATAATAGTCAATATTATATAATTTTAAGGTATTATACTTCTTGCGGATGATCTTTACTCTAAGTGTAGTGATAGCAATAAGTTAGTGAGTGCCTGTGCGTAAAGGGTAAAAATTGCATATTTACAATGCACCAACTAGTATACCCTATAAGATTGTAATAAGAATGTTACTCTGGATTTAAACTAAATGTATATATATTAAAGTTTAAACTAGTTACAAAACATTTTCATGACTGAAAATGTTAAAATTTCAGCAATGCTTTTTAATATAACTTCAAATTACAATTCTAGCAAACGCGCCGAAGATATGCGTTTTAAAAGTATCAAGATGTTCTCTCTTGATTTGGAACACAGAAGTGTATTTTATTTCTTATCTGCATATGACAGCTCTGCAATATGTTACGTTCTGTGTTTCGAATATGCTTTCAAGATGAAAACTTTTGAAAATACAGCTTTAACAAAGAGACGACATTCTTGACGTTTCCTAATTCCTTTTCTAAATTTAGAGCTGGAAAATGTTTCCCGAAGTAAGTTTTTCTTACGTGTTGAAACAGCGCTTATAGTTTTTATTAAATATTGACTTTGAATCTTTATCAATTATTCATACCTTTTGATATTACTGTATAGATATTTATGTATGGAAATGTCAGAAATTTGTATTTTACTTATAATTAGAAAGAAATGTTAAACAAAAGACATAATTTTCTTTACTGTGTTAATATTTTAACAAGTAATATTTCAGCAATTCGTAGAGAGTCAGACATCCTTGATTTTAAACAATCGTTAAAGAATTTTATGTTTGTTACATTATACCATACCAACTATAATTTAGTCTAACTATAATTTGGTTTCAATTATATTTTTGATATAGTAGAGCACATTTTATGAGGTCCATATAACCTTTATTTATAATTTTCTTCTATTTTACGTTTTAAATTGTGAATTATTCTGCCCTAATAAACGTTTTTATTGGCGCGGTAAAAAAGACCAAACCATGACCGTGCAGATCAAGTTTCAGCGTTCCTGTTGCGGAAACATAATAAAGCTTTCAGCTCGATTGTAGAAAGGGGAGGATAAAAAATTCATTTATCTGTGTATGATAAGAAAAAAGGTCTATTACTGCAACTCTTCGGTCAAGATGAACTATTAAGTTACAAGATTGATTCTCTTGCGAAAAGTTCAGTTTAATAGTGAAAATAGGAAGTAGCAGAAGTAGTGCTCGAGTCTCCATACCAAAAACCGGTATCTTTGGTTTGGCATGTGTAAGAAATATGTGATTATTTTTGTGAGAATGCGAAGTTCGTCGGTATTACTAAGTCCAGAATTACATTTTTTTAGTTCAATCGACTAATGGACCTATGTGATAGTTTGTCTTTCAGAGTGTACAGAATATTTGTTTAACAAACCAGTAGCTGTCTCTGTTTAGTTCTGTAAATAAATAATTTGGTTTTGCAATCATAGTCCCTGTATAATATTTTCTTGCCCATTAGAG
The DNA here is from genome assembly GCA_951213105.1 of Amaurobius ferox. Taxonomy (NCBI): domain Eukaryota; kingdom Metazoa; phylum Arthropoda; class Arachnida; order Araneae; family Amaurobiidae; genus Amaurobius; species Amaurobius ferox. The sequence goes on along the minus strand of OX578134.1, from coordinate 2,963,787 downwards.
ACATTTTCGACGAGATCTAGAAAGTTTAGAATTGTGCCACATTCCATATGCAACCCACAGTACTTTACAAGTTGAAGGATAAATCTTTACGCCTCATTTTATAAACAAAAATGATTTCGTCTATAAAAATGGTTAACTTCGCTAGTTTTTTTAAATTGGTGTTTAATTGCAATTTCCTGATAAAATTTCCGTCAAAACTTCTGTTTTTACTTTCCTTATATACATAATGTATAGGAAAAGTATTGTGACGGGGTCAAAAATTCGAATTCGAGTTTTCGACGAGAGAGCACGTTTCAAGCACCCTTGATCACGCATCAAACATTTTTGAAGTGATGTCTGTGTGTGTGTGTGTGTGTCTGTGTGTGTCAGTGAGACTGTGGAGACAATAACTGACGAACGAATAGACCGATTCAAACCAAATTGGGCACAAAAATCACAATCCGTAATCACTGGAAGCCTATTGTTTTTATACGCAATCGAATGTTCAGAACCTCCCTAAATTTTCGAATGAAATTTTGAAAAAATCGTCAAAAAATCAAAACCACTAATAAAGTTACGAAAATAGACATTTCTTAGATAATTTTTTATTAGAAAACGATTGACATAAATTTTAGAACGCTAACATGAACCGTTCTTGAGATATTGTACATTTTTCAAAAAAATATCAAAAAGTCATATAAAATTTAAAAAAATATTTCCTATTGAGAAACATGTTCACTTTTCACATGTAATACCATGCAATAAATTAGATGACATCATTCTCGTGGATCTAGCTCGTTCCATTCATGAAAAAATATACTTTGCGTAATACTTTTGAATTTGAACGCCACTCGTTATTTATCTGTTGTAAGAATAATTAATTTCTTCGTCCATAACGCTTGGCGAGATTTTGGCGACGAATTTGGCGGAATGTCGTCAACTTGGCGAGTTTTTGAAATGTTGCCAAATTAACGAAAATCTCGCCAAATGGTTAAAGTGGCGCTAAATCAATGAAGATGACGACTAATTGTCGAAAATTCAATATCTTGGAAATAATATTAGTATCTACTATAGGAACAACCTATCTTTTTAATGTAAAAGTAGTAAATTCATTACATTATATAAGGAAAGTAATGTGTTGTCCACATCAGATTTTTTTAGGATATTTTTAACATCTTAGGGCGTGGAACAATTTTGGAAAATAAAATGGAGAAGTATGAAACGGAAGTATGTAACGGAAATAAAATCATATTATTACGAATATTGAATAAAAAACCATTGTTAGAATTTAAAGTCTGAGCCATGACGACAAATTCAATTACCTTGCTGCAAAAATTAGTGAAATATCGCCACATTAGCAGAGTTTATGGAGTTCTGAAAATTTTTAATTTTGCAGATTAGCTAAGATTTTCACGAATTACGCGCTTTTTAAAGAAATTGCCACAGTTCGTCATCGTTCAGTTGGGTTGCAGATGTAATACCATTTGAAATATTTATCGAATTTCAATTCGAAACCCAATATGTTTAATTTCTTCTGAATATATAAACATTTTAATTTCTAATTTAAAATTGTTTTAATAGAAACGCTAAACCCCCTCCTCCACCACACACAAATTCTGTATCTGCGACATCTGCTCGATATTGTTAGTTTACGTCTATTGCTTGCGCCAACTGCATGCACGGCTGTTGGAGTTACTGCACATTTCATTCCGATGTTTGATTGTAGATTACTTCGTCGTTTGTGGTCCAAATCGGACGAAATAAATTGTATTCTATTCATTTATTAAAACAGTGTAACATAACATTTTAAACACTATATAAATGAAAAGAATAGCATAAAATAAAATAAATCATATTCAATTATTTCCCTGTATAAGGTGAGGTCCACTTAATTGGGTGAAGGATATTTGAATGCCCCGTCTATGTGCATAGTATATTGTGAATTATATAGTATATGTGTGCATAGTATATAGTATATTGTGAGTGCATAAAAGCTGACACACCATTCTCGTGAATTTGAGCTTTAGTGTTGGAAGACATGACAAGACAAGTGATAAATCAAACTTGGAAATCTCCTATTCTTTCCTGTATATTTCGAAACATAATAAATAGTAGTAATGTATTATGTATAGTATTAATCATTATTAAAAATATGATAAATATATAATGTAATCATTATTTGTAATAAATTACCACAAATTAATCATTTTACATTCGTTATCTTTAAACTAGTATATAAACAAGAGGGGTATTAATAATATTTATATGTGTGTCCAATTCTTCTCAAACCCCTCTTAATCGGATAAAATTGATTGGGACCAAGTGTATGTAATTAACTGTATCTTATACCATCATAGCACTTCCCTATTCGATATATGAAAGAAAGACGTTTTTCACATCAATCTATAACGAATAACAGATTAACTCAAAGTTTTTATTTATAACTCTTTGAACATTACCCATTTTGTAAGTTTTGCTACCTGAAAAATACTCATATGTACTGAAATGGCTAAATCATTAGTCATGAAAAAATACTATTAATATTCTTGACTAAAATGGCATGACGTTGATAGCCATTAAAGTTTCTCTTTTAGATAATGAATAAGCTTTCTGTTTTCATATTTAGTTTATATATACCACTGATTTCATTTCAGAACGTGTCGTTATCCCATTCTTTAAACAGGTCTCGGAAAACTAGTTAAGTTAATGAGAGAGATAGAAGCATGAGAAAGAAAATATGTTATAAAGTTTTAGATTTAATATATATATATATACATATATATATATAAAGAAATACAATCCCAAAAAGTATGAAATATATAGGGGTCGCAATCCCCCTTGACCTTTCTGCAACCCTGTAAACACAATCATTCCACCTATATATTTTCTTTTTTCATTTTAAATCTTATATATATATATATATATATGTATATATATATATATATATATATATATATATATATATATATATATATATATATATATATATATATATATATATATATATACCATAATTCTACAAAGACAGACGATTTAACAAATGAGAGGGATTAATTCATGAATAACACCTGACATCAGCTGACTTCTGTTCAACGTAACAGTTAAGTTTGAAATCCATGGTAATTATTATTTAACAAATAGGGAACGAAAATTAACTGCTAAAAATATTAGAAACGGGTTCCATGTGACACAAAAATTTAATTCAGCTATTTTAAAAACATTGATTCATTCTTCAATTTTGAATTATGCTGAAGAGATTTACATCTTATAATTAAATGTATTGTAGTGTTGTCTAAAAGATACAGTGGATAAGCATAAAAATTAAATCTGTGGAGAGTAGTTAGTGTAGTATGGAATAAAGGCGAAATTTCTCGGACAGACGATATTATGGATTGAGTAAATACCATGCTATTCATAGTGTAGATACCGGCTTACAGAATATTCAAAAATATTTTAATGTGGCTGTCCTAAAATAATTCTTTAGGATACCTTTTATTCAATTTCCTAATTATCATTCGTATGCACAGTTTGGTTATATATCATGTGGTTATATATCGACAGTGTGGTTAGGGTCTTGTACAAACATTAACCGAATAAGCAAGAAGAACGCTGACTGTGTAATTATACGGCTTTACTTTTAATAATTTTCAATTTGATATCAGGATAAATGGCATTCAAAATTTTGCCATGGATTTACACAAAGCTGATTGACTTTGATAAAGCTGTAAGTGATTTCGTTATATAGTTTTATAGAATTATATTAATTTATGGATGTATATGTTATAGATGTATATTAATTATTACTTTCCTTATATACATAATGTATAAGGAAAGTACTGTGACGGGGTCGAAATTCGAATTCGAGTTTTCGATGAGAGAGCACGTTTCAAACATCCCTGATCACGAATCAAACATTTTTGAAGTGATGTCTGTGTGTGTGTGTGTGTCAGTGGGCCTGTGGAGACGATAACTGACGAACGAATGGACGGATTTGAACCAAATTTGGTACAAAAATCACAATCCATAAACACTGGAAGCCTATTGTTTTTATACGCAATCGAATGTTCAGAACCCCCTAAATTTTCGAATGAAATTTTGAAAAAATCGTCAAAAAATCAAAACCACCAATAAAGTTACGCAAATAAGCATTTCTTATGTAATTTTTCATTATAAAACGATTGACATAAATTTTAGAACGCTAACACGAACTGTTCTCGAGATATTGTACATTTTTCAAAAAAATATCAAAAAGTCATATAAAATAAAAAAAAATATTTCCTACTGATAAATATGTTCGCTTTTCATATGTAATACCATGCGATAAACTGGGTGACATCATTCTCGTGGATCTAGCTCGTTCCATTCATGAAAAAATATACTCTGAGTAATACTTTTGTATTTGAACGCCAATAGTCATTTATCTGCTGTAAGAATAACTTATTTCTTAGTGCATAACGCTTGGCGAGATTTTGGCGACGAATTTGGCGGAATGTCGCCAACTTGGCGATTTTTTGAAATGTTGCCCAATTAACGAAAATCTCGCCAAATGGATTAAAATGACGCTAAATCAATGAAAATAACGACTAATTGTCGAAAATTCAATGTTTTGGAAAGAATATTAGTATCTACTATAAGGAAAACCTATTTTTTTACTGTAAAAGTAGTAAATTCATTACATTATATAAGGAAAGTCATGTGTTGCCCACATCAGATTATTTATAAATCATTGTTTAAAATAAAAATTGAAACTAAATAATGAAGCTGTGGAATATTTTAAAAGGTTTGAATGCTATATATAACTTTATAATAAATGTATGTATACCTTTTTTACTTTCCTTATATACATAATGTATAAGGACAGTATTGTGACGGGGTCGAAAATTCGAATTCGTGTTTTCGACGGGAGAGCACGTTTCAAGCATCCCGGATCACGAATCAAACATTTTTAAGGGGATGTCTGTGTGTGTGTGTGTCAGTGAGTCTGTGGAGACGATATTTCACGAACGAATGGAACGATTCGAATGAAATTTGGTACAAAAATCACAGTCCATGAATACTGGAAGTCTGTTGTTTTAAGACGGAATCGAATGTTTAGAACACCCTAAATTTTCGAATGAAATGTTTAAAAAATCATCAAAAATTCAGAACCTTTAATAAAGTTACGCAAATAGACATTTCTTATGTAATTTTTTCTTAGAAAACGATTCACATAAACTTTAGAACGCTAACACGAACCGTTCTTGATATATTGCACATTTTTCAAATAAGTTTATCAAAATATCCCTTAAATTAAAAATATATATATTAACTGTTGAGAAACATGTTTACTTTTCATATGTAATATCATGCGATTAATTGGGTGACATCATTCTCGTGGATCTAGTTAGTTCCATTTATGAGAAAAGATACTTTGAGTATTACATTTGTATTTTAACGCCACTAGTTATTTATCTGCTATAAGAATAATTTATATCTCCAGCCATAACGCTTGGCGAAATTTTGGCGTCGAATTTGGCGGAATGTCGCCACCTTGGCGACTTTTTAAAATGTTGCCAAATTAACGAAAATCTCGCCAAATGGATAAAAATGACACTAAATCAATGAACATGGCGACTAATTGACGAAAATTCAATATCTTGGATAGAGTATAAATATCTACTATAAGAAAAACCTATTTTTTTATTGTAAAAGTAGTAAATTCATTGCATTGTATAAGGAAAGTCATGTGTTGCCCACATCAGATTTTTATTATTAAGAACATGGACCACGCAATTTACCTATTAGTATTGAGTAATTATAAGCATGGTCGGGGAAGGATATCTTCAGAATGAAGATACCCACCCATAACACAGCAGCTTGGTCCTCATCCCCGATCGTCCTGTATTAATTGAGATCTCTGAAAAATAACAGTGGAAGAATATATGTATAGATGGCGGGGAAAAGCACACAAGTCAAAAATTTCAAATTTTTATAAAACGCATAATTGGTTTAAGATACTTATGATCTTTGTTGTGGACAAAGCACCTAAGTCAATTGGGAGATTAAGATGTTAAGAAAGAAAGCATAAAACACCTAATAAAGTTTACAGGAATATAATAATAATATCAGTGGAGTGATAAAATATAAGTCAAGAAAAGTTATTATTTGAGATAGCTCTCTGTATAACTTTTTGTATCTAAGCAAATATGTTGCTCCGTTTAAGACAAAATTTTATTTAACAGTAAGTTTAAAAAAACATATATATAAATGATATTATAATTAAATCACATTAAATTATAAAAGTACTTAAAATTGAACTGATGACAATGATATAGCTGCAAGTTACAAGCAAAACTCCTGTGTTTTTTTAATAATGTATTTCATCGCTGAAAAAATGCCTCTTGAATTCAAATCGATAGTTGTATCCCAGACAGCTTACAGACCCTAATGCAACTCTCTGTCCTCATGATCTGACTTGCGAGCAAATAGATGATCGAGATTACAAGTTTCTAGCCCTAGATTACGTTGTCAGTATCGCCATTGTAATTGAAGAACTTGATTACAGGTTTTCAGGAGGATTGTCAGGGAGGAGGTGTAATATATAAGAGACCAGTGTCAGAAAAATACGAAAAACTTACATCCGAACATAATAGTTTTTTTCATAAAATATGTGCATATTTCAAATTTTTATACAAATAAGGTGACAGAACTTTGATTTATGCAATAAACTGAATTTTAAGTATCATTTATTACTAACGTAGAAAGAAAAGACATGATTACTCATATTATTTCTTTAATGAAAAGAAAGATTGAAATCCATATATAAAGAAGAAAAGTTTGTATGTATGTATGTATGTATGTATGATCCAACATCACGGGAGAACAGCTGAACCGAATTTGATGAAATTTGGTGAGTAATCTTGAAATAGTCCAAGTTAAAATTTAGTTTATGTTTCGAGTTTCTATCACCAGGGGTTGTCGCGATATTAATGAAAAATTAAACTTTCTTTTATCTCATCATCACGGGAGAACAGCTGCACCAAATTTAATGAAAATATATGGGTAGCTTTGATATAGCCCCTCATAAATTCAGTCTAAGTTTCGAGTTTCTAAGGCTAGGAGTTGTCGAGATATTAATACAAAACGAAACTTTTTCTTAGGAGTTGGAAATCGTTGGTTTAAAACATGAAAATTAATTAAATCTCTGAGTTTTGTTATTAGCTAGCAGCGATTACGCGGTATTGTACGGACTTTAAGATGCATAACTCTGATAAAACTACACCGGAAAATATAGGGCCGTGAATCTTATATATTGTGTTTCACTGTGAAAGAAGTAAAGTCATTGCATTATATAAGCCACTAGCAGCATCAGAAACAATCTGCCTCATAAAATGCTGATAATTAAATAACCATTTTCAACACTTTTCAACATAGTTGAAAAGTGTTTATAACTTTGTTCATTCTGTCTGTCTATCTGTCTGTCCGTTAGCCCAATAACTGCCGTAAAAATGACTTTATCAAAATTACATTTTAGTATGTTGTTCAGACTGTCTGTGGGACCTATTTGAATATAAATGAATAATATGACCCAATTAGTTTTGGATTATACCCGGGTTGAAAAAATGAAATTCATTGAACCCTATGGGACCTAATTTTTTAAACATTTTTAAGCGAATTTAAAATTCCCAAATTGCTTTGAAAGTTTTAGGAAATACTCAAATTATCCCGTTAAATATACAAAAAAATGTTCAGCAAAATATATTCAGTAGTTCTTTTAAATAACAATTAAAATAATAATTAAACCCATTATTTGAAGGTATCACGTGACCATTATAGGAAGGGATCACGCGACCCACTTCAAAATAAAATATGGCATAAATCTTGTGTCAAAATCGTAATTTTTAAAATTATTTTTAATTTATATTTAGTGTCGTATACGTCCTAAAACCGCTTTACTTTTGCTTAATTTCTGTGCATCTGTATTCTGAAACATTACAATTACAATATATTTGAGTTTAAATGATCAACACCATCCATATTGTGTCAAACTTGTGATTTTTAAAGTTCTTTTGAATTTAAATTTAGTGTTGTATCCGTCCTAAAACCGCTTTATTTTTGCTTAATTGCTGTGCACCTGTATTCTGAAACAACACAATTACAATATAGTTGAGTTTAAATGATCATCAATCTTTGATTATTTCTACAACGAAACCTCATTTTTACTTATGGAGAATGAAAACTGATTACGCTTCAAGATGAGTTGTATAATAATTACTGAATTTCTTTAACGCCAAATTAGAGAACGCCAAATTGTTACATAGAGAAGCAAACGATGTAATGGCAGACTTCTTCGATGAAGTTTTATGCATAGATTTAAATTACTTTAGCCTTCATGGTTTTAAGTTTTTAAGTAGAATAAATTATTATGGTACTGTGATGAAGGTAATAAAAATATATGAATGAAATATTTACAGCTTTTACACAGAGAGCCGGGCTCCCGCCGTCCAAACTGTTACCTTACACCTTTCTGGTAGGTCGGACGGTCTGGATCTCAAAAGAGAGCCAGGCGATTTTTATTTCGATGACGTCATTTGAATCAAGTTCTTTTTTTTCGATGAAGTTTTACATTTTCAAATATAATTAATTATTGCAGTATTGTGATATATTACCGCTGAATGTATCGCATTTTAGAGATGGTTAAATAAAATTAAAGTTGGAAAGTGTTTCAAAATCAATGCTTTATGCATGATTGATCTTTCTTGTGATTTCTTAATACTTTTCGTTGTTGAGTAAACCTGTGAGAAATAAACCATGGTGATAGTTTCCATTTAAATTCATATTTCAAACTTGCGATATTCAAAAGTGACTAATACGTTCAATAAACTCCCACAAAACTCAGAGATTTAATTTATTGTCACGTTTTAGACCAAATATTTCCAATATTTTTCGTTGGGAATCATATAGTTAGAGAGTAGAACTCTTAGGAAAAAGTTTCGTTTTTTATTAATTTCCCGACAAACCCTGAACTTAGAAACTCGAAACTTGGACTAAATTTATGGGTGGCTACCCACCATATTTCATTACATTCGGTTCAGCCGTTCTCCCGTGATGACGAGACAAACGGAAGTTTTGTTTATCACTAATATCTCAAGAACTACTCGTTGTAGAAACTCGAAACGTAGACTAAATTTTAAGTGGAGCTATTTCGAAACTACCCACCAAATTTCATCAAATTTGGTTCAGCCGTTCTCCCGTGATATTGGATCATACGTACATACATACCTTTCTTCTTTATATATATAGATGACATAGGAAAGAATATTCCTCATAAATTGCTGATAATTAAATAACCAGTTTGATTTCTTAATACTTTTCGTTGTTGAGTAAGCTTGTGAAAAATAAACCATGATAATAGAGCTTCCATTTAAGTTCATATTTCAAACCTGTAATTTTCGAAAGTGACTAATACGTTCAATAAACTCCCACAAAACTCAGAGATTTAAATTAATTTATCTTTAAAAACAACGATTCCCAACCTTTCGCGTTGGGAATCATGGAGTTAGCGAGTAGAACCCCTAGGAAAAAGTTTCGTTTTCCATCAATGCCTCGACAACCCCTGGTTTCAGAAACTCGAAACTTGGGCTACATTAAATTCAGTTCAGCCGTTCTCCCGTGATGGTGAGACAAACGAAAGTATGGTTTCTCACTAATATCTCGAGAACCACTGGTCGTAAAAACTTGAAACATGAACTATATTTTAAGTGGGGCTATTTCAAGACTACCCACAAAATTTCATCAAATTCGGTTCAACCGTTCTTCCGTGATGTTTGATCATACATACATACATACATACACACATACATACATACATATATACATACTTTTTTTCTTTATATATATAGATAGCTGCTTTAGGCGTGCCTATATGTTTCGGTGGCCTATATGCCTATATGCCCCTATGTATTCACAGCCCTATATGTTCCTGTGTAATTTTTGTCAGAGTTTTGCATCGTAAATCCTGAGCAACGGCGGGTAATCCCTGCTAGTTATAGCATAAAACACAAATGCATGCAGCTATAATGAATATGAATGTTCCTAGATATATTCTGTATGGTTACTTTAAAGCTACAAAGTTACTGACAAATTCAATATTAAATTTTATTTACCATTAAAATTAATGTCTAACGTTAAACATGTTAATGCCATTTTCTCTCAAAATATTTCAAGTAATTTTCAAACTTTTTAGAAAGATAATGGAGTGTAGTAACGATTACGTCTTGGCTCATAATAGGAGTCCCGGGTTCGACTCCTTCTCTGATTGATTTCACATTATATAGGCACATTACATAGGCACATTATATAAGCAGCTAAATATAAATCTAATATTCTATAATTTTACTAAGTGACCCAAATATGGGCACTACACCTAATAGAGCACTGTTGTTAAAAAGACGCAGGTATTCATCAATTATCTATCTCCCACATTTTAAAAAGACCAACAGAAAAAATGCTTTAAATTATCAAGCTGTAAGACCGGGAAATCGCTTTTTCCAGAAAAAAAAGTACCCAAGCATGAAGCAGCTGGCAAGTCCAAACCAGCAGCTAAGACGAAACCAGTACCCAAACCTAAACTCAAGACAAATGTAATATCAACTGTTGCAGCTCAGCCGTCCTGCAGTGGTGTATCCAGCTCAAAAGAGTCCTGCTGTTGTGTACTCTGTCATAAAAACGAACAATTAGACATGATACAGAGTAATACGTGCCGTATTTGAGTACATGAAGAATGTTGTGGCCTTACAAGTAAGGAGAAATTTTATGTTTTTTCATGTCCATCTTGTGCCAACTCTGAAAGTTTTACGTTGATTTAAGGTTTTTTTTTCAGCATAATTCCCAAGGACGCCCATATTAGGTGCAAAGGTTCCAAATATGGACATAGGTTCCCAACATGGACGCTGTCCACTATTAGCACCTATTTGATGCACCTATCTGATGATCCCCTGTAAGGAGAATATATCCACCAATTTTCAAATTTGTATCTTCTAAAACAAACATTATAATAATTAAAATGCTTAGGGGTGCCCATATTTGGGTCACTTACCTTATATCTTACGTAGTGGAGTGGCCGGTTTTGCCTTTCCGGTGTGTTGGGGTTGCCTGATGTTCCGCGTCCGAGCTGGGGGGCAGTTTCTCTTCCAGGCCCGGGGATTAATGCCTTATAAACTCTAGGGTTAGGGCCCTCGGTCTGGGTTTGCACTATATTTTACGGCTAGCATCGTGCAGATATTGTAGCTCTCACTCGTAAAAGTATATACATTTAGGCTTTAATTCGTAAATCCATTACGAGCCAAATATGGTCTTGTATGTAACACGATTTGAGGCAGTCTAGGAGGCTCGTATCAAGATTTAAACTATTATTTTTTTCAGCAATTAAAATTAAGTTTACCAGTTTACCAGTAGGAATGATGTAAAATACTTTCCTTATACATTATGTATATAAGGAAAGTAATAGCCGGTCCAACTACATATTGTTGCTTTTGTATTTAGTGGGAAACAATAACACAAAATACGGCTTTTTAACGATGTCTTTTAACGATTATAATATACATACAACATTTTTTGAAAATCGCTCGATTCTCGAGATATATCGCACTCCCTGCCAAAAATCAATGTAGAAAATGGTTTTTATTTATTTCTGGTGAAAAGTCATACTTTTTAATGTTACAAAAAATGTCAAGAACGTGTCACCCGGGTTCGAGACCCGCCGCTGCAAAAACTGTCGCCGCGTTCACACGGAGAACAATCACGTTAAACATGTTGGTCCGTAAGTCCTTCCGAGAGGTTTACGGTAGGGGAAGAAGGGTACGCTCCCTGTGGATGCCTTCCCCCATTGGGTTTCGGTGTAAATTGGGTAACACATCCCGGCCGTCCAAACATATACCCTATAACTTTCTGGTATTTCGGACGGTCTGTATCGAAAAAGAAGAACGTGTGAAATGTATCAAACGTGTTACGTGTTAATTATTATTTCAATAGTGACCAATGTCACTATGCTATTGTGTCACTCACTTTGAAAGGATTATTTAGTTTAAAAATGGCAATTTTGTTAAAAATGTTATACACATCCGTATATATATTATACACTATAAATATTATACAAATATTGTATACTTATAAATATTATACACGTCCTGTAAATACACTTACGTAAATTCAATGTACTATACACACACGTATTATACACGTCCGTATTATTTTACTTATATCCATAATGTATAAGGGAAGTATTGTGACGGAGTCGAAAATTCGAATTCGAGTTTTCGACGGGAGAGCACGTTTCAAGCATCCCTGATCACGAATCAAATCTGTGTGTGTGTGTGTGTGTGTGAGTGTGTGTGTGTGTCAGTGAGACTGTGGTGACGATAACTGACGAACGAATGGACCGATTCGAACCAAATTTGGTACAAAAATCACAATCCGTAAACACTGGAAGTTTTTATACGCAATCGAATGTCCAGAACACCCCTAAATTTTCGAATGAAATTTTGAAAAAGTCGTCAAAAAATCAAAACCACTAATAAAGATACGCAAATAGACATTTCTTATGTATTTTTCATTAGAAAACGATTGCTATAAATTTTGGAACGCTAACATGAACAGTTCTGGAGATATTGCACATTTTTCAAAAAAATTATCAAAATGTCATATAAAATAAAAACAAAATATTTTCTGTTGCGAAACATGTTTACTTTTCATATGTAATATCATACGATAAATCGGGTGACATCATTCTCGCGGATCTAGCTCGTTCCATTCATGAAAAAAGATACTTTGAGGGGCATTTTTGTATTTGAACGTCAATAGTCATTTATCTGCTGTAAGAATAATTTATTTCTTCGTCTATAACGCTTGGCGAGATTTTGGCGACGAATTTGGCGGAATGTCGCTAACTTGGCGACATTTTGAAATGTTGCCAAATAAACGAAAATCTCGCCTAATGGATAGAAATGACGCTAAATCAAAAAATTTACGACTAATTGTCGAAAATCCAATATCTTGGAAAGAATATTATTATCTGCCATAAGAAAAACCTATTTTTACTTTCCTTATATACATAATGTATAAGGAAAGTATTGTGACGGGGTCGAAAATTCGAATTCGAGTTTTCGACGGGAGAGCACGTTTCAAGCATCCCTGATCACGAATCAAACATTTTTGGAGCGATGTCTGTGTGTGTGTGTGTGTGTGTGTGTGTGAAAGTATGTGTGTATGTGTGTGTGTGTGTTAGTGAGTCTGTGGAGACGATAACTGACGAACGAATGGACCGATTTAAACCAAATTTGGTACAAAAATCACAATTCGTAAACACTGGAAGCCTATTGTTTTCATACGCAATCGAATGTTCGGAACCCCCCTAAATTTTCGAATGAAATTTTGAAAAAATCGTTAAAAAATCAAAACCACGAATAAAGTTACACAAATAGACATTTCTTATGTAATTTTTAATTAGAAAACGATTGACATAAATTTTAGAACGCTAACATGAACCGTTCTCGAGATATTGCTCATTTTTCATAAAAATTATCAAAAAGTCATATGAAATTAAAAAAAAAATATTTCCTATTGAAAAACATGTTCACTTTTCATATGTAATACCATGCGATAAATTGGATGACATCATTCTCGTGGATCTACCTCGTTCCATTCATGAAAAAGATACTTTGAGTAATACTTTTGTATTTGAACGCCAATAGTCATTTATCTGCAGTAAGACTAACTTATTTCTTTGTCCATAACGCTTGGCGAGATTTTGGCGACGAATTTGGCGGAATGTCGCCAACTTGGCGACTTTTTGAAATGTTGCCAAATTAACGAAAATCTCGCCAAATTGATAAAAATGACGCTAAATCAATAAAAATGACGACTAATTGTCGAAAAATATTAGGTAAAAATATTAAAAATATTAGTATCAACTAAAAATTTTAGTATCGACTATATAAAAAAAAATATTAGTATAAATATTAGTATCGACTATAAAAACCTATTTTTTTTTACTGTAAAAGTAGTAAATTCATTACATTATATAAGGAAAGTCATGTGGTGCCCACATCAGATTTTTTTTACTGCAAAAGTAGTAAATTCATTACATAATATAAGGAAAGTCATGTGTTGCCCACATCAGATTTCATACATAATGTATAAGGAAACTGTTGTGATGGGTGGAAAATTCGAATTCGAGTTTTCGACGGGAGAGCACGTTTCAAACATCCCTGATCACGAATCAAACATTTTTGAAGTGATATATGTGTGTACGTGTGTGTGTGTGTGTGTAAAAGTATGTGTGTGTGTGTGACAGTATGCGTGTGTGTGTGTGTCAGCGAGTCTTTGGAGACGATAACTGACGAACGAATGGACTGATTCGAATGAAATTTGGTACAAAAATCACAATCTAAAAAAACTGGAAGTCTATTGTTTTTAAGCGTAATCGAATGTCCAGAACCCCCCTAAATTTTCAAGTGAAATTTTGAAAAAGCCGTGAAAAAATCAAAACCGCTAATAAAGTTACGCAAACAGTCATTTCTTATATAATTTTTCATTAGAAAACGATTAACATAAATTTTAGAACGCTAACATGAACCGTTCTCGAGATATTTCAGATTTTTCAAAAAAAGTATCAAAAAATCATATAAAATAAAAAAAAATATATTTCCTATTGAAAAACATGTTCAATTTTCATATGTAATACCATGCGATAAATTTGGTGACATAATTCTCGTAGATCTAGCTCGTTTCATTCATGAGAAAAGATAATTTGAGTAATACTTTTGTATTTGAACGCCAATAGTCCTTTATCTGCTATAAGAATAACTTATATCTCCGTCAGTAAAGCTTGGCGAGATTTTGGCGACGAATTTGGTGGAATGTCGCTAACTTGGCGACTTTTTGAAATGTTGTCAAATTAACGAAAATCTCGCAAAATGGATTAAAAAGACGCTAAACCTATGAAAATGACGACTAATTGTCGAAAATTCAATATCTTGGAAAGAATATAAGTATCTACTATAAGAAAAATCTATTTTTTACTGTAAAAGTAGTAATTTCATTGCATTATATAAGGAAAGTCATGTGTTGCCCACATCAGATTTTTTTGATTTGCAAATACTAAGGGCTCCTCCCCTGCTCGCTGACGCTTACCAACTCCCGTAACTCGCTTTACGAGCTGGGGGGGCATTTCGCTTTCTATTTACCGACGAACGTTGAACCTTCCTGAGCTCATTCGTTCCGCCTGATACTTAGGCGGATTACGCCTGTAGAGATCGTCCTATGTGCTCACTAACCCCAGAACTCGCTTCGCTAGCTATATGGCGCTTGTTCTTAATACAATGACAAAAATTCGTGTCACTTTTGATTAAATGAATAATTTGAATATTACTTCTTTTGAAATGGTAACAGCGTTATTATTATTCGATTGTAACTAAGTCACCATGCCATTTTAAGTCATCATGCCATATGTCCGTGTAAGTTTTGACGGAAAATATCTCTATTTTAAAAGGATTTGGTCCGTTGTGTGGTTTCAACAAAAGTCCATACACATTTTTTTTTACTCTAAAACTAACGGTCGATTTAATTTAATGCTGTTGAAGTTAAGTAAATAATTGTTTAGCACATGTACAACTATGTACAATATTGAATTTGAACATAAATGAAATGGATGAAAATGTACAAAAATAACTTTTTCAACCATTGAGTAAATTCATAATGTGCGTATACTTATGAAGATACACATATAATTAAAAAACTATCAAGATCCAAATATTTTTATAAAATAAACTATTCATTTTGAATGATTTTACAGAGTCATTTATTTTATACGTTAATATTTCTATTTCATTTTGCTCGAGAAACGAATTATCTCCCTGAACGAAAGAACTCACATTATTATAAAAATGTGTTTTTATTAAGATAAAAATCCACATTCGCAAAATATATATAATTTGATTATTTGTTTGAAGCAACGCGGAAATCTGATTTTGAAGTTTATTCTTGGGCGTATTTTTCAAAAGCGGACGTCAACCACGTTCAATAAATGTATTATTTTACGAGCTACTTATTTTGTCAATCACTTTTATTTTTGCAAGCAACTTTATTTATAATTAAGATTTTTCTACCAAATGCTAATGTATTTAATTATCATTCATGTCTTAAACATTTATGCGTGTAGCTAAAAAGCTAAAAAGCCAGGGCACAATAACATCTTCATTAAAATTTTATAGGTACTAATAACCCATTTTTAGACGTACTAAGTGGAGGTAAAACGATGTTTATTTTAAGCGTATTGTAATTGAATTATTGTGAAAAAATATCTGCTATGAAAGAAATATTTTTATCGCTATATGTTTAAATATTTAATATAAAGTTAACAAAAATTACTGTTTTCTAATTTATAAATATGAATATAACACTAAGTTATGTTTATGAACGATATAGTATAAATTGAACAATATGTTTAGAATGGTATATAGAATAATATTGATAGGTATTACAAAAAATGTAAAATCATAAAAAAGTGTATAGTATATCATCACCTTGGATTGACTGCTCTAAGGCTCACAACAAATTCTTGGATCATTTTCTTAGACTATATAGATTAAAATTTGAAATTTATGCATATAACTAGTAAGTGTTCGCTAAAAATCACAGGAACATTTGCATTCACTAAAGTTAAGAAATACAAAAAATATTTTAAGTTTGATTATATAATGACAAATATATCGTCAGAAAAAATGTTTTATAAAGTACTATCAATCTCAGTAAAACGACTTAAAAAAGCCTGATGTATGTAGCACATGACTTTCCTTATATAATGCAATGAGTTTACTACTTATACAGCAAAAAAAAATAGATTAGCGACAATTCCACTTAATTGGCCGCCAAAATCTCTCTAAGCGTTATTCACGGAGAAATAAATTATTCTTACAGCAGATAAATGACTACTGGCGCTCAAATACAAAATTATTATTCAAAGTATCTTTTTTCATGAATGGAACGAGCTAGATTCACAAGAATGATGTCACCAAATGTATCGCATGGTATTACATATGAAAAGTAACATGCTTCTTAATAGGAAATATTTTTTTTACTTTATATGACTTTTGATAATTTTTTTGAAAAATGTGCAATAATTTGAGAACGGTTCATGTTAACGTTCTAAAATTTATGTCAATCGTTTTCTAATGAAAAATTACATAAGAAATGTCTGTTTGAGGTAACTTTATTAAAGGTTTTTATTTTTTGACGATTTGTTTAAATTTCACTCGAAAATTTAGGGGAGTTGTGAACATTCGATTGCGTATAAAAACAACAGACTCGCAGTGTTTACGGATTGCAATTTTTGTACCGAATTTCGTTCGAATCGGTCCATTCGTTCGTCAGTTATCGTCTCCACAGACTCACTGATATACACACACACACACACACACACAAATATACTTCACACACACACAGACATCACTTCAAAAATGTTCGATTCGTGATCAGGGATGCTTGAAACGTGCTCTACCGTCGAAAACTCGAGTTCGAATTTTCGACCCCTTCACAATACTTTCCTTATACATTATTGTATATAAGAAAAGTAATTATACAGTTCGATGTTTGCTGAAAGTGTAAATAACTTTCGAAATAAGGAAACGTTCTCAGGTTAGAGTGGTTACATAAACTATATTTTCAAACAAAAGTGAGATACTTTTACGTTTCTCTGAAATATTTGGCATATATTCGTGAGACAAATTTGAATCCTTCCACTGAACATCAATTTGTTTTCATAAATTCATTTTCTATTACAATAAATCAGTTTTGCAATTCTAAGGCTAGTACCAGAGAGCTGGATACAGTTAAGCCTTGTATATTTTCTTTCTTAAGCTAGGTGTACATCGCCTGAAATGACCGGAGGGTGATGACGGAAGTACAAGTGACGGTTAAGTGTAACTATGCGCATAAGGAGAATTTTCTATGAATATATGAAACTTTTACTCAGGTTTAAGATTTAATTAATCAGCTGAACGTATAAAATAAGATAGACATGCCACCTATAAAGTGTTATTAATTTAATAATATATTTTAAATGGATAGAATTTCTTATTTTATTAAATTCGAATAACTTAAGCAAACCTAAATTTTCGATCACGCGTTATATCCAATAAAGAGCAGAGTGTGTGCGTGCTTGTGTGTGTGAAATGCACACACTTGAATTATGTTGTTTGATAGATCTAGAGCGAAAAGGCTCTACTAGCAATGGACGAATTAAGATTTATAACCAGAGAGTCAAACAGAAAAAACATTGTAGTCAGACTTTTAAATGCATAAATAAAAAAAAAACTCTGATGTGGACAGCATATGACTTTCCTTATATAATGCAATGAATTTACTACTTTTAGAGTAAAAAAAAAAATATATATTATTTTTATAGTAGATATTTATATTCGTTCCAGGATATTGAATTTTCGTCAAAGAGTCGTCATTTTCATTGATTTAGCGTCATTTTTATCCATTTGCTTAGTTTTTCGCTAATTAACCAACATTTAAAAAAGTCGCCAAGTTGGCGACATTCCACCAAATTCGTTACCAAAATCTCACCAAGCGTTATGGACGGAGAAATAAGTTATTCTTACAGCAGATAAATGACTATTAGCTTTCACATACAAAAGTATTACACAAAGTATCTTTTTCATGAATAGAACGAGCTAGATTCACAAGAATGATGTCACCAACTTTATCGCATGATATTACATATGAAAAGTGAACATGTTTCTCAATAGGAACTGTTTTTTTTTTATTTTATATGACTTTTTGATAATTTTTTTGAAAATGTGCAATTCCTTGAAAACGGTTAGCGTTCTAATGTTAGCGTTCTAAAATTTCTGTCAATCGTTTTCTAATGAAAAATTACATAAGAAATGTCTATTTGCGTAACTTTATTAGTGGTTTTGATTTTTTGACGAATTTTTCACAATTTCATTCGAAATTTAGGGGGGTGTTCTTGACATTCGATTGCGTATAAAAACAATAGGATAATAGGCGTGTTTACGGATTGTGATTTTTGTACCAAATTTGGTTCGAATCTGTCCATTCGTTCGTCAGTTATCGTCTCCACAGTCTCACTGACACACACACACACATAACAATAGGCAAATATTTTTACGTTTCACTGAAGTATTTACCATATCTCAAGATTAATTTCAATTCTTCATCAGAAAAAAAAAACTTTTGTTTCCATATATTCATTTTCCATTACAATATATCAGTTTTGATATTTAAGGACTTCAACCTGAGCGCCTACATCCATTTATCTCGATGTTTGCCTAGAGACCGGATAATAATGGCGGAAGCGCTAGTTAGGCTTATCCGTACGCATATGGAGAATTTTAAGTGAATATATGAATATAGACTCTAGCTATAGTCAATAAACACTATTGACTACAGTTGTGAGCCCTGCATCTTGCGTTAAAGTACATATCAAATATTAAGCTAAATATAATTGATAGGCAATAAAATACAATATCAGCAGTGCATGAAAAAGGTACAATAAAATAAACTGTACAGTCTGTAAGTAAAACAATGTGAACTGTACAATGAAAAGGTACTGACCGCTGGACCGGGTGCTTTGCCGAGTGATCGGCGTGCTGTCGCAGCGCAGCCACTGATCGTTTTGTTTCCCTTATATCTTCGGGTGGGGCGGGAGTCCTAGCTGATTACTGTACAATGTAAAGACCTAATAACATGGGATGTAGAATGTAAAAGCACAATTGAAGACTGTGCAGTACAAAAGTACAATTTACAGGCAATCGTTACGGTTTTGCTATATTCTGCTGCTGATAAAAAGGACTCGTGGTAAACGATAAAATACCTTTTCGATTTCTGTACTGTAGAAGAAACCTTTTCGATTTCTGTATTGCAGAAGAAACCTTTTCGATTTCTGAATTACAGAAGAAACCTTTACGATTTCGGTACTGCAGAAGAAATATTTAGAAAAATCAGTAATTTTCCTCTTAGGAACACAACAGTTTCTAAACAAATAAACCGTTTAAGAAAATATAGCTCATTTAAGTGTTTCTAATACGAACACTTCCTGTAGGGGTAATTATCGAGCTTCACGATTTCAGCCGAATAGTTTGCTCTTTTTCAATGGAATTCACAGTAGTCGAATGTGTGTAATGCCTGCATGTGAAGAATACTTGTATGCACACATAATCGTAGTAATTCGCAATCACCTTTCCATTGCTACTTTCAAAACTTTTAGTGGATTTTTTTCCGAATTGATCGAGTCTTTAGATCTTGTGCCATGTCATTAAACTCAAATATTGGAAATTATAATGTAACAAGAAAGATCAATCACTTTCAACTTCATTGCAATTTCATTTAAACATCTCTAAAATGCGGTACATTCCTCGGTAATATCTTAAAAATTATCACAATAGTACATTAATTTATTATATTTGAAAACTTAAAACATCATCGAAAAAATGACCTTCATTCGAATGACGGCATTGAAATATAAATCGGCTGGTTTAAACATATCTAAAA
Organism: Amaurobius ferox; assembly: GCA_951213105.1. Taxonomy (NCBI): domain Eukaryota; kingdom Metazoa; phylum Arthropoda; class Arachnida; order Araneae; family Amaurobiidae; genus Amaurobius; species Amaurobius ferox. Next base: position 2,943,252 of record OX578134.1, on the reverse strand, counting down.
TACGATACATTCCTCGATAATATTTTTAAAATTACTATAACAGTACAATAATTTATTATGTTTGAAAACTTCATCGAAACACAACTGAAATTCATTTAAATGACGTCATCGAAATATAACAAACAGAATGAACAAAGTCATAAACACTAGTCAACTTTGTTGTACAGTGTTAAAAATCTTCTAATAAAGAAGCATATAACAAACTAAAGATATCAACCTTAGACACTCAGGAAAGAGAGCTGGGTCACATGCATTTTTATTCGTATAGAATAGTCATCCACTTCATTTTGTATCGGCTGGTGCGTTGTCTTTTTCTTCCAACGCAGATGCTCGTTCTTTTCTCTAGCATTCCCCTTATATTTTGTGCTGGTTCATACGAAGTTTTTTTTTATCTTTTAGAGTTCGTCTGTATTTATAATTTTTTTCGTATTATGTATGTGTGGTGACTTGCTTACACTAACTGCTACCATATAACATATTTTTGTAAATCCTGGCTTGACACTCCAACCTACATTTTATAATTATCGCTCCTTATTACTACGTAATAAGCAAACACTATAAGCAAAACTCAAGAAAACTCAAGTAAACAATACAAGCAAATTTTAAGTGCTGGAGAAGGTCGTGTTTCAATCCAAATGTATAAAGTTTTCATTGAATTTACTTCTCAATCCCTCAACTCATGTAATAAAACGAAAAGGACATACATGAATGTGCTTTTCCAAATACGTGCACATCATCGAAACAAATAGTTTTCATTAATATATTCAAATTTTACTGAAGAGTACTAAAGAAGAAGCATTTGTTTACAACCATCGCCAAAACATCGTAACAAAATGCAAAATTGAAACGATTAGGATTTCTCAGATACACTTCTTAGAGTACAAAGATTTGTGTAGTGTGTAATTCCTAATTTCTGCTATTAACAACATTCATATAAATATTATTGCATTTCATAATCTCTCTCTTTCTCTCAGGGCAGATTTTATGTATCATATTTAAACACTCACAGCACTGTTACACTGTCACTCAATCAGCCAATTTTTATGTATTGATATGTGAAGAAATAATTTTGGACAATTTTCTTGAAAGTCTTCCCATCTGCAAATATGAGAGTCTGTACTCTACACAAGTGTATCTAACACTTTACTAATATTACGATTCTAAAACAAATTTCAGTAAAAATAGGATAAATGGTATTGAGATACATTTTCAAATGTATTTTATAAGCTGTAACATAAACGCCTCTTCGCAAAAACTAATATGATGGATAGAATTATATTTCACTTTTAGTCCAAAAACCTCAACTCAACATTCCAACCATCACATTTCCTTTATCCAATGTATTTATTTCTGATTGTACGAAATTATTACTATAGCAAGAATACAGCCACAACAATTAGAGTGCGGTAAAAAAACAAAAACAAGAAAGATCAATCATGCATAAAGCATTGATTATGAAACACAGTCCAACTTCAATGAAATTTTATTTAAACATCTCTAAAACGCAATACATTCCTCGGTCATATTTTTAAAATTATCACAATAGTACATTTATTTATTACATTTGAAAACTTAAAACTTCATAAAAAAATGAACTTCATTCGAATGGCGGCATTGATATATAAATTGCCTGGTTTAAACATTTATAAAATGCGATACATTCCTCGGTAATACTTTTAAAATTACCATAATAGTACAATAATTTATTATATTTGAAAACTTTATCGAAAGCAACAGAAATTTATTCAAATGACGTCATCGAAATATAACACGCCTGGCTCTCTCTCTATGCCTAAAACTTCATCGCAAAAATCGCCCTTCTGTCTGTAAAATCAATGAATATTTCCTTCAGATCAGCTATATTGCAGACTCCATGAGTTAAATAATTTGGCGTTAAAGAAATGCAGCAATTCTTATACAACTCATTCTACATACTTTGCTGTTTACATTTTCCATAAGTGAAAAGTAGGCTTCGTTGTAGAAATATTCAAATTTGGATGATCATTTAAACTCAAATATATTGTAATTGACTTGTTTCAGTATGTAGATGCACAGAATTTAAACACAATACAACACTAAATATGAATTAAAAAGAACTTTAAAAATCACGATTTTGATACAAGATCGATGACATATTCTATTTTGAAGTGGATCACGTGAACTCTTCATATAGTTGTCACGTGATCGCCTCATATGAAAGGTGTAATTATTATATTAATTTTTATTTAAAAAACTACTGAATATATTTTGCTGAAATTTTTTTTTATATATTTTATGGCACAATTTTAATATTTCCTAAAACTTTCGAAGCAATTTGTGAATTTTAAATCCGCTTAAAAAATTCTTGAAAAATTAGGTCCCATAGGGTTCAATGTATTTCATTTTTTCATCCTGGGTTCAATCCAAAACTAATAAAGTGAAATTATTCATTTATGTTCCCATAGGCCCTACAGATCTTCTAAACAACGTACTAAAATTTCATTTAGATAAAGTCATTTTTACCAGTTATCGTGCTAACGGACAGACAGACAGAATGAACAAAGTCATAAACACTTTTCAACTTTATTGTAAAGAGTTAATATAGAAACAAGAAAGATCAATCATGCATAAGCATTGATTATGAAACACTATCCAACTGAATAGAAATTTCATTTAAAAATTTTTAAAATGTGATACATTCAGTGGTGATATCTTTTATATTATCACAGTACTACAGAAATTTATTATACTTAAATATTTAAAACTGTATCGAAATATAAATCATCTGATTCTCTATGCAAAATCAATGAATGTTTAATTCATATAATATGTATTCCAGACTCCAGAGCTAAAAATTTTGGGCGAAAAAAAATTCAGCAATTCTTATGTAACTCACCTTACAACCGCTTCTGATATTTGCATTCTGCATAAGTTAAAATTAGGCTTCGTTGAAGAAATAATAAAAGTTTAGGGATCATTTAAAATCACAACAATTTTAATTGCATAGGCACGGAATTTAGATACACAGATAATACACAGATACGCAGATAATATATATATGTGTGTGTGTGTGTGTGTGTGTGTGTATTCAAAATATTGGAATCGTGCCGAAGATCGGAACTCGAATTTTCGAAGGATCTACACATTTTGGGACTTCTAGAACACGAAAAAACTATTTTTAAGAAGACGTCTGTGCGTGTAAGGGTGTATCTGGGTATATATCTGTGTGTCTGTGAGGATATTACATCCACTCTAATTGAAAAACTAATGGACCGAATTTCTTAACATTTGGTAGGATTATTTGGTATTTTTGTAGTTAAAAACTATTTTTAGGAAGACGTCTGTGCGTGTAAGGGTGTATCTGTGTATGTTTCTGTGTGTCTATGAGGATATTACATCCACTCTAATTGAAAAACAAATGGACCGGATTTCATAAAATTTTGTAGGAAAATTTGGTAGTTTTTTGTGGGAAAACCTGATGTTCATTAGATTATAGTACGATTTGTAATAAAAGAATCTGCCTTCTTTGCGAAATGGCCGACAGAAATTGCCTTTATCCACTCTAGCTAAAAATTAATGGGACAATTTTAACAAAATTTGGTGTATAATATTTAAATGACCTACAAGTGATTTATATACCAAATTTAACAAAATTTGGTACATAAATCATTTGTAGGTTATTCTAGTACGAATCAGGAAAAGGGAACGGGCTATTTTTGCGAAATGGACCGCAAAATCGTTAAATATAAAAATAAAGCTTTGATTAATTCAAAATTGTACAGCTGCGGGAAAAAAACGTCCCACCCTCTGTCAATCGAGCATCGTTCATCGTAGAGATACTTGAAAGATACTATTCGATTAGGAATAACATCCTCTACAAATAAATGTGCGCAAAAATTGCATAAGGGACCATCTTTATATCAAAACGCGCACAAACCTTGAAATTTTGACTCCGTGTGCTCAATTATATTAATTACATTCCTATCTTATACGTGATTTTTGACAACAAAAAGAATAAGACTAACCCCATTATTCTAAGACTAGCCGTTCTTGAGATATTCTAGTTCTTTTGCGTTTTCGCTACGCCACCTTTGACAATAAGTCCAGCAATCAAATGAGAACCAAATTTAAGTTTAACGTGGAAAATTATGTGTCATTTAAAATAATTTTGGCTGTTATTTTGTGCAAATAAACTCAAATTATTATTGAAGAAATAAAGAGAACGTGAATATAAGTCTGCAGGGAAAGACATGTGCTGCCTACATCAGAATTTTTAACAATATTACAACAGTGATTTATAGAAGTGAACGGGGATTATTTGCAGGCCATTTAAAAAAAAGTGTATGATCTATATTTAAAGATCCGCCAAATTTTTGTAGAATAAAATGTTCAACAAATTTAAGCTGTGTAACAAATTTTAACTCTCTAGGACGTAGGAAAGTACATTAAAAATGCCATCAAATAAGTATATCATTAAGAGTTATATAAAATTTAAAAAAATTTAAAAAACTTTTATCAACCAAATTTATTTTAAAATGCGAAGTTTCTCTCATATGCAAAATAATTAAACTGTTGGAAAGATATATATTATATAATATATCTCTTTTTTCTTTCTGGAGGATATCTCAAAACTCAGAATTTAATTGAATTTGTTTTTTTCCGTATATTAAATAATTTTTAATTAAAAAACTATTTAACATATTTTATTGAAATTTTTTATATATTTTTATGGGATAATGTGAATATTTCCTAAAAACTTCGAAGCAATTTGTGAATTTTAAATTTGCTTAACAAATGTTTGAAAAATTAGGTCCCGTAGGGTTCAATGTATTTCACTTTTTCAACTCGGGTACAAGAAAAAACTAATTGGGTGATATTATTTATTTATATTCCCATAGGTCCTACAGACCGTCTGAAAACCATACTAATATTTCATTTTGATAAAGTCATTTTTACGGTAGTTATCGTGCTAACGGACAGACGGACAGACAGACAGACAGACAGACAGACAGACAGACATAATGAACAAAGTCATAAACACTTTTCAACTATGTTGTAAAGTGTTAAAAATTGAAAGGCTCTAAGACACAATGATAAGAGATCAAAAGTTTTGGCGACATGAAGTTTGCCATGATTGGATATCCGTGGTAAACTTCATGTCGCCAAAACTTCTTTATAAGAAGGTTTTGGCGACATTGAATTATAATTCAATATCGCCAAAGCCTTCTTATAATTCAATGTCGCCAAACCTTATAATTCAATGTCACCAAAACTTTCTTATAATTCAATGTGCTAAACGTCTTCCATACCTTTTAACCCGTTTATACCCGTTTAATATCCATTTCATTCTTTAATCGTTCATTTTAATTTAGACAAATCTTATTAAATTGTTAAAAATGTATGCGTTTTTACGATTTTTGTTGCTGAATGTTAGATAGATCAAAATACACAACAACGTATTTTTTCATGCTAAAATTAATCTGATTCTAATCTCTGAGAATAGAATAATTGGATGCATGAAAAACTCATTTAAAAAGGTGCAGTTTATTTTGTTTGCATCTTACGCATTATTTACTTTGCCTCTCAAAAGTTAATCTATGCAATTAAGGATGGGCGAGTATGTGAGTAATTAACACATGATAAAAACTGAAATTTGAAAAACATAAATTAACATATAAATGTTTCAATAAGTCTAATATATAAGTAATTGTGTGTTATGAAATATATTACAAGGCTAGTTAATTGTGTTTGTCTATTATAAAAACCAATAATGTGTTAAACAGACTACATTTACAGTTTGTATTCATTAAATATTGTCTGTGGAAATATAGATGTCATAACTTTATTTTTTTAATTAATTAAGAGTATCTAATAAGCTAAATATTAGTAATAAAATTAAAATGTGGTAAAGTTAAGAATTTAAAATTTATTAAAAATTGTAGATCATAGTAGATTTTAATCTGCCCTGCATAATATAATATGTGTAATGCATGTAAATGCATGTGACATGTGCATGTGACAGGATATTGGCTGTATAGTACAATAAAATATTTTTTAAAAAATAAATATACATTTCGAAACTAAATTTCCTAACGCATATGTTTTTCTTTTACTAGTAATATCTATATTTCACATTGTAGAAGATATTTAGAGTGAAAATAAAAAAAATAATAATAAATTAATAAATACATTCGGTAGGAAAGTTATTTCGAAAAAATTGTTTCGAATTTTTTTTTTCAATAAATTAAAATATTGAAATTATTTTTATATATTTATTATATGTACGATATGTACGACAATACAAGAAAAATCATTTACTTGTTCAACTATTAGGTTCCGAGGTATAAGATTCCAAATTGTTTACATTTTTCATAACGCTCCGAGTACACATATTTATAAAGTTTTCAAGCATAAAACTATTTAAACATAAACAGTCAAAATTGCCTCAAATTAAAAATACTTTTTTGCTTTCTTTCGATATATAAGTCACATTTGTCATATACAGTGTTGATGTATTTTTAATAACGACATTAATAACTGTTACTTTTAAGAGTTATATACGAAACTTTAACAAAAGTTATTTATCCTTACATTTAATATACAAAACCGTTTATTAAATTATTACTGCAGGACATGTAATATATTTCCTGCGTTGCATATTCTCATACTAAATTATTTTAGAATACAATTAATGTATTTTACATGGCACAGTAGTTTGTTAGCAGTTATATGATTTCATTTATTGATTGAGTAATATTATTGAAATACGTTCATTTTCTAACTTATAGGGTGAAAAAACGTGTTTTCATGCTTTTCTAAGTAATTTTAGAATATTTTACTAAACTATTGTTTATAAATATTTATGTATTTCTTCTATATTTTAGATTTAAGGTATAATATATATACGTATATTATATAATATGATAGCATCTCTTGGGAAATAATTATTATTTAAACTTCTATGTTGCGCCATCGCAGAAGGAATATTCCAAAGTTCTTTTAATGCGCCGCTAATATTCCTACACCAACTTATATCAACTGACATGCATGTTCCAGTTATGACTGTAGACACTTTAATAGATTTATCACCATTGGGTTTTTGTGGGGTTCTTTTAAATCTATTTTCTACCAGACCAAGATCAAAGACCTTAAACTCTTAAAAGCTAACCGAAAGGGCGTTGTGACTATAGTTTCACCTAACATGCTTCAACTAATGTTGAATAGCGTCGACTATCGACTCATATTTTAATTTTCAAATTATCGCATGACTGTCTGTCCTGCCAATAAGAATGCCGATACTATAATTAAGACAGTTATAGTGAAAAAACATCTGACACTTTTGCCTCATGACGGTGTGATTATGTGATGTTAAATATTATGGCAGTGAATTTGTTGTATAAATTATATAAGTAACATTGTGTTCTTTCTTACTTTCATCCTTTATTCTTGCACTTAACACATGACCGGTAAATTATTCTTGAAGGGAATTTAATTAGTGGGGAGGTCAGTAACTACTCTTAATTCAATCAATTAATTTATTATTGTCATTATATTATTTAATCGATTTAGTGAATTTATATAGTTATATGATGTCATCAGATTCAATAATTTTTTTACTGTTATATACCTCCTCGAGATAACAATAAATACTTGTTAGGTATTTTAGCACTTTGCTGATTTGCCTCGATTTCACATTCAATGGCGGACAATAGGAATTCTATATCTGTATATGCTGCTAGTAGTTGCTGACTATTCACACGTTTTGCTGATGTTTCAGGGTTTACGTCAACACTGCTTCACTATGGCTTTTTTTCTTTTCTTTCAACGCACATTTCCTAACCTACTCAAAAGTATAAGGCATCTATTTGGATTCCCGAGACATTTCCACCCAATTTAGACCGGAACAGATATCGACCGTACATTCCTTTCCCTGGCACCAAGCTCTTGGAAGGACATACAGATCCACCTATTAAACGTGCCTATCTTCCGCGTTAACATGGAAACAATTTGAGCAGAGCAGAGAATCAAATCCGGGTCCTCCGACTGAAATCCGCGTGCCTTAATCATTGGGTTGTCTCACTCACTAAAACATTCTTGCATATGCTAGTTCATGTGGAACTCTATGTCCGTTTAGTGGATTTTTTCCTCAATTAAGTGAGCATTGTTTTTCTCCGCCCCACAACGCTGCAGAGTACGACTTAGGTCGTCCCTCAAGCTCTGGTTGACTAAATAGATCACGCTTTAGCAATAGGTCAAATTTAGCAATTTTTATTTAGGTTTCTTCAAATTGTGTTGTATCGTTTGTGCCAATTTATTGCCGATTATTTCTTATTTTTACATATATATGTACTCTTTAGTAAAATGCAGTTAAATAATTAATTATTAATCAGTAGATTAACCATAGATGTAAAAAATGCACTAACACTTTGCGTTGGTGGCCGCAAAACCCACCTAAATTTTGCATAACGGGATAACTAAGTTAGAACTAAAAGGTTAACAGAAAATGAACAAATATTTATTTTATTACATAATTATCTTACACTCATAAAATTAACAAATTATAGAAATATCATTCTATTCGAATGCATATAAAAGTATTCTTGGGATTGTAATGCCAGATAATTAATACTTTGGTTGGATCACGTGGTGGGACGAAGTAACTAGTTTTCTTTTCAACACGAACACAATTTCGAAAAGGCATCCTCATATAATTCTAATTATACGGTACATGATAATGTCTTTCACACCTTGAAGAAGTGCACTGAGGCTTTTCCACATTTTATACTTTTTTTAACACCAGATAAAGATGCGAACTCTCCTCCGAACTCATTCCTATATCAGAGACACACAGACACCAATCTAAAACTGCTACTGCAGTTTACTCTTAAAAAATGCAACTAATTTGACCCCTGCTTGACCTTATATTTATATATTTTCTTCTGCTGGACTGTCTACGTGCATTCTCTTTGGTATGCATACACCCCGGCTCCATCTCGGTTACCGACAATGGGCTTAGCGTGGGAATATTCACTCCCCCCGCATTCATCCTGCTTCCACCATTTCTTATTCATATCAATTATTTAATATTTTAGATTTCTGGCATTGCATTCTCACCCCGCTGCGAAAAGAAACCGAAAGTTACTCTTCCAAAGTTTCACCACAGTGGTACGAAATTGAGTTGACCATGGTTGATACGAACAACACATAAGTTCATCCACATTGATAAAGACTGAGTTACACTTTTTAGACTTGTAAAATTCATAGCTGACAGCTAGTTCCCTATCAAGATAATCCATAGTTCATACTTGACGTACTGTACCGTATTATATATAAGAATTACCAACATAGTATTCTAATTAGTATTAAATTGTAATTTCTTGATATATTATTTGCAATGCATAATTTTCATTTCTCCTTTTACACAATTATTAAAATAAAACATAAAATTACATAACAGCATTCATTACTTTAATATTATCAAACATTTTTTTGTTATCATTCTATTTTATAACATATTGTAGTGAAACTATCAACTTCCGAATTTTTGTTATGGATGAATTACATATCACTCATATTATTTATTAATTAACTTTGTAATTTCACTTAATTTTTTTTTAAATTCGTTTAGTTAATATTTAATTGCAAATTAAAACAATCTTTTATAAGTCTACATTAAAATTGTTTATTATCTGCCTGCAGATATTACGATTTATTTGTCTCCTTACATAGATAAGATTTTCCAATGGACTCTTATGGACAATCTTTCAAGATTCAATTAATTTTCCTATTTTTGAAATTTTGAAGAAGAAAAATATTTAATAATTTTTTTTTAATCAAAAACTTATAATGATTTATTAATCTAATATTTATTTCATACTGCTACTACATATTATTATATCACTTTATTTAAGTCAATTTTCTTAAATGTTTTATCTGTTAAAACCTATATCTTATTTTTCTTAATTAATTTTTGATTTTTATGCTGCTATATATGTATCTTGCAACACCATTATTTTTCATTCATAACCATGCTATATTTTTTTTACTTAATATTGATATCATTTGTTCACATTGCAGTTCACAATGTCTTTATAACTTGACATATATGTAATGTCAGAAATACATAAACTTACTTTTTGAAACATACTTATATATACAACTTAAAACATATACACATATACTCAATTATCAATTTATATTTATGACATTAATTACTAACTTTTTAACATATTTTTCACATTCTTTGTCTTATGAAATTAATATTTACAACAATTCGAGGGCGAAAATTATACCCTCTGGTATTATAACCAGCTTCATCATCATTTCTATCATCTTCACAGTCTAATTGCTTTTCTTTAGTGACCTTCCCTTCCTTATTTTGATTTTGATAATTATTTCTAATCACTTTCACATTTTAATTTATTTCTTTATCCTGGTTTGATTCCTTTCGTCACTAATTTTTAAATATTATTTCCGCTCTGCTGCCATGTGTAGTTTATTTATGTGCACTTTATAAGTTTTATTTTCATCACTTTTAAGACATATTATAACATTATTATTTCGGACTATTTTCGTAATTATAAATGGTCCATCATATCGATCCTCTAATACCCTTGGTTTAAAGAATTTTTTTATGTAGACTGTCGCTCCTAATAAAATATCGTTTTCTATCACTATTTTATATTTCTTTATTTGCTTGTCATTTATCAGCTTTTGCTGTTCGGATGCGTCTTTCACGACTTTGTATTTTTTAAATGCTGTGCTACATAATTTTTATAATTATTCACATCACTATACTTTACATCTATTTCTTCCTTACTTAGCATGCTTGTTTGTTTAATAATTTCAAATGGCAATGATAAATCTCTATCAATTTCTGATCAAATTCTGTATTACTGTTAATAGTGCTATTCACATGAAACATTAACCTTGTAAGGATTCATCCCATTCAAACGTAGCCTTTGACAAATACATTATACATTGTTTCACATATCTGTGTATTCTTTCACAACGACCTAAAGAACTTGGGAAGTAAACTAAAGTGTATCGCCTTTTAATATTTAATGCATTCGTAAAATCGATGTATTCTTTACTCTTAAAAATTTGAGCATTATGGCTTTGAATAATAATTGGAACTCCATAAGTTGTCACGAAGTTTGTTAGCTTATTCACTATTGCTTTAGCAGTAATGTCTCTAATTGAATATGCCTCAAAATATCTTGAAAACATGTCTGCAATTGTAATTACAAAATTATTTCCTTTACTACTGCGCGATAGTTTTCCTATTCAATCCAATTGTAAATATATTCCTGGTTTTAAAATTTCTGGCATAGCCTGAAGTCTGGCTGGTGGAATATTCTTGTTTTACTAACAAGCATTGATTACAAAGACTTATAAAAATTTTCCACATCTTGGAAAGCCCAATATCCAAAAATATTTTTTGAAAGTAATTGATATGTCTTTTTCACTCCGAAATGAGGGGAATGTGCGATCTCTATTATCTTTCCCTTTAATGAGTGTGGTATTACAATCTTATTTATTTTCCTATATGTTTGTCTTTTAATTTACTTCTTTACCATTAACAATTTATTTTGGCTATCAATAAGGTATACCTTATTATTGTGATATCGGTTTCATCCTTTTTGTAATCCCTCTCCAATTTTATTTCATTTTTCATCTACCATTTGCTGCTCTAATATTTTGTCCACATTCATCTCATCATTTTTAAATAAAGTATTTGCAAATTTGATTTGGTTTTCATTGTCAAATACGTATCTCGAGCAATAATAGCTTGCGTTATTTTCACCTTTTTGATATTTGAATTTAAAATCATACTGGCTTATTTCAATTAGCCACCTCATTATGATATTTGGCATTTTATCTAATTTTATGTGGTACATAAGAGATTTTGCGTCACTCAGCAAGATAAAATTTCTTCCGAACAGATATTCTCTGAAATGTTGTAATTATGAGTGTATAGCTAACAATTCTAGCTTTATTGAAGGCTAACGCTACCGGGTTCACAGGTCTTGAATAAAATTCGATAACATGATCGACTCCATTTTTCCCGTTGCATCAAAATACTACTACTTCCCTTACCTGAGTCATCCGTAGTTAAGACAAAGGGGCTTACTTCATCAGGTTGCCTTACAATTGGTTCCTTAAAAGTTGTATTTCTTAATTTTTCAAATGCTTTTCTACATTCATTATTCCACTCAAACTTAACATTTTTTTTGTCAAATTTACCAACGGTTCTGCAATTTGTGCATAATTTTCTATCAGACCTCTAAAGTAGTTGGTTGTCCAAGAAAGCTTTTTAATTGTTTAACCGTTTTGGGTTGTCTGAAATTTTGCACTTCCACACAGTTTTTATTGATGGACCTATACCTTTCGCATTCACTTTATATCCCAAAAATGCAATTTTCGATTTGCATTTCAGCAACTTCGCCGGGTCGAGTGTTAAATTATTCTCTTTCAATCTTTGGAAAACAATTTTGAGTTTCTCTAACATTTCGTCGTTATTTTGTGCGAATATGACGAAGTCATTTGTCGTACGGCGTGCACGACATTTTGTAATTTCAATTACGGATACCAAACCTAGCTAATGAGCTATTTAAATGCTGCAGAGGGAACCAATGGCAATGCTAACATAAATAAACAGCGTGCAGCCCCTCCATCACAACAACGAATCAAAAGACGTGGTATGACCCTACAAGGTAAAAAGAAAAGTGTTTTCAAGAATGTTCTAGAAGTTTCCACGAGATTCAATTTCGACAGCGTCCTAGACGCACCTAATGTTTTTTAGCAGTATTCAAAAAATATCTCCTGCGATCGCGCAAAGATAAGCGGATTGGCAAAAATTGTGATGTGTGAACGAAATATGGGCACAGTGAAATAGTGGCGTATTAAAATATTATACGCAGGCTTTCAGCATAGTGTTGGCTTCATCTACTATCGAGGTACAAACAAACATAAGGTCTGGATATGTTTCATCTGTTATAATGATTATGGAAGGCACACAATTCATAGTACCTATCGTGTAATTAATAATAAGGTCGTACGAACCTATCGCAATAACGAGCTCGTGTATTGAAACTAAATGAACTACTCAGATTTTCGGTAGATAATAGTAATTAATGTGTTTTAAATATATGTGTCTTTTAAATTATGTGTTGTAAATGTATGTGTTAATTAAATGTTGTTGAAAGTATATGGGTTCAGAAGGATTTAGGAATAAATTTAATAATCAAGATCTCTCTACATGTATATATATGAAAGTAAATATTAAAATAATTGATTAAATTTAGATAAGTGTATTTATTGATATTTTATGTGTTTGTCTCTCCAGCTTGAGAACCAGGAGCTTACATGCTCCACCCTTAGTGTCGGCATCATTGGTAAGTTCTCTAGTGATAATTTAGATAAGGACAATTTTACCTTATTACATCATCCAAGTAAAAATATATCTGTAACTCTGATAGATCTCCTCACACTTTGTTCATTAAAATTTGAAAATATGCTCCTGAGTTTTTAAGACCAAATGGCATTATTTTAGGATTAAAATTTCCCATGAACGTTAAGACCTTTCTATCTTTTTTTTTAGTTCAATCTGAAAAAAAGCCGCCTTCAAGTCCATGACGGTATAAATATTACTACCAGCGATATTTTGTAATATATCCGTCACCTTCTATAATTTTAATGGCAAAAGTGGTAAATATGCGTTTATTGCTCGATAATCAATAGCAAGTCTATATTTAGGTTCTTAATTTGGTTTACTTGGTTTCTTTACAAGAATAATTGTACTAACATACGTGCTTTGTGAACAATCAATAATGTCATTTTTCAATAATTCCCTAATTTATTTTTGCGTAATTTCTCTTATTGCTGTCGGAATTGGGTACGGTCGACTCTGAATAGGACAATTGTGCATAAGTTCGATTTTCGGTACTATTGCTGATGTTTTACCTAGTGTAGCATATGACATTGAAAAAACCTCTGTATTGGTCATCATTAATTCAATAGCTTTATTTCTATTTTCCTAATTTAGGTGCTGTAATTGAACATCGTCTGGAGATATCTTTCTTAATTCCCGAATTTGTTGATATTCTGTTTTATTTAATTTTTGAATATTATTAATTTCCAACGTCGTTCTATTGCTTTTATTTTTCTATCAATAATTTCGATTTGTTCTGTTATTACACCAATGTTCATATTTTTATTAAGTGTAATTTAGCAATTTTTATTATTGTATAACAACATTTTAATTTTATTTTTATTTTCTATACTTTAGATCGCTTCATTCGTGATTAATGTTCTTGCCATTTCTGTTGGAGAAAATAAAACATCCTGTCCCTCACTTAATTCCTGTGACAAAATCAATTGGACTATTTCTGACTCCCCTGGCTTTAATGTTACTTTGCTTTACAACATAGCGAAAATCTGCTTTTCCTCTTTCTCTTTGGCTTTAACATTCTTATTTGTGTTATTTTCATTAGAACTTGGTAACAATTTTTTATCATTTACATTATCGCGAGTGCTAAAATTTTGCGTATCAGAATTTTTTCTATCGTTATCGCTTTCATTATCCTCGCTTATTCTATCTTCATTCTCATTATTGCATCAATTATAACAATTATTTATTTCCTCATATTCGTCGTCATCAGTATATAATATTCATAATTATTATTATATTTATTTTCATCACGAATTCTCTGTCTTTGTAGTTTTTGATTCGAACTCTGAATTACGTCTGTATTTTCACTTTTATGCAGTTTAATCGCAGTATTTCCAAATTGTATTTCATTATCTTTTGTATTTAAAATTGATTTATGCAAGGATAAAAAGTCTTAGCCTAGAAGCATTTTATAATTCCTCTGAAAGTTCTGCTTTGTCACGAAAAAATTATTTTTTCATGCCTTTTCCCCAATTCTAAATGAAAATTGAGTGCAATGTAAAAATTATATATTTTCTTTAGTAAACGTCTGAAATATTACTCTTCTTGTTATGTATTTTGTTTTTACAGTTTTATTCTGTTTTATTTTATGAAATATTTCCAAATCTATAATACTAACTTGAGCCCCACTATCAATTACACTAATAATTTTTTCTCCTTTGCAATCTATTTCTACCATCGGTAGTTGTGGGCTAGATGCGTTTTCAAATTCGTTTGAAAGGATACTTTTGTTATCATATTTTGCCTTATCATTATTTTCATAATTTTGTCCTCGCTTTAAAATTTTATAGTTTTGCCAGTCCTCTCCATTTTTGTTATGTCTATATGTTTGTGAACCGAATTTATTTATTTTTCTGGAATTTGTACGGTTCGTTCCTCATTTTCAAATGCCAGCTCTAAGTTTAAATTATTGTTTCTCTTATATGTGTTTGATCTTATATTTCCTCTGTTGCGCCCCCTAAAATTTCCTCTTATACTTTGCCTCTCTCTATTTTCTACGTTGGTTTCTAATTGATCGTAATAATTGCTTTGATCATTATTGTTTCCCTGATATTCCCTATGATTTCTATTGTATCCTCCTTGTTCATAATTTCTGAGATGTCCGTTTCTGTTTCCTCTGATATAATTTGTTTGCTCAAACCCATTTTGCTGAATTTACTTTTTTGGGATTCCTTGCTGACGCAGGTAACAATATTCAAATTGTTGGTACATGCATTGTACCAGCAGTTTGAGAAATAATGTCCATTTTTTCCGCACACAATGTAAAATACAGCTTGGTCCATGGATTATTTGGGATATTTTGCAATTTTAATTTATTGATTTCTATAGTTAAATCTTGAATCTGTGTAGTAAGTAAAATTTCTCTGAGTTCGTTATTTGATTCTTCTGGAATCCCATTATTAAAAATTATTTCAAAAAGTTAAGCATCTTTTATGGCATCCTCAAACCGCTGCGGATCTTTTTTGTTTACTTCTAGTGCCAAATCCGGAGGTAATGCGCTAATGAACTTTCCCAACATTATTTTATTGGCTATTTTCTCTACCTCTCCATCTGTTGCATCCTTAAGGTTCAAAAGATTACGTGCTGCCTTTTGTTATTTCTATTGCAAGCTCGTCCACTGATATATCAGGAGTTTGTTTTATCTTATTGAATGAGTCCTGTTCTTGTGTTATCGTTATTCTGTTTGCAAATTTCTTTGTTAGAAGTATCTTTACTTTATCAAACTCATTTTCGTTTTGTAATTCACTGTTTTGAATTAAAAACTGCATAGTCTTATCTTTTAATGTGGTTTTAATGATAACAGCTTTATGCTCTTCCTTCCAACTTGCTAACTCCGCTAATTCATCAAATTCTTTTATAGAGAAATTTATATCTCACTCCTTACTCCCACTAAATAATAGCAGGATCTGTATTACTGGAATAGCCATGTTTTTATTATTTCTATCTAAATTACTATATTTTTTATTTGATATTACTGACTATATATTCAAACCTGAACTCCTTATTGTAATTGAACTTTTAACCCACCAAATATCCCATTTTTCTAATTGCACATTCGATTTCATTAAGAAGAATCTTTTTTTTTTTACATTGATAATACTTTACATAATAGTACATTGTAACATAAGGAGAAATAAGAATTCTGTATAATATTTTCACAAAATTTACCTCGCCACCAGTTGTCCAACCTTATCAATATTTATCATTATTTTATTCCCGTTAATGCTGAGTCACGACACCAAATTTTATTTTATTTTATTGTACCCAATTGTTCTTATTTTTACATATATATTTACTCTATTGTAAAATGCAGTTAAATAATTAATTAAAAATCAGTAGATTAACCATACATGTAGAAAATGCACTAAAGCTTAATGTTGTATACATTGCGTTGGTGGCCGCAAAACCCACATAAATTTTGCATAACGGGATAACTAAGTTAGAACTAAAAGGTTAACCGGCAAGGAACAAACATTTATTTTATTACATAATTATCTTACACTCTTAAAATTAACAAATTATAGAGGTATCATTCTATTCGAATACATATAAAATTGGTTTTGTGGTTGTAATGCCAGGTAACTCATACTTTGGTTGGATCACGTGGTGGGACGAATTAACTAGTTTTCTTTTCAACACGAACACAATTTCGAAAAGGCATCCTCATATAATTCTAATTATACGGTACATGATAATGTATTTCACACCTTGAAGAATTGCACTGAAGCTTTTCCACAATTTATACTTTTTTAACACCAGATAAAGATGCGAACTATCCTCCGAACTCATTCCTATATCAGAGACACACAGACACCAATCTAAAACTGCTACTGCAGTTTGCTCTTCAAAAATGCAACTGACTTGACCCCTGCTTGACCTTATATTTATATATTTTCTTCTGCTGGACGGTCTACGTGCCTTCTCTTTGGTATGCAGACACTCTGGCACCATATCGGTTACCGACAATGGGCTTACCGTGGGAATATACACCCCCCCGTATTCACCCTGCTTCCACCATTTCTCATTCATATCAATTATTTAATATTTTAGATTTCTGGCATTACATTTTTGACGTCACTGCAAATATAGGTAAGTAAATTTTCTCTTTCTGTTGTCAAAAATTATCCGGTATTGTGATTTTACTAGTCGCTGCTCGGATTGCATAATAACAAATTTATAAGCGTTACACCAAACCAGCATATTTTATGACATCACAAATGGTGTAAACCAGATACGTCTATAGTAAATATTTTCCGAGATGTAATTTCATTATTTTTCTGACCTTTGATCCATACACCATGTACACAATGTGTCTGAAATGTGTATTCCTTTCGAACAAGTATATAACCTATGTATTAGTTCAGAAAATGGATTTATATTAGTTTTATATAATAGCTTGTTTGAGACAATGCAAACTTTCTTATCGATATTCTATATGAACATTACTCTGAAATGTACTAATTTTAATTTAGTTTTAATAAACTTAACACACATTGTTCTTATTGCTTACTAGTTTCAACGGAAATTGAAAGATCCTTTGCTGCCCTTAATGTCAGATGAAGTCATTTATTTTCACTGTCACTCACCTTCTTCCTGTTATCGATACTCTGGAATCACAGAACACCAGGAAAATTTTGAAAATGATGTCAAAAGACTCCCGGATGGAAAGAAAGCGCTGAAAAATTAATTATCAAAGTACTTTATGCAATTCTGATTCTTACTTCTTTTCACCCAATAAGGCAAAGTGTGCATATCTTTAATCGAATTACTATGAGGAAATATGATTTGTTAATTAAGTAAGACAATTTAAATAAGTATGAGCGCTTAAAGAAAACACTTGATTTTTTGTGCAAATAAGTAATAAAATATATTTTCAGTGCGGTACATATCTTACTTGATAAACAAATATATTCTAATAGTTCTAACAAGTTGAATTTGCATTTACCATTAATTCATGTTTGCCATAGAAATCAAATAATCTTTTATTCAAGAAATATTGGGGCTAAAATGCAAGAGAGATTGTAAGCAGATGAAAACGAAACATTTGAACTTACAGGATGTTACAATAGGAAGTTCATAACATATAAATGATTAAAGAGTAACATTTTTGGAACAAAAACATATTTTCAGAATATATAATAAATGTACATTTAAAATCATTAAATAAAAGTAATAAAATTGATTTAAAAACTGGAAAAAACTGGAACTAAAATTGATTTAAGATACATACATCTGATTAACTCCACCACCACACCTCCAAATAAACAAAAAAACATATATTTTTAGTATAACCTGTTTATATTGAAAATAAAGCTGTACAGGCATACACTCGACTACACCACGACTGCTGCGCTTTTTAAGAGATTTTAACTACAATAACTCTCTTGGCAATGTAGATATCGTCCGTAATATCATCCTATTCAAAAAAGGCATAAAACATTAACTGTAAGATCCTTAATTTAATCATTGTATAAATATTCCATTCTTATAAATAAAGTTGTTAATTATCATTAATTAAGTTGTTAATTATCACAGCATTCTTGATAAATAATATTGTTCTAAACAGCGGAATGTTTTTAAGACGAACAACCATAAAATAATGTGAGTGACGTCGCGTATTCGCAAACAGCAAGTTTTGAATTTTCCAAATGTGCATGTGCTCAAAGTGGAGTTTGTTATGATTTGCTCTGAATGAATACTCTTTGGCTTGGCTTGGGCCATTTTTCATTTGAGTAGGTGTCTGTCTCATAACTTTAACGTCTCGTGGTAACTGTAATTTAGCTTTATTTCCAGGACCCTTTCATTTTCGTGGGGGAACCAACATCTTCCGATAGCTGTCGTCTTCACAGCACACCGAAGTTTTACCAACTATTAGCAGCCTTGTAGTGCAACGACTTTCCTAAGCTCTTAATTTAAGTTTACCTTGATTTGTAAAACCACGCCTTTCCCGATGTTCAGTGACCTTGCTTTTTATCATATTAGGCTACCGGCTCTGATTAGACCCACCTTTTTGAAGGAGTTTGGCAGAACTTTGCACTGAAGCATCGTTTAGACCCTTGTCGCCATCATGACTTCTCAGTCTGACACAGTCATCTTAAATTCATGAATTCATGTGTTATCGTATGGGGGAAAAAACTGTTAAACTATGTGCCCCTCGTTTGAGTCAATTCAGTTTGTTCCAATTAAAAATAGCCAATTTGGCCTCACAACTGGCATAAACAAAAAATATACTTTAACGTCCTGAGTCATGATTCTGTATAAATAGTAAACAAACATAAATATGATGTTTAAACTTTATTTCATTACCGCGTAATAAAAAATGTTCAACATTCTTAACTGTAAAAAATTAATTCATTTTTTTACACTTAGTGACACGGTTAATTCATAAAATCTTGTTTAATAGCTACAAACGCGCGAAAAACATTTTATCCGAAGTTAGAATTATATAACTTCATTACAAATGTCATTAACGTTTACTTGGTTTAATTAATTAAAATTATTTTGAAGATCTGTAAATCTCATAAGGATAAAATAATTAGATGAATAAATGATTAATTTTGAAACACATTTTTACGATCTTTTCAGCGTTACGACTTTATTAGTATTTACCAACAAGATAAAACATGATTATGACGTGTTTCAAATTAAGTTCATAAAATGCATTTTAATAAGACAAAAAAATAACTTATATCACGTTCTTTGAAAATATGATTTGCTTTTATGGTGCAATATAAATGCTAATTGTGTTCAAATAGAATTGTTTGAAGTTTGCATTTACCATGCCTTTTAGAAGGATATTAAGAGTGAATATTATGGAAGATTAACCCTTCGTCAGGCGCGTGGCATTTACTGATATGTTTAGGCGCGTGGTCTACATTCGTAGACCAATATTTATTACTGTTTAAAATTAACAAAAAAAAATTCTTCAATAAAAACTGTTGCAATCCTTTCTTTTAAGTATTTTAAGCAGTAATAATAGAATTTAAGAAAATTTAATTACGTATCTAGAAGTTGTTAGGAACAATGAAAATTTGTTCTTATTTTTTAATGATTATTTTACATGCAAAGGTAAAACTAAAATTAAAACATCAGAAGTAAACAAAAATTAAATTTCTGAGTACTAAATTTATATAAACAGATATTACTTACAAATATCATTTGTATTTAACGAAATAGAGTATTCTGGACCATTGCACAAGGTTTTGGAATATCAGTTATTCAAACACAATACACAGATGTCAGCCATGTATTCTTTGCATGCAAACTGGTGGCATTTGCAGCAATCTCGTCTGGAAGATTTATTTAGACTTCTTGGGCATATGCTACAACGTCCGACATAATTTCCCCGCTTTGGTTTTTCCATAGGTTGCTGAACTTTTGGAAGCTCTAAGAGAATACTTGCACGTCTTCTAAGTTTCACAGGTAATTCTTTCACTGTAGATCTAAGTTCTATTTGTGGCCGTATTAATTCCCATGCAAAATCTTCAATAAATTTTCGCCTTTTAGTTGTTTTCCAGAGTTATTAACCTTGTAAACAGAAAATGAGTTTATTGCAGAGATGTATTTACTGCGTATGCTCTCAACATGCATATCATTTTACTTCTGGTCCTAATATTTCTGTCTCCAATGTTCTTCTTCTGTGTCTGAATTGTGGCCACTTTTATTTACTACATCTTCTTCAATTTCCAGCGGATCCTCTTCAAATTCGTCCCCACTTTCTTCCATGTCATCTTCAGAGGACAATTCTTCAAGCCATCTCATCCAATCTTCCGGATCATTCGACATTTCAATACGGCGTCATTTTGGCTGCGACATGTTTTCCATTGAAATCAGGAAAAAAAAAATTAACACTCACATATGTCAAAAACGTCAATTATCTCACATTATATACAATAAAACTCGAAGAAACAAAAATTCAATCTTGATAAAAACGTGACGTAATCAGGCTCATGGTCGACAAACGTAGACCAACCAAATTCTTATCGAAATAAACCACATGTACACACCCGTTGAGAAACGAAACGATACTAGTTGCGTAAAACAATATATTTCGAACAGCTACTCTGAGAAGGCAGTGCGTGAGGGCCCCATCTATTAGAAATTATGTTACTTAAAACAACCTGGTCTACGATCGTAGTCCACGCGCCTAACGAAGGGTTAAAGCAAACGGGGGAAGGTTGACTTTTAACTATCGCCATCTGGCTACTGTTGATAAGATGTTAAAAGGAGAAGTAACCGTACAGGGGTACGAAACGCCAATCCAACGCCCTTCGAGTAAAATTCCTCCTCGATGGGCGTTGGATTGATTTCGCGCAATGCATCTTGGGTGATGAAAACAGATTCTTTGTTAAGGAGGGGAAGAAAATGGGTTATTTCTTTCGCAAATCAATGTGTTTGTCTGTTGTAATTCCACGTGGGTCGACTTTATTACAATTTTAAGTTGTTAATTTAATATTTTTGTCACTTCATTTACATGGATGACATGTATTTAATCGTGTATTACAATTCTGGGCTGTGTAGATTTGATTTTCCGATACCGATTTGCTGAGTTTCTTGCAAACACTAAAGGTACGTGAATTATTTCGATCCTAAAAGTATTTAATGTATTGTGTTATTTAGTATGCATACGTAATCGCAATAAACACCTTTAGAAATAAATGATCTTGTCGTTTAGGATTCTTATCATGATTATATTTACTCATTTGTATACTTAGAACTTTTGATTTTACTAATCTTAAGCCAATTGAAAAGCTTGACATAAGCCAGTTGATTAGCTTGTTTGAGATAGAATTATTTTTAATTTTCTGTCTGTTCAGGCTGATTTGCTGTATGTGTTGAAGCAGATAACATTAGAAATAAAATACTTTTAGATTATTTATACTATGATTTTCTTTTTATGTAAATGTGTTTATATAATAAATAAGTATAAATAAAAATTGTTTGATTAAATTTTGCTTAGCTTTACTCATGTTCCATTATTTTCTTTATCTTTATTTATTTTTATAGGACATTTTTTCTTGGTAGGAACCGTTATTGATTTTACAATTATTACAGTTTTTTTTCTTCTTAATTTCTGTAGTTTAAGTTACACTTTTGTTGAAAGAGTTTATCTGAAAGAAATATGTAAAATATAGAAGAGTTTCGTTCTTAAAAACATTTCATCTGCAACTTATATATTGCAGTTGTGTTGTTACAATTTACAAAAAGAACGCTTCAATGAAGAGTATAAAATATGTCTGTGAAATAAAATCTGAGAATAAAATATATCTGTAGAGCGAAAATAATATTTAGTGTGAAAAAAATTGCGGAACTTCATACTCTTCATTTGTTTTATCTTATCATGTCAAAGGTAAGTGCATTTATAATTTCTATTTTATTAATATTACATATAAGAGTGCACTTGAATTTGAGTGTAAAAGTTTTTTGTAAGATCATGCATGCAAAATAAAATTCTTATTTTGAGTATAATTAGATATGAAATAAAATATAATTTTTATTTTACCGTAATATCTTTTAATGATAACGAAATAATATCTTAAAAAAATACAAGGACAAAGCATGCAAATTTAAATTCTTATTTTGAATGTAATTGCAGGTAAAAAAAGTATTAAAAATTTTATTTTGCTTTAAAAAATCTTTATGTAAATGAAAATAAGTTTTCCATTTAAATTGCATCACTTATCATACCATTATCAAATCAAATTATTAAAAAAATAAATAAAAAAATAAAAAAATAAAAAAAACCCGAGAAGAAACAATAAAGAATCCTTCATCCCGGATTCTCGTCCTGTAACGTTACTTTTCCTGCATGACAAATTGTCAGCAGTCGCGATAAGGCTGTTTACATTGGGTCTACGGAAGTTTCCCTTCTTTACGGTTAGAAATTCTTTGGTTAAAGAAGATAAAAGTTTTGAAGCAGTGGATGCTGACTACGATCATGAGGCGTTACAACATGCTGCTTTGGCCGAGCGACATGAGAAATTCGGCGAAGTTGGCGAGTGACAGCATGCGGAGGGCTACCGCAACCTTCTAGTTACCCAGCGTTGTCTGGGATTTAAAGCAGAGATTAAGTACATTAAACTTTTCACAAAATGTAGTCAACCGTTGCATTGACGCTTCCTTACCAAGCAGGCTGAATGCGTCCTATATAAACACATAACTCACTAATAACCGCTAAAACGACCACATATGATAGCACTACAGTTTCACACAATCGTCAAACAAATTAAGACGTATTTACAATTTCGAATATCGTAATATTGCGTTGTTTTTAATGCGAGGATAACTCGCATTAAAAATCAGAGTAAAACACCAATAATTAAGATTTTTAACACAAAAAATGAACAATTTTACAAACTTGAACTCTCACCGATACAGAGTATACTGGGAAAGGAAAGAACGTCCGTTCTTCAGAACAACAAAAACAAAAACCGTGTTATAACGTCACGACTTCACTAGACGACTTCACGAGAACATCTGAAGACACTTTCCTGCTCACGAATGAAATTAATGCGAACAAAATTCTCTTATTCCTTCATTGTTGCAACTAGTATGAAATTAAAACTCTTGTGAACTAAAGGGAAAATATTAAACCTGTTCAAACATGGATCACGCTAGATGTTTTCTGAAAATTTATGACGTTTTACACAAAAATCAATAAATAATGAATGGATAAACTCAAGAATGGTTTTCGGGGAAAGGAAGTGATGTAATCTTCTATATAATAAAAGGCAATGTCTCTGTGTGTGTGTATGTGTGTGTGTCTTATACACTATACGTTCAGCGACCGCGCGTCGGAGAGCTACGAAATTTGGCAATCGGAGACCCGGGGGGGCGGGAAGGGGGCACGTGATAACCGATTTTTAAAATTTTAATTATTTTTTCAGTTATTAAATGTTTTATGCGATTTCGACCGTTTTTTGCCCTTTTTGCTCTTTTTTCTCCACGATCCGGACGTTGCAGAAAAAAACAAATCACACCACCGGAAAGAGCAGACAATTGCGATTAAAATATCTCAATTTTAAATCTTAATTTCGATTTTTAATATTTTTTAAAGGTTTTAAAGCAAAAGTCACTTTCGGCTCAAATAAACGATATTTGGTTTTTAAATTTTCGTGTAGTAAAAAGTACTCATAATTTAGTCTAATAATTTACATTTTTAAAAAGCTCAAACATCAGGCATTCTTACAAGTCCAATCTGGTTAAGAAATAATGAAAATTGCCTGCAGCATGCCAATTTAAAAGACGTCATGATTTTATATTTCTCAGCGAAGATCCGATTCTTACCCGACAGCCCCGCCCAGAAATGGGGGGGGGGGAAGTCACGTTGTTGCATCGGGTTGGAGTGATATTTTAAATGATAGAATGGTCATCATAAAATTTAAATGATTGAATTATGGTAAATCGAATTGTGGTGATGTATTGTATGGAATGAGGATCTATGGAATGAGGATATTTTAAATGATATTAATGAAAAGTTTAAACACTGAAGAAATAAAAAAATAAATAAAAAGAAAGTTATGGAGATTGTCACGGTACCATAAAATGTCATTATTAGTTTTAATGTCATTAAACGAAACCAAACTTTGTTAACTCCACGGGTTTAAGGGCGCGATAGCCCAGTGGTTAGCGCGCGGTAATTGCACTCGGTAGGCCCGGGTTCGATTCCCACCACTGCCAAAACTGCAGTCGTGTTCACGCGGAGTACGATCACATTAAACATGTGGGCCCGTGAGTCCATCCGAGAGGTTGGTGATAGGGAAAGGAGGGTATGGTCCCTGTGGATGCCTCCTCCACTGGGTTCCGGTCGAAATTGAGTGAATAAAAAGAAAGTTATGGATATTGTCGCGAAGGCCCGGTAGCCCAGTGTCCTTCCGAGTCCTTTAAGTCCTTCCGAGAGGTTGGTGGTAGGGGAAGGAGGGTACGGTCCCTGCGGATGCCTCACCCACTGGGTCTCGGCCTAAATTGAAGGAATAAAAAGAAAGTTATGGAGATTGTCGCAGAGGACGCAGTAGCCCTGTAGTTAGCGCGCGGAAATTGAACTCGGAATGCCCGGGTTCGCTTCCCGCCACTGCCAAAAGTGCTGCCGTGCGCACGCGGAGTACGATCACGTTAAACATGTGGGCCCGTAAGTCCTTCCGAGAGGTTGTTGGTAAGAGAAGGAGGGTACGGTCTCTGTGAATGCCTCCCCCACTGGGTTCTGGTCTAAATTAGGTGGCACTTCTTTGCCGTCCAAACAGTTACCTTACATCTTTCGGATAGATCGCGCCAGAATTCGCCACGGTCAGAATTCGCCACGGTCAGATTTTGCCAGGGTCAGGATTTTAAAGGGTAGCGAACAGGCTGGTCGGCGAAGGCGGCTAGTAAATAATAAAAGGCAATGTCGGTGTGTGTGTCTTATACACTGTACGTTCAGCAACCGCGCGTCAGAGAGCTACGAAATTTGGCAATCGGAGACCCAGGGAGGCGGGAAGGGGACACGTGAAAACCGATCTTTAAAATTTTAATTATTGTTTTTTGTCATTTATTGTTTTATGCGATTTCGACCATTTTTTCCTTTTTTTCCTGTTTTCTCTATCATCCAGACATTGTAGAAAAAACCAAATCAGACGGCCGGAAAGAGTAGACAATTGCGAGTAATAATATATCAATTTGAAATCTCGATTTCGATTTCTACAATTTTTTAAAGATTTTAAAACAAAAGTCACTTTTGGCTCGAAAAAACGAACTCTGACATTTAAATTCTTGCAATAATTTCGACTAATAATTTTCGTTTTTAGAAAGCTCAAACATCAGGAATTCGTACAAGCCCAATCTGGTCAAGAAATAATTAAAATTGGCCGCTGGATCGGAATTTCAAAGAGGAAACATGATTTTAAATTTCTCGGCGGACCAAAGAAGTTCCTATTTCCGAGCTTCCGTTTCCCCCAAGCGCCCGTTTCAATGGCGACAGTTTGTGTTTAGGTGGAGGTGATGTCACGTTTTTGAATATGCTTAGTGAAGGATGGGACAATTAAAAATCGAATTAGTGTTTGCTATCCGTTTACATGGAGATCGTGCTTCCGGTTTTAAATGAATTAAGAGCTTAGCATATGTATTAAAGAAATTATTAGATTTATATTTTAAATGATGGATTTTTTAAATGGATAATTTAAATGGATATTTTAATTTATGGATATTTTAAATGGATATTTTAAATGATGGAACGATGGAACGAGGATGATGGAATTAAGAGCTTAGCATATGGTCATTATAAAATTTAAATTAGCGCGCGGTAAGTTAGTTCTCGGAAATTGAAATCTGTAGGCCTGAGTTCGATTCCCGTCACTGCGAAAACTGTTGCCGTGTTTACGCGGCGTACGATCACGTTAAACATGTGGATCCGTAAGTCCTTCCGAGAGGTTGGTGGTAGGGGAAGGAGGGTACGGTCCGTGTGGATGCCTCCACCCACTGGGTTCCGGCCTCAATTGGATGGCACTTCCTGGCCGTCCAAATAATTACCTTACACCTTTCTGGTAGGTCGCGCCAGCGAGTTTGCCACTGTCAGAATTTTCAAGGGTAGCGAACAGGCTGGTCGCCAAAGGCGGCTAGTATTGACTCTTCTTAAATTATGAGATTGGATTGTCAATCATTTTTTCTATATCGAAGTTTTAAAATCGATCATATTTTTAAAACGTGAAAAGCATATATTATTTTTAAAAATTGACGAAATATTGATAATTGATAATACATAATCTGTTTGACACGTTTTGAAAAGATAATTATTTGATGTGTTTGCTGGTGTTAAGAGGAAAACTGAGATTATATATTTTACCTTTAAGGAGCTAATTTAATCAAAAATCGCTCAAAATGGCATTTCAACATTAAATAACAACAAAATAATTGTAATTAAAAAAAAGATCTCAACAAGTCATTTTAACTTTCCTTATATACATAATGTATAAAGAAAGTATGATGACGGGGTTGAACATTCAGAATTTGAGTTTTCGACGGGAAAGCACGTTGCAAGCATCCCTGATCACGAATCAAACATTTTTGAGTTGATGTCTGTGTGTGTGTGTGTGTGTGTGTGTGTGTGTGTGTCAGTGAGTCTGTGGAGACGATATCTCACGAACGAAAGAGTGATTCGAATGAAATTTTGTATAAAAATCACAATCCGTGAATACTGGAAGCCTATTGTTTTTAAACACAATCGAATGTTCAGAACTCCCCTAAATTTTCGAGTGAAATTTTGAAAACATCATCAAAAAATCAAAACCTTTAATGAAGTTACGCAAATAGACATTTTCTATGTAATTTTTCCTTAGGAAATGATTGACATAAACTTTAGAACTCTAGCACGAACCGTTCTCGAGATATTGTACATTTTTCAAATAAATTTATCGAAAAATCCCATAAATTAAAAAAAAAATATTAAATTTTGAGAAACATGTTCAATTTTCAAATGTAATATCATGCGATAAATTTGGTGGCATCTTTCTCATGGATTTAGCTCGTTTCATTCATGAGAAAATGTTCTTTGAGTAATACTTTTGTATTTGAACGCCAATAGTCATTTATCTGCTATAAGAATAACTTATTTCTCCGTCCACTTGGCGAGGTTTTGGCGACGAATTTGGCGAAATGCCGCCAACTTTTTTAAATGTTGCGAAATTAATGAAAATATTGCCAAATGGATAAAAATGACGCTAAGTCAATGGAAATGGCGACTAATTGTCGAAAATTCAATATCGTGGAAAGAATATAAGTTTCTACTGTATGAAAAACCTCTTTTCTTTACTGTAAAAGCAGTAAATACATTGCATTATATAAGGAAAGTCATGTGTTGCCCACATCAGATGTTTTTTTTTTTTAGGAAAAGAAGTACAGCCATGCCAAATTTCAGGACTATACAAAACTTAAAATTTCCGCTACAGGTGACACAGATGAACAGATAAACCGACAAATAAACGAGAATCATATTTTGTTATTGCAGATTATATATTTTTCCATGCCTATTCTGTAATTTATTTTAGGCAGATGTTTAATTTACGAAAATGAAAATAATAAAAAAATGCTATGAAAGATAAATGTAGTAAAAGATGCCCCAGGTGCCTATTTCTCTGAAAATGCGATAAATATACAACATTATACAGAGGAAGTTGTATTGTGAAGCCGTCATAACGCTAGATTATTGAGGCGTTCTACTCCTATTTATTGGTGCTTAAGAAACCGCCGTGGGACAAACCAGGAGTAGAATAAGAAGCGATAAGGAGGTTTAAAAAATTGTATGACAAAAGCTAGTTTACTATGGAATAGAATAAAAGATGAATGATCTCAGAAAATAAAACTGATTTTATAAATATACTTTAAAATGTAAAATAAAATCTGAATTGATACGTATTTGACACTGTATGTTTTATGAATGGATACGTATTTTCCATAAGTTTATTCATTATAAATAAATATATCAATAAAGAAGCTGTGAAAAATGAATTATAGTATAAAGATCGTATGTAGTGTATGAAAAGATAAAAAGAAAGCATTTTTATTGCTATTTTATGATACAATAGATATGTTAATAAATTATTAAAAAATGTTCTGCATTGAATTAATTATGGTATAAAAAGGTATTGAAATACTTCAGTGCTGAAAATGCCGTTTAACATTATAAATAAAACAGATAATAGATATCGCTCTTTTTAAAGAAAGCCTTTTTGATTAAATAAATATATCAAATAGCATTGAATTTTAAAATTCAATTGAAATATCTACATACCAAATGTCTTTAACAAATGGTATATTAAAATAGTTTGTTTACACCTCTTTACCATTTACATGGTTTAATACAAACATCAATTATAATAATATTTTTAAATGTATTTTATCTATCTATATTTGGGTGACTGCTATGACAATGTTTAGAACTTTATTATTATAAAGACCTGTTGTTCCCCTTGAGAGTTAGTATGCCTTTGAGACTGACACTATGCGGTTACCGAAACAGTACTGCCGTATAATTTGGAGCATGTTGTGTATCATACTCGATGATCGACCGTTCGGAATCGCGCAAAATCCAGGGATCGCCCCAATATAAAACCTTTATAAATAGAAATATGCACACAAATATATACTGGTGTTTATGCTGTATTTAAAAATTTTTCTATATCGAATTTTCTATATTGACGTTATTTCACATAATCTAACAATTGTAAATAAGAGAGTAACGAAAATTTAATGCTACGAATATCTGAAATACTCTTAATATTTTCGAAAAACAACAGCTCAATATATAGAATAAATTACTCATCTGAAAGGGTAAAAAACGCTCAATTTAAAAATATGTGTTGGTACAACAATATACAACTAATAAATAGAACACATTAAGCATTTATATCAAATCATATAACAAAGTTGTACAGGTAACAACTAGTTACTGATGCAAGGAAAAAACTCCTTCTCCAGGATAAAAATACATAAAATCCCCATCAACCAAAGCAAAACGACCGTTATTAATGAATAAAAATGCATATTTTTGATTGTTTAACTTAATTTATATTCTACAATTAAATGATGTGCATGATACAGAAGTATTAACCACCCCATATATTGCCGTATATTACCTTACACTAATTTCTTGACTCATGTTACACGCTCATCGTAACCCTAGTAAGTTCTCACACAGTTAATATTATCACATATATTAAATTTATTATTTTTTCAACGACATTTGCATTATTGTTCACCACTATTAATCTCAATGTAAATTCTGTAATTGCAACTTATTAACTTGATGTAATTTCCAAGACTTGAGTGACTATAACCATAACAATATGACTGAAATATGTATGTCAGATTAACATATCATCCTTAAAATATTCTCACTTTACGTTTTCTTTATCGTAGAAATCAAAATAGTTGCATACTTTCTTGGCGAGAGCCAGATCCTTAAAAATGATGCATCATCAATCAAACATTCATGGAGGCCTCCTTTCTCCGAAGTAAGTATATAGTTTTTTTCATATGAACGTCAAACTGCTTTAACTCCTCGAAGAAGATAAACTCCCTCGTAACTTTTAATATTGGTCCAATATTGCACCAATATTGCATATCTTGTCATTACATAGGAAATATTTCCAATGTAATCCCAATATTAGACAAATATTGGGCCTCCAATATCAGCTAATATTGTTCTAAATTTTAAGCCAATAATGAGCCAATACCGTAAAAATGTCCACTTTTCAATATTGGTCCACATTTTTATATCTCTGTATTCTCCATTGGAGTCAATAATAAGCCAATATTGGACCAATATTGGATTTGTAATAGGACTGCTCTTCATTGAGGTGGAACTATGCATTGTAAAATTATATGTTAAAGGATGGATTATTTCAGAACAAATCAAATAAAATATGAAACTAGTTTTCTGATAGGATTAAAAATCATACCACACACATCAGTAAGAGTCTGAATAAATTAAGGGCATAACATCGTTCGACAGAAGGTAATTTAATAAAACAACAAAGTTTTAAAAACAAGGCCAGAGCGCTTTCGGGTATTAGTACACCCTTCATCAGTGGCTACATGTAAAACAAACATAGATCTTTCATATACAGGATGTATATAAACTGATGGTCAGAACTGTAAGGGGTTATAGAACTCACCAAAATAAACAACTTTCACAATTTCGGGGTCGGAAAGCCACCGGCGACCCGCGACAGGGAGCTTTTTCTGGAGTGGATCACACGTCGAGTCAAAATGGAGAACACAGTAAATCCGCATGCTACACGTTTCAGATGCCACCAGCAAAGGTTATCCGTGAATGTGTGGACAAGGATTATCTGCGACCAATTAATTGGTCCATATCTGTTACCAAACCGCCTAGACTGACAGAAGTACCTCACCTTCCCTCAGCAGGTGCTGCCAGATTTACTACGTGTTGTACCAGCAAATCATCGAGTAATTATGTGGTTCCAGCACGACGGAGCGCCAGCACATTACACCAGGATAGTGCGGAACTACCTGGACATTGCCTTTCGAACAGATGGATTGGCTGTGGTGATTTCGTCGCGTGGCTTCACAGATCCTCCGATCTGTCATGCCTGGAATGTTTCCTCTGGGGACAGCTAAGAAGCGCGGTTTACGAGACTCCCATCGACTCACCAGAGAACCTTGTCGCCCGAATTAGCTTCGCAGCTGCAGACGTTCGTGAAATGCTAGGAATCTTCCAAAGTGTATGTGATTTACTCTGTCGCCGCTGTGACGCCTGTCTCGCAGTTGGTGGTCGTTCATTTGAGCATTTGTTCTAAACATTTTGTCAATAAATTTCCATTATTTATCTTCACTGTATTCGACTTTATTTCACTCCATTTTGACTCGACGTTTCATCCACTCCCAGAGAAAGCGCCCTCTCGCGGCTCGCCGGTTGATTTCCGACCCCACATTGTATTGTGAAAGTTGTTTGTTTTGGTGAGTTCCATAATTCCTTACAGTTCTGACCATCAGTTTATGTACACCCTGTATAGACCATATACCCAGCAAATTTGCATAAATAAATATAAAATATAACCTGAACTTAGTAAGTTGAATAGGTTAATAATTAATACAAATGAACCTAAAAAATAAATACAAAATTCTTTAAAAAACATATGTTAAGAACATTATCAGAAAAGTACAAATTCGAAAAAACAGTCAAGCATACATTTCACAAGGATGGCGTCATAGATAACTATGAAGAGACTTGAATTGCATAGAATCGAGAACGAGTCGCCAAGCATAACTTAGAATTTGAGCGGAATCAGAATTACAAATCGACAAACGGTAAATATAAATGTAAAGGGAATCATAAAGGAAAATATTACAAAAGATATTACAACGAATTAAGAGAAAAGTTGTTTCAAAGATGGGCAGGAAATTACCACTAGCCACACATTGAGCAAGAGCAGTTGAAAATTTACCATTCCTGATATCACGAGCGTGTTCCGTAAACGGATGCCGCCATTACGTTAGTGCTGCCGATGTAAAATTTATGGTCACCTTCAGGAGACAACAGGGGAATCACATACACCCCAGCATAGCTTTTAAGGTCATCAATATCCCCAAATTTCAGAGTTCAGATTATATTTTATACTTATTTAAGCAAATTTTCTACTTATATGGTCTATTTATGAATGATCCATGTTTGTTTTACATGTAACCACTGATGAAGGGTGAACTATCGCCCAAAAGCGCCCTGGTCTTGTTTTTTAAACTTTGTACGTCAAAAGATTTTGTGTCTTTTAATTTATTTAGTTGAAACGGACGTGATACCACTTTGATTAGTAAATGTGTTTTATTAACATTTTTATTTTATATAATATAATGCTAAAAGCTATTTCAAAATTGAATATATTATGTCTATGAAAGCACAACTGCGAAATAAATAATGCCATTTTTCATTTATTCTATTCGTTTACAATGCGTATCATTATTTATGGTTTTTCCTAGGTCCGTCTTATCTTACTGAAACGACACTAGCAGTATACAAGACATTTTATTTTCTCCCTATAGAAAAGAAGAATGCACCATGAAAGTATTTACAGTCTTCAGAACATCTTTGTGTGATCCATAAAATAGCCTCCTTGAGATCTAGTGAAGGAAAACTTGGTTCTATGAGAACATTTTGATAAATATTGAAATTGGTTTTAAAAAAAGAAATAAAAACTGATTTAGATCACAGATGAATTTATCTACAAGCTTAAATTCATTTCCTCTTTCTAAATTTATATAAAATCTTCTTTCTGAATTCATATAAAATAATTTCAGTTTTTTACCTGGAAATAAAGGTGAAAGGAAAGTATTTTCTATTTTGTATTTTACATTATATTGAGTCTGCATATTTGAAAATGTTTTCCTTTTTTATTGGTGATTTGTGGCATATTAAAAGGGCACAAAGTTGTCAATGTTTCAAAAATGAAATATCTCGAGAAAGGTTTGATGTATTGATCTTGGTAATGGGTCGGTTTAATTGGTATGGGAGAAATGTGGGGCGATGGTACACATTATGACTACGGAACTGCTCACAAATACTTAAGTAAATAATAACGTAGCTTTAAATTTGGCAAATAGATCGAGTGGTATTATTGTTCTTCTAACCGGGATATATAAAATCAAAATATGGAAGAAAAAATGCAATTTTTACGAAGGAATAAAATCCATTCGTTTTGTCACTCTACCAATGAATGTATTGTTAATGCGCCGATCAGCAATATAATTTTATAGCTGTTTCAACCTCATGAGTATTATGGTACTGCTCAAATAAGTACGCTTCTTATCAATTTCTTTAAATTTTGAAAGGTTAGAATGTTTTGAAAGGTTAAGCCCATGAATTAATTAGATGCGAAAAGAAAGTTTAGATCCTTTTATAGTTTTTCATTTGCAGAAATTTCCATTTTTATAATGTAATATTTCATACACCATATAATCAAAGGCATCCGGACACATTGGATGTTAGAATGTTTTTCGAATTTCTAAAAAAATACTTGGCGAAATGTTTTGAAATTTTGGCGATGTGCAGAACATGCTTGAACGCGAACTTTCCAGTAAAGTTTCGGTGATTTTTGCATTTAGGGGACCACCAAGATATTGAAAAAAGGGGATATATATTTGATCACCCTCTATCATAAAAAGCTGGAAATGATTTGTAACTTTCACAAAATAGTTAGGTAGCTTTGATCAAATTGTATAAGCATTTTCGTAAAACGAAAACGTATATTCATGAAGATATAAACGTTTCTTGAAAAAAAAATATTTTTGGCTTACAATATTCATAGGTTTCAATCAAATTTCGCGAAACTTACAGAACAACGTCCAAGAAAACATTATACTTTACTTGAAAATAAAAGCATTGAGTATACGATGAGATATAAGCATTTGAAGAATTAATTAATTATGAGATATAAGCATTTCTGCGCAGGAGCGAAACATAACAATATTTTCCTTTTATGATTTTGTAGTGAATACTGTAGGGCAACTACTATAAAAAATACACTAGAATATCCTGAAAATTCACAAAGATATCGATGATATAGTGATCAGTTTTTCTCTAACTCTCTGAAAGTATCTGGATGATAAGGGGGTTCTACAAATTGACATTTTGCAAATTCATCGCACACCCCTGTTCTGAAAATGAACTAGTCCAATTGTATGCAAATAATGATCAAAAGTCTCCGGACACCCCTGTACGTGGGGAATTCTGTCAGTGACTTCAAATTTCTAGCTCTCAGACTATTAAGTCAGACGAGTTAACAAATTCAATTTCAAATCCTGAAAAGTAAAATGGAAAGAAAACTCGAGCTAACGAGTTTGGATGTGGTGAAGTGACTGGTTCTCACCGAATCTGTTCGTAAAATTTATTTCAAGTTACGAGTGACCTGTTCCAACGTAAATAATGTTATTGTGAAGTGAAAACATACATGCGCTACAACTGTGGATGCACGATCTGGTCGACCATTCCGTTTAGATGAAAGCGACAACAGAGTTCTGAAGAGAGTTGTGAAAGGGAACCGCATGCAATTGGCGGAAATAGTTTGTTTAGAATTTTAGGAAGCGTCCGTTTGTAATATCAGCACACTGACATTTTGGCGGGAACTGCATAGTCTTGGTTTTCATGGGCGAGTAGCAGCATATAAACCAAGTATTACCGCAATCAATGCCAAGCCTCGCTTACAGCAGGGCAGAGCGTGCAAAAAATGGAGCCTTCAGCACTGGCGTAAAGTCTTATGGAACGACGAATCACGGTACACTCTATAGCAATCCGATGGTAGTGTCTGGGTGTGGGTAATGGCGGGTGACCGCCTGTTACGTGACTGCATTGCACCATAAGATAAGTGTGGTGGAAGCATACTAGCATGAGGCTGTTTCTTATGGTTCTAGCTTGGCTCTCTTATTCCTCTAAAGGGAAATCTGAAGACGGTAGGATATCTCGTCATTTTGGGCAATTCCATGCTGTCTGCGTTGTGGCAACGGTTTGGAGAGGGTCCATTCTTGTTTCAACCAGATCGTGCTCCTATCCACAATGTACGGGCTGCGCAGAGCTGGTTTGCTGGCATGGATGTTGAGGAATTGGATTGCATGTTCAGAGCCCA
The DNA here is from genome assembly GCA_951213105.1 of Amaurobius ferox. Classification (NCBI taxonomy): domain Eukaryota; kingdom Metazoa; phylum Arthropoda; class Arachnida; order Araneae; family Amaurobiidae; genus Amaurobius; species Amaurobius ferox. Next base: position 2,907,717 of record OX578134.1, on the reverse strand, counting down.
CACCTCAATCCCATAGAACACCTATGGGATGAATTGAAACATCGACAGCGAGCTAGACCAAAACTCCCAGCATCGCCTGCAGAGCTAACTAGTATTGCTTAAAAAATGGTGTTGTTGTTGTTGTTGAAACCCAAACCGTCCGACCTACCAGAAAAGTAAAAGAATGGTGTGCAATCCATTCTGCGGCATTCAAGAAACTATTGGATACCCTCCCTGATATAGTGGCAGCCGTCACTGCAGCAAAAGGTGGCCCCACTTCATAATAATTTGTGACTTTTCTGATAGAGAATCAAAACGTACATGTATCCGAAAATTTTTGATTAGATCGTGTATATGTATTTAGTATATTTGTTTTGTATTTACTCCAGTTTAAGTATCTTATGATTTGCGATTTAAATTTTCACTATATTCCAGTGTATTTTTTATAGAAGTTGCCCTACAGTATTCAGTACGAAATCATGAATGAAAACTATTGCTGTGCTTCGCGTTTGCACAGTAAAAACTTAGTTTCTTGAAATGCTTATATCTCATCATATACTAAATGCTTTAATTTTCAAGTGAAGTATTTTGATCTTCTTGGACGTTGACAAATGTTCTGTAAGTTTCGTAAAATTTTATTGTAACCTATGGATATTGTAAGCAAAGAACATGTAACAAAATTTGTTGTTTTTTAAAGAAACGTTTATATTTTCATGAATATATTTTCTGTTTTACGAAAATGCAAATACACATTGAAAAAAGCTAGTTAACTATATTGTGAAAGTTAGAAATAATTTACAGCTTTTTATGATACAGGGTGAACAAATATAATTTCCCCCTCTTTCAATATGGTGCTCCCCTAAATACACAAGTGACCGAAACTTTACTGGAAAGTGTGCGTTCAAACATGTTCTTCACATCGCAAAAGTTACAAAACCCTTCGCCAAGTATTTGTTTAGAAATTTGAAAAACAATCTAATACCCAAAGTGTCCGGATATTTTTGATCATATAGTGTATATGCAAATAAAGACATCTTAAAATTTTTTGGGGAAAATAAAAATACAAATATGACCAGAATATTATTTGTCCATTCATATTGCTTATTCTCCCATATATCACTCTGTCTTGATTGAATAGGGTGTAATAAGGTAAAGGTGTCCTTATCAAAATTACTGTACTTGGACTTACCTTTGATGCCTTCACTAAGGGTGGAGCATGTAAACTCCGGGTTTTCAAGCCAGAGAGACACAAACACAAGATATAAATAAACACACTTATCTAAATTGACCAATTTATTTAATATTTACGATCATAGATATCTATTTTTGCCTGGATTATTAATATTATTCATAAATCCATTATTATAATATATCTAGCGCTAACAATATTTCATTAATACACATATTACACACATAATATAATTGATACATATATTTAGACACTTTCTTTTAATTTACCGAAACTCAAAATAGTTCCTTTAGTTTAAAATTCATGAACTCGTCATTACGACATAGATTCATACGAACTAATTGTTCGTTATATGATAACCGTTAAATGTGTGTCTTCCGTGATAATTAGTGACAAGTAAAATTCATAAATACCTATGGTTTCTTGCCTTTCAACACTTATTCGCATAAACACTATGCTGTAAGATTCTATTGCACATCAAACTTCTGAACCACGTTTCTTTTAGCGTGCTCACTATATATATTTTTTGCACAAAAACCAAGAGACATGTTGTTAGTTCGTTCGAAAATACAAGTCTGCTGATCTCTCTGAAACAAACTTTGGGGCACTTTTTTATTTCCCCCGTTGGTTTCATAGCACCTCTCTCATTTGTCGTTGATGCAGAAGGGGATGACCGCTGTTTATCTATGATTGTGTTGCAATTGGTTTCCTCTGCTGCATTTAGATTGCTTATTATCTTTTTTGGCATTTGTAATTGGGATTGTAACATGTAGCACAAATATTGTACTACATGAGGCAAAACATAAGAATGTAGATTTTTAATTTTATCAATATTAAACTATTTATTTTGAAGTCTAATATTTTGTACAGAACATAATGTATATATTTTTTATTTGCAGCAAACTAAATGTGAAATTAGTATGTCTTAATAAATTGGCAAAATAGTATAAATATAAAACGTTCATTCATGCCACTTAACTCAACAATGTTCAAAACGTTTACATCAGTTGAAAACTCGAATTTCAATTATTTCATCGTATCCCAATGCTTTTTGTAAATATTATCATATATGGCAGCAAAAATAAAAAAAAGCAGTTTTACCACTATAGTTAACCTTGTTTAGGAAAGCTTAAATATTCCTGTGGCATACTGAAATCTAGCCGTCCGTTTAGAAGTAGTAATTTTCTTACGTAAAAAGGAAACAATTTAAAAAATATTTTACTTTCATAAATGTCTTCAAACCTCATTTTGAAAGAAAATGTTCCTAGTAATTTTTTAGTTAAATTTCCATAAAATGTAAAGTATAAAGCTGAATTGAATTGTTCAGTGCCAAAATATAACCATAAATGTAAATAAAATGCAAGACTTATGTAGTATTTTGACACTCCATAGTTATTCTTATACATACTAAACTACTTTAAACTTTTTACTAGATTTAAAGTTTCTAGTAGATTATCAACAAATATAGTAATGTATGTATATATAGAGCTTGCTGTTTACCAGTTCTGGGAAATCAAATCTAATTAATATTTTGACTAAAGCTTATTTATACTTTATTCATTCAAATGAGAAGATTTGTCCAAATGATAGACAAAGTCGACCAAATTTTTCGGAAAATCCAACTCTGGTGCTCACTTTAGCTTAATTTTGCTGTCATGAACTCATGTATTTTTCAACTAAAAATAAAATTTGAAATGTTTAACAATAAAATAGTTATGGATAATAGACAGCCGATTCATTATTAGCACCTTATTCCAAATGAAGAATTTTTTTTAATGTCAGTTATTAAAACACCTTGTTCAAATAAACAGCCCATTGTGTGTGACAACTTTTATGTCATTTTCAAAACCGAGAGTTTTGATACAAAAATGTTCCTGATAAATGTTGCAAAATTTAGTTTTGTAGCTATAAGAATGTTAGTTTAATTCAGGGCCAATTTCAAGGAATATAAAAGCAGCATATGCTGAAATTTCTCCAATTTATTCCTCCATTCTGCGACTGAAAATAGCTCAACTAATTGTATCAGTTAAGTGTCTGCTGTCAATGAGTAAAATTTACACGTTTACCACTTTGTATTTCTCTATCTCTTCAACATGCAATGTCAGTTATTTTAACTCATATATAAGTCGGATGCCGTGGTCATAGACATTTTCATCAATGTATGCATCTGTATTGGAAATGTAAATGGTAGGAACAATGGAAGGAATGGCGGAAAATAAATATTTAAAAATTTCCAAGAAAAATGCCAGTAAAAAATGAACGTGAATGTTCTACAAACGACTTGCTTCAGAGCATTTTTATCAGTAATAAGATAACTATACACTCTTTTGCAAACAAAACAAAGCACCTCTGCAAAATAATCCGATCATCTCGGAATTTTGTATGAAAATTCTTTTATACCAAGTTTGCAAATGATTAAATTCGCAAAGCCAATGAGTTTTAACTTGGGTCATAGCTCGCGTTTCTACTGTGCAACTAGCATCCTATAAAACAGATTAGATTAAAATGTGGACGGTTTATCTTTGCTCATTAGCGGCGTTGCAGTTCCAAAGAGACACATCCAATAATGCCGTTACAATGTTGTCGAAGACCTTATAAGCAATTAGACGAGTTCGAAAGTGGTCATATAGTTGAAATGAATGAAGCTGGCTGGTCATACCGAGCAATAGGCAGCCACCTGATCCGAACGGATACTGTTGTGCATAGGTGTTAGCGGCAATGGCTGATGGAAGGAACTCTATAATCAAATGGAGATTCTGAAAGGCCAAGGTTCACGAATTCAAGACAAAATCGGATGATTGTGCGACAGGCCCGAACTGCCACAACGGTATCATTGTTCGCCATCCTACGTGCTGCAGCCTCTTCCTTAGCACTCGTGGTATCTTCCACTTTTTCACAGCGCTTGACTGAGGTGGGATTACGCTGACAGCGGCCTTTAAGACGTCTGCCCACAATCTCACAACATCAACATAGTCGTTTGGCGTGATGTCGTAGACGAGCATCATGGCTGCCAGCAGACTGGCATCGCATAGTGTTCACAGATGAATCACGCTTCAGTATTTCAGCAGATGATCATTGAGTACGTGTGTGGAGGCGTCACGGCCAGTGGTCACAATCAGTCTTTGTTTTATACAGGCACACAGCCAGGACACCCAAACAGCTTCTGATGTCCTAGGACGAGTCGGACGGTCTGGGTTTTCATCAGGCACACAGCCGTTCCCCCTGGCATAATAGTGTGGGGTGCTATATCTTACGACAGCAGGGCATCCTTTAGGCATCCTGCGTACAACTATAACAGCTCAATGATATGCTGATGAAATCCTGCGACTGTTTGCGTTACCCTACATGGCCCGTCATTCAGGGGCATTTTTTCCAACAAGATAATGCCAGGTCATATACTAATCTCATATCTGTGAACTGTCCCCGTCTTGTTGATACTGTTCCGTGGCATCAAGGTCACCAGACCTTTCGTCAATCGAGCATGTATGGGACATGCTAGGCCGCCATATTCTGGCACCCCGAAATGTAGCAACAAATCTGGAGCAACAATTGAGGAATACCTAGCAGAAGGTATCGCAGAATAGCATTGGGAAACTTTATCACTCCTTACCTACGCGTTTACAAGCATGCATTGCCGCGAAGGCAATGCACAAATTTCTGACTTGAAAATTTAATGTGCAATTGTTAAGCATTGATGGGTCCTGCGACCTTGACTTTGTAATCATTTCATTACCTATGTATGAGCTGTACGTATATTTAATTTCAGTAAAAACCGTCACTTTCTTCATGGTGCTTCGTTTCTAACACTTTACAACATTGTTGATATGTGTTTATGACTTTGTTCATTCATTCTGTCTGCCTGATTGTCCGTTAGCACGATAACTGCCGTAAAAATGACTTTATTGTAATGAAATTTTAGTATGTTGTTTAGACGGTCTGTGGGACCTATGGCACTATAAATGAATAATATCACCCAATTAGTTTTGGATTGAACCTTGGGATGAAAAAATTAAATACATTGAACGATATGGGACCTAATTATTCAAACAATTTTTAAGGAAATTTAAAATTCACAAATTGCTTCGAAAGTTTTAGAAAATATTCAAATTATCCCATAAAATACATAAAAAACCCTTCAAAATATATTTCGTAGTTTTATAAATAAAAATTAAAATAATAATTACACCCTTTATATAAAGTGATCACTTGACCATTATATGATGAGATCACGTGACCCGCTTCAAAGTAAAATATTTCATCAATCTTGTGCCAAAATCGTGATTTTTAACGTTTTTTTTATTTCATATTTAGTGTTGCATCGGTACTAAAACAGCTTTATTTTTACTTTAATTCTGTCCATCTACATACTGAAACAATACAATTACAATATATTTCATATTAAATGATCATCAAACTTTGATAAATGATCATCAAACTTTGATTATTTCTGCAACGACGCCTAATTTTCAGTTATGGAGAATGTAAACACCAATATATGTAGAATGAGTTGTATCTGAATTGCTGCATTTCTTTAACGCAAAATTATTAAGCTCATGGAGTCTATTATATAGCTGATATGAATGAAACAATCATTGATTTAACACAGAGATCCAGACAAATTTTTCGATGAAGTTTTAAGCATAGAGTTAAATTACTTGTAACTCCACGGTTTTAAATTTTTAAATAAAATAAATTATTAGCTGACGAATTATTATAAACGTCAGTATATAGCTGATATTAATGAAACAATCATTGATTTAACACAGAGATCCAGACAATTTTTTCGATGAAGTTTTAAGCATAGAGTTAAATTACTTTTAACTCCAGGGTTTTAAATTTTTAAGTAAAATAAATTATTATAGTATTGTGATGAATGGAAAAAAGTTTATGAATGAAATGCTGCTTATATAGATGCGATTTATATTTCAATGACGTCGTTTGAATAAAGTTCATTTGTTTTCGATGAAGTTTTCAAATATAATAAATGATTGCAGTATTATGATAATTTTACAAATATTACAGAGGAATGTATCGCATTTTACAGATGTTTAAACCAGGCAATTTATATTTTAATACCGTCATTTGGATAAAGTTCATTTTTTGGATGGAGTTTTAATTTTTCAAATATAATAAAATAATATAGTATTGCGATAATTTTAAAAATATTACCGAGGAATGTATCGAATTTCAGAGGTGTTTATATAAAATTGCATTGAAGTTGGAAAGTGTTTCTTAATCAATGCTTTATGCATGATTGATCTTTCTTGTTTTGTTTTTTTGCAAAATAGTTTATAATTCCTGGAAGTGGCTTCATTACAACACAAATTATTCGATATCTATTATATATTTGCATGATATCGTATGTAGAATAAAGCCGTTTCTCGATGAGCAGTTGAAGTGCAATCATGATGCAAACATACATGAAATAAGCATACTTTGCTAGTACCATATTGACCAGTTATCAACATTTATCAATCGGTTTCAGATGCAAAAAGCCGGTTTCAGCATGATGCGACAGATCACATGCACTCCATTATTGGCATGGCTACAATCATGTGTTATATTTTTCTTAACTCCGGAGTCATTTTTTCATTAATATTTTAAAGTAGTCGATAGTACACTATTTGAATTATGCTTATGGCGTACCTCGTTTAATTTTACGAAATCGGTATCTTTTCTTTTTTTAAATTGACTATAATGTATTATTGATTAATACAATCATTTGAAAAATCATATAAAAATATTTTAAGGAATATATTTTCAAAAACTATTAAAGAGTAATATATTCATGTTTCAAAAATATCTGATACTAAATGATTAGATGTTTTTTTTCAAAATTAAGAATATTTTTTAAATATCAGATTTCAAACAAAGGATCAAAAAACGCATTTCACGCCGACATGAATTGTTATATAAATGAACGTAAAAACTGATGCTATTGAAACATAAGCAACTCTTCATGCATTATCATGTCCAGCGATTTCCCAGAAAATTTAGGAATTTCAAAATCATGGTTGGTGTCTACAAAAAATATTTTTCTACAGGGAACTGCTATTTATTCCAAAAATTTATATAAATTAATATCTTATTTATTTTCAAAAATTTGCTGACAATTAGATTTTCAAATGTGACGGAATAATTTTCAGCAATAAATACATTTTAGTAATGTAAATATACAGTTGTAAAATATATAAATTATATTTTAGTAAATTATTGTTTATCTATTTAGGTTAATTCGCCAAGGCTTGAAAAAATGAGCGTTTATCCTTGGCAATTTTAATTGGAATTTTTTCCTTACCCATCTAGCGTGCGGCATAGAACCTCTAGCGACACGCCTTCAGCGATTTGCATAAAGAAGCTAATCAAGATATTAGCGTAAAACTTTATATTTCTTCACAGATACTTTAGATTTGTATATGCCGCATGCGCAAAGCTTCTACCCTGGCTCTTACAAGCGAGCCTCAGAACTTTATCAGTGCATTCAGACATTCGTATTTCGGATGTTGCCTACACGTGCGTTGTGATGTAACTCTATTTTAATAATGTGATGTATATAATCTACATAATGTTTATGTAAATATAGTTAGTATGTTCATGTAAATAAATCTATATTTTATGCTTGCCGCTGTAATGGATATTCTACGACATCTCACATTCGCCGTATGTAAGGCCCTTCGCCATAAGTCATTACCGAACTGATACAGGCTATATATTTGCCTATTTTCAATTTAATATGTCTAATTATAGTATGGTGTGCGAAAGATAAAGGTCAGCTTATTAACTTCATGAGTGGCCGGGAATTAAATCTGGTGCATTACGAAAGTAATAACCGCCAATTTACTTTCTCTGTTGCTCGGTATTACCTCAAGTTCAAATATATTAATACACATCTTCAATTACACAAATGACGAGACATACTTGGTCAAATCAAAATTTATTAAAATATTATTTACGTTAAACTTGCTCAATATTTAAATTTATCATTATATTAAATTTAGAAAATTATCAGTTGCCAAATTTATTGTTACAAATAATTTTACTTAAATACAGAAAATGTAATATAGTGGCAATATTTCTGACTTATTTCAGACTTACTAATTTCCACAAATATATATGGAAACTGCTGCAGTTTTCTCCTAAGTTCTTCACAAGTGCACTTAACATCTTTAAGTACACTTCAATAAAACGAAGCAACTGATTACATTCACATATCTCAAAAGGCACTATACTTTTGCAGTGACTTCCCATTTTAAACTGAACTGCATTTTCGCGCACCTGACACATTTTTAAGAGCATTTGCATTGACATACAACAGGAAGAAATCGAAGATGAAGTGGTGACATCACATCGCCACGCCAACTCTCAAATCAAAGTGATAGAAAAATGAGCTATTTCCAGTCTGTTGTACAGTGGTACTCTGTGGGTTTCCCCCTTGTGCCCATTGGATCTTTCCATGTGCGTAAAGCTTAAGACACGCTTCTTTGTAGAATCTCCTATAGCCCTGTGGTCTTGCTTGCGACCATGTAACTTACATGCCATGAGGTCATAATTAAATTTCTTGAATATAAATGACTTGGAGCCCCATCATAAAAACTGGCATCTTTATGTCTGGGGCCATATTGTCGCTTTTGCATACTGTAGAACCTATAATGATTTTTGTTACCACTGTATCACATACGATAATCAGTATTCACTGTTACCCGTGATCAGCCGGCGTAGACAATGGACGCTGGACATGTACTACGACGCAACAGTATACGAGTTCGCGCAGAGTGCTCATCCACAATGTTCTGACGCAATAAATCCCATCCATAAAGAATGCAATTAAAAATTTTCAAAGTTGTTGAAAATTCAAAACATTTTATAAATAAATTTATATTTTATATTTTAATTCGGAATCGAATGTTTTAATTTCATCCATACCTATTAATATGTAAGACGCTGTATTAGAATGCTATTTGAGTCTACTTCTTTTTTGAAATTTACCTATCTCAAGATTATATATTTTTTAATATTGTGTAAGTAAAGTCATTAAATAGGTAATTTCCTTTCATTGTAAATTGTAACAAACGTGATTGCTTATGGTTTCCTTCTAATGCCTCTTATCTTTATGAAACTTATCGTTATGAAGCAATATATAAGCTTTCCATTCTTATCATATGAAGCAGAAGCTACATTGTTGAGAATTCAAGGTTTGTTGGGTAATTTTATGTGGTCCATAAAAAGCTTCTTCCAGATCTCAAGAATTGAAAAGTAGAGGTCCGGAAACATCTTGAGAGATAAGGAAAATGTTTAGGAAGAAAGGAAAGACCGGCATTATTACGGTTCGCTAGATTGTCTTCGAGTATCTTTAGTGTAAAGTATGAATTGATTTTTCTAAAATGAACCAATGAAAATCCAGCTTCATGTATATTTAATTTTAGCATATTTGATTGTTTGACTTGAAAAAGTTATATATTTAAAAAAAAAAGTTTTTACTGTATTTTGAAAGATGTTTTTTGTAGGAGTATTATCAAATATTTAATATTTAAAAAAATGATGGAGAAGGGCGAGATAATATCTAGAGATTCAGTTTTTTTCTCTCTCTATATTTAATAAAATGTACTCTCAACATAGTAATAGATGAAATGAAAATTTCAAATTAAACATTAAACTCAAGTTTCTTTATTTGACTATTTATATCTTAATTAATAACACTAAACTTTAAAAATGGGAACATATTAAAAACGATTTATATTAGAATATCGAGAGTCGTTGCTTTCATGCTAGAGAGCTTTGTTTTTCAATTTTGAGGTGATATGGAGTAATGCCTATTGTTTGTTCCATAATGATGGCTAGAAGGCGATGCCAATTGAAATGTTCATATAAATGTCAATCATATAAGTGTTCATAATTTTCGAATAAGTGTGTTCATATAAGTGTGCAGTAGAAGTAGGATGCAGTAATTGGGTTATTTGCCTATATAAAACATTTATTCTGAAAATACTGGATTTTTCGAGGTGACGCAATTTTCCTGAGCACCACTATTACATGAATAGCATTTAAAAGTCAAAGTATAGCATTTAAAATCCAGTGTATACATTTAGAAGTCACATGAATAGCATTTAGAAGTCACATGAATAGCATTTAGAAGTCACATGTATAGCATTTAGAAGTCACATATTTAGAAGTCACGGTAAAAGACTTGATTGAAAAAATATTATTTCCTTCGCTTTCGTAACCTGTAACAAAACGATAGTATGATATATTTTTTAAATAAAATACGTATTAAATTAATAAATCTCATCAAATAAATAATTATTAATTACTCACTATTCTACTGCATGTTTTCACCACACATAGTGATGCAAAAGAAACATTCTGCGATAGGATCATAAATTCCACTTTCGAATTTCGATGAATTTGCTAGTTTTGACCGTACTTGAACATGAAATAACATTTATGAATAATATTCAAATATCTGTGACTGATTGGCGATTTGTCCGTGGTCGTAGACAGGATATAGTATGAATAAACTGAGTGGTTCAAATAAAATTTCGTACAAATATCAACTGGAAACCTGTTGAGTCCTAAGAAATTTCAGGGGATTGAACTAGAAGACTCAATAAATCCGACAATTTTTAAATAACCAAACCAATATTATAAAACTATTCATGTGTAAAACACATAACGGTCCATCGCTTCCCAAAACAGTAGCAGAAAGCGCAGGCCAGTGGTGCAGGTAAGTTTTAACCATAATCCCCAGTAGCCAGCAGTGCTTGCAACCAGGATCATCAAGAATATTGGCAGGAAGCAGATGTTTAGCAAGGTAATCATGCCATGTAGCAATACAAAATTCCGCTACATCTTTCTGCATATGATACTTTATTAATTAAATCCGAATCATTAATTTAGAGAATTCTAACACTGTCCGTTCCTAATATACATCATGGATTTGGTCAAAAATGAAAGGAATATTATACCGTAAAATTAAATGCCTTAATTTATTTTCGCGGGAAATTATTGCATTTAATAGAAATTTCTACATTGAATAGAAATACTTATAACTAAAGTGAAATAGACATAATTGCTTCGAAGTTGTTCAAAACCGGCCTCGAAACAACTATATATTCTACATTACACTGATGCGTGATATATCAGAAAAAAATTCAGAGAATTTAAGGAAATTGAAAAGCGAGTTAAATGCACTTTGGTAAGTCTAGTACTGTATTTTATAGGTAACTACAGTGGTTACCCGGCGTTGTTCGGTATTTACGATGCAAAACTCTGATAAAAATTACACCGGAACATATAGAACCGTGAATCTTATACATTGTTTTTCACTGTGAAAGAAGTAAATTTCATTGCATTATGTAAGAAAAAAATCATTGCATTATATAAGTCATGGCTGCTTCCGGCACGCCTTTCGTATCTAGGCCCTCAGAGCAGCGCCTCAGAATATGATTATTAGGTGTCCACACTTGATGTACAGTCAATATGTACAGTTTGAAGTATGTACAGTTTGAAAGGAAAACTAAAATGACTCTTAAACGCTAGGCAACAATGTAAATGTTAACAAATTAAATGACATTATCCTAATTTGTTAGATTTTACCGCAATGCTTGTTTGTAAACTGCATTTTTGTATTTTCCTCCCGGAGGTAAAACATACAAATTTTGTGAATTTCCTACTCTAGAAGAGCATGCCATGAGAGAAGCAAGAACTTTCTAAATTCACGCCTGAAAACTTAAGGATTTGTCCTTAAGCTTTGGTGATGACCATGGCAAATCGGTCGGTTGGTATTAACGGTATGCGAGGTATGAATACGTCCTCTCCCTTTGTCTTTCCCATTAATACCGTGGCTTCATGACATTTGGTAAAATATTTTTGACAAAAAGTAGTGTTCCATTACTTAGTTTTGGTGGGTCCAGATTCCGCAGAAGCATTATTGGTGATCACTTCTTAAACTTCAAGATATGTGAAGGCCTTCCAGGTGGCTCAAGGTAGTTCAGAATTTCCAGCGGGTAATTAACGGCATCATCGGTGAACAGAGCAGAGTTAAATGACTTGTCATGATATAAAATGCTGATAATTAAATAACCATTAATCCTCACAAAATGGTGATACTTAAATAACCATTAATCCTCACAATATTCTGAAACTTAAATATCCGTTTTGTCTTCTTAATACTTTTCGTTGTTGAGTAAGCCTGTGCAAAATAAACCATGGTAATAGAGTTTCCATTTACACACATATTTCAAACCTGCGATTTTCAAAAGTGATTAATACGTTCAATAAACTACCACAAGTCTCAGATATTTAATTGACTTTTACGTTTTAAACCAACGATGTCCAACTTTTTCGGTTGGGAATCATGGAGTTAGACAGTAGAACTCTTAGAAAAAAGTTAAAGTCTTCTATTCATATCTCGACAACCCTTGGTCTTAGAAACTTGAAATAAGGACTAAATTTATGGAGGGATATTTTAAAGCTACCCACAAAATTTCATTAAATTCGGTGCAGCTGTTCTTCCGTAATGATGAGTGATGAGACAAAAGAAAGTTTCGTTTTTCACTAATATCTCGAGAACGCCTGTTTGTAGAAACTCTAAGCATAGACTAAATTTTAAGTGGGGCTATTTCAAGACTACCCACCAAAGATCATTAAAATCGGTTCCGCCGTTATCCCGTGATGCTGAATCATACATACATACATACATACATACATACATACATACGTACATACATACATACATGCATACATACTTTTCTTCTTTATATATATATAGATGTCCATTGCTACAATAATAAAATTATTAATTTTTAGCAAAATGAATAGAAATAAATATAATTTTTTTATTATTATCTCTACAAATCTAAAAAATGTTGTTAATCTGCACAGAAATCCATTTGTTGAATGCATCAAATTATTTGTCTTTTTATGTTATTATTTGTAATTTATTGTATGTATCAACTCTGAAATTGCGTATTTTCAATGCTCAACTTATACGATTATAATAAGAATATTATATGGGAATTAAACGGCCCAGTCATCCCTTATACACATATAGAAAATATAACTCAAATACTTATATAATAATTCGTCATCTATATAAATAAAATTGAAAATATGTCTGTCTGTTTGTCCCGTCATCAGGTGAGAACGGCTGAACCGAATTTGATGAAATTTTGTGAGTAGCCTGGAAATAGTTCCACTTAAAATTTAGTCCATATTTGGAGTTACTACGATCAGTGGTTCTCAAGATATTAATAAAAACGAATTGAATAGCCTTGAAATAACCTGCCATAAATTTAGTCTAAATTTCGAGTATCTGAGACTAAGGATTGTCGAGATATTAATGAAAAACGAAACTTTTTACTAGGAGTTCTACTCTCTAACTCCGTGGTTTTTCCAAACGAAAAGCTTGAAAAGCGTTTGGAAGTGAATTAAAACTTTATCTCTGAGTTTGATGGGAGATGTTTTGGGCTAATTAGTCACTGTCTGAAAACATGAATTGTTTGAAACATGATTTAAATGGGAAATCTATCTGCATGGTTTATATTTCACAAGCTTTTGCTGAAAGAATCAATGACGTTTCTTAATTCATTTTCTGAACTTTGTGCAAGGCATGTTTTTCAGCGATGCTGCTTGGTTATAATATGTTAGTAATTATCGTTAGTAATGTTCGTAATTATCGACACTGATATATATATACAGTATACATTTACATTACAGTGTGTGAGTAACTGGTATGCAAACATCCTGTGATACAAATTCCCATATGATGTAATAATTTTTTACAATATACATGATTTCTATACATGATTTATGTATACTTATATACAGTATACATGATTTAAACTTAACTAAGCCAGAATGGGAATTCTGTAGTGCATTCGCAATTAAAACGATTTTAAAGAAGCTATCTTACAATACAGCACATGTATTGTAAATAAATGTCACATCACAGGTGATGTAAATTTACAACGTACATATAATGTAAAGTGTATCTTCTTCTGTAAAATATATGTAATTATACACTAAGTTTTTACAATGTAAACATGACCATTTTAGATATATTAATTTTATTTAATTTACATTTAGGTAAAAATAATAAAATATAAAATACGATTCTGTTAATAGTTATAATAATTTTTTCATACCATTTTACATAATATGTCAACATTTCCTTCTTTTAAAAAATCTATAAATATAATTTGATTTTAGGGATGTTTTGCCATGAGAGATTTTATTAGAGGATGAAATTGGAAGGTAAACTTTTGTTCTCATTATTCACATATTTTTCTCTTTATATAATATTAAAGTTGTCTGTGGTGGGGTGACAGTGTAACAACACCAGATCTCTGAATAGAAATTTGCGAGGTACAGACATAATAAACCAACTCTATATCATCTAAGATTACTGCAAAAGTTACACCAGATGATTAATACTAAAAAGACGACTGTAGTCATTTTGAAGATTTCAAATTTATTTTTGAGCGCTACGTTTATATTTATGGCCTCAGACTACTGAAATTTTATGAATTTTCCTAATTTTACGTGTAGGATATACGAACGTTTTAACGGCTTTAATTATTGTAATTATTATTTTTAATTGTGTTTTATAGCTTTTCAGTCTACAGCCGTCATTTTGAAGGCAGTAAACAAAACGAAAAGAAATATTTAAAACATTCGAATATAATTGCTAGTTGCGTTAATAAATTCTATTGAAATTTAAAAACAATTCTTCACATTTTCACTTTTTGTACACTTTGTACGATGGATGAGAAAAACTTGAGCAACAAATAAAAGCACAAATAACACAAAGTCAACCAGCATACAGCTGTTTCGAGCATACGCTAGATACCTTTCGTCAATGCAAAAAACCAATAAACCCGAAGTCAAAAAGATGAATAAGCGTGTTTTTTTATTTTTTTAGACTTCGGATTTGTTGATTCTCGTGCACTAACGAAGGAGATCTAGCGAATCTTCAAAACAGCTATATGCTGTATCACTTTGTTTTATTTGTTCTTATGGACAATTCATTACTGGACAAGTCATTACTAGACTTGTCCAGGACACATCACTGGAGTGTTACTGAACAAGTCATTAACTGAATTACTAAACTGTTGGTTTTCTTTCACTGACGCAGGCGATCCATCGTATCCACGAACAGCTAGCTGTATGCTGCATTACTTTGTTATTTGTGCTTATAGTCGTTGCTCAAGTTTTTTCTATCCTTCGCACAAAGTGTATAACTCACTTATAAGTAAGTTCATGAATGTTTTTTCAAGTATTTGCTTAAGCAAGCGGTGTCAACATAACTTAACTATTACTTAAAATGTTTTCCTTTTACATCTTATTATAATATGAGCGTCAAGAGCAAGCGATTTTCATAATTTTTTAAAAATCGAAATCGCCTGAGATAGGAAAATGAATGTATTGGTATGAAGTGCTTGTAATATTTTTTAAATTAAAATATGTTTTTACCCTTGAAATTTCGCTAAAAATATAGAAACATTTTGTTTTATTTCTTAACAGAATGTTAACTAGCCCGTTCTGTAAATGGTTTCATAATAAAGCAATTTTTTTAAAAAATAATGTTTTGATATCGTATAATATTAATGCCCCCCACGAGGTCTTTGAATTTTGTATTATTTGCAATTTTTTTATTTTTTTAAACAGCTCTTTCTGTATCATTTTAAATTAGAACACTATTTTGTTTTGAGTAATGATACAATCAATCCACGTCAGTTAGAAAATCAATAAACAAAGTTTAATGCGTTAGACAACAGATAAATGTAAATTAAACCGTAAAATGAAAGTATGACTTGAAGAACAGGTTAGTGGAAAATAAGACAATCTAGCAGACACTATATTTCGGGGGTAGAAAGGACCGAACATTGGTAGTAAAAATCTTCTACCACGTAGAAAACGCGGTTGAAGATGATGCTTTATAAAGACGAATTAAATTGAAAGAACATAGTTTTAGTGCAAAAGCATGTAAGCTATTTACCCGACCGTGTGTCACCAGAAGATGACGCCGCTAATTAAGTATTGTACAACATTCTAGATTAACTGAGTGAACGTCAGTTATCTACCGGGGATTTATTATTCGTAGCTGTTCCATATAATCCAATCCTACCCCAACCGAGCCGGTTGGAATCGATGTCAACACTGGTGTGAAAAGTGGTGTCATACGACTGCTTGGGTTGCATGAGAGAAGACGGTTACATTGGCTGATATGCCAATTTCAATTTTTTTTTTTTTTTTTGAGCAAATTAAGAAAGCCAACTGATGAGTTTCATACATTGATATACAAGTTTGAGACAATTTGAGCTATATATAACTCATCAATTGGCAGATTTGACTGAATATCCACTGACAAAATATTCTCAGTGCAAATCTTGAAAAACTGGCTAAAAAGAAAGATGTTATACAAAGTACGCTATAAAATCTCCCATGCAATTTACGTTGATATGTTGATCACGTTGATACGTTCATCACGTTGATATATGATCACGTTTAATGTTGATAAACAAGTCAAGTTAGTGGCTGAGGCGTCTCTATATGAGTCTGTGGAGCAAAAATACGCGATGGCTTTGTACGTACAACATTAGAGCCCCAAAAGTTGATTTCCAACTTCAAAAACGAGGCTAAATATATAATGAGCACATGCAGTGTGAATGCATAGAAACCGCGTCCATATTTGGTCGGCAGCTCAGGTAGACAATGGGAGGGAATTTGAATAGTGGAATTTGACTGCAGACGCATCTCGTGGAGAATTCTAGGTTATTCTGATAAAATTTTGGCAAAATAAGAGAAAAGCTGCATTAAAATATCCCCAAGAAAGAAATACCACAAATTGCAAAATAACTGTCGGGAGACTTCAATGTTATACGATATAAAAATAATGCTTTGTTGCAACAAAAGGTTTTATTATGCACCCATTTGCATCACAGGCGATTACAATTTCTAATAAGTAAAGAAAATATATTAAAATTTATATTTTTGGGAAAATTTAGGAGCCTGTTAGAAGGTCTAAATACATTTTAATTTAAAAAAAATTACAAACATTTGATACCAACTGTCATAAGGTAAAATTGTCCTTATCAAAAATTACCTGTATAGGACTTACCTATGATGCCGCCACTAAGGGTGGAGCATGTAAGCTCCCGGTTCTCAAGCTCGGACTACGAACACACAAAACATAAAGAAACACACATGCTTAATTGCTCAATTTATTTTAATATTTTACTTAATAGATATCTATTATATCTGGAGTAACTATGCTATAATTAAATCAATTATTAAAAGACACATAATACTGACAATATTACATTAATATCTATATATATATTTACACACATAATAACTTTGACTTAAATTTCTTAAAAACAGTTTCCTTAAAACAGTCGATAAAGAATAGTTCTTATAGTTCAATATTACGAACTCGTTCATATGGTCTACTCATACGAATTGGTAGTCAATTAATTTAATATTCGTTAAAGGTGTGCCTTCCGTGCTAATAGTGACAATTGAAAGTTGGTTACCTTTTCTCTTTGTGTTACGTGCATATTCGTGCTATTTCAATGATGTAGGAACACCGTTACACATCTAACTGCACTCGCTACCATTTTGTTGCTCACATTCTATAGACACTTTTCACAAACCCAAGAAAACATGATGCTGACTCGTTCGAAAGTTTTAAGTCGACTAAAAAAACTTCAGGTGCGTCTAGGACGCTGTCGAAATTGCATCTCCTGGAAAGTTCTAGAACATTCTCTCAAACCTTTTTCTTTTCACATTGTAGTGTCGTTGTTGATTCGTTGAAGTGAAGAAGGGGATGCGCTGCTTATTTATGTTTGTATTGCCATTGGCTCCCTCTGCAGCATTTAAATAGCTCATTAGCTAGGTTGGCATCCGCAATTGGAATTGCAAAATGGCTAGGTTGGCATTTGTAATTGGGTGTAACATGTAATACAAATATTGTGTTACACCAACGCACTACTTTTTCTGTCAGAGGCTAATTTTATTTAATAAACATAATAAAAAATTGATTAACACTACTTCCGGCACCATATCTAAATTATTTACTCGCAGGTAAGCAGAACTTTAAGCACACTTACACACTTCATACAATACAACAAATTAGTCAGGAATATAACCCGTCTGAAATTTTAGGATTAAGTTAATTTATCTCAATACATGCTCTGAATCTGATTAGTTTGAAGGTAGAAAAATGAACGAGAACGGAAAAGTCATAGAGGATGTCTGACAGGTCCCAGCTATATGTTGATGGGACGGAACACAAGTTAAGATGGACAGGCAACAATTTCACAAACCTCAACACATTCCTTGATAAGGAAAACTTTAACAACGTATATAAGCTCAAATAACACAACAATGCAGCATACAAATGTTTCGAGGATGCGCTGGATCCCCTTTGTACTGCATTAGTTGTCTTTTAATCCAGGTCTTGGGTATAAAGCTGCTCTGCTCCTTCCCGTTGCACCCTTTTATCTTTTGGACTTCGGGTTTGTTGGTTAGTTCTCTTAACATTGATGAAGGGTATCTAGTGTGTTTAAAACACGAGTTTCGGACGGATTTACATGTTTCGCGCACTCTAGAACACAAAAGAAAATCATTTCTAGCGTAGCGCATGTATTTGTGGTTGTCCGTTTATCTATACAATGAATGTACTCATTCTAACTCTAAAACTATACCACAAACTTTACAAAATTTGGTATGTATGTCACTTAAAGTTTACGCTGGTGCTTCGACTTTGATATGATTGGGAAATATAGACCTGTCTCTTGTTTTGCAAAATGATAAAAAAAATCATAAAATATTTAATGCAAAAATAAAATATCTGATGTGGGCAGCGCATAATTTTCTCTATAGACTCAAACTCATTTTCTGGTTCTTTATTCATGACTCATTAAATTTAATTTAATTGCACGAATAATTATTTAAAATTACGTTGAATTTTTTAGTTTTAATTAAATTTGTGGCTCCAGTCGGCGACTAGACTTATTTTCAAAGGTGACATGGCAAAATATGCGAAAAATTAAAATATTCTAGGATGGTTTGTCAAGTTATGAAGTTGATCTTATTATTTTCGTCATCAAAATGATGTATAGAACAAGCATTCAATTGATGCATTTGAGTACACATAGTCTTTTACTTCAGATTTTGACGATTTTTGCTGGCAAATTTTTCAAAAATAGTAAGGCATTTTGCGAATCGCTCAAAATCAAATTATCAGCAAGTGACTTGTCTACTAAATTTGAGAAATATAGTCAGTTAGTTTTTAGCTACAGTAGATACATACGACTTTTTCCATCATCAGATTTCAAGACTTTTGCAGGTCATTTCGCAATAAAAGGCTGGTTCTTTTTTTCAAAAGGTACCAACATCTTATCAGCACCAGTGTAATCCACATGTGACCTATCTAGCAAATTTTGCAAAATATGATCCATTAGTTTTTCAGCTATTGCAGATATTTATGTTGTACAGATAGACAAATATACAGAAGCACATGCAGACCTTAAGCTTAAAATAGTATTTCTGGGTACTAGAGTGCTCGAAATATGTAGATTCGTCAGAAACTCGTGTTGCAATTTTCGGCACAATCCCAATATTTCAACTATACATTATCATGTATTACAAGGAAAGTGATATGCTTAATTGTATTGAAAACATTGTTATTTTACTTTTCATACTATAATGCATGATAATGTATTGCAGCTTAAATCATTAATTCTCAAATGCATCGATTAAATGCTTGTTTCATACGCAATTTTCGACGACAATTTTCCACATTGCCATTTGAAAATATATCCAGTCAAAACCGAAAATGGAATTAAAACTGCAAATTCAGTACAATTTCAAATAATTATGCGGGCTGTTTTGTGTAATTAAACTCAATTTTATGAATTATGAAAGAAAGAAAGAGAAAATGTTAATGTTTTACCTAAAGAACTGTCGTACGAAAAGTCACTCAACTTTTATAAGCTGAAAGTTTATCTTTACTCATATATGAATACGAAAGTATTATTTCATTATTCTAAGTAATTAATATAGATCTATTAATTATTGTTGTGCACCTGATGCCTATCTCTACTTATTATATTATCTTAGCAACATGAATGGACTTGGTAGTCCCTAGATTACAGTGTAAGAAAATTCTGCGTTCTGTATTCATGTGTGTTTTCCTGTCTGATTTTCTTCTCGTCTGTATTGCCTTACTTATTGCACTAATAATAATAAACATGAATTTGAATTTGCATGGAAAATCATATGCTTTAAACTTTTTACGTAATATTTGACGAATAAACAAATTGCGACCAACCCAATTTCTCTAGAACCAACTGTTCTTGATATATTTATTTTTTTATACTTATTGCATGTTGGCGACGTTTCATAATCCGATAAGTCACACCAGATGAAAAAAGTGTTTCAAAACTGTATATTTAATTTAATTTAATGTAATTTTAAGTAAATATACGTTTCATTTCAAATAAATGTATGTTTATATGTACGGAGTATAAAAGGAGGGAAGAAAAAATAAATTTGAGCTTGTAGGGAAATTCACTTGCTGTCCACAATACATTTTTATATAACTGAGTTCATTCAAATATATTATCTTCAAATTTGATTTAAAACAGCTGCATTTTTAAAATAATTGTCTTCATCGCCAAAACAAAAAGTCCATTGTATCAAAAAATCAATAGTCGCTGACAGAGTAACTCACAGACCCTAATGCAGCTTTTCACCAACGTGATCGGACTTGCAAGAAAATGGATGATCGAGATTATAAGTTTCAAGCTCTAGATTACGTTGTCAGTATCTTCATTGTAATTGAGAACTTGATTACAGGTTTTCAGGCGGATTGTCAGGGACGAGGTGTGATATATAAAAGATCAGTGTCAGAAAAGGAAGGAAAAATTTATGTCCGAACATATTACTTTATGTCATATAATTTACGTATATTCCGTGATTCTCATACTTTTATCATTGATGGATCTATGATTTATGCAATGACATTAAATGCATTAGAATTTTTCATGACTAATTTAAAAATAAAATAAATGAATGCGAATATTAAATTTAAAGCTAGAAAAAATTACATTTTAGTAAAAATGTAAATAAATACAGTGAAAGTGATTTTAAATTTTTTCGAATATATACTATGCCTTACATATCCTTAAACATCGTTTACGGGAATTTTCAATATATACTACATATTACATATATTGCATCAACTTTAAGCACTATTGATTAATAATATATATTTCAAACTAACAAATGTATTGTAAAATATAAAGAAATGCAAAATGGATTTCTGGGTCGTATCAGCATTTATTATATCAACAATGTATATTCTGAAACACGGAGTATTTCAAGTCAGTAAACGAATATTTAGCATATAACAGGTATTTCAGAGAATTTGAGCGATAATGTACGGAAGTGCGATTTCCATGGAAATAAATAACATTGCGAGAAGGAGGTAGTAATGAATTTATATAAATTTTTAGTTGCAATCATGTCAACCAAAAAACACTCGATGTGTAATGAACGCAAGGAACCATATTATAATAAATGTCCGATGTGGCGAATTTCATTATCCAATACTGTGCTGGAGAAGGGGACGTTATGGACATATTGAAACAGCATTCATGTAGGTACCATTAAAGCATTCAGTAGGATAGCGGCTTCCAAAATTGCCCATGACGTCAGGTGATCTCTGTATATCTATGACTTAAGTTTGCTCCATAACCCAAAATTACACGAGCGCTTATTCACTGCAACGCACTCGCGGGAAAATACACCACGTGATATATACGCCAGGCGCGAATTTCATCTGACCTTGTGGAGGCAGTTGGATGATGAGAGGTCTTTGTTTTCTTCATGCGGAAATTTACAGTTCAATTAGTCTATGCGCGATTTTGATATTGAAAACACACACAGATATATATATATATATATATAAATACAATTGAAATCAAAAAAGGGGATAAAATACAATGGAGGGGAAACCAAATACAATGCATACAATGGCAGAGGAGGATTGCGACTCCTCAATCCCGTTTAAAGCTGCTTTTCCAGCCCGGGCAAACGCTCACGGAACCAATGCATTGAAAAGGTTGATCCCCCATACGTGCCTAGTCAGAAGCACCCAAACATGGAAAAACAGACCACCGAGAATGGAAGTCAAGAAACGCACAATTGAAGAAACACAAAATCTCCTATTATATAAGTAACTATGCGCATGTGCAAGTCTTTAAGTGATATGCAGAAACTATCCCAATTCAGTAAAATCCCTTTTGAATGAATTTCTTGATTTTTATTGCTGAAAAATAAATTATAATATTTCTTCGGGAAATTAACTGGGTAATTCTTTCTTAATGCTTCTAATATTATCCCCTTGTTACCAGATATGCAATCCTTTGCTAAAGTGTTGCAAATTTGGTTTCTTTTAAAATGTCTCAAAAGTATATTTCTAAAAATACATCTTGAAAGGTTCGTTCTCCAATTGATGATATGATTAATTTTCATTCCATAACTTGTTCTTTTGTCATGTAGACACGTATAATTCCATTCATTGTATTGTACTTAATGGTGATATCTAAGAAATTCACCGATCCATCCTCTGCACGTTTATTTTCAACCAATTCCAAGCCATTGGGGTAAAAATCAAATTCCAATACTGGTGCATTTTCATAATATCCATAAAGCACATCATCAATATAACGGAAATACGGTATCTCATACAATAGGTGTGTTCCATGCTCATATTTAGTGAGATATATGGCAGCCAATATTGATGAGCAACCTCCTCCCATTGGAATTCCTTTAATCTGTTTATAATAGCATTTTCCGTCAAAAAGTATATTTTCCCTCAAAACCAGATTGATAAGGTCCATATATTTGCGATATGTAATGTACTCTTTCAAATCATGTAACTCATGTAATTCCTTCAATATAAGGTAAAGTTGTGCAATATCAATATTATTGAAAAGATCGCGAAAATCATAACTTCTGAATCGCAATTCCTTGTCACAGAATTTAAGTCTTTTAATGACATCATGGCTGTTCTTGATAATAACTGTCTGTTCCTGATAAATGACTGTTCTTTCTAACATGGCTGTTCTTGATGAATAAGAGGCTGAAACATTGCCATGGGATGGGGCGCGACAGCCCAGTGGTTAGCATGCAAGAATTGCTATGGGAGCTCATGGCAAGAACGCGCATAGAACTAATTTCATGGTTGACAAACTCAAGGATGAGGCGTTGCATATTGACTTGCTTGTAATCTACATTTATATCTTTAAATGTACACGGTATGATAAGTTCCATCAAGCGTTCTCTTATGGGCGCCCATAGCAAGGACATCCGAAGAACTAATTTCATCGGCGATAAACTCAAGGATGAGGCGTTCAATATCGACTAGATTTAGACTTATATGTCTAACCTTGAACGTCTATGGGACGGCAAGTGTCATAATTTCCCTCCACTATAGGCGCCCATGTAACATTTTCCAGGAGGGAACTTAAGGATGAAGCGTTCAATATCGCTAGCTTGTAACCCACATTTGTAACCTTGAATATCCAGTTCAGCTTAAGTGATCCCTTGCAGTCCTCTATGGGCTCCCAGCGCATGAGATCCCAGCTTATATACTTTTGCTCTCAGGACAGAACCTAACGAAGCCAAAGTTTCGATTTCCTGAGGGGTAGTAAACAGTCTTTCCAGACCCTCCAAAAGTTTCTGTGACACAAAAAGCTGAAAAATTGCACACTTGCCATGGAGTGAGGCACGACAGCCCAGTGGTTAGCGCGCGGGAATTGATTGCACTCAGTAGGCCCGGGTTCGATACCTGCCACTGCCAAAAGTGCCGCCGTGTTCACGTGGAGTACGATCACGTTAAACATGTGAGTCTGTAAATCCTTCCGAGAGGTTGGTGATAGGGGAAGGAGGGTACGGTCCCTGTGGATGCCTCCTCCACTCGGCTCCGGTTAAAATTGGGTAGCATTGCCTGGTCGTCCAAACAGATACCTTACATCTTTCTGGTAGATTCGACAGTCTGGGTCTCAACAACAACACTTGCCGTGGGCGCCCATAGGGATGTTGAACGTCACGAATATCAAACAAATGGATACTTACTGTACGTCTCGTCCGTGAGATTGTCCCCGCTGGAAAAAGTTCTATTGACGTCCTTACCATGGGCACCCATAGGGGAGCATACGGGAGCACTTGCCTTCCCGTGAACATCAAGGTCCCAAATTTAGGTGTTAAGCTAGTATATATCGTGCGTCCTTTGCTATAGACCTCCTTTGCTATGGGCGCCCATAGCAAGAGCATCCATATAACTTTTACAGGCGGAAAACTGAAGGGTAAGACATACATCGACTAGCTTGATATCTACATCTGTGAACTTGAACGTCGACGGGATAGCAAGTTCCCCCTCAAGACCCCCTATGGGCGCCCATGCCAAGAGCGTTTATAGAACTTATTCCAGCGGGGGCACATTCAAGGGCGACAATATCGACTAGCTTTACTCCCTGTGGGCAACGCCTTATTATCAGCATCTCGTATGGGCTCCCATGGCAAAGGCGTCAGTAGAAGTTTTTCAAGGAGGGTATACTGAAAGATAAGTAGTTCAATGTCTACTAATTTGGTACCTACATTTGTGACCTTGAACGTTCACAGTAGGGCAAGTGGTCTCATGCGCTCTCCTACGGGCGCCCATGGTGAGGGCGCCAATAGAACTTTTACCAGCGGGATAAACACAAGGATGTGAAGTACAGTATTGATTATATTGACATACAGTATTTACATCTATATTCGAGAATTGTTAATATTATTGTATAAATATTGATAAATGTTATTGTCCCCTATGGGCGCCCGTAGGGGAGCCTGAGGGGGAACTTACCTTCCCGTGGATGTCCAAAGGTAGGTATCAGGATAGTCGATATTGTACGTCTCACCTTTCAGTTTACCTCCTGAAAAAGTTCTATAGGAGCTCTTGCCATGGGCGCCCATAGGGGAGCGCCAGGGGCACTTGTCCTCCCGTGGACGTTCAAGGTCTCAAATGTAGGTATCAAGATACTAGATATATTTACCTCTCATTCTTGAATTTGGACATTCCAGGAAAAGTTTTATGAACTCCCTTGAATCCCACTCCTTTTGAACAAGGTCGACCCCCTCCTGCAATTAGAACACTCTTCAAAATACTCTACTTAATTCTATTTTTTTACAGAATGCATATGCATATAGAATTTCATGGCTGTACGTATTCTCTTGTAAAATGAATTATTCGTGTTTTAATTAACTCTTTCTAATTTCCTACAGAATGATAGAATATTTTGAAATCAATGTGATTAAAACACATTATTCAAAATTAGAGATTTTACAAGAGAGAGAGAAAGAGAGTACGTATAGCCATGAAATTATATATGTAGATGCATTCTGAAAAAAAATCAGAATTAGGTATAACATTTTATAATTAACGTGATTAGAGCACGAATAAGAGAGAGGGTGTGTGTGTTGTTACAGCGGTCAAAATTAAAATCTTGAACGCGTAACTAGATATCGCGTACCTAAGACTTGTTATTCTAACAGCAGAGGCAGATGGCAAATAGTGGAATGTGTTTTTGCTTAAGGCAGGGCCAGGTGCGATATTTTGATATAAACACCCCTTTCAGTAAGAAAGCACTTAACGCGGGGCGGCTTCGGGATGGAAGAGTCCCAGTGCTATAAAATATAACGCAAGAAAAGGGAATTGATTCCACTGCCTATAAATATGCCTTGCGCAACTTTAATAGAATAGGGCTTAGAAATCTGTCCGCAAAAGGGTCAGTGTGAACGCACAATATGGGGAATAATTTAATGGTCTGAGGGAGCGAAATCTCCCACGACCATTTGAGATCGCCAGCAGCTGACGGACCCGCCAGATGGTCAAGGGTTCTAGAGGTCGTGGGAACGGGAAAATGTAAACAACAAGTCGGGTACTATATATATTGGCCCGAGAGGATATCACACATCAGTATCATTATCAGACTTATCATACGTAGACTAGACTCACATACTTGTGGTGTGCAGAGTAGAAAGTTAGATGTGAATCTGTGCAGAGTCCCCGGAGCCCCTGCCGACAAGTGACGCCCCAGGTGCAGCCAAGAGCAGAGACCCCGCCTTAGTGAAGGTAAGAATTCTCATCCATAATGGGTTTTAAAACGCACTAGTTTGTTAGGAATAATTAGGGCTAAGAATTGGTGACGTGATGTATTGCTTAAAGTATACTCTCTCTCTCTCTATCCCTACCCCGCCATCCTCTTTCCTAGTGAAAGGCCCGATCGCTGTCTAATGGGAACGAATGTATAATATGAACGAAGTGTAGGAATAAATAGGCATTTTTAATTATATTATTTCTCTTTATTTAACCATTCACGCTTTACGCCATGTCAATTTGTAACACAGAAAAAGAGCCGCCAATCCGCGAAACCTTTACTTCGCCGATTGAGGTGTCCTCCAAGTAGGTATAGGGACTGTGGCAGTATGTTAGCCTATAGAGTGGAGGGCAGCGGCGTAACACTGGTGCCGCGACCAGGATATTTTTTTTAATTCAAACCTGGGAGAAATTGTAAATGAGAATGGAAAGGAAATTTTAGGTTAGGAAACGGAAAGACTGAGGTTAAAATAAGCAGGGGAAAAAGGGTTGAAATCAAATGAATAGCTATTGATATATAATTGCATGCAACGGATGTTTATTTATTATATGTATATTGTGTAATTTTATTATTTTATGGTAATGAATTAAGGGGTTATGAGATGATAATGTGGATTAGGATGATATAAGTGTGAAATTTAGTTTGGGTAAGGGGTAAACAATTGTTTATTATTTATAATTTATCTGTTATTGAAATTTAGGGTTGTTTATTTGTGATTTTGTATATGACACTTGTGTGTAGACATTAAGAATGCAGGGGGAGAGTGGAGACAGGAGCACAGGGGTCGGCCGTGCCCCGGTAACAAACACAATAGCGGGATTTTTAGGATTAATTCCTTCATTTACGGGAAGTGAAGAATTTTTAACACCTGCCCAGTTTATCGAATCAATTGAGGAGGTGGCGCAATTAGCGGGTTGGACTGATGCCGAAAAATTGCTAATAGCAAAAACAAAGATTAAGGGGGGTGCATCTGAATTTTTGTCAAATCATCACGATGTAAGGCAGGTACGAGCGTTCGAAACATTCAAAAAATATTTCTTGGAATATTTTGAAAAACAGCTCCCTCTTGCAGTCAAACTGCAGCAGTTTACATCATGTAGACAAAAGCCGGGGGAGTCCGTCAAACAGTATGCAGGACGCGTGAAAAATCTTGCGTTTGATTATTTACAGGGGGCAAATTTTGAGATCCCAGAAGTGGAGAGTATTGCGGACAAAACTAGACTGTCCCAATTTTTGTCCGGCTTAAATGTGAAATTGCAGAGGGCTGTGCTATCTCAAAATCCCACGACACTGGATAAGGCAATTGAGGTCGCAATCCTCGAGGAGGCAAACGAAAGGATATGTAGCAGGGGGTCCCTCATAAATGCGACAGAAACAGATAGCGAGGGCTTACTCGAAGTGTTACTAGCGAAAGAACAAGCGAAAGAAGCGCTGATAAACAACCTTCAGAAAAAAATTAATGATTTAGAGGTTAGTCGTCGGACCCAGGATAGAGAAATCCGGAATCAAACCAATAGGCCCCAGGAACGAAATTTAGGGGGGCGAGTCGAAGACCGAAGGTGTTTTGTCTGTGCAAAAGTCGGACATCTGATGCGCAATTGCACAGCCAGACCGCCCCTAGGGGCAGCAAGAACGACAGCTCCACGTTACGATCAGAATAGGGGTGGACAAGAGAGGGGTTTTCGAAATAATGGGGCGCATAGGGGTTCGCAAAGGGACCGTTACCAGTACAATCCCAGGAATGAAACGTTAAACACGCAAGGGCGTCCTGGAATAAGGGGGGACAACAGGGCGCCCGCATATCAAAGATAATGACGGAGAAAGGGCACGAGGATTTTAGTCTCCCTATCATTTCTGCAAAGATTTCCGGAGTCCAGTTTCGGCTACTCTTAGACACGGGAGCAGTTCTAACGCTACTGGATAAGGAAGCCTTTGCTCGCATTAAAACGAGTTACCCCATGCGAAGATTTGGAATCAGACTGACAGCGGTGAATGGAGGGGAGGTCCCACAAGATGGGTTTTATGTAATGCCTCTACAAGTGGGAACAGGCATCATATCGCACCCCATTGTAATCACCACAAATAAATTGAGCGCCGTCTACGACGGCATAATAGGGGTAGATTACCTCAAAAGAGCAGGATTTGTGATTGACTTGAAGGAGGATCAGTTGGTCAACACACAGACGGGAGAAAAAGTAAACATTGACTTCTCATCCCCTCGTGGCCACACAATAGGCGCTTTCTCGCGGTCAACTCCTGGTATGGCAGAAGGGGGGAAAAGGGGGCGATTGTGTCAGAAGGTACATTTAGCGGGAAGAGAGAGGAAGCTAGTGTCGGTTCGCAGCTCGTCGCCGAAAGTTGAAGTAAAAGGGAAAGTTATGATAAATGCCCTCCCCTCGAAAGGAACACATAAAAGAGATAAAATTGAGGTCACATCAAAACCTACCATTGTAAATAAGACCGGATCGTTGCAGGTAGAAATTCAAAACCGGACGAATGAATCAATGATTCTAAATAAAGGGATGGTAGTAGCAAATATCGTACCATATGATTTAGTTCCCGAAGATTATATTAAAAGCGATCAGTCAGATCAGGGCCCTTTAAAGGAAACCGACTTTAACTTGACCGGGGTTGAACCGGAATACAGACAAAAATTGTGGAAGGTCCTTAAGGAATTTAGAACTGCGTTTGCGCGAAATTTATCAGACATTGGCTATTGTGAACTGATTCCATTCGAAATTAATATGGCAGATACCACCCCAATTAAAAGCAGGCCGTATCGAACCCCCTTAGCATTAAGAAAAGAGTTATCCAAACAAATTCAAGATCTAATGCAGGCGGGTGTTATCAGTCCGTCAAAATCTGCATTCAGTAGCCCCTGCCATTTCGTGAAAAAGAAATCCGGCGATAGTCGTTTAGTAGTTGACTACCGAAGGCTAAACGAACGCTGTATCATGGATAATTATCAGACACCACGGGTCGAGGATATATTTAGTGAATTAGCAGGTTGCCAACTATTTAGTACGCTTGACCTTCGGGCATCATACCACCAGGTAAAGGTCAGAGAAGATCACCGTGAAAGGACTGCGTTCATTTGCGAGGACGGACTATTTGAATATAACACCATCCCATTTGGCCTCAAGGCAGCTCCGGGATGTTTCCAACGAATTGCAGATGCTATTCTATGTGGGTTGAGGGAGCAAAAGATTTTCTGTTTTATTGACGATGTCCTAATTGCTTCAAATAACGCAGACGAACATCTCGAAAAAATTAAAATTGTACTTGAAAGATTTAGGAGCCATAATATAAAGTTTGCTCCGAGTAAGTGTGTATTCATGAGCAAATCATTATCCTATCTGGGACACACAATTAGCGCGGACGGCGTTTCACCTGACCCACGAAATGTGTACGCAGTTCAGGATTTTGTAATTCCCAAAAACGTAAAAGCAGTCAGACGATATCTGGGGATGTGTGGGTTTTACAGGAGACATATTAAGGATTACGCGGAATTGACTAAACCTCTGACCGATTTGACTAAAACAGGGATAAGATTTAAATGGGGAACGGCAGAACAAAAGGCTTTTGATACTCTGAAAGCAGCGCTATTAGAGATGCCCAGATTAAATTTCCCGGAACCGGAAAAGACCTTTTTCTTAGGTTGCGATGCCTCGAATTCATGTATTTCGGCGGCTATCCATCAAGAAGGCGCAGACGGTACCTTACTCCCCATAATGTTCATGTCCCGTAAATTGAAAAGTAATGAGTTGGGATACTCCACCATAGAGAAA
Organism: Amaurobius ferox; assembly: GCA_951213105.1. Classification (NCBI taxonomy): domain Eukaryota; kingdom Metazoa; phylum Arthropoda; class Arachnida; order Araneae; family Amaurobiidae; genus Amaurobius; species Amaurobius ferox. The sequence goes on along the minus strand of OX578134.1, from coordinate 2,877,553 downwards.
GAATTATTAGCCATCGTAGAGGGAGTGAACTATTTCCGGGTATATCTCTATGGGAAGAGATTTGTGATTACCAGTGACCACAGACCCCTTACTTATATTCTCAATATCAAAAATCCGAATTCAAGATTAGCAAGATGGTCATGCAGCTTAGCAGAATTTGACTTTGAAATCCAGTATGTAAAGGGAAGCCAAAATTTTGTCCCAGATTTTCTTTCTCGGGATGTTAATTCACTGGAGGTGACTGACAAAGTAGTGGCCGATTTAAAGACAGACCAAGAGAATGACCCTAGGTTAAAACCGATCATAGAAGAGCTAAAAAACGGAATTTCCCGATTGCGAAAGTCAGACGACTCTTATTATGTAGATGAGTTCGGAATTCTAAAACATTACTCAAGACCTAAAAACAATGGTACTAGGGGAGAATACTTGGAACAAGTGGTGGTTCCAGAGAATAGGAGAGCAGAAGTTCTAGAAAAATGCCATGCAGGAATCTCAGGCGGACACCTAAGGTTTGAGAAAACCTATGATAAAGTGAGAAGGGGTTATTTCTGGCCTAATATGTATGCAGACAGTAAAAACTTTGTTCAGACGTGTCACGAATGTTTACGGAGAAGCGGTTTTAAACCTCGGGCCAAGGCAAAATTGGGACGTGTACCACTATGCGGAGTCCCATTTGAAACTATTGGTGTCGATATCGTGGGCCCTCTACCAAGAACAGAAAGGGGTAATAAATATATTTTAACAGTGGTCGACCATTTCACCAGATATGCAGAAGCAATACCTCTTGTCGACACAAAATCAGAAACCCTTATAAATATGCTAATGACACATGTATTTTCGGTCCACGGATTTCCAAATAAGGTGCTGAGCGATCGTGGCGCGAATCTGTTATCTCGCGATTTTGAGGGAATGCTATCAAAATTTGGGATTAAACATCTTAAAACTACAAGTTTTCATCCAGCTGGGAATGCAAAAGTAGAACGCTTTCACAGAACCCTCGAAGATGCACTAGCAAAATTAGTAGACGATAGTCAAGACAGTTGGGACGTCTTTCTACCACACGTTCTGATAGCTTACCGAAGTGCCACCCACACAGCCACGGGAGATACGCCGTATTTCCTAATTTATGGAAGAGATCCGCGGTTACCGCATGATATAATTCAAACCGAACCAAAATACTCATACTTCCCATATGACGACCATGTTCAAGCTTTATGTAATAGATTACACCATGCATATCGGGTAGTGCGCGAAAATAATTTAAAAGCATGTGAATTACAAGAGAAATACCGGGCTGATCGAGCCGTTAATAAAAATATCCAAGTCGGGTCAAGAGTGTATTTGTACACACCCACTGTTAGGAAAGGGCGGTCGCGGAAATTAGCAAAATTTTCGGTAGGACCCTATAGAGTCATTAAACAACTTTCCGAGGTCAACTTCGAAATCCAAAATATAGCAAGGCCGCGAGATACACAAAGAGTGCACATCGATCGTTTAACGCTTGCTTTGGATAGGAAGCCATATTTGGAATATAGACCCATTGAAAAGGAGGCGATTGCACCCAACGTAGAAGTAAGCGGGGACAATGAACTCCCCAAATCTTACTCTCCTCCCCCAGAGTCTGTCGAATCCGACGAAGAAACGGTATTTTATGACTTTCCGGTATACTTACCTGACGCAAGAATTGAACCGAGTGGGGACCAAGTCACCGTGCCTCCTGTCACTTCAGGAAATATACCCAGTACTTCAACTGGAGCGTCCCGAACGCAACAACCTACTGGGAAACGGGGCGATGCCATAACAAGCGGGGGACCAGCGGCTAATTTACGACCTGCCCCCCCACAGAGAGTTTTAGGGATTTCCGTACAGGGACCCGAAGCGCCCTCAGTTCCGAAAGTAAGTGAAATTCAGGAAGACGAAAATGACACATGGGTGTATCGCAAAATGATGGATTTGGTCAAACCGGACTTGAATGACGACTCGGAGAAAGGGTTTCTAGACAAACTGGCAGATAAATTGGCACAATCATTTGTGAACGGGCTAAGTTATAAGGGAACGGCCCGGGAACCTTTCGTCTTACACCAGCCCCAAGAGAGGTGGGAAACGTATGTTTAAAGGCCAAAGAGGTTAGCGGTAGTACAAGCGTACGAGTATAGTAAAAGGAGAAGTGAGAATGGTGATAAAGAAAAGGGATCAATGGGAATTTTGGAAACGTATCGTTTAGCATAAAAGGAAAGGAAAACTTATGAAGAACGAAACATAAGGGGTAGTCCACGGCGACCTAGGAAGAGGTATTTTTTTTTTAAGTAAAGTGTTATATGAACAGACGTAAGAAGGGTGAATGTGGGATTTCAGTTATTTATGTTGGTATCGAATGATTCGGGACGGTAAGTTGAGAGGGTTAACGAGTAAATAAAAGGGATATTTTGGAGTCAAAGAGTGCAGGGTTACGAATGAAGGTTAGTGAGAACCGGAATAGAAGGTATTGGATCTTAGAAAATATTTAGCTTATGGGTATTAAGCGAGAGGAAGAGAAGATGGTTATAGGAATGCAAATTGGAAGGGATTGAGTTTAGAAGGTATTAAGAGTATGAAGAGTAGTGATAGGAAGACAAGGTTTCTTTAAGTAATGCAAATTATGTGAATGATGAACGAAAAGTGTAATTAAGAGATGACATGACCAAATGTTAATGATGGCTAATGAATGGTTAAATAAAAAGGAAAAGGGATGGGAAAACAATTGATTAAGGTTGACAAATTGTAATCTTAAAATTGTTGAAATGTTTTTTTTTATTATTATTAAACACAACGCAATGAACAGAGAGGAACGAGCGAGTAACGGAAACTGTAACGGGAGAAAATCGTGGCTAATTAACATAATAATGGAGATTAATAAGAATCTACAAAAAAAAATTTTTTTAGAGGTATTTAAGTATTGACCCTGAGAAAATGTGGGGTCATGTTTGTTAAAATTATGAAAGAGATAAATGATAAGGGAGCTATAAATATAATTCATGATGAGCACTAACAATATTTGAGTGTAAGTCAATTTGAAATGAATGATCAAGATTAATACCAACTAGTCAAAATGTTAATATTAAAATGATGGCTGGATTACAACTGTAGGACACTGAGTTATATCAGTAAAAACATTTCTGTTAGTACTAGGATACTTAAATGTTAATTAACGAGGAATTCTTGGCGTAGAATCGGGATATTAGTAATAAATGGTGGCCAAGCATTGAGAGGAGTGTAAATAAATGATTACTGGAATGTGTAAATAGTAATTGTAGGAAAGGCTAATCGGAAAATTATTATGAGCTAAGAATTAATATTAAAGGTTTGCCTTATGTAACTTGAGGAAAATTAAATTAATATTTAAATTGATAACGCGAGTTATAGAAGTTTAATTTAAGATTAGGAAAGAGGAGAGTGAATTATATACGTTTATATTTAGTTATATAAACATATATATAGATAATTGTTGATACAATTAAACATTGATTGTAACGAAGCATAAGACTGTTAAGACTGAGTAGTAGCTAGCGTAAGAATATGAAATAAGAAAGTGAAGAATGTACGTGAATATATGCGAATACGTATGAGTATATGTAAATACGTATATGTAAAGTTAATGAGCATAGATAATTTGACTTTGTAAGGACAAGTATTAGATTGTTAATAATAAGTATGAACTATATATATATGATGGTAATTTCAAGTATGTTTTTGTCAAAAATGAATTGGATAGATGTAAGTTAAGAATATTGAAATGTGAATTGGATAGATCTAAGTTAAGAATATTGAAATGTGAAGTTTTATGTGTGATTTTATGATTTTATCAAATGGAATTGTGTAATATAATGTAATAATCAGAGAGATAGAGAGAGAGATCCGTCCACAGGTTTAAGAGTATGCCACTGAAGGCTCCTAGGTATAAGTAATCCTAAATTTTAAAAAATTAAAATGGGGAATACTGGGTCAGAAAAGAAAAAAAAAAAGAGTTATTGTTGAATGGTAAATGGATGAGATTTCTTACTTTAAGTGTGTATAACAAAGGATCAGACCCGTTATGTGGTCATAATCCTTATCTTTGTTCATATGTTAAATTATATAAGTACTGAAATGACTCTTGACTATTTTGCTTATAAATGTGCACAGGATCAATGATCATGGTGTTGAACAATGATCAGACTCTATACTGCGGCACCCGAGGAAGGGGTGAGTGCAATCAGTTACGATTTTCATGATCACGGGAGGAAGAAGTGCTTGGATGCTATCAAATACCTGTCACGAGGGAGCTAGAGGCTACGCCTGTTCAAAGACAACGGTGTTCATCATTACTACGCACCAGCCCGGTGGTAGTAGCTCTCAATTTTCAGAACTATCGGATGTATTCTGAAATAGTGACGGTATGCTCCATAGTTCTAGATGAGGTAGTGTCTGTGATGTTACGCCTGTGCCCCCAGGCTAGACTATAGTTCAAGCCTACTCAACTTGTCGGCCGGGGCGCGTAACGGTGCACTTCGAAGTGATTAAAGTGTCAACCCGCGCAATTACGTTAGACACAAAAGCACAAGTAATGACAGTACACTTCCATAGTGAAAAGAGGTGCATTCAAGATAAAATCTGTTTGCAAGCACGAACGGTGTCCTCATGCAAAGTTATAAAGTTTTGCCTTGATGAAGGAGCAATTGACTTGGCTCCTCAAAACTATTCGGGATCAGGATACCAGAATACAGCGTTAAAAGAAGTGAAAGGGTGGTGGAACTTCCAAGCATTCGTTGGGACTGTCGGATGGACGGTGCTAGCCAAAATCAGTGCTTCATTAATCACCGGACTATTCATCCTCATCTTCGTAGTTTCGACTGTGATTTCCGGATGTTGCCGGAGAATGTGATGAAATCACGATGAAAAGACAATATAAACTCTCACCGTAATCAAAACTGTCCAATTCATTGTATATAAAACCTGTATATATATTTATATCACTCTTTTTAGTGGAATCTTGCGCTCCTCACCCCGGGTAAAAGATGGAGAAAGGGTGGACACAAAGAAGCAGTCACCCGTCATCGGTTCAGCAGAATACGGACCTCCCTTTGCGGGACCAGGAGGAAAGACGAATAGAAAGAGGTTCTTCCCCAGACTGGAAATGAAGAGTGACAGATGAAGATTAATTGTAAGCAGGTAAGGGGATGGTGGTGAGCGATGGTCGAGAGAGAGAGAACTTTTATCGACGAATGGCTTCGTCGATCGTTATTTTTTTAAAGGGGAACGGTGGACTATTGTTACAGCGGTCAAAATTAAAATCTTGAACGCGTAACTAGATATCGCGTACCTAAGACTTGTTATTCTAACAGCAGAGGCAGATGGCAAATAGTGGAATGTGTTTTTGCTTAAGGCAGGGCCAGGTGCGATATTTTGATATAAACACCCCTTTCAGTAAGAAAGCACTTAACGCGGGGCGGCTTCGGGATGGAAGAGTCCCAGTGCTATAAAATATAACGCAAGAAAAGGGAATTGATTCCACTGCCTATAAATATGCCTTGCGCAACTTTAATAGAATAGGGCTTAGAAATCTGTCCGCAAAGGGGTCAGTGTGAACGCACAATAAGGGGAATACTTTAATGGTCTGAGGGAGCGAAATCTCCCACGACCATTTGAGATCGCCAGCAGCTGACGGACCCGCCAGATGGTCAAGGGTTCTAGAGGTCGTGGGAACGGGAAAATGTAAGCAACAAGTCGGGTACTATATATATTGGCCCGAGAGGATATCACACATCAGTATCATTATCAGACTTATCATACGTAGACTAGACTCACATACTTGTGGTGTGCGGAGTAGAAAGTTAGATGTGAATCTGTGCAGAGTCCCCGGAGCCCCTGCCGACAAGTGACGCCCCAGGTGCAGCCAAGAGCAGAGACCCCGCCTTAGTGAAGGTAAGAATTCTCATCCATAATGGGTTTTAAAACGCACTAGTTTGTTAGGAATAATTAGGGCTAAGAATTGGTGACGTGATGTATTGCTTAAAGTATACTCTCTCTCTCTCTCTATCCCTACCCCGCCATCCTCTTTCCTAGTGAAAGGCCCGATCGCTGTCTAATGGGAACGAATGTATAATATGAACGAAGTGTAGGAATAAATAGGCATTTTTAATTATATTATTTCTCTTTATTTAACCATTCACGCTTTACGCCATGTCAATTTGTAACACAGAAAAAGAGCCGCCAATCCGCGAAACCTTTACTTCGCCGATTGAGGTGTCCTCCAAGTAGGTATAGGGACTGTGGCAGTATGTTAGCCTATAGAGTGGAGGGCAGCGGCGTAACAGTGTGTCAAAAATATAGTGCGATCAAAATATAGTGTTGTAACTGCAGAAAGGGGTCAACCTTGTTTCGAAAGAGTAGGATTCAAGGGCGAACATAAAACTTTTTCCTGGGATGGCCAAATTCAAGGATGAGACATAATTATGTACTAGCTTGATATCTACATTTGCGACCTTGACCGTCCACGGGAAAGCAAGTGCAACTCCCGCTCCTCTATGGGCGCCCATGGCAAGAGCACACATAGAATTTTTTCAAAGAGGAAAACTCAAACTCAAGGGTGAGACTTATAATATCGACTAACTTGATACTTACTTTGGGACCTTGAACGTCCAATGGAGGGCAAGCGCCCCCTTGTTCTCCCCTAAGGGCGCCCATGGCAAATGTGACCATAGTAATTATTAAAGCTGGGGCAAACTCAAGGACAAGACGTACAATATCGATTAGCTTGATACCGACGATTGTGACTTTCAAAATTTTTATGGGCACCCATGGCGAGGGTGTCCATAGCGCTTTTTCTAAGAAGAGCGTACTCAAAAATGAGACGTACAATATCTACTAGTTTGACACCTACATTTGTGACCTTGAATGTTTACGGGAAGACAAGTGCTCTCTCACATCTATGGACGCCCCCTTACGTCTCCCTTACGTATGGATGCTCCCTTACATCTATGGATGCCAATGGCAAGGACGTCAATAGAAATTTTTCCAGCGGGGACAATTTCAAGGACGAGACGTACAGTATTCATTAATTTGATATTCGTGACTTTCAACATCCCCTATAGGCGCCCATGGCAAGTGTGCAATGTTTCAATATATCACAGAGACATTTGGAGGGTCTGGAAAAACTGTTTGCCGCCCCTGAGGAAATCGAAATTTCGGCTCCGTTTGGTTCTGTCCTGAGGGCAATAGTATAAGCAGGGAGCCCATAGAGCACGTCAAGGGAACACTTAATCCCGACAGGATATTCAAAGTAACAAATGTAGGTTACCAGCTAGTCGATATTGAATGCGTCGTACTTGAGTTCCCTCCTGGAAAATGTTATATGAGCGCCCATAGTGGAAAGAAAGGATGACACTTGCCGTCCCATAGAAGTTCAAGGTTAGACATGTAAGTCTCAATTTAGTCGATGTGGAACGCCTCATCCTTGAGTTTGTAGCCGATTGAATTAGTTCTATGGGTGTCCTTGCCATAGGCGCCCATAAGGGAATGCAAGATAAAACTTGCCCTACTGTGTACGTTTAAGGTTACAAATGTAGATTACAAACAAGTCGATATGAACCGCCTCATCCTTGAATTTTCCACCGATGGAATTATTTCTATGGGTGTCCTTGCCATGGGCGCCCATAAGGGAATGCAGAGGAAAACTTGCCCTACTGTGGACGTTTAAGGTTGCAAATGTAGTCTTCAAGCTAGTAGATATTGAAATCCTCATCCTTGATTTTGCCATATTGGAAAATGTTACATGGGCTCCTATAGTGGAGGGCAAGTAGGACACTTGCCCTCCCATAGATGACTCATTAGACTTGTTAGCTAATCGATGTTGAACGCCTCAACCTCCAGTTTGTCACCATGAAAAAAGCTATATGGGCTCCAATAGGAGAGGGCAAGGGGTGCACTTGTTCTCCCCTAGGACATTTAAGATCACAAATGTAGATTTCAAGCTATCGATATTGTAGGTGTAATCATATAGTTTGCAACCCTAGAAAAATTCTATTTGCGCTTTGCCATGGGCGTCCTTAGGGGAGCGCAAGAGGACATTTAACCTCCCTTGGAAGTTCAAAGGTGACGAATGTAAACATCAAGCTAGTCAATTTTTTACGTTTCATACTTTAGTTTGACCACCGCAGGAAAAAGTATTTTTAGCATTCTTTAATCCTACTTCTTTCAATCAAGGTCGACTCCCTCCTGCAATTACCACGCTATGTTTTTGATCGTACAATATTTTTGACGTTTATATTTTATGATATATATATTTTTGACATGATATATATATATATTATAAATATTTTTTACATTAATACTTTACGTTATAAATATTTCTGACTTATATATATATATATATATATATGTGTGTGTGTGTGTGTGTATTTTCAATATCAAAATCAAGCATTAAATTAATTGAACTGTACATTTCCTCATGAAGAAAACAAAGAACTCTATTCATTCATCGCGGCCACATATCTACGGACGTCACACAAAAAGAAAAAAAGAAAAAAGAAACAATCAATCGCAAGAGCTGAGTCTGCTAGTCTGCTGCAATTCGCGCCTGACGTGGTTATCACCTGATAATCTGGCGGGAGTGCGTTGCAGTGAATAATCGCTCGTCAAAATTACAGTCTTATGCCTGGAGACCTGCAAGGTCATTTATGATGAAAGTGATTACTTAGTACACTAATATCTTCAAGAGTTGTTGAGCCCCTTTATAAAGAGATTCTGGCCGTCTACGGGATCTATTTTAATCGATCCCACCATTTTTTACCGCATATCTGCCCGAAGTAATATATTTTAAATTTAGGTGTCAATTTCAAACCAATTTTTCTCTTTCTCATATATAAAAACCACCTATTTTATAAATCCAAGATGCCTTATCTCTTTTGATTCCTTTCGTTCGTTGATAAAATAGCATTGAACAACATTGAAACATAGTGAATGTCACGTTTTAGTATGTGCTAAAGTGTGAAAATGAATGCATTTCTTTCGTATCACCCAACACTTTTGTGATAGGTAGGGTATCATCGCTTGAAAAACGACAATCTCTAATTATACCTTTTTCCTAAAAACCCAATACAGCGTTGGCAAATTTATCTACAATTTTAAAAATCACCTTAACTCTCTTAATTCTCAATTAAACAAAATTCACGACATAACTTCTCTAGATATCTTTTTTAAAACTTTAATTGATTCAATCCAAAACAGTGCTTTTAAATATATTAGGAAGAAGAGATCTAAAACTATAAATAACTTCACATGGTGGAATTCAACCCTTTCAAAACAAAGAAATTATGTCACCGCCCTTTATAAAAGAATCCGGTCACTCGAGAGAAACTCTGCCTCCCCTGAAGTCATTTTATCTGCAAAAATTTTCTACAAACAAAATAAAGCTAAATATAAATTACTACTTAAGAAAACCCGTTCGGATTCCTGGAAAGCTTACTGCACAAAATGCAGTGATTCTTTCGGCTCTCATTTTAAATTTGCCTTCCACAAACATAAAAAATTTAATAATATCAATCTATTTTTACCTGACTCCCCCTCCCTTGACTATGAAAACAAATTGAAACGATTGTTGGACCATCACTTTAAAATTGACACGGACTTTAACAACTTTCCTCGCTTTAACTTACCTTCTGATGGGTTGGGGGTTGTTTTGGATGAAGAGCTCTCTGTAGTCATTAAAAACTTAAAAAATGGAAAAGCACCTGGCCTCGACAACCTGGATTTCACAATATGGAAACAACTTTTTAAATCTTTCCCTTCCTTTTTTTCAAAAATTACTAACTTATGTTTTAAATTTTGTCATTTCCCTTCTTGTCTAAAAAATGCAAATATTATTTTTTTCAATAAACCCGGTAAAGATCCCACCCTTTGTTCCTCCTATCGCCCAATATGCCTCTTACCCACTCTCGGAAAAATACTGGAAAAAATCTTCATTAACAAACTTAACTTTTGGCTTTCCTCTGCTGGAGCTCTTCATCCTCTTCAATTCGGTTTTAAAGAACTTTCTAGTTGCGAAGATGCAACCCTCAGGCTGATTGACAATATTTCAACACATAAATCAAAACATTTTGTATCTTTGACCACCGTGGACATCTGCGGAGCCTTTGATAACCTCAATTGGAATATACTGCCTCAATCACTATCAAACATTAACCTTCCACCTACTTATCAAAACTTTATATTTTCCTACCTAAACAATAGACAGATTACACTTGTCAATGGCTCTACTCACATCACAAAAATTATTTCCTCTGGTGAACCGCAAGGCTCAGTCCTTTCGCCCACCCTGTGGAGCATTTATTTTAATGATATTCTAAAACTTAACAACGACTTATACTACCTTCAGGCCTTCGCGGATGATCTCGCGGTGGTCACCTACTCCACAAACTTGAAAACACTTCGTCTTAACACTAATAATCTTATTTCGTCCTCCCTTGCTGCCCTTAAACTCTCCATCACTCCTGAAAAATGTAAATCAATCGTGTTTAATAAAAATCGATCCAAAATTAGACAACGCCCATCTTTCAAAATCCAAAACTTTAGAATCCAAACCACCAGACAATTAAACTATTTAGGCATCACGATTGACGACAATCTAAAATGGAGCTCACATATTTTTAACCTCAGAGAGAAATGCTTCAAGTACGCCAGCACTTTTGGGAGAGTGACTGGTAATAATTGGGGTGTTGATAAATCCTTTCTAAAAATTTGGTATCTTTCGGTTATCGAAAAGATTATCACTTTCGGCGCGGGAGTTTGGGGAAAAGCATTGACTGGGGCCCAGGTCAAAAAACTTATCTCTCTACAAAGGATTTTTCTTTTAAAAATTTCTTCTGGTTTTCGGACTACTTCCAACGTTTCTCTCTTTTCCATTACTGGCATCCCCCCATCCACTTTGTTATAAATTCCCTTTACAAAAAATATACCTTCTGGAAACTTCGAGTTAACCTTTTTACAAACCCTGCTCTCCCCTCTCCTAGTAGATTCGATCATAATTGCCCATCTTCTAGCATCTCTCCTTCGCAACGAACTTTAAACTCACCTTCCCTTAATCCCCTAAACTTTTCCAACATAAACATTTACACTGATGGCTCTTCCATAGAGGACAACACTGGATATGCCATTTGCATTTTTAAAGAAGATAATTTAGAAGAAATTTTTACCTTTAAACTTGAGCATGGGAACACAGTTTTCCAAGCAGAAATTGCCGCCATCCATTTCGCTATTAATTGGGCTTCCTCTAAAAACTTAAAAATACATATTTTTACTGATAGCCAATCCTCTATTTCGGCCTTAAACTCCATTAAGAATAAATCTTTTTATTTATCCAAAATTAAAACTAATGCCAACCTTAATAAACATTTAATTAATTTATGCTGGGTTAAAGCTCACTCTGACATCTCGGGTAACGAGATCGCAGATAAAAACGCTAAACTTGCTACAACCTCTGGCACCCCTATTACTTTACCCTTTCCCTATTCTCTTCTCAAAAAACATTACAAACTTGATATCTTCAATAATTGGCAATCCTATTTAAATAACTATATTTCTCCCCGTACTCACGATCCCGCTAGAATCTTAAATTTTCTCCCTACAGTAAATTTTAACACTCATATCACCAACAAATATTTAATTTATTTTATTACGGGCCACGGCCCATTCCTCGATTATCTTTTTTCCTTTAAGTGCAAATCTACTTCCTGCTGCCCTTGTGGTGCTTTCGGCGATGCCGATCACTATATCTTTTCTTGTCCATCCACTAAAGCTTATCATCTCAAAAAACCTTCCCCCTCAAATTCTGCGACCTGGTTCTCGGGTGTCTGCTCTAACCCTTCTTCTATCATTAAAATTAAAAACTGTGTTCTCATAGCGAGAGAAATATCAAACAAAATTACATAATAAGCCTGGGGACTCTCTGCTTTTAATTTTTTCTGATCGGTGTCTCCTTTTTTGTCCTTAATTTTACTCGGTGGTGTCGTCATTTTGTCTTACTGCCTTGTTTCCCTATTTATGTTACTTACTTGTTGTGATGTTGTAAATAATTGGTGTTGTTTTGTGTCCTTGTTTGTGTTACTTACTTGTTGTGATGTTGTAAAGAATTCGTTAGTGCTTGGTTTTTTTCCCTTCGGGGTTTTCCCCTCTTTTCTTTTTTTCTTTCTTATGTCTCTCTTGTATTGTATTGTATAGTTTTTATGTTTTGTTTTGTCGTTGCCATTCTTTTATTTGTCTTGTTGTAACTGTGTTGTGATTCAATTTTAACCTGTTTTGTAATGTTTTGAATCTAAAATAAAGTTCCCGGCCACACACTTAGCTACAGTAAACCTTCGGGTCTGTCACGTGGTCTGGGTTTTCAACACTTCAACCTCTATCGTGCCCGGCCGTCCAAATAGCTGCTCACGTCCCAGGATGAGTCGGATGGTCTGGGTCTTCAACTTCTATCGTGCAAGTGCTAATTAGTCAAAATCACCTACATTTGTTTCGTGAAAAAATTCAAATTTGTTGTTTTGTGTAATGAGAATCGTACTTAATTAATTTAGAAATATATCAGCAAGTTCTAGTGCAAAAACACAACTAAATCGAAATTACTATATATTTTGAATATTATTACTTGTTTGAAGGTATACAGAAATATATTTTAAGGGTGCCGTCGTGAGTCTATTTTATAAACTGGTACAGCAATGAATAAATATACATATATATATATATATATATATATATATATATATAAATATATATATATATATATATATATAAATATATATATATATATTTATATATATATATACATATATATATATATATATATATATATATATATATATATATATATATCTATATATATCTATCTATATATATATATATATATATATATATATATATATATATATATATATATATATATATATATATATATATATATAAATCACATTTATTTTCGTGCACGCAAATTTTAGTTCAGTTTTCCAACGTACAAAGTAATGACAAGTATAAATGACATTTATGTTATAAACATTCATGTACGCAGTTAAGAAAAAAAATACGAAAACAAACAGCCAGATCACACAATAGCCTCTTATCATTTTTAACACTTTACAACAAAGTTGAAAAGTGTTTATGACTTTGTTCATTCTGTCTGTCTGTCTGTCTGTCTGTCTGTCCGTTAGCACGATAACTGCCGTAAAAATGACTTAATCAAAATGAAATTTTAGTATATTGTTCAGACGGTCTGTAGGACCTAAGGGAATATAAATGAATAATATAACCCAATTAGTTTTGGATTGAACCCGGGTTGAAAAAATGAAATACACTGAGTCCTATGGGACCTAATTTTTCAAACATTTTTTAGGCGGATTTAAAATTCACAAATTGCTTCGAAAATTTTAGGTAATATTTAAATTGTTCCATAAAATATATAAAAAAAATTCAGCGAAATATATTCAGTAGTTTTTTAAATAAAAATTAAAATAATAATAACACCTCTTATATGATACGTGACCATGATATGACACGATCACGTGACCTACTTCAAAATGATATATGGCATCCATCTTGTCTTAAAATCGTGATTTTTAAAGTTCTTTTTAATTCATATGGAGTGTTGCATCCGTCCTAAAACTACTTTATTTTTGTTTAAATTATGTGCATCTACGTACTAAATCAACGCAATTACAATATATTTGAGTTTAAATGCTCATCCAAATTTGATTATTTCTACAACGAAGCCTATTTTTCACCTATGCAAAATGTAAACCGCAAAATATATAGAATGAGTTGTATTACAATTCCTGTATTTCTTTAACACGAAATCATTTAGTTCATGGAGTCTGCGTAGATGATATGAATGAAATATTCACTGATTTTAAAAAGAGAAAAACGATTTTTTTTCGATGAAGTTTTACGCATAGAGTTTTAATTACTTGTAGCTCCATGGTCTTAATTTTTAATAAAATAAGTTATTATAGTATTGTAATGAATAACATAAATGGGAAATTATTTATGCATGAAATGCTGCTTTTATAAAAAGAGCCAGGCGTGTTATTTTTTCTATGACGTCATTTGAATGAATTTTAGTTGTTTTCGCTGAAGTTTTCAAATATAAAAAATTACCGTAATATTATGGTAATTCTAAAATTATTACCGAGGAATGTATCATGTTTTAGAGAAGTTTAAATCAGGCAATTTATATTTCAATGCCGTCATTTGAATGTAGTTCATTTTTTTTTCTATGAAGGTTTAAGTTTTCAAATATAATAAATTAATGTAGTATTGTGATAAGTTTTAAAATATTACCGACGAATGTATTGCATTTTAGACATGTTTAAATAAAATTGCATTGAAGTTGGAAAGTGTTTCATAATCAATGCTTTAAGCATGATTGATCTTTCTTGTATTTTTTACAGATGTTCATTGCCAAATTTTGAAACAAACGGATATTATGGTAATTCTAAAATTATTACCGAGGAATGTATCATGTTTTAGAGAAGTTTAAACCAGGCAATTTATATTTCAATGCCGTCATTTGAATGAAGTTCATTTTTATCGATGAAGATTTAAGTTTTCAAATATAATAAATTAATGTAGTATTGTGATAAGTTTTAAAATATTACCGACGAATGTATTGCATTTTAGACATGTTTAAATAAAATTGCATTGAAGTTGGAAAGTGTTTCATAATCAATGCTTTAAGCATGATTGATCTTTCTTGTATTTTTTACAGATGGTCATTGCCAAATTTTGAAACAAACGGATGGAAATTTATATATATATATATATATATATATATATATATATATATATATATATATATATATTGTAAGGAAATAATACTGAATATATGTACTTCTCCGAATTAATAATCCGTTATAAGGTATACAAAAAATGTTAAACCCAATCCAAATGGATTTAAATATTTTAGGAAGTGTACAATTGCTACGCCATCGTATGTAGTTTACTATATTACGAACCTCATTAAAATGATTTACGATATAATAATACTAACTTTACTCTAATAATATTAACTTATGTCATAATGATATTAACTTTGAAGTATATGTTCTTCAACTTCTTTTAATTAGCTGTTTTACTTTTAGAGACGCTATGGATAGTTTCTGTCTGACTTTATAACGCCATACATAGCAAGGGATTCCATACATTTAAGACTATGCCAATGATACTGAAACCTGCATTAGAAGAAACATATACTAAACTGACACTCTGTGTTTTTTCTAATATAGTAAAAGTCAAGTACACAAATTGTATTTTAAACACCTCTGAAGTGATCTGAAGTATGAAAGTATGAAGCAAAACTGAAGAGTAGATGCCGTAACTCCTTCATTTTCAAGAGTTGAATAAAGTTACAGGCACAACAGATTTGTTTCATCATCCACGACTGTTCAGTGATTTATAAAATGCATTCGTTAATATATTGCATTTAATTATATAAACGTGTCTGTGATAGTTTTTGTTTTCGAACTTTTCTGAATGGCGTGATGAGTTTACTATTTCTTTGTGACCGAAGCCCTGTTTTTTACGTTCAAAATCAGATGATGTCTTTAAGTATAAGTATTATGCTGTCATTAAAGAAAATTTTGAAGATTTATAAATTTATTTGTTTTCGAAAAAGACATTCATGCATAAATACATAAATATGTTTTTGGGGGACTAATCATTTGCATCACATAATTATAATAGGTTTTGAAATATCATGTATTCTAAATTATCTTTAAGTGCTTAGATCTTATCTATATATATAATTTACATTATATTCAGTGGGTTGCACACCTTGCTAATAATAAACGTTACAATAGATTCTGAACATCATTGGTATAATGTAAAGTGACAAGGGATTACAAACTACATTGAATAAATTGTTCACATAATTACAAAATAAATGAACTACATATGGGGAAATTAAGTTCGAAAAGTCGGATTGTAATTCAAATATATATTAAGAAACGCTTAATCAACATTATAAAAACGAGTAATATTTTGTACTTAATTTTATTCTCCAGTTTAGTCCTGATTAGTGAAATTTATTTTTAAAAGTATTATTAATAATTTATAATTTAATTAACGGGTCCATGGAATATGACGATACAAGTTATTAACTGAAACGTCCACCATACCAAATAAGGGTTAACTTTTGAAATTAACTGGAAACCTGCTAATAACGCCAAATTATTTGAATTATTTTTATTAGCAATAGTTATGTTTATCCTTTTGAATTCAGGAAAGCGTAATCAGCTTAGATCATTACACTTTCCTTTGTTATTAGTCAGATAAATTCAAAGTTTATAATGTATATCACTTGCATTATTTATTTTCTAGAAATATCACTAACATTAAATTAACATATCTTTTCTATATAAAAAATATTCATTATTTTAAACTAAAATAAGCGGTTTTCCTTGCCTTTTTTTATTTTAGTGATAACAGAATGAAAGATACTGCAGAAAAATTGATTTGTCCTCAGGTGCATCTTATCTTCAAGAAGAAACATTTTTAAAACCAACAATATATAAAAGAAGTGGTGTTGTAAACCTGTCAAGGCACTGCATTATTGAGATTTGGCACTTCGTTTAATGTTGCTTCTAAAATAACCTTTGGGAAATATGAAGTGGAATCAAAAGAGATAAGGAGATTTAAAAAGAAGCGTGACAGAAGATATTTTGCCGTGGAGTATAATGTATAATGCATTCCATAGAAACAAAAGTTTAAATAATCACTTAATAACAAAAATAGCGGCTATTTCTTTAAAATGGAATTAAATGAAATTACAATCACGGTAATTTAAAAAAAATGATAAATTGAGTTTTTAAAACATTCAGAAAACTTATCTAAATAATATGAGATTTGTAATATATTTTATCAAGATTTTAAGTAATGAAAATAGTATTTCTTATAAATGAGACAAAAATGATGTTTTGGTCAGGAAAAATCACAAAACAAGCATGCTAACGAAAATTAAATATCTGCAATTGGGGAATAAAATTGCAATATATAAGCATAAATAATAATGAACCTTTCAGACTATTATTTTGATCTGTTGTTCTCAATTGAATTAACATTCGAAATTTCGAAAATATGGAGGTAATACGAGATAATAATACAATATCAAACACAATCAAGGACCATCCATCGCCAACAATTTAGATTATAAGTTTAGTAGCTTGAAATAATCTCGATAGATCTTTTAAGACTACAATAATCATATAGATAATATCTTCTGGACAGACGCAATCACTATGCGTTCACATATTACATAACTTGTTTGGAACAGTCAGTCGAGCGTCCCGCATGTTCTTAAGGAAAAGGTGGTTTTCCACCTTCAAAATCGATTGTCATCTTTATTTTTATTTCTGCTGTATGTAAGCGAAGCCTTTCTATAAAATCAAAGTATCTCATATTACGGCGAACTCGTTATATTACATTCAGTCAAAAACTCACATGAAATACATAATATTTGTGTAACTTATTATTATGGTATAAGACGGACTTTAATAAAGTTTAATTGACCTTATTCACTTGTTGCGCAAGACTACAGCAAACATATGAAATTGGCGAATCAAAATTATTCCCTCAAAACTTTATACTGATGCAGTGAAAACAAACGTTCATATGAGTTAGCTTTGCAAAAGAAATGTTCAGAAAATGTAATAGTTTCTTGTCAGCACTGAATTGTGTAATTATCTTGATATTTCATAAATAGTAGTACCCTTAAGGCATAGAATGCTTGATTTCTCAAATATATATTTCCATATTACTACCTTACCACCTATATGATTACCATTCATAAAAATTTGAGTGTTAAAGTCATTTTGCATATGTTATATACACACATACTAAAATATATGTAAAGAAAATATGACACGTTAACATGGTAATTTAATTTTTTGATTTATCTAAGCAATTTATACAAGCTTAGAACTTATATCGCATGTTAACTAGCATACATCGCCACTAGAACTCGTTTCTCGAGCTCTTTAAATCCGGCCGGCGCACACGGCCGCTTACCTGTCCTATGCTCACTGACACTCGAAACCCCCCGGGGCTCTGCCCTCCAGTAACTGTCCCTTATTAATCGGAGCTCGTTGTAAACGTGATTTACCTGTTGGGGGCTTCGCTCCCTTATTTGTTGATGCTCACCAACACCATAATTCGCTTCGCGAACAATTTTACTAGGTTCAGCCTCCAGCTCGCTACTCTTGCCAACTGTGAGTTAGGAGGATTCGGCTCCGGCTTACTGGCTCTTGCGATTCAAAACTGGCTCAGTTCTCCATTCGTGGGTGCATCGCATCATTATTAGCTGACACTCACCAACTCTCTTAACTTCACGAACAATGTTACTAAACTCAGTTCCCAAATTTCTATGATCGCCAACTCTGAATATCACTTCTTGAGTTGGGAGGCTTCTTCTTCTACTTCCTGGTGCTCGCTGAATCTGCATTGCGAATCCTTTGGTGCCTCTTGTTATTAAGAACAAAAGCCCACTCTATTAGGTAGAAACGGCAAAATTTCATAAATGTGGGTTTTGCTGCCCCTTGTTAAATGGCATCTACCAGTCCTAGAATTCGTTTCGCAAGCTATTCCAATTCTAAAGGGGCACACAATCTCCTACGTGTCCCATGCTCGCTGAAGCTCGAAAAACGCCTGGATTTCGTCCTTCATTGACTGCCACTCATTAAACGCAGCTCGCTGCAGGCGTGAACTCCCCGTAAGGGCTTCGTCTCATTATTAACTGACGTCTCATTATTAACTCACCAACTCCTTTAACTTCGCGAACAATACAACCAAGCTCAACTCCCAATTCTCTACACTCGTCAACTCCGAATATCGTCTTGTGAGTCTGAAGGCTTTGTCTTGGAGGCTTCATCTACTTCCTGGCGCTCTCTGAGCCTGCATTCCGAATCCCTTCGTGTCGCCTGCTATTAAGAACGATAGTTTACTGTATTAGGAAGAAACAGCAAAATTTCATATCTCCAGGTTTTGCTGCTTGCACGTAATACAGCTTCATAATTCATGTTACGCTTTCAGGTAGATATATTTACAACAATAAAACATTTAATTGATGTGCAATATAAGAATCAAATCCTGATGTTCATAACAATAATGGTTGAAAAACGCTCTGTTTGTTTGTCAAAATAAACGATATGTCATATGATTGTCAACATTTTACATTTTCTAAAATGCACACTACTAACGGTGTAGTCATGTTTAGAAATAAATGTCTATACATTTAAAGTTTTTAATGCTTCAATAACTCAATCCTCGCCCATTTTGTAACGTTTCTGCCAGAAATCAACCAGAAAGAAGCTAGCAATCATCTCGACCAATTATATCTTCCCTCATAGACAGGAAAAATTTCACTTCAGAAGCGTATAAAAAATGAGTAACTCATTAACCAAATCGAAATTTCAAACAAGAATGTTCAATCATGCATAAAACATTGATTATGAAACACATTACAACTTCAATGCAATTTTATGTAAACATCTCTAAAATGCGATACATTCCTCGGTAATAGTTTTAAATTTATCACAATACCACTTTAATTTATTATATTTAAAAACTTCGAACTTCATCGAAAAAAATGAATTTCATTCAAATGACGGCATTGAAATACAAATTGTCTGGTTTAAACATCTCTAAAATACGATACATTCCTCTGTAATATTTTCAAAATTATCATAATACTACAATAATTTATTATATTTGAAAACTTCATCGAAAACAAATGAACTTTATTCAATGATGTCATCGCAATATAAATCGAATCCCTCTTTCTATAAAAGCAGCATTTCATTCATGAACGTTTTTCCATTCCTTTCATTCATCACAATGCTACAATAATTTATTTTATTTAAAAATTTAAAAGCATGGAGGTACAAGTAATTTAACTCTATGCTTAAAACTTCATCAATGAGATCATCTGGTTCTTTATGTAAAATCAATGAATGTTTCATTAAAATCAGCTGTACCGCAGTTAAATAATTGCTAAATAATAACTGCAGCTAAATCCAGGACCTAAATAATTCTGCGTTAAAGAATTGCAGCAATTCTTATAAAACTCATTCTACATATTTTGTTGTTTACATTCGCCATAAGGTTAGGTTTTGTTGCAGAAATAATCAGAGTTTGATGATCATTTAAACTCAAATATATAATAATTGCGTTGTTTCAGTACGTAGATAAACAGAATTTAAGCAAAAACAAAGCGGTTTTAAGACGGATATAATAATAAATATGAATTAATAAGAGCTTTAAAAATCACGAATTTGATGCAAGATGGATTCCGTATTTTATTTTGAAGTAGGTCACGTGATCTCTTCATAGTCTCCATATAATGGTCACGTGATCTCTTCATATAAAGGGTGAAATTATCATTTAAATTTTTATTTATAAAACTAGTGAATATATTTTACTGAATTTTTTTATATATTTTATGGAATAATTTTAATATTTTCTCAAACTTTTGAAGCAATTTGTGAATTTTAAATTTGCTTAAAACATGTTTAATTAAGAAAGATCAATCATGATTAAAGCATTGATTATGAAACACTTTCCAACTTCAATGCAATTTTATTTTAAAAAGTATAAAATGCAATACATTCCTCGGTAATATTTTAAAACTTATCACAATACTACATTATATTATTATAAATGAAAACTTAAACCTTCATCGAAAAAAATGAACTTCATTCAAATGACGGAATTGAAATATAAATTGCCTGGTTTAAATATCTCCAAATTGCGATACATTCCACGGTAATATTTTTAAAACTATCATAATACTACGACAATTTATTATATTTGAAAACTTAATCGAAAACAACTGAAATTAATTTAAATGACGTCAAAAAAAAATAACTCGCCTGGATCTCTCTATAAAAACAGCATTTCATTCATAACTTTATCCCATTCATTTGATTCATCACAATACTATAATAATTTATTTTATTTAAAAATTAAGACCATGGAGCTACAAGTATTTAAACTCTATGTTTAAAACTTCATCGAAAAAAATCGTCCTTCTCTTTATAAAATCAATTAATATTTCATTCATATCTGCCAAGCAGACTCCATGGGCTGAATTATTATGTGTTAAAGAAATACAGTAATTCTAATACAAGTCATTCTACATATTTTGCTGTTTAAAATTTACATAAGTGGAAAATAGGCTTCGTTGTAGAAATAATCAAATTTGGATAATCATTTAAACTCAAATATATTGTATTTGCGTTGTTTCAGTATGTAGATGCACAGAATTTAAGCAAAAATAAAGTAGTTTTATGACGGATACAACACTCAATATGAATTAAAAAGAACTTAAAATATCACGATTTTGAAACAAGATGGATGCCATATATCATTTTAAAGTGGATCATGTGATCTTTTCATATAGTGGTCACGTGATCGTTTCATATAAGAGATGTAATTATTATTTTAAATTTTATTTAAAAAACTACTGAATATATTTCGTTAAATGTTTTTTATATATTTTATGGAACAATTTGAATATTACCTAAAATTTTCGAAGCAATTTGTGAATTTTAAATCCGCTTAAAAAATGTTTGAAAAATTAGGTCCCATAGGGCTCAATGTATTTCATTTTTTCAACCCGGGTTCAATCCAAAACTAATTGGATGATATTATTCATTTATATTCCCATAGGTCCTACAGACCGTCTGAACAACATACTAAAATTTCATTTTGATTAAGTCATTTTTACGGCAGTTATCGTCCCAACGGACAGACAGACAGACAGACAGACAGAATGAACAAAGTCATAAACACTTTTCAACTTTGTTGTAAAGTGTTAAAAATTAGATTCCATAGCGTTCAATGTATTTCATTTCTTCAACCCAGGTTCAATCCAAAACTAATTGGGACATATTATTCATTTATATTCCCATACGTCCCACAGACCGTCTGAACAACATACTAAAATTTTATTTTGATAAAGTCATTTTTACGGCAGTTATAGTGCTAACGGCAGACAGACAGACGAACAGAATAAACAAAGTTATAAACACTTTTCAACTAGCAGAAACAACAAGCACTCAACTATAATAAAAGGTATTTATTTCACTTCTTATAAGACGTACAAAATTTAAAAAGGCCAGAGCGCTTTCGAGCGTAAATACGCTCTTCTTCAGTGGCTACATGGAAATAGAAATAGAAAGAATAGATCGTTCATATATAGACCAGAAAAAGTGACAAATTTGCTTAAATGCAATTATCAATAAACTTACGTTTATCTAAGGAGAAACCAAAAATACAAAACTACAGTAAAAAATTCTTACAATTTTATTACAGAACTTTCAAATTAAAAAAAATTACTTTTCAACTATGTTGTAAAGTGTTAAAAAGGAGCTCTGTCTTGCTAAAATTGAACTATGTAGGTATATCAACAAAAATTGGAGGTCTTCCAATTGCTAGTCTGCCCAGCACACAAACTCTCAGCTCAAAAACTCTTATTAACACTTTACAACAAAGTTGAAAAGTGTTTATGACTCTATCTGTCTGTCTGCCTGTCTGTCCGTTAGCACGATAAATGCCGTAAAAATGACTTAATCAAAATGAAATTTTAGTATGTTGTTCAGACGGTCTGTAGGACCTATGGGAATATAAATGAATAATGTCACCCAATTAGTTTTGGATTGAACCCGAGTTGAAAAAATGAAATACATTGAACCCTATGGGACCTAATTTTTCAAACATTTTTTAAGCGGATTAAAATTCACAAATTGCTTCGAAATTTTTAGGTAATGTTCAAATTGTTCCATAAAATATATAAAAAAAAATCAGCGAAATATATTCAGTAGTTTTTTGAATAAAAATTAAAATAATAATAACACCTCTTATATGAAACGATCACGTGACCATGATATGAAAGTATCACGTGATCCACTTCAAAATGATATATTGCATCCATCTTGTCTCAAAATCGTGATTTTTAAAGTTCTTTTTATTTCATATTGAGTGTTGTATCCGTCCTAAAACCACTTAATTTCGGCTTAAATTCTGTGCATCTACATTCTAAATCAACGCAATTACAATATATATGAGTTTAAATGCTCATCCAAATTTGATTATTTCTACACCTATTTTTTCTACACCTCTTTCCTATTTTTCACTTATGTAAAATGTAAACAGCAAAATATGTAGAATGAGTTGTATAGAAATTGCTGTATTTTTTTAACGCAAAAGAATTTAGTTCATGGAGTCTGCATAGCTAATATGAAAGAAATATTCATTGACTTTACTGAGAGAAGGACGATTTTTTGCGATGAAGTTTTAAGCATAGAGTTAAATTACTTGTAGCTCCATGGTCTTAATTTTTAAATAAAATAAATTATTAATGTATTGTGATGAATGACATGAATGGGAAATTATTTATGAATGAAATGCTGCTTTTTAAGAGAGCGCCAGGCGTGTTATTTTTTCTATGACGTCATTTGAATGAATTTCAGTTGTTTTCGATGAAGTTTTTAAATATAATATATTATCGTGGTATTATGATAATTCTACAATTATTATCGAGTAATATATCACATTTTAGAGATGTTTAAACCAGGCAATTTATATTTCAATGCCGTCATTTGAATAAAGTTCATTTTTTTCGATGAAGGTTTAAGTTTTCAAATATAATAAATCAATGTAGTATTGTGGGAAGTTTTAAAATATTACCAAGGAATGTATTGCATTTTAGCCATGTTTAAATAAAATTGCATTGCTGTTGTAAAATGTTTCATAATCAATGCTTTAAGCATGATTGATCTTTCTTGTTTTAAATTTCCTATTAGGTATTTCCTAAACCAAACTTTAAATTGAAACACGGTTTGTATCAGTATATTCCCCTAATATTTCTCTACAAATGTACTAACTTTCATATTTTTATATGCTATAGATTTTGCGGTACATCACAGAGAACTTTGAGAAATGAGCAATTTGCCAAACAGCGGCGGCCAAGACGGCAGCAACTTTTTAACACTTTACAACATAGTTGAAGGTCTTT
Source organism: Amaurobius ferox (assembly GCA_951213105.1). Lineage (NCBI taxonomy): Eukaryota > Metazoa > Arthropoda > Arachnida > Araneae > Amaurobiidae > Amaurobius > Amaurobius ferox. Next base: position 2,853,492 of record OX578134.1, on the reverse strand, counting down.
ATGACTTTATTCATTCTGTCTGTCTGTCTGTCCGTTAGCACGATAACTGTCGTAAAAATGACTTTATCGGAATGAAATTTTAGTATGTTTTTCACACAATCTGTGGGACATATGCGAATATAAATGAATAATATCACCCAATTAGTTTTTTATTGAACCCGGGTTGAAGAAATGAAATACATTGAACCCTATGGGACCTAATTTTTCAAACATTTTTTAAGCGAATTTAAAATTCACAAATTGCCTCGAAAATTTTAGGAATTATTCAAATTATCCCATAAAATATATAAAAAAAATCAGTAAAATATGTTAGGTAGTTTTTTAAATAAAAATTATTTAATATAGAAAGAAAAACAAATTCAATTAAATTCTGACTCTCGTTATATCCTGCAGTTATATCCTGCTATAACGCAGGATATGCTGCTCCTTATATCCTGCGTTATAAAAATGAGATATATTATATAATAAATATATTTTTATAATATAAGAGTTTAATTATTTTACATATGGGAATGGTTTCACATTTTAAAATAAATATGGTAAATAACAATTTTTTAAATTTTAAAATAAAATAAATTATTATAGTATTGTGATGAATGAAACGATTAGAAAAATGTTTATTAATGAAATGCTGCTTTTATAAAAAGGCGATTTATATTTCAATGACATCATTTGAATAAAGTTCATTTGTTTTCGATGATGTTTTCTAATATAATAAATTATTGTAGTATTGTGATAATTTTAAAAATATTACGAGGAATGTATTGCATTTTAGAGATGTTTGTATAAAATTGCATTGAAGTTGGAAAGTGTTTCATAATCAATGCTCTATGCATGATTGATCTGTCTTATTTTTAATATAGAGAGATATTTTTAATTATATTTAAAAATCTTTCAAAATGTTGAAATGTATCTTTTACAGTCAACAACATGAAACATTACTTCCCCGACACCTCTTTTAACACATAAAACTGAAATATATAACCATTGCTGTAGTTAAATATAATTCAATATCCAGAATAGCTTTTATATATTTTTTAAAGGGTGACAACGCAAAATGAGGTTTTTTGAGATGTTTGATTCCCAAGTGTTCGTTCAAATAAATGAAATCATTTTGTATAATAAATATAGCAATAATAAATCTCATTGTTCAATTTTATGAGTCAGAAACAGGGCAAAAGTGGGGAAGTGCCTTATTTTTATAAAACTTAAGTATCATACAGCAGTTTTAGAAAGTTTTTACAGGGTGTTAATAAACTCAATAGCGACTAAAATGGCAAGATGTATACAGGAATCCTCCGAATTTCATTATATGGGTGAACATTAATTTATGATCAATGTAAATAAATCATGTACTCTGTATCACACATACACGGCACATGAGGTTAACGAACTCAGCCTATATAAGGGACTCTCCACGGGCTACATAAGAGACTCTCCAATGAAAGCTTGTACCAGGCTTCTCCCGGATGACTGTGAACTAATGGGCAGACAGCTGTTGGCGAGTCAATGGAACCGGAGGGGTTTATCGCAGATAACCCCTTGAAACGGGTGAAAGGTTAATTCCATGCATTTTACTTTCATTGTGATTGTGTTATGGAGAGGTAGTGAGGAAAAGATCACATTCAATTCAACACATTACGTTAGGGAGACATCGTTGCAAGTTAATGAGAGTCTGTACAAGTACATAATGAAGAGGAGTTAGAGTATGCACGTTATGGAGAACTGATGCGTTTGTGAGTGATGTTAAAAGTATAACTACGAATCCCAAAAGGATGTAGAAATCATACAATATACGCAAAATGATGTGCATACAAGAAACACCAGGTAACCTATTTTTATATTATCTGAGGAGATAGCATAGATCTAACTCTAAGGCAAGTAAAAAAAACACTGTATCACACATACATCATTTCAGAAGTAATAAGTATTAGTAGTTCTCTGTAATTAGTAGTAGTAACTGATAATTTGTACGAAATCGAATAATAATGAGAATATTTAATCTAAGCGATATTTATAATAAAATTTAAAATTGAGAAATTTATGCCCTTTTATTGTGCTAGGCTGAATAAAAATGAATGTATAATAACACATTTTACTTTCAGTTAATACCGGACAACACTCAATGGTAGAATATCACAACAGCACTTTATTCAAAAGACTAATATATCCATTACTTTATTATTCACACATAAAATTTTGTCTTGAAATTAAGGAGGTGAAAGAAAATTATTTACGAGGTTTACTGTAATTCCAACAATGGGATCCCGCAAATTGATTATTAAGAAACGGATTTTCGGTTTACGCAAATTTTTTGACCATGTTTTCTAAGTTTCAAAAATCACTTTACTAAATTTTGAATTACATGGTATTTCCTCTTCAATATCAGCAAAAAAAATGTGTTTTGAAAATATTGTCTAACTTAAAGGTTTTCAAATAAGTAATGTAAATTAAATGAAAAGAACTGGCAATTCTGAAACACAAAGTCATATAAACCAGTTTTCTCTTTAGAGAGGTTTTATCCTTATGGTAAAGACCGAATCAATTCAACTAACCAAAACAGACAGAAATGGATTTATGATATATATTATCAATGTGTTTATGTATAAAACTAAAATGAATGGAAATAGCAAACAGAAAAATAGCTCTACTACATTGGTTACAGTTAAGAATTATAATAACTTATAAATATCGAACGATAACGTATCGAATTTTAAAACTGTTAACATTGCTAAACTGTATGCTTTGTTCCAGACTTAGCTATTTATTTCAGTGAAACCGGCCGACTACTTTTAAAACTCATGTTTATTAATGTTCATCATGTTTGATATGTATGATAAATGTAAAAAATATAACACATATAATATCCTCTCCCCACTTTGTGTACGAAAGTTCCCGTTCACGAATCGGTTCTGTAAAATCTTATTTTACGTCATTCTCTGATTTTATATCGCACTCCTTTGATACGGGAGTTTAGAACAAAGATGCGTTTTCGTGCAGTCATTATTAATAGGGTTCAAGAAGGTGATGAAAAAAGTATTGTTAAAGAATTATTTTACATTCACAGCACATATTAAACATGATACACATTAATACACATGAATTTTTACAAAATGCATTCCATTTCACTGAGATAGATAGCTAAATCTGGGTCATACACGCATTTACTAAAATTTCTAACATATACAGTCAAATAAGTATTTCTGATTTTCAAGACATGCATGTTATCTTTATGAAGCCACACAGGCAATATACATATAAGGCATTCCAATCTTTTCATAATAGCAGAAGCTTCATTTTCAAAGCATTCAAGGTCTGTTGGGTAAATTTATGTCGCCTATAAAAAGCTTCTCGCAATTCGCCAGAAATAAGAATCGGGGTCCAGAAAAGCCTCGAGAGATAAGAAAAGTGTTTAGGGAAAGAGGATGGGAGCGACATCATTACGGTTGACCGGATCGTCTGCAGGTATCTTAAGGAGCAACTATGAATGATTTCTGAAGTGGGTGGATTGTTAACTTTCCATTACAATCAATATATCGCCATCAAATGTACACAAACTGTGGTGCACATTTAAAAAATAAACTTATCATTGGAGTTTATAATCAAGAAATTACGCAGAATTAACCTGTTCGTAAATCGTAAAGCTGTACATTGCATTATTGAAGCATAATAAATAACCATAAATTCCTTTGTAGAAGTTCCTGGAATAAAATTATTACTTATACTACACAATTGACTTCACCCATTTTAAATTTAAAGTAACATTGATTAAACATATTATATTTATGATTAAATTACAATAATTATACACATATATTTAAGGAAGTGACTGGGTGAGACCAGACATTTATTCTCCAAACATGATTACGATCTTTTATAACAGCTGATAGGTACATACCTCTGTTATTGTCTTTAGACGCTGAACTGCATGTTGGAATTTTATTGTAGCCTTTTAGCATTGCACTAAACAAAAACGAGCTATTTCGCACATTCTGGACTCTATACGTCCATGAACGCCTCTTTGATGATCATTGCCTCAATTTTATGAAGCACACTGGCGTTACTGATACAATACATAAAATTGTTTGAACTGCAATTTAATTCAAAACTGCGTTCGGAGAAATGCCATTAACTCTTTTATAAATGCGTCACTGTTTCTCATAGCAATGGATCAAGTCATGGTAACAGTTATAAAGATATGGGTATAGCAATCGGCAACTGAAGAAAGACGTGATTCGCCAGCAAAATCAAAAATATCAATTTTGAGGATTATGCCTCAAAATTCACAAAACATCAAAGAATTAAATTACTTTTTTTAGCATTTGAAGATAAACACATGTATTGAGGACAATTTATAGAAATGTGCTTCCGTTTCTGGATGCCGCGAAAAAACCTAAAATTATTTTTTATGCATTTAAAAAATAAATAAGTATGAAAAAATTATGGTACGGATTTGATTCAAAAATCTTTAGAAGGACGTTATTTTATTTTTCAGATGGAGTCAAATGGCACTACGTGACATATAAAATGCAACACTACGAAATAGAGAACAGGGTGTGATGATCAAGGACACACAGACAGAGATGGTATGTATAAGTAACTGATGTTATTTCCAGAAGGACAATGCAGTACATTATAGCCATAGACAGAGGGATCGGTAGGCAGTAGGACCAATTCTTGCGGCAGTACAGGCAGTAACTCTTCGAGGAACAGATGTAATGAGGGTGCGGATAGATTCCTGAAGGATGGATGACCATATGCTTTCAACCATCACCCACAGGTCGTCCTCTGTTTGAGGCGGGGGCAAGGCAGTCAAACGATGGCAAATCACGTCCCATAGTTGCTCGATGGGTAAGAGATCTGGAGATAGCTGATTTCAATGGTTGCCGTATGCGATAGCGCGTTATCTTGTTAGAAAACAGAATGTTGGAACAACAAAAGGTAGGGCAGTGCAACTGGTCGCAGCACCTTATATACATATCGTCCTGACGTCATTGTGACTCTGATACCAACCAGAGGTAGCTGGCTATTGAAGCCCATGGCACCCCAAACCACGATGCCGCGTTGTAGAGCAGTATGACGTGCAACATCCACGGCTGGATTTGATCTGTATCCACGTCGCCTCCAGATTCTCACATGTCGACTGTCATTCGACAAACAGAACAGAGACTCGTCGCTGACCCTACCTAGTGCCATTTAGTCATCCAATAGGCTCCGGACCATTTCAATCTCTCACGACGGTGTTTTGTCGTCAATGACAGCCTTCGTAAAGGACGGTTTGAATGCAAACCGCTTTCGTCCGATCGTCGAGAAACTGTTCTATCTGATATTGAAACATCTAATGTACCCTGCGTATTCTGCAAAATGTCCACAGTCATCGTGTTTGAGGTAGCTACCGCATGCTTTCAAATGCGTCGATCAACGCGTGCTGGAGTATATGTGGATGGACCTGTAACAGTGCGACGATCCACATGTTCTGCTTCTAAATCCTTTGCACAGTGGACGCATATACGATTGCTTTGGCGACGTTACGCCTATAAAACCACCCAGCACAAACAGGTGTCGTAAAACAGGTGTTCGTACAAGACAGACAGTAACAAATGTTGGCTCATCTGTTGTTTCCATCCCTTTTATATCGCGCTCTAATCACGTGACCTCCTTGCATTTCAGATCATTTGCATACATCGACCAGCTGCGTTTATCTCACAGTTGGCAAAATTATACGGCCAAAACTTCATGGTGTTGCATTTTCTATATTGAGTCGTGTAGAGTATGTGATAATATTTTCGATCGTTAAGCAACCGAATTGCGTAAAAATCGCTCAAAGCCGGGCTTTACCATAAAATGACTAAAATACTAACCTTTAACAAGGTATCTAGTTCCAAGAGTTCAGCTAGTTCAGTACAGAATTTTGTGACTGTCCGAAGCTTATATATTCCACTACAGAACACCCAAACAGATAAGTAGACAGAACTATTATTTCTTTATCTAAGATTTCATCTTATATAGTGTGTCAAGCGATTAATATTAAACTCGTGTTAAGAATTTAATGATCAAACCCTACAGTATCAGGCACCACAGTAGATGACTAAAACTGTAGAAATTTTGTTGTTGATTAAAACCGTGTGATTCGGGGCACATTAAACGAGGTGTGTGACATTGAACATATTGAATATTTTCCTATCATGGATAGAAGAGTACCAAAACAGCAGTTGAATAAGACTTTTTCTAAAGTCTTATTCAACTACTCTTAGTTACTTACAGGAATTGACGATCCCAGACTAGTAGAATGATTTTTGTCAAATGTTACAAGCGATCTGATGTCGGACTTTAACCGAATTGAAGCACGAGCTTTGGAAATTGAGGAAGACGTCACGAATATTATCTGACTAGCATAGTAGTTGGCATAACTCTGTAAAATTAGATTTTCATTTAATATGGGAACTATATGACTGATTTCTTAATAAGGTTAAAGATAATGTACGTCATAATCGGTGAGAAACAGTAAGGGATTTTACAATCGCAGCATTGAATGTAAGAGAATCAGAGCACAAAAAGGTACCGGCATAAAACAGAGTAGAGGGTGTAGTTTTCACAGTGATTTTGTAGTCGTATGGTACTCTCTGAAGACTCTACATTCTCACGCTGTGTGTCGTTTAATAAGGACCTATTGATAACTGTTCGTCGTTGACAGTTTTTTGGAAAACGTAGCCATATTGTTTAAGTGAGACCAGGAGACATTTATGCAGAATTAATATTACGATGATTTACGATATGTAACTGCGAAACAAAGCGCAGGCTCTTAGGCGCCAGTTTACGACTTTCCTGACGCCAGAGGTCGTAACCCCAATAAATTATGTGCACATAAATTACAGGTGCGGTTTGGTTAAATTTCTCGTTGACGCTAATGCTGAATCCAAGCAGATTGGATAGCAAGTTGGCCAATGAAAATGTGTTTCTGCATCGTCCTAATGATCAACCAATACGATATGGAGGGTGTATCTGGACCTCAGGAGAAATGATGTGGCAATACCATTATAATTATGTAAATCATAATTCTAATCTGTATAATAAAGTTATTTTAAAAATTAAAATTGTGGAAGTACATTGTGTGGTATATTAATTAATAATTATATTTTAGGAACTAGCACAAAGAATTAATGGTGGGTTAATTCGGCAAAGATGCAATGTACGAATATACGATTCACCAGCAATAAAATTAAAAATGATATGTCAAACCGAAATTCACTACTTAATAGTTAAAAAGCAGATAACGTTTATGTTTTGTGCACCACAGTTTCTATTATTATAATAATCTAAAAATTTCTAATCCATATAAGCGACAGTCACATGTTGCTTTCACAAGAACTTTTAACTCACTGAATACAGTATGTTTATAAGTTCGTTTCTGCTTGACGCAATTGAGACAAAACATTGGCTGCTGTATTTTCTACACATTTTTTCAAGCATTGTGTTTTGTTTGGAGTACACAATGATAACTAAAGATAAATAAACTTAGATAAATAAAGAGGTAAAAGTTACGTAAGCAGAAGCAAGACTGACCCACCCGAAGGCATGAGAAAAGACAATTACCCTTCAAGGTAGCAAACCCGCCCAACACACAACTCGTATCAGGGGACAAAGGCCAGCTCCCCGGATGCAACGCCAGAAGCCCAGCTGGAACTCCTCAAGCCACAAAAGCGCCACCGCTCTCGGCAAACCGTCAAGCAGCAACGCAACCAACAACCCGAACCCATACCCCATAGTGTGGCTGCCGGAACTCACCTTTACCGAACCACTTTCTTTCACCTTTTACCATAAAAATGGGTGAACCATCTAGACCAATAACATATCTTATAGATCACATTTCAAGAAAATCAGAAACTTCAAATATATTGTATAAACATAAAGCATAAACGTCGTACAGATATTTTTCTTTTTATTTGTAGGCGTCTTCAACTTTGCTGCCCCAAAGGGTGTATCAATTGTGTAGTAGTTCCCCTTTGTTTGCAATTGGGTTTATCTACTGGGACACAGCAGTGCGGACTTAACCTACCTCTAGGTTCACAGGTTTAATTCCACACCACTGGGTCTCGTCCTAGGGCGACAGTTGAAGTAGCATGTGCTTCATCGCCAACAGGGGTATCGGGTACGAATGAGATATAAGGTATGGTGTATGACCACCATCTTGGATTTTCGTAATCTTAGACGTGGGGGTGTAAAATTAGGAAATGGAAAAATTTGAGGGTTTTCATGTTTTAGAAACTTCTTTCTGGGTACAACGAGATAGTATGAGGGTGTGTTTTGGGACTGAGTGAAATTTTAATGAGATGTATAGAATTTTTTTGGGGGTGGCAACACACCCAAAGTTGAATGGGAAAGGTGGGAATTTTTTTCTAATTTTAAATATTGAAAGACAGTTATGAATTTTTAACTGTGAATATTACTGTGACGGTTACGAGCTGTGAATACTTAACTGTGAATTTCATTTAACGTATCGAAATATTTTTTTCCAGCATCATCGTGATGAAAGGGAATAGTATCCAAGACGGTACTTGGAAAATTATTCAGCGAAAAAATGACAAACATCCAGAGTTAAAAATACAGATATTGAGATAGAAGTCTGTGTTTTGAATTTCCCAAATGCAAGTTTTTACTTTTAAAAATCACAGATACGTATTTTTTCGAACAGAATTTAACAAATGCAAGTTTACAACTTTTCAAAAACCATACATGTTTGTTTTAAACTACTTGAATTAACAAATGCACGTTTCAAACTTTCAAATTTTAATAAAATGTGTTTTAAGAATCTAGAATTTCGCAAAAGCATGGTTTTAAGAGTTTTACTTAAATAAAAACGTGTGTTAAGAACTAGTTCAATCTCGAGAATCTCAGGGATACGTATATCGAGTGAGGGTGGTATTCTCTCAACATAAAAACGTGTTTTAACCTAGCACAGAATTTAACAAATGCATGGTTTAAACCACTTGAATTAGCAGAAACGTATGTTTTAAACTAGCTGCATTTCAATAATTTCAGGAATATGTATATCGAGTGTGGTGGGGCTCGCTTATCCTTTAACGACTATAGGCGAGCCGTCAAACATTTAAGTGAATAGTATAACATTCATTTTCGTCTTAGAATTAGAAAAACCTCAGAGAATATACTTATTTCAAAAATACAAACAGTGAGAGAAGGGTGTTTCAAATTTAGCAAAAGCAAGTTTTTTGCATGCACAAAATTAATAAAAACGTGTTTTAAGCCACTTGAATTAACAAATGTAAGTTTTAAACTTGTAAAATTTAACAAATGTAATTTACAATGTTTCAAAAATGAATAAAAGTGTATTTTGAAAGGCTGCTCCTCATATATATTTTAGAATTCACAATGTTTTAGGGATACAATCACTTTCAAGAATAGCATGAAGATAGTGCATAAACCTTCTTTTCTTAATTAATAATGTTCTAAATACTTAACTCAAGAGAATTCATATCAGATCTTAGTAATTATCCTCTATATAATTTTCAGACACGACAAAGTAATTTTATCAGTGCAGCGTATAATTCCAGCCAGTCAACCATGACAACTAATTTTAACAATACATGTATTAGTTTAAAAAATTCCTATATAATATTAAAGCTATTGTTCATAAAACCACTATTTCTCGCCTTCTTTTAGAACATTCTAAATTTTTTCAGAATCTTTACTACTATTTAAAACTATAAATAAATAAAAAAATATTCATAACCTATTATGTGCTTCATACTACAAATTTCACAGCATGCATCAGATTTTACTCCGATTCTCATAAATTTCTAAAGACCGATTCATCATTTCTTAAATACTTCTATTAACAGAGTAAAATTTTGTAATGTTCTATTAAGTTTTATCATTACTACTATATACTTTTTCTTCAATTCAAAAAACTTTCACCATGCCTAGATTTAATATATATCATAAATACATACTCCGTATTCAATAAGTGTTAGCACAAATTTCCGTAAACACAAAAAGAAAAAGGCATTATACGTGACATCAATATTTATTAGAGAGTACATATAAATACAAATACAACATTTTTATAACTTAGAACATATCTAGTCCTCTAATCTAACTTGCAGGGTCTATATCTAACGACATCAACAACCATTTTTATAATATGATGAATCGTCCAACTAGACGCCCCGGTACGTAAATTCTTCAAATGCTTCATTAATCTCGAAAAAATCATCATCTACCTGTTGCAGAAGTCTCTCTTCAAGCAAACAAGTAACAGTAGAACTTCTAAAATGAGTAGTAATAAATTGATTTTCCTTATTTTTATCCAGCTGTGCTCGTTTCATCGGTAACACCGCATAACACTTAATTCTACCAAAGTCCGTTATTTTGTTCTCCTCATTTAATAATAGATGGCGAACCTCATTAAAAACACATATCAAGGTTAACACCATCTTTAAGTAAAATTGTGATACTTGACACCAGGCCTAACGCATTCTTTATACTTACATGGAAATTATCTGATCTAGAAAGCTCAACCTTTATTCTTTTAGATGTGGGTATCTCAGATACAGCTTCATGTTTTACAAGCATGTCATGTTTTAAAGTAGAAGCACGATCAAAACTTTTAAGACATTCTATACCTTCATGATACTTAGGAGATCCAGCAGAGGACTATTTATCTATACTATTGACATGTACTTTAGTATGGCGTAGTAAGTTATTATTTCTATTAAAAGCTCTACTACACTCACTACAGGGAAATGGCTCTTCCACAAAATGAATCTTTTGATGCCTACTCAAACTCTGCGGGCGCGGTAGCCCTGTGGTTAGCGCGCGGAGGTTGCACTCGGTAGTCCCGGGTTCGATTCCCGCCGCTACTCAAACTGCCGCCGTGTTCACTTATATACATAATGTATAAGGAAAGTATTGTGACGGGGTCGAAAATTTGAATTCAAATTTTCGACGGGAGAGCACGTTTCAAGCATCCCTGATCACGAATCAAACATTTTGAAGTGATGTCTGTGTGTGTTTGTGTGAGAAAGTATGTGTGTGTGTGTGTATCAGTGGGTCTGTGGAGACGATAACTGACGAACGAATGGACCGATTTGAACCAAATTTGGCACAAAAATCACAATCCGTAAACACTGGAAGCCTATTGTGTTTATACACAATCGAATGTTCAGAACCCCTCTAAATTTTTTAATGAAATTTTGAAATAATCGTCAAAAAATCAAAACCACTAATAAAGTTACGCAAATAGACATTTCTTATGTAATTTTTCATTAGAAAACGATTTAGAACGCTAGCATGAACCGTTCTCGTGATATTGTACAATTTTCAAAAAAAATATCAAAAAGTCATATAAAATAAAAAATATTTCCTATTGAGAAACATGTTCACTTTTCATATGTAATACCATGCGATAAATTGGGTGACATCATTCTCGTGGATCTAGATCGTTGCATTCATGAAAAAAGATACTCTGAGTAATACTCTTGTATTTGAACGCAAATAGTCATTTATCTGCTGTAAGAATAACTTATTTCTTATTGCATAACGCTTGGCGAGATTTTGGCGACGAATTTGTTGGAATGTTGCCAACTTGGCGACTTTTTGAAATGTTGCCAAATAACGAAAATCTCGCCAAATGGATAAAAATGAAACTAAATCAATGAAAATGACGACTAATTGTCGAAAATTCAATGTCTTGGAATGAATATTAGTATCTACTATAAGAAAAACCTATTTTTTTACAGTAAAAGTAGTAAATTCATTACATTATATAAGGAAAGTCATGTGTTGCCCTGATCAAATTTCTTTATATTTTGACGGTGAGGAAAATTACATATAATGTTCATCCCAAAGAAATTAAAATAATTACTAAAGAACAGAATTTCGCTTATTTTTATCCTTGCTTCGAAACTTATTTTCACAACAAAATTGCTCTTTAATTGCTCTACTGGGAAACTAATCTTCTATTTTGCATAAATGAAAAAAATGTTATCTGAAAAGTCAATAAATTTTCAATTATTCTTAATTAATACTAAACAAATATTTTTACAGAGAAGGATAAAAATAATCATCTTATGAAAGTTCTGAGGATTAAGAGAATGACTTATTAATTAAAAAAATCCGTTCCCATGTTGTACATTCAATCTTCTAATTTATCATATGTAAAGGTGAATGTGATGTTATAAAGGGTAGCGTGGCTTTGTTAATCTTTAATGAGTCTCTTGGAAGGAAAAAATATAAGTGTAATAAAAAATAATCATTTTAAGATACAAGAGGAAATTATGCATAAGCATCCGAGTTTTTTTAAAGAACTTATAAAGGATTATATTTATAAAAAGACATCCTGATCCACCAATAATATTAATATATATATATATATATATATATATATATGCAAAATTATCTTCACGTGCAGAATTGAAGAATCCTGGTTCCGTTTGCATATCAATTTATAAATAACGGGATATTAGATTATGTTGTGATTTAGATTATCTTTTATAGTTAGTATGATTTATAAATTTGTTCAGTAATTTAACTTACTTTTATTTTGAACGAAGTATATTGATTTGTGTAATGTGCAAAACACCTTGCTGCACTTAAGCTAATATAAGATTATTTTAAACAAAATATATTGGTTTGTATAATGTGTACAAAACCCTGCTGCCCATACCGATAATCGAACCAAGGATATTCGTAATGGCCAGGTACTGGGACAGAATAGCAAGTCCAAGAATATCGTCAACGTGGAATTTGCATTATCCTTCCATTAATAAGAGATTGGCGGGTAATTTGACAATATGATTGGTCACTTAATGATATTTTTACCTCAGATTAGCCTTTTTGTGCTATTATTTTTACCTAGATTATCCTGCGTGGTCCTTGTCCTCTCGATTTGAAATCCACGTACAATATATGTAGAGTTTACTGAATCTGTACTAATCGCACTACTGTCAATTTCAGGTAACCAACATTATAGCACATACTTGCAAGGTAATTTGTTTGGAGGCCATTTTAAAGAATTTTTTGTTCTAAACCAGAATCGAACCATGAATTTGTATGATCTGATGTTCTGCCGGAGATATTTGGACGAAATCGCAAGTTATTTTCGTAGTGAACTTTGTAAATGTTTTAAGTTTAAACCGTTGTTAGAGACAGACGTATACAATGTTAGCATTGTCATCCTATGTTCCCCCTTTCTTCTGTTAAGCTGGGTTATAGCAGATATGATTTTATTTTTTTAGATTTAATGAATGCCACAGAATCCCCCCACTGCTCTACCAAGATTCACCAAAGAATGAGCTATTTCTCCACAATATCTATTCCTATACGAATTTTTTGTGTACAAAAACCGGAAATAGAACGCTGATCTCGGCATCACAGCATTCTGTTGAGATGGTAGATTTATTTGTATGTATATCACTGAAGTAAGTTCAGAAGGGCGTCAGAGAAGGACGTTCCCCACAAGTACGAAACTTATCTGGAATGGGAGCCTGTAGGAAGTGTTTTATGCATTGTCTCATGCATTTGGAAACCTTCACATGTTTTTTGAAAGATACTGGTAACAATTAATTCAGGTAATTAAACTGGAGTTATTTATTGCTAACTGCTAGGTGAGATCACTTACGGAGTCATCTGATGTAGAGAAAATCAATTGTTTGTAGTAGAGTACATCAGATTAAAGCCAATTTGATGAGTCATCATTATGCATTTGATCAAAGTAAACCTTTTTGATCAAAGCATATAGAACTGCCTCATATATTTTAAATGATAAATCAATTGGGGCTTGAGAATTTCAAAGATATTTCTAAATTCGACCCAAAGGAAAAACACAAACTCAATATTTCATAGGCGAAAGTAAATACATATTATTACTCGGAAAGTGGATGATTTTTCGAGCACACCTAATTAATGTTAGATAAATATTTTTGCAAAGAACAATGACGTATAATAATCATTAGGATAATAAAGGGCTTACGAGAGGAACTTAAGAATTAGAAAAATTCCATGTATTATTTTTAATCTCCTAATTTGTCATATATGAAAAAATTAAATCGGTAATAAAAAGAAATATTTTCCCAATCGATTATAAGCTTCAGAAAAAAGAGAAAAGTAATCTCAAAAACAAAATTCTGCTTTGTGATAAAGACAGATAATTTTTATTTGTTATCTATCCTTCTGATAATTTTTAATCATTGTTAAAATGCCCTATTTTGCTAGAAAAGTTGAAAAGTAAAATTTTATCAAAGTAATGTACAAACTTTTCACAAAACTTTCTACAAAAAGTAGTCACTAGCTGTAGAAAATATACACCATTATAAAAATGAAATTAATTATTTTATAAAAATAATATTTTATTGTTAGTAGATATCCATATTTAAAACTGTTCATATGTGTTGTGTTTATGTTTCAATTGTCCATATTTTAAGATAAACAAAAAATAAAACATACAATATTACAAAACCTCGCAATCTGTATAAATAAAATTGAAAATCGGTCTGTCTGTCTGTCTGTTTGTCTGGCTGTTTGTCCCATCATCACAGGAAAACGGCTGAACCGAATTTGATTAAATTTTGTGAGTAGCCTTGAAAAAGTATTTCTTAAAATTTTACCCATGTTTCATGATTCTAAGACCGGGGATGTCGAAATATTAATGAAAAACGAAACTTTCATTTGTCTCATTATCACGGAACAACGTCAGAACCGAATTTAATGACATTTTGTACGTAGCATTGAAATAGCCCACTTAAAATTTAGACCATGTTTCGAGTTCCTCAGACCAGGGGTTGTCGAGATATTAATGAAAAACGAAACTTTTTCTTAGGGGTTCTACTCTCAGATTCCCTGGTTCCTCCAAACGAAAAAGGTTGAAAATAACTGGTTTTAAACGTGAAAGTGAATTCAAATTCTATCTCGGAGATTGGGAGTTTACTGAGCTTATTAGTCACTTTTGAAAATCGCAAGTTTGAAACGTGAATTTAAATGGAAATACTATCACTGTCTATTTTGCACACGCACTTACTCAACAATGAAAAGTATTAAGAAATCAAAATGGTTATTTAATTATCAGCATATTGTGAGGAAGATTCTTTCTTATGTCATGTTGCTCAACAACGCAATTAAATCAAATATATTTGTTAATTATTATTTTTTTATTTGAATAATAAATAAATTGATATGAAAATATATCTTATAAATGGAAGGTTTGATTTTTCTTTTAATTATATTAATTACAGACGGCGTACATCACTTTCATTTATTTTGCAAATAGAGTTTCCAAACTTATATATATTGTGTTTAACCAATAAACTTATGTATTGCGTTCAGCCCATGGTGTTAGAAAGAAGGAGATCAAACTCCTATGGATGAAACGTTTTAAAATACCATAATGCTTTCACAATTATATCTAGGCGTCGCTAGCGTTAGTAAGGTGCCTGCTATTGAGAGTTGACACAACAGAAAGACGTTGTATTTAGAATAGGTATTTTTGATTATTTTTAAATTGAAAGTTCCCTAATTATGAGTATAAATAACCAGTATTTTTTTTATAGTTGTAAGATAGAGTACAGAATATTCGGAGATAAAAGTAAATTGAAAGACAAAATAATTTCGAATACGTTAGTATACTCTTCATTTTTTCAGTTCTACTTTACACTGAATTAATAATTTAGTTTCTCAAAATTGACAGTTTAAGTACATATTTTAGTACTTTCGCCATGGAAATGCATACAATGTGGGACTACTTATACTATCCCAGCGCCACCTGGATTATTGTCACAAACGATATTGGCTTCTCTTAATATGAAGTTTAAACTCCTTATATTTACATCCATGATTTAGTCAATAAACTCATTTAGCCGATTGTTGAAACAGGATATGAGTAGAACGGGTATATCTTCTACTACAATTTTAGTGTTTTCAAATACAGTATATACAAAAGGGATCATGATTCTTTATTCTTCAGATATTCGAATTTGGCGGGATATCGCTAACTTCAACTCTTCTTAAATGTTGACAAATTGACGAAAATGTCGCCACATTGATAAAAACGACGCTACATCAAAAACTCATTTAGACGATTGTTGAAACAAAATAAGATTAGAAAGGGTATATATTCCAATACAATTTTAGTGTTTTCATTTGGTATATGCAAACGGGATCAGGATGTGTTATTCTTCAGATCTGCAAATTCATATATATGAATTTGGCGGAATATCGCAAACTGGGCAAATCCTCTTAAACATTGCCAAATTGACGGAATTGTCGCAAATTGATAAAAACGACGCTAAATCATTGAAATTAATTTTCTTTTGTCAAAAGATAGTACTGAAATGATGTTTTGGTAGAATTTGTCTGTCAGTCCAACCGTCCTACTTATTAACACATTTAGCGAATTTTTAACAAGTCACCAAATTGGTAAAAATGTTTGTAAATCTATAAAAATATATTGAAATTCAAAAATTGCGCTAAATAAATTGAATTAATTGTGTTTCGTTAGGGGATAGTATTGTGATGATGATTTGATAATTTGTCGCTAAGTGGGATTATCAGTTCTACCGTCCCAAATGGCTATAAATTTGATGATTTTTAATATGTTGATAAATTAACGAAAATGCCACCAAATATATTAAATGACGCTAAATTTATCAATATAACGCCGAATCAATGAAATTTTAACATTTTGCATAAGTAAGATTTTCTAGATAATCAAGTAAAATTTTCTAGATAATCTCTGTCTTTTTGTGAGAATTAAATAATATTTTCTCTAAATCAGTTTACAAACTGAACGATGATGCTTTATTCACATCTGCCTGTGAAGATAATTTTGTATATCAATCCCAGAGATTTTTATACATTTTTAGAAGACTTAAACTAAATATTGTAATAGAATATATTATATTTTCTGTACAACGAACGGGTATACTGCTAACAATCTATATAAACAAGAAAGATCAATGATGCATAAAGTATTGATTATGAAACACTTTCCAACTTCAATGCAATTTTATTTAAACATCTCTAAAATGCGATACATTCCTCGGTAACATTTTTAAAATTATCACAATACTACATTAATGTATTATATTTGAAAACTTAAAACTTCATCGAAAGAAATGAACATCATTCAAATGATGGCATTGAAATATAAATTGCCTGGTTTAAACATCTCTAAAATGCGGTGCATTATTCGGTAATATTTTTAAAATTATCGTAATACTACAATAATTAATTATATTTGAAAACTTCATCGGAAACAAATGAATTTTTTTATATGACGTAATCGAAATATAAATCGGCTGGCTCTTTAAATAAAAGCAGCATTTCATTCATAAACAGTTTACTATTCATTTCGTGCATCACAATACTATAATAATTAATTTTATTTAAAATTTAAAATCATGGAGTTACAAGTAATTTAACTCTATGCTCAAAACTTCATCAAAAAATCGTTTTCTTCTCTAAAATCAATGATTGTTTCATTCATATCAGCTATATTGCAGACTTCATAGGCTAAATAAATTTGCGTTAAAAAATGCGGCAATTCCTATGCAACTCATTCTACATCTTTTGGTATTTATCTCCTCCATAAGTGAAAAGTAGGCTTCGTTGTAGAAATAATCAAAGTTGGATGATCATTTAAACTCAACTATATTGTAATTGCGTTGTGTCAGGATGTAGATGACAGAATTTAAACAAAAATAAAACGGTTTTAGGGCGGATACAACACTAATTATGAATTAAAAATTACTTTAAAAATCACGATTTTGACACAAGATGGATGCCATATTTTATTTTGAAGTGGGTCACGTGATCTCTTCATATAATGATCACGTGATCTCTTCATATAAATGACGTAATTATTATTTTAATTTTTATTTAAAAAACTACTGAATATATTTTGCTGAATTTTTGTTTACTTATTTTATGGGATAATTTTAATATTTCCTTAAACTTTCAAAGCAATTTATGAATTTCAAATCCGCTTAAAAATGTTTGAAAAATTAGGTCCCATAGGGTTCAATGTATTTCATTTTTTCAACCCGGTTTCCATCCAAAACTATTTGGGTGATATCATTCATTTATATTCTCATTGGTCCCACAGACCGTCTGAACAACATACTAAAATTTTATTTTGATAAAGTCATTTGTACGACCGTTATCGTGCTAACGGATAGTCAGACAGACACACAGGCAGGCAGAATGAACAAAGTCATAAACACCTTTCAACTATGTAGTAAAGTGTTATTAAAATTGAAAATTTGTCTGTGTGTTTATTTGTGGATATATTTGTGTGTTTAAATGTGTCTCATCACCACGAGAGAACGACTGCACCGAATTGGCTGAAATTTTCGTGATAGACTTGAAATAACCCTACTTAAAATTTAGTCCATATTTCGAGTTTTTAAGACCAGAGGTTATCGGTATATTAAAACGTTCTTAAACCTTCCATTGAGATAGCATTATGCAAACGAAATTTGTTCCTCAGAATTATTTGATAAAAATTGATTTTATGTTGCTAACCGATGGAATTAAACCCAGTGAGTTTAAATTTGAATAAAATATACATTGCGTGACAGTGAAAATGAAACACAAAGTATGATTGGACAGAGTGTGATGGAAATCGGTAAACAGAGAGAGACAGCTACAAAAAATAAGTTTATGTTTATTGTAACATGATACACCTACACACTGAGCCTTAACATCATCTGATCAGTAGGTTGTAGGACCACCACGGGCGGCGATACAGACAACAACACGTCTAGGTACAGAGTCAATGACCATGCGGAAGCTGTCCTGAGGGATGGCTGCCCATTCCCTGTCAACCATTTGCAAGAGTTCGTCTTCTAAACTCGGCGGTGGCAGCGCGTGCAACCGACGTCCAATCACACGGCAGACGTGTTCGATTGGTGAGAGATCAGGTTAGACTGGTGGCCAGAGAAGCACCTGGGTACCTTGCAGGACATGTTGGCTGATGCATGCCGTGTGTGGTCGAGCGTTATCCCGCTAGTAAATGGCATTGGGCACCCCTTGAAGGAAGGGCAGTGTCACCGGTCGCAGCTCGTCATCCACGTATCGTTAGGTCGTCATAGTATCCTCAATACGGACCAAAGGTGAACTACTATCGTAGGAGATATCTTCCCAAATCAGGAGAGAACGGATGCACCGAATTGAATAAATTTTCGGGATACACTTGGAATAGCCCCACTTAAAATTTAGTCAAGATGCCGCGTTGTCGCGGGGTGTGGCGTTTCACAGATGTGGGCGAGTTGGACCTATCACCACTTCCGCGACAGACTCATACACGGCGACTGTCATTTCTAAAACAGAAGCGTAACTCGTCTGAGATTATGACCCTGTGCCATTCCGCAGTCCACGTGGCTCTCTCCCGACACCATTGCAAACGGAGGCATCTATGCTGTGGATCAATGACAGTCTTCGTAACGGGCGCTATGAGTGCAGGTCGCTGGCGACCAATCGACATAATGGTCCTGCTCGATATGGGAGTATCAAGAGTGTCCTACACATGCAGCAAAAGGGAGACGGAAATGGTCTGCCGGGCTGTCGACGGATGCGTCGGTCCACGCGTGCTGACGCCTCTCTGGCCGTACCGGCACTCCTCAAACGTGTCACGTTCCCCTGTTTCAACCGTTTTCGTCATCACCGGTGCACCAACGTGGGCTCGTGTAGGTGGCTATTCACTGAGATTTGACGTATGGACCAACTTGGCCTTCTGAGTCCGATCACCATACCCCTCGTAAAATCGTCTGTATGCTGGAACTGCCACGGTTGCCGGCGGCCTGGCATACTCTGCTACTACACGTTTCCTCTGAGACAAAAAAATATGCAAAATTATTTCCCTGGCAGTTAGAACAACGTAACTATTGCCGATTCTGCAGGTTCCTTCCCTTATATCTCACTCAACTTTCGCGGAACAGCTGTGCATTTCGCATCATTTACATACCCCGGTGAGCTGCGTCTACCCTGCAATTTGCATATTTTTCTGCCCACTCCTTCTTGGTGTCTCATTTTCACGGTCACGTAGTGTGTATATTATGTTGGTAAGAAACGGAATTAAACCCAATGAGTTATTACAGTAGTACATATTTTTCGATTTAAATAATAAAGAAATATATATATATATATATATATATATATATATATATATATATATATATATATATATATATATATATATATATATATATATATATACATATATATATATATATATACATATACATATATATATATATATATATATATATATATATATATACATATATATATATATATATATATATATATACATATATATATATATATATACATATATATATATATATATATATATATATATATATATATATATATATATATATATATATATATATATATATATATATATATATATATATATATATATATATATATATATATATATATATATATACGCGTGTATTAGAATTGCATTTTTGATTGGATCATATATATCATTAATGCCTTTAGGTTTAACGAGATTAGATTATTGATTTTTTTAAATTCATTCTCTGTTTGATTTTGAGGAAACATATTAAAATACATATATTGTAGTACAGGTATATATATCTTTTAATACATGGGTGTAATCTTCTACGAAAATATAAATGATTACGTCTGTCCGTCTCTGTAGCGCTTGGCGAGAGATTTGGTGGGCTTTTTTAAATGTTGCGAAATTGGTGAAAATGTGGTCGAATCGCTAAAAATGTTATCAAATTGATAAAGATGTTTCCAAATTGATAAAAATATCGACAAATTGATAAAAATGATGCAAAATTATTGAAATTAATTTTGATTTGAAAGGCGATAGTATTGTAAGGATGTTTCGATAGTTTTCGACTGTCAGACCAGCCTACTTGACAACAAATTTGGCGACCTTTTAAAATGTGGCCAAATTGCTTAAATATCACTAAATTAAGGAAAATATCGTCAAATCGATAAAGCTGTTGTCAATTTGATAAAAATGACACCGAATCAATGAAATTAATTGCATTTTGAAAAATGATATTATTGTAATGATATTTCGGTAGAGTTTGGTTCTTAGTCCAACTGCCCACTTTTTGAAATATTTGGCGACTTTTTAAAATGCCGTCAAATTAATGAAAATGAGGCCAAATTGATAAAATGATACTAAGTTAATGAAAATAACTATTAATTTATGAAAATTCAATATTTTGCAAAATCCAGTTCAATTTCCTGGATTATCCCTGTCGTTTTGTGGCGATTAAATAATATTTTGTGTAAATGTGTTCACAAATGGGACCAGGATGTTTTTATCTTTACAGATCTGCCTGTGAAGATAATTTTGTATAGCGAGAACAAATATTCTTATACATCTTCTTAGGAGAATAAAATTAAATATTTTAATTAAATGTTTAGAATAACAATGTCATTTAAAGTATTATAGGAATATGCACATAATTGAAGTTTTAATTCTTTACATTATATATTCCGTGCGAGGAACAGGTATACTGCTTGTCTATATAAGTGAAATTGATAAATCTGCCTGTCTGTATGTTCGTCTCATTATCACGGGAAGACTTCTGAACAGAATTTAATGAAATTTTGTGGGTAGGCTTGGAATAACCCTACTTACTATTTAATCGAGTTTCTGTGACCAGGGAGTTGTATGTATATTAATTAAAAACACAGAATTAAGAGTATAAACGCACAATAAAAGCACCGCCCATAGTTATAGCATTATACCGACGATATTTTCCCCCGTAAATTTATTTGAAGAAAATTATATTATGTCGCGTAGCAACAGATTTAAATCCAATGCGTTCATGGGGCAGATGGTTTTTATTAAATTTTTCCAATTTAAATAATAAAGAAATGTATATTAAATAAATTTTATAGAACTTGCGTTTTTAACTGGATTTTTGAAGATTACTTTGGGATTATTGATATTTTAAATTTATTATGTCATATGTTTTCTTTTGGCAGAAACCGTTGAAACTCATATACTGTAGTACGGATAATCTTCATTTAGTACACAGGTATATGTTCTGAAATATAAGTAGCACGGTTATACCTTCCCATACAATTTTAGCACTATCATTTTGACACATATTGGAATCGATTACGGCCTTCAAGGTTAAAGATAATTGATATTATCACTTTATTACGACATCTGTTTTAAGACATCTGTATTAAGAAAATAATTTTTGAAATTCATATACTGTAGTATGGGCAATTTTCTATTAATAAATGGGTATACCTTCTAATATTCGGGAATATAAATAGTACGGGTATAACTTTCGATACAAATTCAGCCCTTTTATTTTGGCATATATTGATTCAATTTTACATTTTTTGCAAATTTGTTTACCAACGGGGCCGGGCTGTTTTATTCTTCAGATTTGCCTATGAAGATAATTTTTGTATAGCGAGAACGGAGATTCTTAAACTTCTTTTTAGGAGTATTAATATAAATATTTTAATAGCATTTTATGAATAAAAATGTCATTTAGAATAGTGTAGGAATTTGCACATGATTGTGAATTCTATGCTTCTTTGTATTACGTATATGTTTTTTTTTTATTTAATGTTATGCTTCTCTGTACAACATAGCCGTACGAAGAACGGCTATGTAGTACGGGTAATCTTCTACGGAATACACGGTCATATTTTCTAACTTACGAGAATGTAAGTAGTGGGGGTGTATTTTCCCATGCAATTATAGCACTTTCATTTTGACATATATTGGCATTAATTACGGTCTTTGTTCTTAAAGATTTGGGGGATTATTGATATATTCAAATTATTACTTTATCCGATAATTTTTGGTAAATATATTTAAAACCCATATATTGTACATGGGTAATCTTTTACTGATACACAATTTATATATTTTGTAATATTCGAGAATATAAGCAGTACAGGTATATTTATCTTCCCATGCAACTTTAGTGATTTTATTTTTGCTTATATTGATTTAATGTCATATTTCTTGTAAATTCGTTAACAAGCGGAACCAGGATATTTTAGCCTTCAGATCTTCTTGGGAAGGTAATTTTGTATAGTAAGAACAGATATTCTTATATTTTTTTGGAACATTAATGTAAATATTTTAACAGCATATTTTGAATAACAATGCCATTTATAATATTATAGGAATTTGCACATGACTAAGAATTTTAAGTATTATTATTATATATTCCGTACGAAGAACGTGTATGCTGCTAGTTACTGTATTTAAATTATTTTTATAGTATTGCTGATAGCGAAATGCTAAATATATTTTTGGGCATAAACAATAATTAACTAGAACTATAAAACTATAACTATATGTCAAGAACTATAAAAATAAATTAAATATAGCTCGTGTAGAAAAATGCTTAAATAACCAAAAAAAATGCAGTGTTAGTACCACCTGGTGAGCGGAAGTTAATAATTTCTGGATAGTTTTAATATTTGCATTGACATTAAATATAAAGTACATAATACACTTCACAAAACAGAAATGATGTTAATCCGAATACGTCATATAACAATCACTGTTTAACTAATTTTACAATCCGAAGTGTACAGACAAAAAGTTGACTGTTATGTAACTTGGCAAGGAAGGCTAATAAAGCACAACTACTTTAATTAGTCACAATAAATAAAACTACTACTTGTGAAAATGTAATCTTCAACACTTACTTGGAATAGTACATTTGTCCTAACATATTGTGTCAAACGGTGTTTAGTCAGTGAAATTAGTGAATAAAGTAAGTTATCGAAATTAAGGGGACTCAGCTAATACTGTCAAACTCAATTTTGTAAATAGAAATTAACTACTTAAAGTAGTGACAGTAACAGAGTGATCGTTAGTAGTAGTTAGTGCAAATATCTTACAATTAGTTTATGAGTTACATTTAGGTTGTACTATCAATCAAAATAATGATCAATTATTCCCAGGTTAAGTTACTGGCTTAAGGTTCCAGGTTAAGTTACTGGATTCTACGAATCGGGGATCGGTTGGCTAGCCACAGCAAGAAAATTAGAAATGAGCAACACATTAATACACATGAGGAAAGCATAACAACAAATTCAATAATGAAAATAATATGTTTTAACAATAAAAATTAATGCAGGAACAATTGCCAATGAATCTGATATCAATCGTCCTTAATTTTGGCAAGCTAACTTCTTAACAATTAATATCTGAATATAATTGGGCGGCAGCTTATCATTTGGTTATTTAACAGAAAATCGATAATATTTAAATACAGTACTCACGGAAACCAGGGATGTTTCTCTTAATCCACGGAAAGCTTATTTATCTTAATCCAAAAGCTTGCCTCAGGAGAAACGAGAGTGTCCTTCCTACTCATTCTACAATGGATATAGCAATTAGTGAAGCAACCCAGAGCCGATAGCGGAATAATCCACTAAGGATCATGAGAATCTAGGACCATACACCATAGTAACAGGAGCAGGATTTTCTCCGGACAACTCACACAATTCCTTTATCCGCCAGGAACTCGATGAAATGCATGGTCGCAGACTTTAATATCTATCACTGAATATTTCCAGTTAAATTAATGCTGAAGCTATATTAAAGGGCTTCTGTATTCCATCCGAATTTTTTCTTAATAATTTCCTCTGCCAGAAATACAAATCTCCATTTTCCAAAAAAAGAGACATTTCGAACCGCTTTTTCAGCGTGCTCCCCGCACGTATATATTCATCGTCATCTGCCCCCGTCACATCTGATGCGAAAGCCATCGTCACTCAAGGACGAACGATGGCGACAGCTGAAATTCGGAATCGGATAGAAGCTGAAACTGAGTTGCGAAAGCGACTTTATCTCAATGAGAACAAACTCTGAAACAGAAAGTATTTCATGCAATCACGCGCGGAGCCCAGGAAACTAATGGAGCCGTTAAAAGTCGATACGACAATTGCATATAGCATATCAAGTTGTTTAATGATACTTACTGTATATGTAATATTTTGAGAAATGCACTTGAAAATGCCAATATCTGGAAAATAATTTATGCTACAGTTTTAAAAATTATATCATTCGTTTTGAAATGAAAGATTACGTGTAAAACCATTATTTATTTAACTGTACTATAGGTCCTGATTTTTTTTTATCAAAAATTATATTTTTCAAATATTAATAAAAATATTGGGGGGGGGGGGGGAGGGGGTCCGAACATACAATCGCGTTTAAAATTAAAAAAGGTCCAGTCTTCGCCTATTATAATAAACGTACTATTTTTTTTCGCTCAGTTCGTTCTAATCTGAGCAGTCTATCCGTTCGTATGATAACGCTTCCACAGACTCACGGACACACCCACACACACAGAGAGAGCCACATACATACACAAAAACATCACTCAATAATGTGGAATTTGAGTTCAGGGATGCTTGAAACTTGGTCTTTTGTCAAAATCTCGAATTTAAAATTTTCTATCTCGTCACACTATGTCCATTTAGTATGTAGGAAAAGTAGAAAATACTAACATAAACACAATCCACTTTTAATTGAATTGGACAAATTCATCTGCAATATAAATATCAAATCTGGTCTTGATTTACCAAAATGAACCATTCGACGAAAGTCTTTTCGTTTAAGATAAATGATGCGAGTAGAAGTTAGTTCTCTTCGAGCGGCTTTTTTTTATACATTTATAGGTTTTATTCGCCATATCTGAATCATTGTCCTGCATTGATTCTCCAACAATCGATAATGCCGCACGAGAAGAAAATGGCATTCATCAAAATAGCTTCCCTTTCTTAACAGTAAATCACTTTCCAAAAAACTTTTAAAGTACTTTATCATTCATAACGATTTAACTTTTGTAAAAGGATCTTTTAAGGAAGACTTTTTGTACTATTTTATTTTCGATTTTTATCAGAAAGTTTCGTATAACAGTATTGCATTTTTTCATGGGAAATTCATACCAATTTATGAAAATGGTGGATTTTTAACGTAATTTGTTACATTTATCATAAATATATAATACACTACATCATTCATTGCATTGTGTATATATCATAATGAATTAGGGAAATGCAACATACTCCAGTTCTACAGCATGCATTTTATTGCTAGGACATATGAATGACGTTGAAGTATTATATATTTGTCATATTATATTTAAGCCAAATTTAAATTTGTTTTAAAGAATTAGCACATGTATTTCATTCACACACTTTTCCGCTCTCATACTCACGTAGCTGCTTTTAGAAATTTATGAAGAAACATGAGTTGTTCTTGTCAGAACAATTTAGCATTTTTATTTTCTTGTTCATATTTATTTGTAAAGCCATGCGACTATTCGAAAATACCGGAAGTAACAACCCAAGGATCGCCTTGGAAATCCTGAAATAACTCCTTCTTCCTCTGGAATTCCATGCTAAATTCATAACACTTATCATCAATGCTCTATAAACCAATCTTTAGAAATAGGCGGTTCAAGAACAAATTTGAAAGCGGAAAAGAAAAAAAAAACGACCGATAGTAGAAATCCTCCGTAAATAAATCTACCCCTTTGTGAATTAGATATTAAATGTATATCAGCTATCATTTAAGCTCTATCTGTAGACAATCTTAAATATATGTTTTGAAAAATTAAAGTTTTCAAATATTTAATGGAATAAGAACTAAACTAGGAAGTCATTAGGGCCTCCTCTGAAATTTGATGTTGAATCTATACCACTCACCATCTAATATCTATATATAACAAATACAAATAAATATATGTTACAAGGAATTTTTTTCTAAAAACCATAGTATCGCAAAACTTTGTCACTAATATCTATAATATTAAATATTATACGAATGTGTAAAAAATATTGGAAAAATAGTATCAAAACTATAGATGATTTTTACTTTCCTTATATACATAATGTATAAGGAAAGTATTGTGACGGAGTCGAAAATTCGAATTCGAGCTTTCGACGGGAGAGCACGTTTCAAGCATCCCTGATCACGAATCAAACATTTTTGAGGTGATGTCTGTGTGTGGAAGTATGTGTGAGTGTGTGTGTGTGTGTGTGTGTGTGTCAGTGAGCCTGTGGAGACGATATCTCACGAACGGAGCGATTCGAATGACATTCGGTACAAAAATCACAATCATGAATACAGGAAGCCTATTGTTTTTAAACGCAATCGAACGTTCACACACCCCTTAAATTTTTAGAACGCTAGGATGAACCGTTCTCGAGATATTGCACATTTTTCAAATAAATTTATCAAAAAATCCCATAAAATTAAAAAATATATATTAACTGTTGAGAAACATGTTCACTTTTCATATGTAATATCATGTGATAAGTTTTCTGACATAATTCTCGTAGATCTAGCTCGTTCCATTCAGGAGAAAAGATACTTTGAGTAATACTTTTGTATTTGAACGCCGATAGTCATTTATCTGCTACAAGAATAACTTATTTATCAGTCCATAACACTTGGAGAGATTTTGGTGACGAATTTGGCGGAATGTCGCTAACTTGGCGACTTTTTGAAATGTTGCCAAATTAACGAAAATATATCACCAAGTGGATATAAATGACGCTAAATCAATGAAAATGACGATTAATTGTCGAAAATTCAACATCTTGGAAAGAATATAAGTATCTACTATAAGAAAAACCTATTTTTTTACTGTAAAAGTAGTATATTCATTGCATTATATACAGAAAGTCATGTGCTGCCCACATGAGT
Organism: Amaurobius ferox; assembly: GCA_951213105.1. Taxonomy (NCBI): domain Eukaryota; kingdom Metazoa; phylum Arthropoda; class Arachnida; order Araneae; family Amaurobiidae; genus Amaurobius; species Amaurobius ferox. The sequence continues at coordinate 2,825,780 of OX578134.1, read as the reverse complement.
TTTTTTTATTTTATACACAGATCAAGCATTATTTTCAAGTACTCTTAAAATTACCAAAATATAGTTTATATGACTAAAACGATTTCTACCTCATAACAGGGTATTGCATAAATGAAAGAATGCGCTGAACTGTTCACACTTTTACTACTATGAAGTGATTATTGCATCTTAAATTCCTAAGATGAATATTTCATATAATTTCTGGTACAAGTATTTACCTCAAACAGAAAGCATTCAAGGTATTAAGGAAAACCGTACCTATTTGTGCTTAACTATTTGAACAACATATTTAAGCACAAAATAATGATACAACATACAGCTCTTTCGTGGATACGCTGGTTCCCTTTCATCAGTGCAAGAAATTCAACAGACTGGTTTATCCCTAACTTCTCTCGCTTGTTGGGGTATTTATATTGTGTTTATGTGCACTCCATCTTGTGAGTTACTTTTTCTTTAGATTGAATGGACTGTTTCGCATTGTGCTCTCTGACTGGCACTCTCCGTTGAACACTCCAGAACTTGAGTATCCCGCATAAACTTTCGTTTAAGGGATATTTAACGTTAAAGGGATATTTAATAATTCGCGAAGCGAGTTATGGAATTTAACGATCGTAAAGAGTAGGACCTAATAAAAACTCCTAATAAATGAGATAAATTAAAAGCAAAATAACAGTTTTACAACAAAAACTAATTTCTTTATTATATAAATAAAACTTTAATTATATTTGTAAAAAAATAGATTAATTTAAAACAATTTAAAGAACATCGTTATTATTAGATAAGAAAATATTTTGTAATGCAATATTATTTTTTGCCTTCCCGTTAAATGTTTTTTTAGCAGTGCTTGAACAGTATTACAAAAATACTTATTTTAATAAGCTCCATAAAAGTTCCCGAAAATGCTAATGTTTTGATAATGCGGATGTTTGTTTAATGATCCTTTATTAATCATTCAACGTAGACGAATTGGATTTTATTTAATACTCCCGTGGCATATGACTCAGATAGTTGATAAGATGAATATAAATATTCTAGATGAATATAAATGTATCTGATGCTGCCGCAAAGTGTATTTAAGATACAAATATGATAATAAGAAGATACAAATAAGATTGGAATTGCACAGGTACTCACAGCGAATTCTTAAAAACCAATGAACATTTCACAATACTCCTGCTTAATAAGTGAAAGAGGAAAACAGCTACGTTTCTGTAAAAGCCAATAACTACAATAGATTTCTTTCTGCTACTCTTGGTCACGCAGGAAGTGTACCCGACGTTATTCTGTATTTACGCAGGAATTTAAGTGAATGCGTACATTTTTTAAAAAGGCTTAGTTGTCTGCTGCGCGAACACAAGCGATTGAGGGAGAAAAATTAAGAAGTTCGGTAGTGTGTTTTGACAGATTCGAAAACATAAAGAGTTCCAATGCGTATTTAATTAAATTTAAATTTTACAAATTGTGTCACTTAATTTTTTTAATTACTGGAATTGGTAAGTATCACTCCATATTTATGGATCACATTAAAATCGTCCGAATCTTTGATCTAAGAATGGGGGAATATAAAAGTAAATTTACGAAAAAAATGTATTTTTGGTGTCATTCAAAAATATTTAATACATAACTTATTAATTTACGCTTTCAATTCAAAAGCTCGTTGGAAAGAGAATTCTCCGGTCTCTTCGATGGTGTTACAAAGAAAACTCTGTAATAATATTTTTTTTCTCGCTAGGTGCCCATTTTTGGGAGAATTATTGCAAATTGTATTTCAATAATAAATGACTTCAAAAAATATTTCGATATTTCTAAATATGCTCAGAGGTATTTAGAAGCTTGACCTGATGTATCACTGAAATGTATTTCCTAGATATGGATAGCTTAGATCATCGAAATAGACAGACAGACAGGTACAAATTAAATATTCCATTGTTATAGAATAATATGGCTTAGAACCACAGAACGTTTTCCGGACTAAATATGATTTATGGAAATCAATAAACTTTTAAGCATATTATCGTATGTATTACACTGACAATGACAGAACATACAATATTCAGTTTAACAAAATATAACGGCTTCCCATTTTTAACACTTTACAACAAAGTTGAAAAGTGTTTATGACTTTGTTCATTCCGTCTGTCTGTCTGTCTGCCTGTCTGTTAGCACGATAACTTCCGTAAAAATGACTTAATCAAAATGAAATTTTAGTATGTTGTTCAGACGGTATGTAGGACCTATGGAAATATAAATGAATAATATCATCCAATTTGTTTTGGATTGAACCCGGGTTGAAAAACTGAAATACATTGAGCCCTATGGGACCTAATTTTTCAAACATTTTTTAAGTTTGAAATTAGCATAATTCACAAATTGCTTCGAAATTTTTAGGTAATATTCAAACTGTTCCATAAAATATATAAAAAAAATCAGCAAAATATATTCAGTAGTTTTTTAAATAAAAATTAAAATAATAATAACACATCTTATATGGAACGTTCACGTGACCATGATATGAAAGTATCACGTGATCCACTTCAAAATGATATATGGCATCCATCTTGTCTCAAAATCGTGATTTTTAAAGTTCTTTTTATTTCATATTGAGTGTTCTAACCGTCCTAAAACCACTTTATTTTGGTTTAAATTCTGTGCATCTACATACTAAATCAACGCAATTACAATATATATGAGTTTAAATGTTCATCCAAATTTGATTATTTCTACAACGAAGCCTATTTTTTACTTATGTCAAATGTAAACAGCAAAATATGTAGGTTGAGTTGTATAGAAATTGCTGTATTTTTTTAACGCAAAAGAATTTAGCTCATGGAGTCTGCATAGCTGATATGAAATAAATATTCATTGACTTTACCAAGAGAAAGACGATTTTTTGCGATGAAGTTTTAAGCATAGAGTTAAATTACTTGTAGATCCATGGTCTTAATTTTTAAATAAAATAAATTATTATAGTATTGTGATGAATGACATGAATGGGAAATTATTTATGAATGAAATGCTGCTTTTTTAGAGAGAGCCAGGCCTCTTATTTTTTCTATGACGTCATTTGATTGAATTTCAGTTGTTTTCGATGAAGTTTTTAAATATAATAAATTATCGTGGTATTATGATAATTCTAAAATTATTATCGAGTTATATATCACATTTTAAAGATGTTTAAACCAGGCAATTTATATTTCAATGCTGTCATTTATAGGAAGTTCATTTTTTTCGATGAAGGTTTAAGTTTTCAAATATAATAAATCAATTTAGTATTGTGAGAAGTTTTAAAATATTACCGAGGAATGTATTGCATTTCAGACATGTTTAAATAAAATTGCATTGCTGTTGGAAAGGGTTTCATAATCAATGCTTTAAGCATGATTGATCTTTCTTGTTTAATACTTTACAACAAAGTTGAAAAGTGTTTATAACTTTGTTCATTCATTCTGTCTGTCTGTCTGTCCGTTAGCACGATAAATGCCGTAAAAATGATTTTATCAAAATGAAATTTTAGTTTGTTGTTCATACGGTATGTGGAACCTATGGGAATATAAATGAATAATATCACTTAAATAGTTTTGGATTGAACCCGGGTTGAGAAAATGAAATACATTGAACACTATGGGACCTAATTTTTCAAACATTTTTTAAGCGGATTTAAAATTCACGAATTACTTCGAAAATTTTAGGCAATATTCAAATTATACCATAAAGTATATAAAAAATGTCAGCAAAATATATTCAGTACTTTTTATAAATAAAAATTAAAATAATAATTACTTCTTTTATATGAAGAAATCACGTGGCGCACATCAAAATAAAATATGACATCCATCTTGTGTCAAAATCGTGATTTTGAAAGTTCTTTTTAATTCATATTTAGTGTTGTATCCGCCCCAAAACCACTGTATTTTTGCTTAAATTATGTGCATCTACATACTGAAACAACACAATTACAACATATTTCAGTTTAAACGATCTTCCAAATTTAATTATTTCTACAGCGAAGCCTAGTTTTCACTTACGGGAAATGTAAACAGCAAAATATATAGAATGAGTTGTATAAGATTGCTGCATTTCTTTAATACAGAATTATTTAGATCATGGAGTCCGCAATATAGCTGATATGAATGAAATATTCATTGGTTTTACAGAGAGAATGGCAATTTTTTTCGATGAAGTTTTAAGCATAGAGTATAATTACATGAACCTCCATGGTCTTCAGTTTTTAATTAAAATAAATTATTATAGTATTGTGATGAATGAAATGAATAGAAAAATGTTTATGAATGAAATGCTGCTTTTAAAGAGAGAGCCAGCCGTGTTATATTTCGATGGCGTCATTTGAATAAATTTCAGTTGTTTTTGATGAAGTTTTCAAATATAATAAATTATTGTAGTATTATGATAATTTTAAAAGCATTACCGAGGAATGCCTCGAATTTTAGAGATGTTTAAACCAGGCAATTTACATTTCAATGACGTCATTTGAATGAAATTCATTTTTTTCGATGAAATTTTAAGTTTTCAAATATAATAAATTAATGTAGTATTGTGAAAATTTTTAAAATATTACCGAGGAATGTGCTACGTGGAAAAACCACACGTCCGGTAAGGACGCTAAGGAGATCGTTTTCGTAAAGGGAAGTAAATTAAAATGCATTGTATAAGAAATTAAAATGAAGAGACAGCTTTTAAACAATAACAAAAAAAAATCATTTATTTTGTGATTCCATTATTACTAAAATCTTATCAATTCTACAATTACACATTTATTGTTTAATATTCCATTACTCATAACAACCCATCAATTCTACAATTATATATTATATTCTGAAATCCATTATTAATAACACCTTGTTCCACCCTACTTTACCTATAGGATAAATCTCCCACTTACAATATTTAATTCAAGTGCTTCAAATTTCTCTTATCACTTTTTACTTTACATGTGAAATACATTTCCCACATACCGCATTTAATTGAAAAAGCTTTTAATATTCCTAACGCTAGCTGAACTTAAATGAGAGAGAGGCAAAGAGCGAGAGAACGCCACAATGGGCCATCGTGCAAAATACGTATAAGGAATTGTCCTACCTCGGTCATCACTGACGATCCTGGACTTGTCGGCGGCTCGTTGCGGGTTTGTCCGATGGGCTCCGTACGCGATCGTTGCACTCGGGACCTTCTATCAGCACAGTCAAAATTCAACCCCCCGATTTTCAAATTTTTAAATTTCAAACTTTCTCTCCGTCTCTCCTCCCTCTCTAAGGCCCAGTCTGTCATTGTTCCAGTAAATATATAAACTACGCCTTCCGGCTGTCTTACTGGCCAAGGCCCCCCTTGAAATATCAGATATTTGGCTTTTTGTTTTTAGGTGCAGAGAGTTCTCACGGATATTTTCCCATGTCCATGTGAAAATAAATTGTCCTCTCGGGTCAGGAGGTTCAACCCCTTCCGTTTATCATAGCACCGGATGCTGACTTGAATATGAGAAGCCCCCTCTTTCTTTCTCGAACCACGTCCGGTCCAGCTGCGTTATAGGGAGCGTTATACATATTACATCGCTGCAAGAGGGACCTTCTTCTCAGGTCTCCTTTCTCCTTTCGAAACAGCAATGTTACGATGTGATTGCAATTCACAATATAACAGAATGTATCGCATTTTAGAGATGTTTAAATTAAATTGTATTGAAGTTGGAAGTTGTTTTATAATCAATGCTTTATGCATGATTGATCTTTCTTGTTATTTTATCTTTTAATTGTTTTATTATTATTATAGCAATTTGGCAATCAATGCATTAAATAGGAACAATACATACCAGGAACTTTAAAATAACTCATTCGAAAAATGATCAAGTGCCCCTCATTGTGTTCAAATTGGCAAACTTTAAAATAACCACCCACAATGAACACACTGGCATACTTTTTCAATTAAATTAGTTCATAGTCACACGTTTTAGTAAGTCATGATTTTTTCAAAACATCACTTATCAGGAAGCAACTATTTTTCAAAAAATGAGCAGCTTGTTTCAAAATTAAAATTTTTGAACTTAACTAAACAGAGATAAAAAAATCTGATGTGAGCACCACTTTCCCTGCAGACTCAAATTCATATTTTATTTATTTCTTTAATAATTCATTAGATTGAATTTAATTGCGCCAAATAATACTAAATCTGCATTTGTAATTCATGTTTTGTTTTTATTTGGTAATTGGACATTTTTCCAAAACCGGCGTAACAAAAATGCAAGAAATCTCAACTATCTTGAGAACGGTTAGTCCTAAAGTATAATGGAGTGTGTTATATTATTTTCCTCGTCAAAAGTTGCATATAAAACAAGAATTTAATTGATACAGTTGAGCATACATAGTCTTTTTTTTTTAGATTTTGGAGTTTTTTGCTGGCCATTTCGTAAAAAAAGACAGACTGTTCTTTTCCGAATCGTACTAAAATCTAAGACATTTTCAGTTTTTATAAATGATTACAAGAAAGCTTAACTTCACCGACTCTGTTCCTCACGGTATTAAAATATCATACGTTCAAATGTGTCTAAAATTTTTCTGATCCTATCTTAAAGTAGAATTTTAATAGTCAACTGATGCCATAAGAATTTTAAAACTTCAGAATAAAATCAGCAGTAGTTCCAGTCCGACGGGCGGAAATTGTTTTACACGAATGTCTTTCTTTATGTGTAGCCTGTACTCTTTATCCATGTTCAAGACAGTTCAAAATAATGAAATATTGAAATAAATACCACATTTGTATAGGGTACAAATATTAAAATACCAAATTATAACCCGTTATTTAAAAAAGCAAAAACTATATCCAAACATTTTTAATAAATATATATATATATATATATATATATATATATATATATATATATATATATATATATATATATATATGTGTGTGTGTGTGTGTGTGTGTGTGTGTGTGTGTGTGTGTGTGTGTGTGTGTACAGGGTAATTTAAAACGATGAGGTAAAACTATAAGGGGTGATAGAACACACATAAAAAATCACTTTTCGTCACACAATGCATGGTCCTACACATGCGGTTAAACGCTAGATGGAGCTGTCCAGTGACCACATTATGCACCTTTTGTCGCACTCGTTGTTAGTTCTACCGTAGATATCAGAAGAGGTGGATTGTTTCAGGAATAAAGACAAGACCGACATGAATTTCATGTACTGAGCTGCTAAAGGGAATGCGAGAAAAGTCCAAATCCGTATGTGGTTCCAACACGACGGAGCGCCAACCCATTTCATCGTGGCTCTGCGAAACGCCTTGGATGCAACATTCCCTGGATGATGGTTTGGTCAGGTTGGTCCCATCACTTAGCAGTCTCGATCACTGTTGTCGGGACTTTTTCCTGTGGGTCCATATGAAAAACCTTATCTACGATATCCCCGTCGATACCGATGATGACTTTATTGCCAGAGTTTCTGTTGCTGCTGCAGCTGTACGAGAAATGCAGACCTGCATTCATGTTACCGGTCGATGTTTTGAGCAGTTTCTGTAAGTTATTCATTATAATTTATTTTGTAATTTCTTCGATTTCTTGTTTTGAATAATTTCCGTAAGTTTTTCGTTTAAATGTATTCTGTAATCTTTTCACTTTCTTCATACCTTCTTTACCATTCTTGTGTTCCATCGTTTCATGCAACAATACTTGCTAACCCCTAGTGGTTAAACGTTTAAGTTACGATCAAGCATTGTATGACGTAAAGTACTTGTTTAGTTGCGTTCTATCACACCTTAAAGTTTTGAATTACCCTGCATATATATATATATATATATATATATATATATATATATATATATATATATATATATATATATCGATAGGACGATTCCCGGAGAGTGATAGATCTTTGAAACTAAAATTATTATTATAGAAACTGAATTTACTAATGAATATTTTTATCAGTTTTTGTTTTCATTAAACTTTTATATATAGAAGATATTTCAATGAAAGTATGTGAAGCAAAATGTCAACTTTGTAGCCATATGAAAAAAAAATATTTAAAATATTGAAATATTGAATTTATTTGTATATAATCACATATGGTTCCCCATTTCTGACAAAACATGTAATACATTTTCGTTTACAGATATAATTGTCCACATTGTTTATATATTTCATAACGCCCCCATTTCAGCCAGACATACCCAAACTTAGACGTTATTCTACTTCAATATATCGTGGTGTATAAGAGCGTAAGCAATTGTGAATGGTAATTATATATTGAAATAAACATTGCGAGTACTATGCAATAAATATACCAATATTACCAACTCTTAAATACGAAACATATGTTCCAAATATATCATTAAATTATACAGATAATAGAAAAATAAATGTCTATACTATAACATCACGAAGTTTCTCGCTTCTAAAAGCACATGAAGCTCATATAGTAGTTTCTAAAGCTAAGTACTGAAAATATAATGACCAAAAGGAAACATTATGTGAAATGTTATTATTGATTTTGCATTTTCCTGGCTTTTTTAAAGACAATGAAAATGGCAAATTATAATTATTACCGACATCAGTTAAAAGTATATTTAATCAAATGATTTTTTTTCCTCACAAACCAAAGAAATTATGATTATTTGAGTCGATATATTGATTTTCCATAAACTGCGTCATTAATTTAATTAAACATTATGTTAGGAACAATGCATCACACATATTTTCCGATAATAGCAATCATTATTTTGGTGGAATACTTTATTGCAAAAACCATACTTTAAAAATGAAGGTAGATTTCAAAGTAATGAATCCCAGAATTTTAATGACTATAACTATTTGAGTTAAAAGTGTTAGTTATTTTCACAGATCTACATTACCCAAACAACAAAATGGAGTTTTAAAACACGTTTTCAATATTTAATATCGTTCATTATTCAATATAAAATCTTTCATTATTCAATTTTTATCTTTTATTAATTTTAAACTATAAAAGTTTAGATTTTACTATCTGCAACAATTCACAAATTTTTAAATTAAATCAAATGTTTAAGAGTAACAATCATAAAAAGAGTAGCAATCATGAGTAACAATCATAAAAAGAGTAACAATCATGAGTAACAATCATAAAAATATGATACTTTCTATGTTAAAATACGATGTTTTTATGCTTCAGCTATTGTGAAGTAAACATGATGGTATCCCTTCGTGAACGAAGTTTAAAAAATTCTGATATGGACAGCACATAACTATTCCTATTTAAGGCAAGGATATAACATCTTTCGAAATCTAAAAATTATGTATCGTATCTACGGCATAATCTTTTTATCCTGGAATTGTATATTTGGTGCTTTTCCGGATGACATCATGATATTTCGAAGTGCCCAATATTGACTTATATTTTATGCAACTCTAAATTGTCCATTATCAATGTTAATTTCATCCGTAATAAGCAATATACCACACATATTAAAGTAATTTAATAATTAATTTTTTATCTGTTAACTTAGCATCCGATTTGTAATTTTAACGATATTTTTGTCAAAATCGGCGAAATATTGCCTAGTTGGCGATATTTCTCTAAATTAGTCACCCAGTTCGTCAAATTTATCGCCAAGCTTTACAGACAGAGAGAGAGAAGTGCATTTCTTGTATATAAATTATTCTTATTTAATTGTTAGCCTCCAAAATATAAAGCAATTACACAAAGTAATGTCTTTCGTGAATGGAACGAACTAGACCCACGAGAATGTATCTACAAATTTACCGTATAATCTTACTTAATAAAGAAGTATTTTTGTCTGTCTGTGTGTGTCCATCTGTGCAGTCTGTAGCTAAAAATCTAAGCTTCGTGCTATCACAAAATTTGATGTACTTGTACTTCAGAACTCGAATAGGCCTATCCCGGGGTAATAGTGACGGTCTTTACGTTGATAGGGACGGTCTATACTCCAAGATTAATTAAAAAATATGATGAGGGCATCACACGACTTTCCTTATATAATGCAATTAATTTACATTTTTCATAGTAAAAAAATTATAAAAAAATCCACGGAACAACGTTTGTAACGTTGAATTATACATTTGGCGCTTTCCCGGATGACATGTAAAACAATTTCGTTCCGAATTAACTTATATTTCATGAAAATATAAATTAATAATTATCAATATTAATAGCTACTCCAATAAGCAGTATAGTGCATATATTAAAATATTTTCATAATATTATCCATATATATATATATATTACTATATATATATATATATATATATATAATTCATCAATTAGGCGTTATTTTCATTAACTTTTCATTTTTGTAATTTTGACGATATTTTCATCAATTTGAAGCAAAATATCGCCAAGTTGGCAATACTTCACTAGATTATTTGCCAAGTTCACCATATGTATCGTAAAGTATTACAAACAAATGGAGAGAAGAGCATTTCTTATATACTAGAAAGTAGGCATGTTATATGACAGAATTATAAATTTGCAAAACATTGCCTTGGACGCAGCAGGCAGACTGCCAACCTTGCACAAGGCAACATATAAGTCCGCTGTGTGTTTCCAAACAGTTAGAAATATCAGCTCGAGAAAGCACGCGCAGATTCTTGTAAGTGCATATTGGCTACTGCGTAAGCAGACACCTGGCCGATTAAAATATTATTCATCTTTGAGTTTGTTTTATAGTGTGTATGATTCAAATAATGTATGTCCAATATTAATTTTTTCTATGTTAACAGTAACTTTATCTATTTTTATTTATGTACACAATAACTTTATCTATTATCTATGTACACAATCACTTAATCTATATTTATATATGTGCACAATCTCTATATCTATTTTTATTTATGTACACGATCACCTTATTTTGATCTATGTACACAATTACTATATATTTTTATCTATATTCACAATCACTTTATCTATTTTTATCTATGTACACAATCACTTTATCTATTTTATCTATGTACATAATCACCTTATATATTTTTATCTATGCACAAAATCACTTTATCTATTTTTACCTATGTACACAATCAGTTTTTGAGTTCTTTCAGTTCGTTTTATAAAATTTTGTAGTTCAAATTATGCCCGTCTGGTATAAATATTTAACTATGTACACAATCACCTGAATTAATGGTAAGGATCTGCGTTTCTCTTCTGTTTCACTAGCCTTCTGCGATTTGAGTGTGTGTGTTGTGTGGTGCTGTATTTATGGATAAACTTCGTTAGCTTCCTGGTAGACGGTGACTTTTCTTATTCTTACCTGTGTTGATGAGTTTTTCAGAACTCTGTCATCACAGCGGGCCATGCTGTCTATTACAGGTGCTCTAACATGGTATATGTGCGTCAGTTGACATCATGACATGTAGTGAAGCGAGACGCCCACTTCCCTACAGACACAAAAGTTCGTGGCGCTCTTACCTATCTGATATAGGAAGGACGGAAAAGGACCATGTCCTGTAAAGAACATTGTTGTTTCTCTGTTTGTAGGCTGTCTGTCTGTTTTGACTTGTGGTATAAATGGGTGTGTTTTACGGCCCTTTTCTAATGTCGTCCAACGTTCTTGCCCCTTTTTCATATGTTATTGCTTTGGGCCAGTCTTGAAATCGGGGGCTTGACACCGGTATGAATTGTATCTTCAGGATGTTCCGATGCGTTATTTGCTGCCTCGTCCGTACACTCATTACCCTCTATTCCTGTGTGTGCTGTAACCCAAGTAAGCTGTACTCTACAACCAGCGTTTCTAATTAGATTCTGAATATCTCTAACCTTCCCCGATGTCGTTTGGAGCTTCTTCAAGGTTTTAAGACTTAACAAGCTATCTGTGTCAATTATCACCGGTGGCGACACGTGTTGTATCAACCATATTAGAGCCCCTGAAATCGCTTACATTTCTGCCTGGAAAACGGAGTTTTTATTTTGAACTTTCTGTGCCTGTGTATTTTTGAGTGTGTTTCTGTGTAGACGAAGAAGGCCTCTGCCGTACCTAGGCTTGTCTTTGAGCCCTCTGTGTATATCATTATTCTGCTCTTTTTTGGATATTATGTTATGTATTTGCTAACACTGTCCGTAATAGGATATGTGTTCCAGCTTCGTATCATTTGTAAATAATCCTCCGGAACAAGGTTCAGACCTCTTTCCTCGTGGACCACACTGAGCCTGCGGACTTTGGCCGTTAATCCATCCTTTGCGAGAGTATGGTGGATGGGCATGACACCCGCCAGTACCTGGAGAGCCTCCGTCAGAGTTGAGGGATAGACCCTTGTCATCAGGAGCAAGAAATACTTTTGTGCGGATGGCAGTCCCCTTTCATGATATCCCTTCAAATTAGTGACTCAAACAACAGCCGCATAACAGAGGACTCTCTCATCCACTGTCAAGTACCACACCTTTAGCAGCTTTGGTCGAATATCCCATGTCCTGGGAGCTTATCTCACTAGTTGCCTGTGCATCTCTAAATCTTTGGCTTTAAAGTCTCAATGCGAGGCATCCATGACTTGGTCAGGTCAAATGTCACGCCAAGATAACCTAACGTGCTTTTCCTTTGAATTCCTCGACAGCTGACTCTTATTGTCGGTGAACTTTTCGTGGACTTTATCTTTCTTATTCTTTCCATATACTATCAGCACAGATTTCTCAGGGGACACTATAAGTCCTACCTCATCGCACCAGCCTATAAAGTAATCGACAACAGCTTAAACGCTCCACTCTAGTTCTCTCGAGGTATTACCTGACATTATCATAATAAAATCATTAGCGTAAGCAATTAGTTTGGCGACACTGTTGTTCATCGTCTGAAGCACCTCAACGGAAATCAAAGGCCAGATAAGCGGGCCTAGTGCAGACTTTTGCGGTCAGCCCCTTAAAACTTCAATTTCTTTATTTCCTAAACCCCAGTGGACCCAAACCTTTCTCTTACTGAGGTACGTGGACAATCTCCCAGCAATGTTGCCCGGGCAACTTGTCACTTCCATTCTTCTTCTTATCGTAGCCCACGGAAGAGAGTCAAAAGTTCCCTTTATATCGAGTGAGACAAGCACTGTGTATTTATCTTCTTCTTTACTTTCCTGTATCGCTACCAGAATCTCTTGGATAACTGACTGAGTCAAGTGGATCTCCTTAAAAGCATGTTGGTGTTTGCTGATCCACCTTCCCTTGTATAAGTACTCTATCAGTCTTTTTCCTATCAGCTTCTCGAGCAATTTAGCCAGTATTGGTAGAAGATAGATGGGCCTGTAAGCCCTTGGAACTTTCTTTTCTTTTCCTTGTTTTTGAAAAAAGACAACTTTGCTTATCCGAAGACATTTTGGGAAATATTCAAGTGAGAGACATCTGTTAAGCCAGTCCTTCAGAAGTCCTGTTGCTTGTTTGTGTACCTGTTTAATGATGAAGAATGAAGGTTGTTCGGTTCCAGTGCTTTGTTAGGGTTTAGACTAAAAAGTTCTAATTCGATTTTAGTGCTTAAGAATTGCTTATCTAAAGGGGCTGTGTAGAGATGTCTGCAATGTGTGTCCTCTGTCTGTGGTTGTGTGTCTCCAAAAAGTGTTCCTGCTAGTCTGACATGCGAATCCTCTTTGTTTCAGTGACTTCTGTCTGTCCATGGTATTTGGATTTCATGTGGCTTGGAAAATTTGCCATATGCCATTTTGAAACACCTGCCGCATTTTTCGGTTGCTTTACTGCATAATCTCTGCCATGCTTCTCTTTTTCTTTTATAATCATCTTTTCATATTGGGATCTTTCCTTTTTAAGTTTTATAATCCTTTCTTGATGTTCTTGAGTATTTTTATTCATTCTTTCGCAACGTTTCTGCAAGGCTCTTATTCTGTTTCTATGTGTTGCAAGGTTTTTTGTCCAACATGTTAATTTTGTTTCTATCTTCGTTTCTCTTAGTCTATATGATTTTTTACGGATATCTTGCAATTGTTTAATTTGGTTGTGAATTATTTTACTTTTACTAACGTTGTTGCATCCTGTAGGTGTGCTTTTAATTTGCCTTTAATTTTTATAAATGGTGGTGAAACTTTTGTGTGTTGATAGCTTGGTTTTATATCTTCTTGGCATTTTATATTGCACAGATATGCTGAATTTCAGACGTGTGTAATTGTGGTTACTTGCATTCGGTGTATTTTCTACTGTCGAATCCTGATGTTGCTGTAAAACTGGTGCATTTAGCTATGTAAGGTCGAACCAGCCTTTCGCACTATATGTCTCGAATGTTGGTGGTCCTTCACTTGTATTTGCGAGCAAGTAATGATGTTAAATGCAAAAGTCAATAGCTTGCTCATCCCTTTCATCCTCTACTCTGTAGCTCCAAGCTGTTGACTTCGCATTGACATATCCACCAATAATATGCGGGATGTCTTGGATGCTTCTCACCACTGTATCTAACTCTTCCAAAGCTGTTGGCATATCCTCGGAAGGGGACACATAAAGAGTCGTGATCACCATGTCTCCTAAAGCTATTGTTAGTATGATACTTGTTGTTGATACCGTGCTTAGCATCTTGATGTAAATGAGGCTTGTGTCTGTAATCACTAGCCAGGCACTCTATCTCTTATTTTCTGCAGGAAAAACTCCCGATGACATTGGAAATCCACACAGTTTATCTCACGCCACATAAGCGTCTTTCAGCAAGGCAACTTCTATTTGTCTTGCTGAATATACTGAGAAACCTGAGCTGTGGCTTATCTGCTGTTTTTTATTTTGATATGCACCAGCTACAGACATGGTAATCCTTGACAAACTTGTTTCGTTGTTTCCAACTGCGTCTGCGAGTCTTCTTGTATGCGAGTCTGGTGTTGTTCTTGGTATTCTATCTCTGTTGTGTTTAGCATTATGACTTAATTAATTCTGTTGTAGAAACTGTGATTTTATGTCCGTGTTGCAACTCCTGTCTTCTGCTGTTTTTTGCTCTTTGTCGTCTTTTATCCAGTTGCTGTCGTAATACCAACCAAATCTGCTCCTGTCCATTTTGTTCATGTTGTTCCATTTTGTTCATCAAAATTTCATGATCAAGATCAAAATTGTGCCCCTTTTCTTATTGTTTTGCCAGCAGTTTATTCACTTTTTGGTCGTATTTGTGCAATCCTCTGTTCTACGATTATCTGCGCATTTTGCTCAGAAATCTCTTTTAGCTCTGCACTCCTTTGTTAAGTGGCCGAATGGCTGACAGCGGAAGCATCTTTGCAAAGTTATGTATCTTCTGACTGTACAGGCATTGAAGGTGATAATAATCCGTCCTTTCTTTATCAGCTCTGCCGCTACTCTGCCTGGAACATCCCTGATCCATTGCTGTCTAGGCCCTTCTGCTTTTAACGATCTGTGAACTTGAATTTCATTTGCGTCTACCTTAACTTCCTGGCTTAGTGCTTCTTTGACATGATTTTCTTGCTCCACGGGCACATTAAAGATAATCACTCCGGTCATTATTGGTCCCTTTCCCATTAATAGTGTTCTTCCTCGAAACTGCTCACTTTGTTATAATGTTGTTTTTAAATCTTCTAAATTTTATCCACTGCACCTGATACCAATACCCCTACCATGTGTTCTAATTCAGTTAATTTAAATGTTTCTTTTGCAGTATAAGTCATTTAGACTAGACTCCTTCTTAGGACCCTCGGATCGAAATATTCCGTTACTGGTTGCATCATTAACATTCTTTGCCTCTGTTTTTTCATCCTTGATGCTCCAAATTTAAGTGCGTTATTGTATGTCTGCTCTGATTTTGCAACTACTTTTAAATTTCTGATAATTTCTTTATTTATCTCACTGGTTTTCTATACTGCTGCCATTACTTCAATGACCTTTTCATGTAACTTAGTCTCATCTCTGTAATCTTTGCTCGCTTTGTCTATAAGCTCTTGTACTCTTGTTTTTAGAGTCCGGTCTACCTTATTTCTTTTTTTATTGTCTTCTAAACTTTCTAAATGCTTAGTCTGTTCTCTGTCTTCTTCAGGATAGATTCAACTATTTCATTGATATTTTCTATTTGCGCTTCCTCTAGCTCTTGTACTCTCTCTCTCTTACAGTTGAGAGTTTTCTTAATCTCTATAGAGACACAGCGCCTTTAGTTTTTATATGCGTATCCCCATTGTTCCCAGTGATTTTTAAGTTGCGGCTTTTCCCCTATCTCTTGAGTTTTTAAAATTATAATTGATTTTCGGTAAATTATTGATAGTCTCCATTATTTTTTTCTGAGTGTTTATTGATGGGTCCTGATTATCTTCAATTACATAGAGCTGGTCTTGCTGTGATTCCGAAATTTCCAATGTGAGTGAACTTGCCGATGTTGCCCTAAATAGGACGACTTTTGAATTCGTATTTGTCTTGAGAACATCTTCTGACATATTGTCTCTAACGGAATTCATTAAGGTGAAAGGCAAATGAGGATAGGAGAACAGAATGGGAACCTGAAACTAGAAACATAGAAGAGTGAGAAACTGAGACGAGTAAAGGACACGATGCAAAATACGCAAAATTGATTCCAAAGATCTCTTAGTCAGAATTGGAGCTCTGATAGCAAAGCCAGAACATAAAACATGAGTCCATTAACAGGAGATGAAGCTTCCTATAATAGAGAAAACACCAAAGTGAGCAGCAAACTGTAGGCAGAGACACAGTGTTCCTATAAAAAGCAAAGCTTTAGATTCCGTTTAGAGAGGTAAGGTGTCCTTTAGCATAGCAAACCTAAGTTCGAAAGGCACTGAAATGGCTTAGAAGACCGAAAATCCAGAAAACTAGAAGCAAGAAAGATCAAAAAGTTAAACACTGCGTCTGGCCAAAAGAAGGTCGTTTTGTGAGCTGTACCTGACCTTACGTCAAACAACGGTGACAACAAAAAACACCTAAAAAGTTAATACAAACTGAAAACGCCTAAAAGTATAGACAAAATAAGAAACGCAAATAAGTAAAAGATGGAAAGAACAATAAAAATGAGTGAAATAAGAAATATGCAAATAAATCACATTGGTTATTTAATAAGAGGATTGGTGTCAATTAAATTTTAAGTTTTTAAAAATTAATGTAAAAGAAACAAACTGAGATAAAGGTAAGTGGCTATTCAAAAAGAAAAAGAAAATGTCGTAAGGAAACCAGTCAGTAACCATACAAAGCTGATCCGAACTTAATCTAGCACGGCAGAGTAAATTGTGAACAAAGATGGCGAATGCAGACTGAGAAGCTGAGTCGCCCTCTTTATTCTAAGATGGCAGTGCCCACTGGGGTTAGTGACCAAAAGTGGCTAAATAACGTAAGCAATGTAGAATTGTAAAGTAAATTCAAATTAAAAAGGAGAAAAAAAATACATGTATGTACTCTTAATAATAAAACAAAAAGGAAATGAGTAAAAACAGCAACTAATCAAAAGAACTGGAATTATACAAATTAATGTACAGAATTACTTTTACAATGCAAATTGGTCTCGCTAATCGACACAAAACTACTAACAAAAACAGTTGAAATTAAAAGCAGCGAAGTCAAGCAGAATAAGTAGAAAATCAAATAGAATTGATAACTCAGCCTATTTAGCCACCTGAATTCTAATTAAAATCGATTAATGCCCTCAAACACCGAATTGGGTCTCCAAAACAAAGATCAAAAAGAAAATGAAAACACACTTAAAATACAAATAAAAATAACACTTAAAATGAATAATCAATGTAAAACACATAAAAATAATAGATAAATATGAAACACAAAAACAGCAGCATGGATATAACAACAAAACTATGATAAATTAATAAAATCTACTTTGGCATCGTTAAAACCACAGGTTTTGAAAGTAAATTAATTCTACGAGTATCTAAAACTGAGATAAAAAGGGAAAACGGAAAGGGATGGCTGGAAGAATACAAAGATCAGCTAAACTCGAAACAAGCAAGTTTAAGTTACCAGAAATAAAAACTAAGTAATAATCTGCCTAAAGCTAATTAAAACAAAGAAAATCATTCGTATTATGAAAATTCTGGGTCGATCCACAAGAATAACGATAATAAATTTATCGCAAAATATTACATATGAAAAGTGAACAGATATCATAATATGTAGATAATATATTTTATTTTATTTTATGTGATTTTGGGATAAATTTATTTAAAAAATATGCAATATCTTGAGAACAGTTCATACTAGCGTGCTGAAGTTTACGTCAATCGTTTTATAATGAAAAAAAACATATGATTATTTACGTAACTTTATAAAAGGCTTTAATTTTTATGAGGATTTTTTAAAAATTGCACTCGTAAATTTATGAGGATTCTGGAAATTCGTTTTACTTTACCTATATATATGTAGAAGGACATAAATGCATACCGAAAATATTGTAATGTGCCGAAAATACAAAATCGAGTCTTCGACGGATGAACAAACTTTAAGCAACTCTAAACTCCAGTCGAATGTATAGTGATGTATGTGTGTGTCTTCTAAAGTGTGTGTGTATGTCAGTGTATGTATCTATATTTGTTTGTCTCTGTGAATCTATAAACGACGCATTCCGCGAACGAATGGAACGTTTCAAAAATAATTTTGTACGGTCAATACAATCAGTGAATACTGAACTCCATTAATTTTCTATGGCATAAAATAATTGGAAATAACCCAATTTTCAAACAAAATTTTAAAAATATCATTTAAGAATCAGGACTTTAAATAATGACTTTCAATAAATTCAATTTCAATAATGATCATGCCATTCGTCATTAAATATAAATTAGCACGCTGAAACAAGTCAAGATTTTCGAATGAATAATTGATAAAATAAAAAATTTAGTACTAAATACGCATTTCATACTTTATTTTTCATTATAAAACGAGTGACACATACTTTAGAACGCTCAACAATTAACCGTTTTCAAGACTACGCACGCATTTAAAATAAATATGTCAAAATAATTTCATAAAATTGTATAAAACAACATTAAGAACATCATCAAATAATTTCACTTTTCATATACAATATTATGCGCCGCATATGTTCATGTTATATTATTCTCGTGTACATAGGTCTTTTCATTCACGAAAGAAAATATTTTTGGAAATAATATTGTATTTTGACTCCAAAAAATCGCCAACTATTAATTTTTTTCACAGAACATAAATTTAATGAAACATTCAATTTTCTGAGTATTTCGTGCGTAAGTGTGAAAAATTAATTATATTTGTACTAATAATTTGCCAAATGTACTAAGTTTTAATTTACGGTATGTTAATTTAATGGCTAAGTATTTTTATCCCATGGATCTTATATCATTTTTTTTTTCGTGAAAGAAGTAATGCCCTTAAGTGAAGAAAGTCATGTGCATCCCACATCAAATTTTTTATATTATAATATTTAAATTTTTATTTTCGATACATATATAACCTAGCTTTTCAGCATTGAAAGACAAATTAACTCACTGGAAAGATTATAAGATTTTGAACTATTAGTATTTTTGGAATCATTAATGTCTACGAACAAATGATGAAAAAATTAATCTTTTCCCCTAAGCATTTTTTTTTCAAAAATTCATTAATAACGTGTTATTTCCTCACCAAAATTAATTATATCTGTCATTAGTTTTCTTTCAGTTCAAACAGCATTTTTTCGTCCCTCATTTTAGTACACTTATGCAAGATCATGACACGTATACTCAAACATGAAGGCCCCAGGTGGTGTTTTCTCTAAATTTTCTGTAATGTTTTCGTAAGAAAACAGTTTGGACTTGATGATTAATATGTCTATACATAAGAAAGCGTGAAAGGAATATGTTAAAGTATTTCGATTATATGTTTTGCGGAACTGTAAATTCTTAAAATATCGTAAATGTATTAAATTTTATATTGGTTACATGGTCTGGTTTATAATAGGAGATACAATTTGAACATGCAATATAAATAAGAATTATAACAGTATTATTATTTGACAATTTAAATTCAAAAATATTTACAATAAAAAGTTCACACATCATTTTCGTGATCTAACCTGTCAAATTGTTTCGCTTAGAGCATTGGAAAACCGAAATAATATATGATAGACTCCTTCAAAACGAAAAATTACTTTTTTTTTCATTTGATTTAAACGATTTTGAAATAATTTTAGTATCTGTTATCTTTTATCATTTGCGTCATTACACCGAAAAGCCTCTCCAGATATGTCAATGAAAATGATAATCAGTATAGTTATGAATAGTTGATGAAGAAGAATAGTTGATGATCAGTATAGTTATGAATAGTATAGTAAAGAAATTTTGACATAAAGAAAATAAGATCAATTTTGATTTAATGAATTTTATATCAAAGTAAAATTAAAAGTAAATAATTAAAAACAAATACTACATAAATTCCAGAATCAATTTTTGCCTGAAATCAAGTTTTCAGGTACTTCATGAATAACAATAAATTTACAGCTGGTTCAATGCGAATTTTCTTCAATGACAACGCTAATATTTGTATAATACATATTTAGATACGTTTAAAGTTTAATTAGCATATTTTTCTTCTTTTAATTACAATATTTGATTTGCTTCTTTATTATTCACCGTAATTAACATAATTACCATTTCAGAAATAAAAGATAAATAAAACTCCACTATGTTCCGTAAATAAATGAATTCCCCTGGATTTTACTTGTTTGGGATGCGAGTTTATTATAAATGATATAGCCTCACAGCAAAAATCGTCACATGTGTGACATTGACGTTGTAGTCACGTGGTACCGGGGTCACAATGTGACATCATATCTGCGACTTCTATGCGACGTTGCGTATGAGTACCTTTGTAACTTCATTGTGACTATATTCTGTGACGTTTCCACAATTCAATAAACACGTAACAATGTGACGACATTGCAATGGCAATTGCAATGTGACGTCACAAACAAGTTAATATGCGACGTCACAAACGACCATGGAAATGACCAAAATGACTTCTCTGTGACCACAATATGACATTGCCGAGACGTACCGCGACGTCCCAAAGTCACAGTGTGACGTAAATCTTACGCCACTGTGAAAAAAAATGTTCTTAGGTAGGTAATGCATCACCTGAGCCGTTATTATCACCTTTCAGTAAAAAGTTATTTCCATCTTAAAAATTCACATGTAATTGTCAGCGATTCGTTATTTATATATTCTTAAGTATGAATGAAACGTACAATAGACTAATTTAAAACTAATAAATCTATATATTTAAGTGCTTAATAATTATGTTTGAAATTTACAGAGTAATATTTAGCAAGGTGAAATTAATTTTTAGGTGTAAATGTCGCTTACTAAAAAATGACTTACAAAGACAGAGAAGTGACAGATATTTTGTTAACAGCCTACATGAAGTGAACTAGAAATAATAAGCTCTAGACAACCGCAATTTATAACCGTTTGCTGCTCCGTGATTTTCGCCGACAATTTAAGAATTAGAGTAGAACAGTATGTACCGTGTTTCTTGTTTTGTGAACTAGAATCTTACATGCATCGATTTTTACATAGCATCAGTTGCAATAACGAAACACTAAGTTCTTACAGCAATTTTTTAATGTGCGTGGCATCAATGTTGATAATCTCTGTGATTTTGTGCATACATTCAATGTAATAATAAAAGCAAAACATTACAATGGCGTCTATCTGTTTCCATTCCAGTATTATTTCTGAGGATTACACTACATATGCCCTGAAAACTGAGGTAATGTGCCGAATTAACTTAATTCACCAAATGAAACCGTAATTAAATCCCCCCCCCGAAATGGAATTGGGGCTTGGAAATTCCAGACCGGGCACACCTGTGACCCTTTGAATGTGAAACATGGCAGAGGTCACCAGAACAATGGACGTCGCGAACCCCGCGCCACCAAGTCTGGAAAATTGACAGTTAAAAAGAAAGGCTAAGCTGGCATGAACCGCCTTGAGTGATCGCGTGGACTTGAGCTTCCAGACGTGAGGGGAGTGTCCCCTAGACTTACTGGCACGAGTCTCCGGACAAATGAGACTCAAGAAAAATGACATCACGGATATTAAGATCCAATAAAAAAAATAGAGAGAAAATTGTCCCCTGGTGGCTCTTTTTCTGAGGGCGACCGGAACAGAGTTTTCGAGAGCAGATAAGATCTGATCTTCGACAAGAGAGCCCGTCTTTTTGGAAAAAGAGTGCTTCTCGGGCATAGGCCCTGTACCATTGTTTTTTGAGCAGAAGCCTTTTGCGACAGTTCCTGACCTAAGTACGGGAACGGAAGAAAGATCGAGTGCCCTGTAAGACTCGATCCATATAGACTACCACTAGTCTAAAATTTAGACAGCCTGGGTCTAGGATTCGCGAGAGAGTTCGTCTTGAAACCTCGCCAGAGAATCACCTCTCCTAGACTTTCCACGGGAAATTGATTTGGACATTTTCTTGAACACGTCAGAGTGACCTCAGCGGACTATTCGCCTCACTTCAGATTTGGGTACCTTTGTAACCTAATGCGTATATTACCGAATTGCTGTAAACAAATAAAGAATTGAAGTCACTCGAGAGTTATTTGGCTGTGACTATAAACCCACGCTACCACTACGCCACAGTAACTATTTCATTCATCGTAAAGAAAATTTAAAGTATATGAAAGTTTATCTCTCTCTTCTTTTAGGAAGATTTCATATATTGAGAATATTATTTTATTGTTAAGCATTCTCTATATAGCTCATTTAAATTTAATTCTTACATACACCCATACTTGTTTTAATAAAATATGTTGACCAATTTAAAATTATATTAAATGAACCTAAACTACTGATATTTTTTTTGGACCTCGAGAATCAGTATATTACATACACCGCCAAAGGTAAATCAAATTAAAGTGAATATTTCTGATTTACTTTATGATAATGAACAACAACTTTCAAATAAAAATAAAATATATATGTACTTAAATTCATATACAAATATGAATGAATCTTTAAGTACAAAATTAATCCATTCGAATGTATTTAATATTAGGGTTCCTTTCATTTGGTTGCGGAATTAATGTGATCCTATGCAAAGTTTTATATGTTGATATGAGAGAACGAAAGCTAATAACGACGAAAAATGTGGCTATATGAAAGTTGAATAATTTAACCCATCGAAATAATATACCATCAAACCATTTGTACCATGCGTATATTTCGAAAAAAAATTACTCCCTATTAGGAGATTAAATTAAAAAAAATCAAAAGAAACATTTTTTTAAAGAATATTTAAGTCAAAAATCAATAAGTTTTAAAACCATTTTGTCAATTATTTCTTTCCTTACATACATAGTATGTATAAGGAAAGTATTTGGATGGAGTCGAAAATTCGAATTCGAGTTTTCGACGGGAGAGCAAGTTTCAAGCATCCTTTATCACGAATCGAACATTTTTGAGGTGATGTCTATGTGTGTGTGTGTGTGCGTGCGTGTGTGTGTGAAAGTATGTGTGTGCGTGCGTGTGTGTGTGAAAGTATGTGTGTGTGCGTGTGTCAGTGAGACTGTGGAGATGATATCTCACGAACGAATGGAGCGATTCAAATGAAATTTAGTAGAACAATTACAATCCATGAATACTTGAAGCTTATCACTTTTAAACACAATCTACTGTACAGAACCCACGAAATTTTCGAGTGAAATTTTGAAATATCATCAAAAACTTTAATAAAGTTACGCTAAATAGACATTTCTTATGTAATTATTTATTAGATATCGATTGACATAAATTTTAGAACGCTAGCATGAACCGTTTTTGATATATTGCCAATTTTTCAAATAAATTTATGAAAAAATCCCATGAAAAAAAAAATTAACTGTTGAGAAACATGTTCGCTTTTCATATGCAATATCATGCAATAAATTTGGTGACATCATCGTCGTGGATCTAGCTCGCTCCTTTCATGAGAAAAGATACTTTGAGTAATACGAGTAATACTTTTGTATTTGAACGCCAATAGTCATTTATCAGTTATAAGAATAACTTATTTCTCCGTCCATAACGCTTGGCGAGATTTTAGCTACGAATTTGGCAGAATGTCGCCAACTGGCGACATTTTTAAATGTTGAGAAATTAACGAAAATCTCGCCAAATGGATAAAAATGACGCTAAATCAATTGAAATGACGACTAATTAACGAAAATTCAATATTTTGAAAATAATATAAGTATCTACTAAGCGAATAACCTATCTTTTTACTGTGAATGTAGTAATTTCATTGCATTATATAAGGACAGTCATGTGCTGCGCCACATCAGAATTTTTTTAAACAATAGTTTTCTTTACGCAACTGGATAAATTGATTTATTTTTTAAGATAGCTTTATACATTCATGAAAATCATTTTTTCGTCCTTCTAAATAGTTTTATAAAACTGCTCTGTAATATTTATTCATCACACCTCCATATGCTCAATTTTACGTTAAAATATTTTCAGTAAGAAAATGAAATACTAAAAGTATAAATTTCATATTGTGTATAAATTATTTAAAAAATAGATTATATCATTTACCTTTACACGTTTCAATATTTTATACAAAAATAATTTCCGTGAAAAAACCAAATATAAAATGTATAAATTTGGATTGTGTAACAAATTAGCTTAGGAGCACACAGATGTATTTTTTATAAAAAGAAATAGTACAAAATTTGAAGTTATAAGAAATTATGATAAATTTAATCTTCATTAATATTCTATGCAAAAAAAGTTAAAAAACATCTACAGTGAACGTTAAACGTATTTTGATAAATATGTAATTAACCATTTAAAGTTATTTTCATTCCTTAAATTTTATCCATATTGATTGGTAAAAAGTCATTCATACTGGAATATCCAAAACTATTTCTTCTGAAATACTTTAAACAAAATAGTGCAGCCTTCGTCTTATCTGTGAGAAACATTTTGCACTTTTATGCTTTCAATAGTATCTGAAATAACGTTTCGAAATCATTTTCTCCCGGTCGAAACTCAAGAAAAGAAGAAACGCATATATATCAATGTGACTTCTGAGTTATTGATTTTTTGAGATGAAGGTTTTGAATTACTACATTACATCACAAGTTAAGCTTTTTCAAAAGAAGCATTTTTCACTTTTGACATACTGCTATTCTGGGGTTTAAATCAATAAATTTTTAAATCTGGGATATAGTGTATCCCATGAATTTTAATAGTTATATCGGAAAGAGGATATCAGGAGAAAGAGGAGTAAAATATGAACGAAAATGGAGTAAGAAGTTCAATAGAAAATCTGCTTTACAAAAGTGCCTAAAAATATTTTTTAAATTGTATTTTTCTATTTTGAACATAAAACTTGCAGATTAAGTTTAATTCTTCTCTAAATAGTATTTATAGGATTGTAATTGCAGGTCATGCATTGGAGTATCAAAAAAATCTGGCAGGTTGTTATGATAGCTAGCATTATTCGTCTTGTATTTAGAAGTACCCTATCAAGTGGATACGCTGAATAAAATGCCGTAACCTAAAATGAAAGCAATTGTAATAATATTTCTTAAAATGAGACACAATTACTGGCATTTCACTGCTATTGCAAGTTCAGAATTATCAGACTTCAGTTCAGAAATCCAACTTTGGTTAATCAAATTTTGTTGGGAACTAACGCTGCTTGAAGTGAAATACCACGCCGCGGCAATTCGTTGCACGAGTACCACTTAGTGACAGGTAGAGATTTGTTGTGTTGCACGTAGAATCGTAGTATATTTTCAGAAATCATATTTATTACGTGGTGATTTTAGATATTCGGCTATCAAACTAGATTAATTTTTAAAGCGTATTATAGCCAATATATATTTTCAAATGTATTAGGCATCTAACATGAACTACCGAGTTCTGATCAAAGATAGCGCTGAGTAGAAATGAAACTTTTCCTTTTTCTTATGATATGTTTCTCAAAATAAATTATTTCAATTCGCTTCAATACAAAAATTTCAATACGTTATTTCAATAGCCTAAAATATCTGAAAATGCCCCAAATTATGAGTGTTTTTTTTAAAATAAGATTAAGCGACATCGAAAAGGATAAGTAAAATATTGAACTTTTTACAAATACCCCGTTTTTTGATTGATGATGGAGACCTAAATTATTACCCTCGAGACAGGAAGAAAAATGTATTGGCAATAAAGGTAAATATAATGAAATTATTTCTGTTTCAGCCAGTCAAAATTATGTTGAATATGGGGAATTTCTCAGTTTTTGATTTTCCTACTTTACGTTAATTAGCACTGCGTTAATTGTTAACTTACTTTAATTGTTGTAGGCTTGACTTAGTCTACGAATATGAATAATCAGTATCAGCAATGAATACGATTGAAATTAAACATCGTTGAAAAGTTATTCACGGACACCTGGATAATATGAACATACAGAAAATTATTTACAAAAAGGGGAAATTTGAAATCCGTATAAAATTTTATAAACTTAATTTTCATTGCGTACAGCCCAAACTGCTTTTAAAGAATAAAATAAAAATAACTTCGTTTAAAGCAGGATATACTATAAAAAGGTAATTGTATCGGCCGGTTAGAAAGAAAAGGAACAGTCGTCTGAACACACGATAAGCATACCTTTAACTCTCCAGAGAAATATCTATAAGCTATAATCCCACTGTTATTGACATGGCATTGCGTAAATTTAACAGACCTAAACTTTAACGTCAAAATATTTACACACGTAATTATATCATTTTACATTTTTATGTCATCTGTTAGCTATGTTTATTATATTCTTTGAGAATGCGGCCCTAGTTATATTGGTCGAACAAAGATATATCTTTAATTTCGTATTAAGGAATAGTTTAGCCATGTTTCTAAACAAGACGTTTCTGAGTGGCAACTGCTGAACATGATTGGAACTCTAATCATATTTTTAATTTTTGCGAAGATAAATTTTTTTTACTCTTAATTGCATTTTTGAACTGGACTTTTTTGAATTGTTTATCAATTGTTTCTCAATAGTTTATCAGTCAAAATATCCCCATTATTAATGAAGAATATCATTGCTTCTCTTCTGTTTGGAAATCTTCAAGCAGAAGTGAAGAGTTTTATTTTTCGATTTCGATTGCTTTATTTCTACTTTTCGGAAATTTTTATACTTTCCCTGGCTTTTTAATTTAATTGGAATTTTATGAATAAGTGATTTGACTCATTTAATAGACATTCACATTCTCCTTGTGTATTTTACCGTTCATTTATCATGGCCCATTTCTTATTCCTTCCTTCTGGGTATCTTTCACCCCATTTTCTTCTCCCACCGTTGGAAATACATTTTCCTTGCTTCTGCCATATTTGTAGATCTTGAATCTCTCACAGATATTTCTCTGACAAGTAAAGGTTGTGCTTATTGTGTGTCTGACGAATAAGGCGGTTTTTTGCCTTCGAAAAGTCGATACTATTAATCCGGGTGGGTACTATTAGTCCGACTTACGGGTGGGACAGTGTCAATCCAAAAAGAAGAATATCTCAAAACGGCGGCCATGGACGCCGGGGAGGACATTGGATTAGGACATTGGCGTCCATGGACGCCAGGGGGACGCCTTCAAAGGGGGGTCAAACTCTTTGGGCTAGGGTATGCCAAATGCCTCTCTTTTTGAGAGGTTCTTCATTTGGAATTGACGCTGTCCCACCTGTAAACAAAAGGTTAAATCTTATATTATATGTTGCTGTCAATGAAATTATTTTATTTTTATACATATTTATTGCTAGTTATCAGTATGTGATTTTCATTGAAATGAGCACTATATAATGATAACATTTCTTATGTAACCGTGTATTACCGTGTTTTTATTTTAACTTGATATCGGCCTAAGATACTGCAGTTTAAAGATGGGACGTGCTTTAACAATGTTGGCCACTCCCTGATTAAATTGTTATCACTACGGTCTTTATTATGGAACACTGCAGAAAAGTAATGGCAATTCTATATCGATATTTTTTATCAAAATACTTAACATGAAAAGCTCATTTTATTACACACATTTAGGCAAATCGAATGGTAAAGATTGGTTTGATTGAATCTAATTATGCATAAATACTTCAGTCAAAAAAGTTGACCTATGAATTTCATTTGAATTATCTTTTTTTAGTAAAATTTGTTTCGAGAGACACGTAAAAAATGATAAATAAAAAGGCATTTTGAAATGAACAAGATAAGTAAATAGAATCATCTTTTCCACAAAAGATCTTCACTCCAACGATTTCAAGAGTAAGTGGTATTGTTTCGGAATGAGTTGGTAAACAGTTGCAGTACTTATTTTCCTCGGATATTCAGTTAAGTTTCCGACCAAAAAATGTTTTGATGTGAAGAACAAATAAAAAGAAGTATAAAATACAGGAAAAAACTAATTTTGCAGTATGGTAATACATCTAACTCTTCTACCTGAAAGGAAGTTGTGTTCAATTTTTTTATTTATACATTTTTGAAAATGCTGATTTTTTTTTTCTCGCATAATACAAATTAGCATTCTGTAAGTGACTCTGTCGATAGATATATTTTAAGTGTATACAGATAGACCACTTTTTTTCTCCAAAATTAGTTAAACGAATGAAACTAAATTCGGAACAAATATACAATGTTACCTAACGATGAGAGCGGCGTTAAGCCTTTTTGAAATGACGCCCCTCTCAAGATCGATAATTGAATGCGTTACTATATTGCGAAATGTTAGGGACAAAGATATTATAACTGTATGATGATGCATGAATGTGTAAATAATGACAAAAATTGGTGTAGAATACATGTAAATGACATGCACAATTAATTACATGACCTTATAAGATTATAAACCATATAAGATTACAAAATTTTGTAATATAAAATAAATGGAACTAATTAGGGAGAGAATATGAATGATGTATATAATAATAACAAACATGTTTACTGAATACTGGCCAGTTACATGCAGAATAATAGTATTTACAATATCATACTTTTAGATTCATGTAATATTAAATAAACTTCATGTTCTATTATATAATAATTACAAGATATTTTTATTTGATCAGGCCCCGGAGTTAGATTTAATAGAATGGGTTTTTTACACATTCAACTTACACATGCGCATTTCAAATTTGATATTTCCTAACCGATATGCTGCACAAGTTTTATACTTAAGTAAGTTTGATGTTATGAAATGGAAAACAATTGTCATTTTGTGTCACATAACCATTATACAATATCGCAATTACGGGAATAGACAAATCAAATTATTTTGTGAACATGCAGAAAAATCAAAAAGGAATTGAAAAGAAAATTGTTATAGTAAACAATAAAATGGACAATAAAGGAATAACTATAATTGTCGTGTCTTACCTCTTGCAAAATAGAAAAAGAATTAACTTCTCAAATATTACAAATTTTATCATATATATATATATATATATATATATATATATATATATATATATATATATATATATATATATATATATATATAAATAAAATAAAGTTTGAAATTCCAATGATAGATTAGACAGAAGCTGCAACTCAAAATTCACAACTTTAAATGAAACCTACATAATAAAAAGAAGTATTAAAATGAAGTATTAAATAGCGAATCATCAAGCAAATGGAAGAAAATGTAAATTTAGAGTCATCAAGCCAAGGATAATCAACAAACATCAAAGTTATGGAGTCGATAATAGAAAAACAAATAAATTTCAAGCATCAATGCTATACACGTGGACAAGGTCTATTCCTAAATAATTGAATTGTTCACTTCGAAAAAACTCTTCGTCGGATCCAAGTATTTAATCAAAATGAACACAAAATATGCATGTTTCTGAAGAAATACATAGATTATATCTATAAATTTTTTCTACTTGGACAACACACATAAAAATAGAGCAATTATAAAAGAAAAATAATACCTGGATGATAAAACACTGAAAATGTGCTAACCATAGGAGCCGAAAATGAAGAGATCAATGTTGCCAGTTCCAAAATTGAAAAGTAGACATCCACCGTTACCAATCGTGCGAAACAAATAACAGAAATGTGAAAATGCAATAAAAGGTGATATTCTACACGAAGAGCTACAAAATAATCGGAAACAGTGAGGCTAATATAAAAGGGGATGTAATTAAAATGTAATGATAAAACAAAAGAATGTTGATGTCTAGCCAATAAGATACATAGCAGAGAATTCATGAAAATTCGGCTAATGCAAACTTTTTAACAATACCATTAACTAAATATGCTGGATATTTGTATAATTTGCTGGTAATTTTTAGATTATTT
The DNA here is from genome assembly GCA_951213105.1 of Amaurobius ferox. Taxonomy (NCBI): domain Eukaryota; kingdom Metazoa; phylum Arthropoda; class Arachnida; order Araneae; family Amaurobiidae; genus Amaurobius; species Amaurobius ferox. The sequence goes on along the minus strand of OX578134.1, from coordinate 2,795,593 downwards.
ATACGCATAACATGAAATTTTTTATCTGTTAATCTATAAATTCTAAAAAGTTGATTAGGATAATATTTCTAAACAATAGAATCGAGTTTCATGAATTAAATGGTAATATTTTATTAATGCTGAAATTAAAATTTTCTTTTTTATCACATAAATTAGTAACTATACCAATAGTAGGATCAATAATTATATTTAAATCCAAAAATTAATCTTATTACTTATAGTATCTTCATTAGGAATTAATTCCGAACTGTCGGGTTAGAAATCTATATCAATGACATAATTTTCAGTATATACTAAACGTATCAGATCATCAACTTATCAAAAAATTTTATAATCTATTGAAATAAAAGACTGTTCATAATACTAAAGGTATAAATTAGCTAACATACTACTACTGCATCCACCTTGTGGAACCGCTGAGACTTGTAGGTATAATTTATTTCCCTGAAAAATATAATTAATGAAAAGAACAAAGTGTAGAAGTTTAAGAAAATTGATAAAATTTTTTTGAGTAGAATGATTAGTAATACGCATTATATGGAGCTAAAATTACAACATATAAATCTGATATTTTAATATTATTGAAAAGATCTTTAAAGTCAAAAGTTTGAAATCCTATTAGTTTACATAGTAATGTTAATTTATTTTTAATTTTTTACTATTATTTACAATAAGATAATTATTACTAGAAGAACGAAAACTACCATTTATTGGATTGAAATGATTTAGTAGTAATTTACTCGCTGTAGTAGAGTAAATATTATGACCACTAGTAACTGTTTTAAATTTAATAGTATTTTTATGATATTTAAGAATAACCACAATATATGGAAATTTAAGAAATTCATAATTTATATTTAAATCACTATAGATATTGATAATTTTCAGTTTGATACTATTAATATAATGCAAATCTAGTTTAAATACACTATTACTCTTTAAATAATATAGCAGAAGTAGTATATATAATTTTTACAAGTAATAGCATACTTGTTAGAAGCTTTATCAACATAAGTAATAACAAAAGATCTTTGTAAATCATTAATGGAGTGTTTTATATTATTATTATTATATATAGATCTAGACAATTTAATACTAATAATAGCATTTTTAATATATTCTAATGAAGTAAATTTCCACATAGTAAATACCCCCTCCGAGAGGTTGGTGGTAGGGGAAGGAGGGTACGGTCCCTGTGGATGCCTCCCCTACTGGGTTCCGGTCTAAATTGGGTGGCACTTCCTGACCATCCAAACAGTTACCTTACACCTTTCTGGTAGGTCGGACGGTCTGGGTTTCAACAACAACATAGTAAATACCTCTAAAAGCAGAGCATATTTAGAAGCTAATTTATAAAAATATGTATCGAGGTCAAGATTTATTGACTTTAAAACTTTAAATGAATTATTACAAGATGGTAACCCGAATTTAGTGCAAAATAATATAATAGTTCTTAACTTGTTGTCTTTAACATTGGCTAAGTCTCCTGTAACTATATTCCCCAAGTGTGTATTTAGAAATTTAGCATGTCTGTTTATTTTAGAAATACATTCATTATCTACATTAGACATAGACTTATTATCTATAAAAAGAGATTCGGAAATTTCATTTATACATTGGATGCTTAAAAGAAATTACATAAATATATATATATATATAATGTCAGCTGTGATACGAGATATAATCCCAATTTATTCACATGTTTGCATCACTCATTTCCGCCTTTACCAAATCTCCTTTATTTGAACACATCAATATACAGCTTCGTCAACCAGGTGCCCGAGAAGAAAAAAAAGGAAACACATAAATACAGACAAGTGGGACACCTGGGACTAAGGGCAGAATTATAAATAATACAAGTCTTCTGAGTATGTACAGCAACGATGGGACAAGGTGTTAAACACAAGTGCTTACTTGGGAAAGCAGCTTTGGGTATGTTTTATGTCTTCTAACACAATCACGCATTCACGGAGCCCTCCAAAGGTTGGCTTGATTTTAGTTGGAGTCTCCTCAGCACATGATTGTCTATGTGGTGTGGAGTGCTCGATGGCTTTATGGGGCGTCGACGGTTTCCATGGGCGCATGTCCATGTCTTGGAGGTTGGACTTGTTGTCAGCATGGGCATTGCGAGGTGAAGCGTTCATAGTGTTAACGAGGCCGCCCCAGGGCTTCGGTTCTGAAGGAGATCCACATTGGACTGAGGTCTGATGTGCCTCATGAATTTCAGGAGCGTTAGATGGTGTAGTCGGCATTTTGTTTTCAATCACAGTTGGAGTACAAGGTCCATTGAGAGGTTCATTCATTAATGTTGGCGAACCTCTTGTACAGGTTCTGACCACAGCTCTACTTATTGTTGGGGAGCAGCTTGCATCCCTTGAGACGTCCTTGCCGGGAGACCAAGGGCTCCAGGGTCGCAGCTCGGGGCTCACCGGTTGAGATCCCCTCTCTGGAGACAGTAAATGCGGCATTGCGGCGATCAAGCCCGAGTGGCCAAAGAACCTTTCACACATTTTCCGTGTCACAGTGCTGTCCATGCCCGGAAGGCTCACACTTTCATCGCAATGTAGTTCTGTATCGGCTGTTCCAGTAATGGCGTGAGTTGTTTCAGAATTTGCAGGATTTGTAGTATTTACGTCAATAGGTTTGTAGTCGTCTTAGGCTGTATAAGTTCGATCGATGTGGGAAACATGAATACTGCCTTCGCCAGGTTGTCGAGTGTCAAAAGTCACTGCAACACTTTGTTTGGAATTTGAGTTTTCTTCAAATACTCCTTCGAATGAAAGTTTATTGATGGAGCAGAGCACTTTAACCGTGTCCACTTGGGGAAGAGAGTTCTGTGGAACACACTGTTGGAAGATTTCACTTCCAATTTGGCTTAAGGGATTGTTAAAACCAATGTCGAGTGCAAAACTGTTATTTAAGTTTTGTGGTCCTGAAGGGCCAGCAACTTGGATGCGCTCGGCATCAGCAATGTAGTTAAGATTAACAAGCTGCTTTTCTGTTTCGACATTAGAATCATCGTTTGCCCAGGGGTCATGGATTCTGGCTTCTGCAATGAGTTCACTAATGTCGTGTTTCGGGTTGTTTAAAGCCGCGCGTTGAATGATTCTGTGAATTTCCTGGTCTGTTTGTTGTTCAGCAATTTCATCGTCTTCTTGGCGATCGTATTCGAAATCCAGCTCGAGGTCGTCGAGGTCATTTCGCTGCTTGAATAACTTGTTTCTTTCATTGCCTCCCGGGATTTGCTTACGCCCCGTCACGAACTCAACACAGAGATCCCGGCTTGTCCTGATAGCATCACTAACGGCGAGTTTCCGCATGAGCTTCAGGTACTTCCGGGAGCAGAGTCTGATCATGACTTTGTCGTTGAGCTTATCCCAGGAGCCAAGTGGTCCCATCACAACCGCTTCGACCGTCACATCACTGAATCCTTCGTTCCGGTAGAACTGGGCGACGTCTTGATATTTAGCTATCTTCCGCTCCCTGGCTCTCTTAAAGGATCCCGGTCCGTTTTCAAATGTGAATGTGACGTCGAGAATGATAATTGAGGATCCCTTACGGAGAACAAGATCCTGTCGCAGACTACTCTCATCCGCCCGTTGATCGAGGGCGAGGATCTGCCATCTCCATCTGGCTGCAACCACAACACGGTTGAGAAGCTCATTATGTCTTCTCCTGACCCACCCCATGTTAACCTTGCAGTGGCAAAGCACATGTGGTAGGGTCTCCAGTCGTTCATGACACTTGCGGCACAGTCTTTCCTCCGGAGGTACGTCCCTTTTATGAGCATTCAGTGGCGTGAGTCCCAATCTTGCCTTGTGGACGAAGCGCCAATCAGCAAATCTAGTATAGTCTCCGGCCGCAAGGAAGTGGGAACTAGCCTTTGAAGAGGCAATTTCGAAAAAGGTCTTCCCTTGGTGTGGGAGGTCCAGGAGCTGGTCTCTGCGGTCCGCCTTCATCCAGCCTCTCATTGACTTAAATACTAGTCATTTCTTATTGTTAGTCTTCTCCTTATAATTGATGGCGAAGCTGCCATCAGTGTTAAAAGCCCATTTGATCCCGAGTCTGGATGATGCCAAACGTGCACCTGACCAGATGGTGCGAGTCGGGCCAGACTTAGGTGTTTTAATTCCATTCATGTATTGCTGTAGGTCGAACATGTCTGGGTTTGTCTTGTTAAGGCAAATGGACGCAACCTCAGTGAACTCCTTCCATGCGAGGGTACTGATTTGGTGGTCCGCCGAGTCGAGAAGCTTAAACGCACCGTCAATGTGGGCGATGTCGGAATCATCTGCCGCAAGCGGCATGTCACGCATTCCACGGGCGGGGTCTCCGTACAGGTAATTGGCTGTTGCAGACTGTGGCAGGTACAGAGTCTTTTTGATGGCCGGCTTGATATGTCTGTCAAGTTCAGACCAGGCAGACTTGGAAAGCTGTCCTGTGCGCATAGAGTAGCCCAAGACAGGGTAGAAGAACGTTTTCATTGCGTTCAACCTCTGCCAAGGAGCTAGGTTAGATGACATTATTTTGTCAGCGCGGGATTTGAATTCATCTAGTGCTGCATGAGACGATGTGAGACAGTAGCCCACGGGTTTCCCCAGGAACTTTGCTGACTCACCGTCCACCAACGCATGGATCTCCTCTTGGTTGATGAAGAGTCGTGTTGGTTTGGTGCCTCTAGTGCCTTTTCCTGTCATGTGCAAGGAGAAACACTTGCGCGGGTTCACTCTTAGATCAATCTTTTCAACTTCAATATTGAATGTGTCAAGCCTTGCTTGTATTTTTGCCTGTCTGTCACCGATGATGATCACATCATCTGCGTAAGCTAGTATGACGTGATCTTCCAGTTCCCCTTGTATCAGCTGGAGTATGGGGTTTATACAAGCATTAAACAGGAGCCCGCTGAGTGGGCAGACCTGTCTAACGCCTTTCCTAATTTCGATTATCTCAGTTTGGCCGGACTCTGTAGAGTCCGGCCAATATATATATATATATATATATATATATATATATATATATATATATATATATATATATATATATATATATTTATATATATATATGTATGTATATATATATATATATATATATATATATATATATATATATATATATATATATATATATATATATATATATATATATATATATATATATATATATATATATATATATACATATGTATATATATATACACTCATGTCCGAAAGTTAAGCATAGTTGTTTATGAGAAATTTCAGGATATCTACATCGGAATGGAAAGAAACGCGGTATGCGGGTGTAATAGGTTTATCAAAGAAGAAACTGCAAAGCAAGGATAATAACGACATTTATTATCCAAAGAAAATGATTGAAAGAAAAAGGTCCACAATACGAGTGTCAACCTCAGTAAAACAGAATGATTAGAACAATGTGATGCTATAGTATAATACGGTGTGTGGGAACCTCGGATAGCCACGCATGCTGCACAACGATTTCCCATAATTTCGATGAGGGTTTGGATAGTTGCGTGCTAATAAATTTCCAAGTCTCAAGGAGATCAGTTTTCAATCCCGAAACGCAGCTTAGTGAATACCGGAGGGCTGCAAGATGTCTCCCGAGCATATCCAACACATGCTCCATTGTATTCAGATCAGGAGAGTTTGCAGGACACATCATGTGCTGGATATCTTCAGTTTGAGGGAAGTCGTCGACCAAGGCCGTACGGTGCGGAGGCGCGTTATAATCCATGAATGTGAAATCCGGACCAACAATACCTCGATACAATCGAACGGTAGACTCAAGGTCTTTGTATCTTTGACCGATAACCGACCCAGTGTCAAAGAATGTTGAGGTCTGTGGGGCCTTCCATCAAGATGCATATCCATATGATTTTCCCAAACAAGAAACGATATCTTTCCGTGATGTTTACTGAGTGAAAACTAGTTTCACGTTCTCTCCAGATCGTGGAACTTCGAGAATCAGTTTGTGCGGAAAGCCTGGCTTGGTTAGGGCGGAACCCAGCTGTCTGGCAGAAAGGTTCCTCTGACATCGCGCAATTATCGGTATATCGCTCCAAATATATGTCTAGCCGAGCGGTTGTTACCCTTGGCGGACCTGGTACTTGTCGTCGAGTAACATCTCCAGCGGTTTGGAACTTCTGCTACAATCTGGAAATCACACGCTGAGGAACATTTAGAATTCGAGACACTTCGGTATGGGATCGACCGGATTCCAGCATTCCAATAATTGGCCCTCTTCAAACATGTCCAGCTGAATCTTTGTGACATCTTTCGACATTTATGATTGCCAAAACCGCTTCGAATCACAGCAATTGCGAAATTCTGCCTGAACTGGCCATGCCTCTCTAAGCTGTTTTATACACATTTCTAAGTGTGCCGGTGCTTTGCGCATGTCGACGGCGACTGAACTGTTTTGCATATGCAGAATGATTTATTTACCTTCATCCTACGTTTCTTCACAACCGATTGTGAACCATTGAATACATATTAACTCAGAATTCTTTGCATTTTACGATTTATAATTAATTTTTGGAATTTTTTTTACGAATTATAATGAACTTACGAATAATAATTACTGTTTTTCTAGCAATAACTACGTTATTCAAAATAATAGTACAGAATTAAAGGATAAATTAACATCACTTGGTAAACTAATTGGATTTCAAACATTTGATTTTAAAGATCTTTTTAATAATATTAAGATCTCTGATCTTTATGTAGTAATTTTAGCTCAATATAAGGCTTATACTACTTCTCATACTACTCATACTATATTTACCAAATTTCCTAAACTCCTTCACATTGTTCTTTATAATAATTATATATTTTAATGTAATAAATTATACTTACAAGTCTCAGGAGTCGCACAAGCTGGCTGAAGTACCAGTATATTAGTTAATTTGTACCTTTATCATTATGAAAAATATTTTACTTCAACAGATTATAAAATTTACAGATATGTTGATGATCCGATTTGTTTGGTCTTTACAGACAGTGTCATAAATATCGATTTCTATCGGGATAATTTGGAACTAATTCCTAATGAAGCCACTATTAGTAACAACATTAGTTTTTTGGACTTAAATCTTATTATTGAACCTACTAATAGGATAGTTACTAGTTAATATGCTAAAAAAGACTATTTTAAATTTAACATTAATAAAACATTACCTTTTAATTCCTGTAACTCGATTCAATTGTTTAGAAATATTATACTTAATCAGTTTTTTAGAATTTATGGATTATCGGATAAAAAATTTCATTCTATGCATATTAATAAACTTAAAATTACTACAAATTATATAAATATCCAACTTATTTAGTACATAGTATAGTTAAAAATTTTGCAATGGTAGATTACACTTAAATTATCTCCTTAGTATCTTACTTTAGCCAGACATTCCTTTTCTCTTGAATAAGCATCACGATGCATTTACATCATTTTACTGTTGAATATCACCTTTTATCGTTTTTTCGCATTACTGTTATTACCTAATATTTTTCAATCTTTATGGATGTTGTCCAAATTATCAGTATTTATAGATATAATCTATCACTCATATAAGAAACAATCATTTTGTGTTCATTTTTATAAAATCCTTGGACTTGATAAAGAGATTTATCGAAATGAACAATTCATTATTAGGCCTAGGGCTTGTTCACGTGTAAAGTTTTCAGGATTGGGTTTCATTTGATATTATTTTATCGATTCCTTTCCATTGATGTTTTTTGTTTGTCTTCAGTTTGATGACTATAGTTTTGCATATATCCCCTCTTGATTGATGATTCTCTGTTTGATCCTTTTTTTGTAAGGCATTTTATAATATTTGGGTTTTTTGAGTTGAAACTTCTCTCTGTTCTTTCATTGGATTTTCAGACTTTTATAATATATATATATATATATATATATATATATATATATATATATATATATATATATATATATATATATATATATATATATATATATATATATATATATATATATATATATATATATATATATATATATATATATATATATATATATATATATATATATATATATATATATATATATTATATATATATATATATATATATATATATATTATATATATATATATATATATATATATATATATATATATATATATATATATATATATATATATATATATATTATATATATATATATATTATATATATATATATATATATATATATATATATATATATATATATATATATATATATATATATTAAATTAAAAATAACAAATACTAAAGTGCAGGAGTGTGAATCAGTAACCACAGTATCAAACCGCGAGCAATATAAAAGCGTGTAGTGAATAGCAAAAAGCAACGAGGAAGGGCCGGAAAAGTAGAGCACGGAGAGGCCAGGACAAGGAAAATATATATATATATATATATATATATATATATATATATATATATATATATATATATATATATATATATATATATATATATATATATATATATATATATATATATATATATATATATATATATATATATATATATATATATATATATATATTTATATATATAAGAAATATGTAATAATAAAAAATTGAAGTAATAATAACATCATCATTTGCATTATGCGCGTATTGTATATTGTTTTTTTTTTATTTCCTGTCAAGTTGTTTACGAATTTATGTGGTAACACTCTTTTTAAAATATATATATCAATATATATATATATATATATATATATATATATATATATATATATTAAATTAAAAATAACAAATACTAAAGTGCAGGAGTGTGAATCAGTAACCACAGTATCAAACCGCGAGCAATATAAAAGCGTGTAGTGAATAGCAAAAAGCAACGAGGAAGGGCCGGAAAAGTAGAGCACGGAGAGGCCAGGACAAGGAAAATATATATATATATATATATATATATATATATATATATATATATATATATATATATATATATATATATATATATATATATATATATATATATATATATATATATATATATATATGTATATATATATATATATATGTATATATATATATGTATATATATATATATATATATATATATATATATATATATATATATATATATATATATATATATATATATATATATATATATATATATATATATATATAATTGTATCTTACTTAAAATGATAAAATTTATAACATTGTCTATAATAATAAGAAAATCTGATGTGGGCAGCACTTGACTTTCCTCATATAATTAAATGAATTTACTACTTTTACAGTAAAAGAAAATAGGTTATTCTAATAATGGATTCTTATATTATTTCCAAGATATTGACATTTCGTCAATCAGTCTTCATTTTCATTGATTTAGCGCCATTTTTATCCATTTGGAGAGATATTTGTTAATTTGGTAACATTTCAAAAAGTCGCCAAGCTGGTCACATTCCGTAAAACCTGTCGACAAAATCTTGCCCAGCGTTATGGAGGGAGAAATAAGTTATTCTTATTAAATATTGCCGTTCAAATAAAAAAGTATTTTACAAAGTATATTTTCTTGTGAATGGAACGAGCTAGATCCACGAGAATGATGTCACCAAAATTATCGCATGATATTATATATGAAGATTCAGCATGTTTCTCAACAGTTAATATTGTTTTTAATTCATGGGATTTTTTTATAAATTTATTTGAATAATACGAAATATCTCGAGAACGGTTCATGCTAGCGTTCTAAAGATTTTGTCAATCGTTTTCTAAGTAAAAATTACATAAGAAATGTCTATCTGCGTAACTTTATTAAAAGATTTGATTCTTTGATGACTTTTTCAGAATTTCCCTCGAAAATTTAAGGGTTCTGAACATTCGATTGTGTTTAAAAACAATAATAGTCTTTCAGTATTCTCGAATTGTAATTTGTGTACTCAATTTCATTTAAATCGCTCTATCTGTTTGTGAGATATCGTCTTCACAGGCTCACTTCTTTTGTCTTTGTCTTCACACAGACATATACACACACACACACACACACACACACACACACACAAACAAACACACACACACACGCATACTCTTTCACACACACACACACGCATACTTTCACACACACACACACGCATACTTTCACACACACACACACACACATATAGACATCGCCTCAAAAATGTTCATTCAAAAATGTTCGAATCAGGGGTGCTTGAAACGTGCTCTTCCGTCGAAAACTCGAATTGGAATTTTCGACCCCTCACAATACTTTCCTTAAACATTATATGCATATATGGAATATTAGAATATGCTTGTCAGTCTGTTTGTTAGTCGTGTAGAGGGAAATCTTATCCACCGACAGCATTTGAAATTTGGTCCAATGATAATCAGATAAAGCCTAAAGATACTTCGGGACGACTTTTCTTCTTTAATTCTGATTTGTTTTTTCGTCATTTAATGTTTAAAGCGTTTATTATTCTTTAATTTTTCTGCGCCATTTCGAGAGATTTTTGCAGCAATCGGTTCTGTAGTAATCGAAAATATTATTGGATATATTTAACTTGACAACTTCCGAAATATCCTACAACGATAGATATTTCGGATTTATCAATCAACGAGTTTTAAATCGAATCCATTACTTCATACCCTGGCTTCCAAAAGTTAACCACGGACGGTAAATCAACAAAAATGGAAAATTAAAGCTTTGATTAACTCAAAATTGTACATGAAGGTAACACATGTATTTCTACATTCAAGAAAACAAGAATTATGTACAAAGATGAAAAAAATATTTACTTTTCGCAAGTTATATGATGACGTCATATTTGGGTCAATAACAAATTCATGTTGAAAGGCAAACAAAACTTGCATTAATATGGTATATGACCACACCGGACCTTCACACAAATTTTACATTGATTTTTCATGCTTTCAATGAAGGTATCGCAAATGAGATCAATGGCAATTCCACTAATAGGACAGGTTCCAACTCTCTGAGACCGGCTGGAGATTAACAGATTAACCACCTATAGGCACCGACCTGAAGGTTTACAGTAATTGCAGCCTATGGTGGAGGAATATCTGCCGACTTAAACTTAATGTCAAAACTTAATGCCAAGATAAAAATGATAAACAATTATATACAATATGTCTATCTATACTAGATACAGATAGTAATATTTCACAAATATTTCACATCCATGAGCACTTATGTGCTGAACTGTTTCAAATGGGAGCAACTATGTATATAAAAATATTTCTAAAATTGGTTATTACATATACAAAATGCCACGAATAATTCTCAAAGAGACATATATATATATATGTACAAAATATATACGAATATACAAAACTACTTATGTGCAAACATACATACAAAACTATATATACCACATATACATACACCTCTCACAGGTTACCATGACTTTCAATACTATATTGATACATACAATGATATTTGCAATGATTAAAACAAATGTGAATTTAAAATCCATTTGATTGCAGTATTTATAACACAATTTACAAGTACTACAAATAAATATGCAAAAACAGAGAGCGAATGTTTGGGGGTTACCAGTAATAATTCACAGTAATAATTCACAGGATATGTTCGTTTTCCTCTAGGAATTGAATTATAGATTTTATTCTCTGTTTAGCCCAGCTATTACCCAGATGGTTTTTGGCAAATATATGAGGTAAACGTGCAGAGACAGCACGTCCGAAGGCATCCCAAAGGTTTTCAATGTGCGACCCTTAAAGTCAGGGGAATAGACCGGCCACTTCATACGAGAACGAGAAATGCCTTCACTTTCCAGGTATTCGTCAACTATGTTAGCTCGATTTGGGGACGGGTGAAACGAAAACGAAATGAAAGACTGTTGTGAAATGAACCAAACAAATGAAAAACGCCTCCTTTTCAATGTCATAGAGGCTTGAAATTTAGTATATTGGCTAATCATTTGATAAAAAAACTAAGATTATAACAGTTTTTCAAAAATGTTCATTTAAATGTGTACTACACAGAAAAACGTTCGAAAGGTGAAGTGATAGAAAAACATACATCGCGATAGGATATCGCGATAGGATCGCGACATCACATTTGGTGTACGGGTAGACAGTTTGAAAGGACAAAGTGTGTCATTTCAAATTTCCAATATTTATTACTTTACGGGATGCCACACACCAATATGTTCGATTTTCCGAATAAATGAGACACGCTTACTTTTATGTGATAGAGTCTTGATATTTGGCATATGGGCAAATCATTTGATAAAAAAACCAAGACGAACATAATTTTTTTTAAATGTTCATTTGTGGTGGTGTTCCAACAGAAAAACGTGCGGATGGGAAAATTATAAAATATTATTCTTCGGAATGAGCTAGAGTATTTAATTCTGTGTACGGATAGATAGTTCGAAAGAAAGAAGTGCGCAATTTAAGATATCCAATAATTTCTTCTTTAGGGGGTTCTGCACACTGAAATATTCGATTTGCCGAATAAATGTCAAATGCGAATTATTAAAAATTGTACAATATTCAGGGGTTGCTTATTGCGAAACTGTTGATTTTTAACGCGTATTTAGTTTGTATAATACTAATTGCCAAGTGTCCGTCTGTCCGTCTCTCACGCTTTTTAGGCACTTCCCGAATAGACAGAGACATGGAATTTGGTACACGGATCGGTCGTTCAATAAACCCTCCTGGAAAAATCGAATTTTCGAAAACATTTTCTAGAGGGGGTGCTCCACACCAAAATGTTCGAAAAGTGAAATGGTAGGAAAGCATGCTTTGCGATGAGATAGAGACTTCAAATTTAGTGTATGCGTAAACCGTTCGAAAGGAAAAAAGTGTGCAATTTCAGATTTTCAATATTTGCTACTATGGGGAGAGCCGCGAGCTAAAATGTTCGATTCGCCAAACAAAACAGAGAAACGCCTGCTTTAAAATTTGATAGAGGCTTGAAATTTGGTATATGAGCTAATCATTTAATGAAAACATCCAAAACAAAAGAATTTTTTAAAATGTTCATTTAAAGGGGTGCAGAGAAAAACGTTCGAAAGGTGAAATGACAAGAAGCCATGCTTCGAGATGCGACAGAGACTTCAAATTTGGTGTACGGATAAATAGTTGGAAAGGAAGAGCATATGCAATTTCAGTTTTCCGATATTTTTTACTTTAGGGGGTGCCGCAAACCCAAATGCCCGAATTTTCGAATAAATGAGAAATGCCTCCTTTAAAAATGTAATAGAAGCTTGATATTTGGTATATGGCGAAATCATCTGATAAAAAACTAAAAAAATGGGGTTTTCAAAATTGTACATTTTAGGGGGTAGCTACTCCACACAAAAATATTCGAAAAGTAAAATGGTAGTAAAAATATGCTTCGCAATGGAATAGAAACTTCCAATTTGGTATATAGGTAGATAATTCAAAAGAAAGAAAGTCTGCAATAGAAGATTTCCGATATTTGTAATTTTGAGGGGTTCCGCACACTAAAACGTTCGAAAAATGAAATTATAGATAAACATGCTTTGCGATGAGATAGAGACTTCCACATTGATGAATGGGGATATCGTTCGAAAGGAGGGAAGTGTGCAATTTCAGATTTCCAATATTTGATACTTTAGGCGGTGTCACCCTCCAAAATATTCGATTTGCTTAATAAATTAGAAACGCCGAATTTAAAATTTGATAGAAGTTTTAAATTTGGTATATAGACTATTCCTTTGTTAAAAAACCCAAGACGAATAGAGTTTTTCTTAAATGTTCATTTAAGAGTGTGCTCCACATGAAAACATTCGAAAGATGAAATAAATGATTACATTGCATGCTTCAATATGTGCTAGAGACTTCAAATTTGGTGTGCAGGTAGATAGCTCGAATGGAAGAAAGTGAGCACTTGCAGTTTCCTAATAATTTCTTCGTTAGAGGGTTCCGCACACAAAATTCTCGATTTTAAGAAAAAATGTGAAACGTGAATTGTTCAAAAAGTTATGCTATTCAAGGGCTGCTTATTGTGAGACCGTTGATTTTAAACTGGAATTTGGCTAGTAAATTTCCAAAACACTTATAGCAGATGTCTGGAATGCAATTTTTCCTGTGTAAACTAGTTTTTACATGTAAGGTGTGGGTGTGAGTGAGGATAAAGTTGGTTTAGAGAATTCACTCCGTTGTCCGGTGTTGTTGTTGATGTTGAAACCCAGACCGTCCGACCTACCAGAAAAGTGTAAGGTAACTGTTTGGACGGTCGGGAAGTGCCACCCAATTTAGACTGGAACCCAGTGGGGGAGGCATCCACAGGGACCGTACCCTCCTTCCCCTACCACCAACCTCTGGGAAGGACTTTCGGACCTACATGTTTAACGTGATCGTACTCCGCATGAACATGGCGGCAGTTGTCCGTTGTAATATTTATCAGATAACAAGCCAGTTTTCTAGTGATATGGAAATATTATCACATAATTATCAGAAGTATTTTCATTTAAAAAACGGTCTGTTGATTTACATATTTAACTTGCCCTATTTAAATGAGTCCCCCCCCTCCTGACGTATATACACACGCGCAGGGTTCGAAAGGCGTATTTAGGCGTACTTTGTAGTAACGCAACCTTAGCTATTTAGAAGGCTATTATGGAAAAATCGCGGAAAGAAAAGAAGGATAGTATAAATCCTGTTATTGTTACTACCATATGTTCTTTCGCTCACTCTTTTATCTTGTGTAATTTCCACATTTATTTGCGATTTAACTTGTTAACAATTTATTACGCCTGACCACCTGATGTTTCCTCATATATCGGTACAATTATAAAGGGATACATGTTTCAATATAGAGGAATGATGATGGAATTCATCCGATATTTCTTTCGTAGCATATATGCGTTGCATGTGTTAATAGTGTGGTGTTAAGTAAAACTTTGTTACTTATTTTACATTGATGATATTTTTAAATCCTGGATAATATATATGAGATGTGCAAATCCGGATTTAAAAGGATCTCAAAATGTAAATACAAATTGTATGTCACAAATTTCCATTCTCAAATTATTTTATGCATTGCAGTTTCATTTAATAGTAAGAGTATGTGAATACAATAATTGCTTTTAGAAATTAATTACCTTCTCGTTTAGGATTTTTATGATGGTTAAATTTACTTATTTGTATAGGTAGTGTGCTGAAAGTAACGATAGATAATTGATTATTAATTAATTTTTATCAACCGTGAAGTCCAAGTTTTTCAGTATTGTAATTGGTATGTTGTTTCCAAAAACAATGGCTTTTGTTTTTCCAGTTGCAATTTGCAAATGCTTTCTTGATTATTGTGCTAAGTTATATTTTATTTAATGTGTCATCTGCTCGAAATTCCTTCTTGACTTGCCTTTTATTAGAACCACACAATCTTCGGCATAAGCTATTACTTGAGTATTTGGGTTTTGAATTTGGATTAGGGAATTTCATTTCTACCAAGTTCCCCAGTAGGGATTCCAGACATGATCCCTGAAGGCTACTTCCACAGATTATTATGCGCTCTGTTTTTGCTTCGATACTATAACAAATTTTTCTGTCCTCATGTAGCTGTGTTGTGTTGAATATGTAGCTGAGATAGCTGAGTTTCGGAAAAGTAGTTATTATGTGTTGCTAGTTTTGGTTGTTAAAAGCTCCTTTATTATCAGTGGTAGTTAGGATTGAATATTAACCTGTTAATTTGTTGTTGCAGTTCATTACATTATGTAGTGCGTGCTCTGTGGATTTACTTTCCAGGAAGCCATATTGAAATTGGTGTAGTTAGTGGTTTGAATCCACAATGTAGATTAATATGTTAAAGATAATTTTTTCAAGTATTTTACTTGACACAAGGAATAAACATATTGGTCTGTGTGAAGAAGGTAGTAAAGTGCCCTTGCCTTTTCTTTCGGCAAACATTAATTCTCTCACTTTCCCTGATTTAGAAAGTTCGTTGAACGGTAAACATTGGTTGTAAAGGTGATGCAGTAGGTGTAGCTTGGCTTGTGAAGCTACTTTATGATCCTCATGTCGATGGCATGTGGACCTGGAGCTTTGTTCGGCTTCAAGTGTAGAATTTAGACTAAAGTCTTTCTGTTGTTACTGATGGTGCAGTTACTCTGCTGGACAAGGCTGGACAAAGTGTGGTTGGGAAGAGGCTGTGGTTTAAAATTCAAGTACTTATTGTTCTTCCATATGCTGTACTATGATAACATTGTGTTTTAGTTGATCTGGTGTGAAATATGCTTAAATGTTATTTTAAAGGCCATACTAAATTTTGATGTTGTGGTGTTGCAGAAAGTCTGCCATGCTTGTTTCTAGCTTGGAGATTTTCTTCTTGTATTGTATTTTTTTCCTAGAATATGTATTAAGATTGTAGTGTTTTGGGAGGGTCTGCTTTGTTCTCCTATATAGTGCTTTCAGGCGGTTTTTAGCTATGGTTATTTCTTGTGTTCGCTCTCGTATTTTTTTAGTGTGTGTAACAGATCTTTTCCTGTAGGACTTTCTGCAGATTTCCAGTAATGATCCGTGATATCTGTGACAGTAATTATTTAGATACTCGGAAATGGCTACGTCCATTAGCTCTCCGTGTAATGTTGTAGCAATATATTTAGGGTTGTTTTAATGCCCTTCGTTTGGCACCCTTTACAATGGTTGTGATGAGAGACGCTTCAATGTTGAATATTTGTGGTCACTGAGGATGGGCGTTGTGTTGATTTACCTGACTTGGACTCTTGGTATTATGTGTACTAAACATAAACTAATCTTTGGTCGGTCTTATGCTTTGGTTGTTTAGAAGACTGGTAAAATTGTTTATATTATTTACTATTGTGAAATTATGGTGAGCAACGAAATCGAGTAAGAGTCGTCCCATATTGTCTGAGTATCCCTATTCCCGAAAATGTGAGTTGAGATCACCTGAGCAAGGTGTGAGTTGTTTAGCGTTTGTTTATGTTTCCAAGCAGTTCTATTGTTATAGAAGCTCAATGGAAAAGCGACGACAGCCTAGGCCGAGACTCAAAATTGTTTTCCAGATTGGGACAATGTCTTTACAATGGCTCTCCAAAAAGCACATAAATTTGAGATTTAGATTCAGTGGACGACTGAAATCTACCACTTGTCTAATTATAATGTTTCCAAGGACATTTATATTTAAATCTACGAATAGCAACTTACGAGTGTTACGATGGACACAATGTTATCATGTATAAGAAGTGAAAAATTATTATCTTGGTGGTTTAACGTCTGATGTAGATACGAAGTCCGGACGTGGTTAATGTAAGGTTTTCTTCAACTATAAATTGAAAGCATATCATAGCAATATCTCAATAGATGAACGCCCACACAATTAATTCGTAGTTTGAATATTTTTTCTAAATATAAATAGTCCAGAATTATAATAGATGAAGCTGGCTGAGTTGTAGAGCTTAATTGTAGGTCTCTATATAGGTTCCCTAAATTGTGGAACATTGCCATTACATGCATCCCCTCTTTCACAATGACAAGCCATAATACGCGCAAAACCTGTCCTTGAATACTGCTATCTACAATTCGAACGTGCTACTAACTTTCGCAATGTTCTTATAAGAACGGCTTAGTCAATTTGAAATTGTTTAATCCGAGATTATTTTCAAAGTATTAATAAAAATGTAATTTTTTGTTGTATTTTTCGTACTTTATAAGTTTATGGTATTTTGACACTTATGGTAAGCATATATAATTATTAACATATAAAACATTTAAATGAATAATTTTCTAAAGTATCCCTCACATCTTTTATACCTTACATAGAAATGAACATTTTGCCATTATAGCACTTTATACTTTTTCCTTTTTATATGCCTTTTTTAAATTGTGCTCCGAATCGAAACAGCCTTTGTTTGGAAACTCAATTGAATTTTCGAGGAAAATGGAAGGAGTTGATACAATTTACTAACTCCTTCCGAAACAATCATGCTTACTATTGAAATCGTTGGAGCGAAGATCTTTTGTGGGAAATATTTTTTTGTTTATTTACTTATCTAGGTTCTGTTTATATCGAAATTAAATTTCATTTATCTTTTCTTACGTATCTTCTCGGCGAGTTTATTCGTCATTTCCCTTCTGAGCGTTTAATTCAGCACTGGAATTAATTTTCTTTAATTTCCATTTTTATATATACTTAACTAAATTAAAATTAATTCTTTTCGTGTTTTAGCAAACTAAATCTTATTAGTGAGTACAAAATGTGCTTTTAATAACATTTCTTTTAATGCAAAAATATGGATGGAGTACGTTCATTTGACTCTGTTTAAGAACTAGTGATAAAGACAAGCAGTTTCCTTGCAATGTATAAATGAAGTTAGTTATTTAAATCCACGTATAGATCAATATTAGTTAGAAAATTAATTTTATTATTATTTTCATGTTTCGGTGTAAAGTAACGTGTATTATCTGAAGAACGTAGTTTTTTAGTCTGAAAAAGCATTTCACTGAAGCTCTAAGATATTATTACATACTGGAAGAAATTAATTGGTGTTGCTCGGGTTCTAAATAAGTGCCCTGTAGTTAAATAATATATATACAGATAATACT
Organism: Amaurobius ferox; assembly: GCA_951213105.1. NCBI lineage: Eukaryota > Metazoa > Arthropoda > Arachnida > Araneae > Amaurobiidae > Amaurobius > Amaurobius ferox. The sequence continues at coordinate 2,777,062 of OX578134.1, read as the reverse complement.
ACTCAATATCCAGTCACTTGCTTTGAACCAAATTGCCGCCCAGGTGGTGTAGTGGATAGCGTGGTCGGCTGCTGTCTAGAGGGCTCGGGTTCGAATCCCGAATAAGGCATGGAGGCTTGTGTGGCTACTGTAACTGGATTTCGATCTGTTGTTGTCCCGTTAAATGAATTTAAAAAAATCAATTCCGCTCCCCACATTTTTTATGAGCAACCGTGTCAATTATACAACGCGAGCGTAATATGCTCCTTTAATACGCCTTAAAATAAGCGAGTCATAAATACATAATAAGTCTTGAAGTCGCAAAAAATAATAATACATTTATTTTAACCCAAATGTAAAATCATAAAAAAAAATTGCTAACTCATAGGCTTCCATCTAATTGAAATCAACAATTAAGGAATATAGTATATAATTGAGAATATAGTATATAGTGTGGTAGCGGTTTCAGAACCAAACTGCATGTACTGATTCCACTACACACAAATCCGTGATCGTAAATTTAGCAAACCAAAAAGAACTGTAATTAACATTTTTAACATCAACAAAATTTCCAAAATTTACACCAGGTTCAGTTTTAGAAAGGTTTCCCAGTTTAGGAGAATTAAATCCTAAATGATACACAGTGAGTAAAACATGAAAGAAATGCAAAAAAAAAACAGGCTCATTTATCAAACAAAAATTACTTTATTTTAATGAATATATATGTATATCTATCTTCTCAATTTAATATTCAGAGCTTCACTTATCAAATATAACATTCTCAATTAATGCTATGCACATAAAATATTTCAATCAACATTTAAGATTTTCTCAATAAGCATATGGGTTTTAATTCACAAATTTAAATCATTCAAATATCTAATTGAAATTAGAGAGCCATTATAATCAAATACAATGTCCTTCATTCTGCCTGTGAAGCATCGGAACTTCTGGTTCCGAAAAAAGAAATTTTACCTGAGCTCCTATTTAATTTAACAAATTGTAGAAACAGTTCCCTTCAGGAAAACACGGTCTGATTCCGAGAAAAACAGTCCAAAATTTAGATAGCAGGACATCACTCTTTAGTATGGCAAGCAGCCAGACCTCCGCGAAAGGTACACATCTCAAGTAACCGAAGTCCGGACTCCTGGAATAAAAAAATATAAATTTAGAATAGATGAAAAGGAATTGTCGAAATTTTCCAGGTTCTTCTCCATTCAGCTCCAGAAAGGCAGGGCAGTTTCAATTAGAAACAAAAGCCCATCTCCGCCAGCTTAGCCATTTTGGCCAAAACCCTTTGTCTATTCCTTAGACAAAATTTCGATGCGACCTTTCAGTCGGAATCTCCAGCTCCAATCTGCCGTGGGTCTCTCGAGGCCCACGCCAAAGATTTCTCCTTGCGCCGCTTCCTGATTGGACAGGCAAGCGCTCCTTCGCAACAGCTGATTCTCTCCGAACACACGTCACGCCTCTCAGCCCAGACACAAATCCTAGACATCTCAACGAATTCTCGACGAAACTCGGTTTTCAGTGCGAAATCAATTCGAACGAGTCCTAGCGAAAAATACAACACAGGCACGGAAGGAAAAAAAGGATGTTTCTCTCTTCGAAAAACACGAAAGGCTCATGGCGCAGAAATGCGACATGACAATAGTATATAATATATTAGTGACAATTGATATATATAGTATATAATATATGAGTGACAATTGATGTATATAGTATATAAGTGGCAATTGATGTATATATAGAGAGTATTATTCTTCCAGATGTACCCTCTCTGCCAGATATCAACTCGTTGAACCTGCTGCTGATAATGTGGTTGCCTGCTTCAAGTAAATTCAAGAAAATTCGAATTCCATTGCTAGGAAACGGATTTGCCTTAATTGCTAAATATATGCAATATTTTTCAAGGATCTGACTAAAGTACCATTTAATCTTTCAACACAGCCATCTCCTGAAGGCATATAGGCAGTAGTAGTATTCTTTATTATTCCCAATTTCTTATAAAAGCATCTTGCTGTTCTAGAAACAAAATTCGTCCCTTGATCCGAGACGATGTATTTAGGTATGCCATGCTGAGCCATATAGTGCTCTAAAGAATTTAAAATATCTTCAGTTTTAATTGAAGCTAAGGGATATGCTTCAGGCCATCGAGTAAAATAATCAGTAATGACAATAATAAATTTATTTCCAGAATTAGATATAGGTAATGGTCCGACACAGTCCATGGCGATTCGCTCAAATGGATATGTAGACTTTGAAAACCTTTGAATGGGTGCTTTATTATCTCTAAAACCACGATTTACCACACAAATTTCACATGAGGCTACATAGTTATTGGTTTGGGAATACATTCCCTGCCAAAAGTATTTTCTACTCACAGAAGCTAAAGTTCTTCTAAAACCACAATGTGCGTAAGTAGGACAATCATGATGTAACCATAAAATTTCAGACACAAGTTCCTGCGGAACAACAACTCTTTCTTGTTCTTGGTGTCTACGTTTGGGGTGTTTGTGAGTACACCACAGTATATCATCTTTTCTAAAAAATACTAAAGTTTGTGGGTAAGGTTTTATGTTCTTCTCTAAGAGATCTATGATTTTATTACATCTAGGGTCAGATTTTTGAGCATTCTTAATTCTGATGAGTAATGTAGGACAAGTAAATGTCTGTTCCAATTGACCACTTTGTATGTTATTTTCATTTTGATTTTCACTTTCACTATTATTGTCAACAGCACAAATTTCATTTGTTTCATTTGTATTGGCTGAATTTAAATTGACTTCTAATTCTCTTCTACTACTACTATTATTATCGTTTACATTTTGAGAACTTTGATTTTCATTGTTTACATTGTTATTTATCACTTTATATTGTGATACAAATCTTCTAGGAATATTCTCAATAGAATTAGTACATTCACCTACATTTCTCGAAAGATAATTAGCCACCAAATTCGCTTTTCCTGGTTTATGTACTATTTGGTAATCAAATTGTGATAGAGATGCAATCCATCTAGCTAATCGAGATGTAGGATCTTTTAACTTAAATACAAATGAAAGCGAGATCTGATCACAAAAAATTGTGAAAGGTTTTCCAATTAAATAGTGTTTGTAATAGTTTGTAGCCCATACAACGGCTAATGCTTCTCTTTCGACAACACTGTATTTGCATTCAGCTTCATTTAATTTTCTACTAGCATAAGATATTGGATGTAAGACCTCGTTTTCATCTTCTTGGGACAAATAGCAACCCAAAGAGTGATTTGAAGCATCTGTGTGTAAAATAAATGGTTTTCTAAAATCTGGAAGAGTCAAAATTGGTTTTGACAAAAGTTTTCCTTTTAAAATTTCAAAAGATTTTTGAGCTTCACATGTCCAAATAAATTTCTTTCTACTTTCATTATTCTTGGTCTTCAGTAAGTCTGTCAATGGAAGGGACAATTCCGCATAGTCCTTAATAAATTTTCTATAGAATCCAGTGAGTCCAAGAAATTGTCTCACATTCTTAACTGATTTAGGAATTTTAAATTTTTCTACAACTTCCAAATTATGAGTATCAGGTTGTACTTTTCTATTTGATACCAAGAATCCAAGATACTTAATTGTTTTTCTGAAGAAATGGCATTTAGATGGCTTCAATTTCAAACCATGTTTACTTAATCTTACAAAAATTTCTTCTAGTTTTTTCAAGTGTTCTTCAAATGTTCTAGATGCCACAATGATATCGTCTATGTAAATTCCAGATATGCCAGCCAGCACCAGAGACATCAATCTCTGAAAGGATGCGGGCGCATTCTTAAGACCAAATGGAGTTCTAGTCCATTCAAAGTGTCCGTCGGGAGTTGAAAAAGAAGTCTTCTGATAATCATCAGGATGTAAACACAATTGATAAAATCCACTGGTTAAATCAAGGGTCGAAAAATACAAGGCTCCAGAAAGGTTATCGATTAACTCCGAGATGTTTGGTATCGGGTAATTTTCTACAATCGTAATTTTATTGAGCTTCCGGAAATCAGCTACTAACCGGTAACTTCCATCAGGTTTCTTAACAAAAAGCACAGGTGTATTGTATGGAGAGGTACTCGGTTGAATTATCTTGCCGTCAAGTAGCTCATTGACTTGGCGCGAAAGTTCTTTCTGTAAATTATGTGGGATTCGATAAGGCTTCTGCCTAACAGGTATGTTAGACTCCAGATTAATTTCATGCAGTATTGTATCACATCCAGACAATTCTTTCATATTCTTAGCAAAAACATGTTTATATTTATTTAGTAATTTTAAAAGTAAAGTTTTCTGAGCATAGTTCATATGCTTCAAGTCAAAATCTCCTCCCCATGCATCAAATGTATCATTATCTTCAATACAGTTCTCATTGTCAATTCTGTTATTTATGTCAATATCAGATTCATAGATATTTTCAAAAGTTCCCAATTTCATACCTTTATTTATGTAAACACATTTCTCTGAGGGATTTGCGATTTTTGCATAAAAAAAGTCATTCTCTGGAATTTTATGAATACTTCTAGCAACAAAGATTTTATTTGCAGCAAATTCTTTATTATGGATAGGTTCAAGTAAAATTGTCGTGTTTTTCTCAATTTTATAATTTCTTTTCAATTTGACAAATGATTCTGTAAAAGGTTTCAAAACACATTTCTTAAATGCTTTGGCAATGGCCAATGTATTGTTTTGTTGTGAACTTCCTTCATCATGTTTATCACAACTTGTTTCAAAAATTTCATTATCACTGGTATTGTTTACTGTCAAAGATTTGTTCGTATGTACATAATCATTCATCTGCATTTCATGTAAATCATTTTCACATTCATAATTTGATCTTTCATTCACATTTGCATCAAAATCTCTAAAGTCGACATCTCTGAATTCATTTTGGTAATAGTTTTGTTCAAATAAATATCCGTTATCACACTTATTTTCATATCCTCTAAAATTTCTCGAAAAATTTGTGTCTTTGGATCTGTAATCCACATCATTAGTAAAATTGTAATTTCTTCTATCAAAATCATGACTTATTGCATGGCTCTGAAATGTTTTAAGTTGTACATCTTCAGAAATCACAGTAAAACTTTGTGATTCAGTAAACTCGGTAAAGGGTATACTACAGTACAAGAAATTTACACGTTTATGTCTATAAGTAATTGTCACTTCCTTCTCATGTAGAAAAGTATTTCCTAAAATCATGTTATATTTTCCTGGGGCAGGTGTATTTAAAATGCAGCACTCAATCATATTGTTTTCATTTCCAATGTTTATGGAAAAGGAAGCTTTTCTCTCAACCAAAATGTTCTGATCACCAATTCCTCTCAGAATCGTGGATGTATGTTTTATTTGCACTTTTCTAGGATTAATTTTGTGTAAAGCATCACTATAGATAATGTTTATAGAACTTCCAGTGTCTATTAAAGCATTTAATTTAACATCATCAACAAAGACTTGAATAATGGGAAAGTTTCCTTGGCAAGGTGTTTCAAATTCGGTCATACAACTAAATTCAGAATTTGATCTATTAAAATTTGGAGATTGAAAATTTTGTCCTCTGAAGTTCAGTCTTCTAAATTGTCTTCTATTACCAAATCCACTATTAAAATATCTGTTATTTCTTCTATATCCATAATTAATGAAATTTTGAGATTTGTAATTGTCAAAAGAATTTCTAAAATTTGAAAAATTTCTTCTCTGGAAATTTGAATTTCTATTGAAACTGTTACGAAAAGGTCTTCTAAATGTTTGAAAGTTCTTTCTTGGAGAATAATTTTGATATGGACTTTTAACATACCACTCTTCTTCCTGTGAGGCAACCGGAGTTCTTCTTTGACTGAAATGGTTTCTATTGTCAGTTCTTCTAGATGGTGTAGAAGTTTTGAAAGATGTTGATGGTTTATGTTTCTTCTTTATTGGAATATCTTCCCACTCTTCTTCTTCCAGTTCATTTTCATTGTATCTGCTTGTAGAGGGCGTATCCATGCATGCTTCTTTAAAACTGGAATTGCTTCTTTCCAAGTCTTCTCTTATCTCATTCAGTCTTTTCTTTCTTTTCTCAGAGTTCTCTTTGAATTTTCTTCTTAAACTGTCATTTTCTTTCTTCTTTAAATTTAATTCCTTTTTCAGTTCTTCAATTTCTTGTTTAGGGTCATTTTCAGTTCTCACAGTATTTATGTCTTCTGTCATTTCTTCCAGCTCTTCATTCTGCACTTCCTTTTCCAGAATGTCAATGTCTTTAGCAGCTTCGAATGACTGGGGGTTTGCCGATAAAACAGCTTTTCGTATCGAGATCTTCAAGCCTTTTTTAAATGAATTCAGCAAAATTGCAGTTCTCAGGGAATCTTCGTTGTCCGACACAGCATCTTGTGGAAAAGCCACAAACGATTCAGCTTCAATGCGGTTCGCAAAGTCTCTCACATCTTCGTTTACTAGTTGTTTACAATTCACAAGAGCAGCAACATTTTTGGCAATATTCGATTTCTTGGTGAAATTTTCCTTGAGTGTGTTTACTAATTCGGTAAAATTCGTGCTTTGGTTTAATTTGGGAATAGATTTTACCAGTCTTTCCGCACGACCAGACAATTTTAGTTACGATTTGACCAGTCCGCATGGTCAGCCACCAGAAGAAACTTCTCCAAAAATTCTTCAAATGACTCCTTTGCATTGCCAGCAAAACCTGGAATGGATCCAAGGAACTGCGATCCAACTCCTACCTTAAGTTTATTTGAGTCTCTGACAGCAGAGGCTGATCTGCCAGAATTTGGAGAAAGTCGTGGTGGAGACACCGAAGGCACACGGTTGTGTGAATTTGGTTGTGCAGAGGAGTCTCTACTCCTACCTGCACGAGAATTTTTACTATTTCGAGGCATTTCTTTTAGCACAGTTTGAGACACTAGACACAGTTGATCTCGAAGATAGTTTCACTTTCTTTCACTTATTTATGTGTAAGTAGAGCACAGAAAAACACAACTCGGCGTTTTCTCTTCAATTATCACACCTCGTGTGAAAAACACAACGAAACACTTTGTATGTGAACACTATTGCAACAAGCAATCACTGTATGTGAAACATGTCATTCCACTGATTTTCATGCACTATCAGTAAAACCGAAGACATTGATGACTGTGGCTACCAAGGTCACCATCTGTATGTAAAATGTGCCAATCTACTGATTTTCATGCACCATTAGCAAGACCAAGACGTTGATGACTGTGGCGACTAAAGCCACCATCTGTATGTAAAATGTGCCAATCTACTGATTTTGTATTGATAACACAGTACCCAGTCAGGTAATAGCAGGGCGAACAATCACCACTCTCAACACAGGTGACTAACCCTCTGTATGTGAACTCTATCAGAAAGGAATGATTTTTTTTTCCTTTTTCAATGCTTGCATCAGCACAACAGATAAGAAGAAAAAAATGTCTGTATGCACTTTATGTATTTACTTTTCAATGTATGTGTTTTTGAGAATTTTAATTCACCTAAATATATCATATAGAATTTTGTGTATATCTACGTATATCATATATGACTCAAAGAATATATATATATATGCAACAAAAATTCAATATGCAAATGACACTCTGGTGCATATGGGCTTTTGTGCTTTTTGCACTTTTATATTTACTTTATGACATTTAATTAATTTCCTGCCCATTTATAATTCAAATACTTTGCACCAATAAAAGAACTTTTTCACTTACTTTGACATATCAAAATTGCAATACTTATGCACACAATCAAAACACAAATTTTTCCTTTGCATTCCTTCATAAAAAAACATTTCTCACTGTAATACTCTGGGAAAGGGAACAGGCACCAATTTGTGGTAGCGATTTCAGAACCAAACTGCATGTACTGATTCCACTACACACAAATCCGTGATCGTAAATTTAGCAAACCAAAAAGAACTGTAATTAGCATTTTTAACATCAACAAAATTTCCAAAATTTACACCAGGTTCAGTTTTAGAAAGGTTTCCCAGTTTAGGAGAATTAAATCCTAAATGATACACAGTGAGTAAAACATGAAAGAAATGCAAAAAAAACAGGCTCATTTATCAAACAAAAATTACTTTATTTTAATGAATATATATGTATATCTATCTTCTCAATTTAATATTCAGAGCTTCACTTATCAAATATAACATTCTCAATTAATGCTATGCACATAAAATATTTCAATCAACATTTAAGATTTTCTCAATAAGCATATGGGTTTTAATTCACAAATTTAAATCATTCAAATATCTAATTGAAATTAGAGAGCCATTATAATCAAATACAATGTCCTTCATTCTGCCTGTGAAGCATCGGAACTTCTGGTTCCGAAAAAAGAAATTTTACCTGAGCTCCTATTTAATTTAACAAATTGTAGAAACAGTTCCCTTCAGGAAAACACGGTCTGATTCCGAGAAAAACAGTCCAAAATTTAGATAGCAGGACATCACTCTTTAGTATGGCAAGCAGCCAGACCTCCGCGAAAGATACACATCTCAAGTAACCGAAGTCCGGACTCCTGGAATAAAAAAATATAAATTTAGAATAGATGAAAAGGAATTGTCGAAATTTTCCAGGTTCTTCTCCATTCAGCTCCAGAAAGGCAGGGCGGTTTCAATTAGAAACAAAAGCCCATCTCCGCCAATTTAGCCATTTTGGCCAAAACCCTTTGTCTATTCCTTAGACAAAATTTCGATGCGACCTTTCAGTCGGAATCTCCAGCTCCAATCTGCCGTGGGTCTCTCGAGGCCCACGCCAAAGATTTCTCCTTGCGCCGCTTCCTGATTGGACAGGCAAGCGCTCCTTCGCAACAGCTGATTCTCTCCGAACACACGTCACGCCTCTCAGCCCAGACACAAATCCTAGACATCTCAACGAATTCTCGACGAAACTCGGTTTTCAGTGCGAAATCAATTCGAACGAGTCCTGGCGAAAAATACAACACAGGCACGGAAGGAAAAAAAGGATGTTTCTCTCTTCGAAAAACACGAAAGGCTCATGGCGCAGAAATGCGACATGACAATAGTATATAATATATTAGTGACAATTGATGTATATAGTATATAATATATGAGTGACAATTGATGTATATAGTATATAAGTGGCAATTGATGTATATATAGAGAGTATTATTCTTCCAGATGTACCCTCTCTGCCAGATATCAACTCGTTGAACCTGCTGCTGATAATGTGGTTGCCTGCTTCAAGTAAATTCAAGAAAATTCGAATTCCATTGCTAGGAAACGGATTTGCCTTAATTGCTAAAGAAATCTGCAATATACACCAAATATACCTTTTTTTGTGTTTGGTTATAAATGACCTGTGTATTTTGCTTGACACTCATTTCCAGCTATTGTTACTTACTCGCACTTATATGTTTTAGTATTTTATACTTTTACACTTTCATTGCTTTTAAAAGAATTTCATAACTGAATGTTTTATTTCTCGGAGCCTCTTGTCTATTAATGTAATTTGCTATTGGCTAATAAATTGGTGGCTTAGATCTATTTATTTTACTGTCCAATTTTGTCATGATACCTAAAGGAAAATTTCCTATCCCTAGATCAAAGCAGTTAATTGAGTAAAGGCTTCAATTTAAATAAAAGCTTTTGAAATTTTAAATATAATTTTGTATTCTCTGGAATTTTGGGTGTATTCTTAGAATATAAGAATGAGTCCAAATTTCTGGATAACGAGCAGGTTTATTTACAAACACAATTTAAATAGGAACAATACATAGCAAATATCTCGCTAACAATCTCATAAGATCACTAAACAACTCTCAGCTACAGTAAAATAGCAATTAAATACTCTGCTAATTTCACAAAACAGCCCATACTGTTATCAACACATTGACGTATCTCACAATTAAATGTAGCTAGTATCACACCAACAGCCTCAACTGAGGGATGACTCCTTTACTCTATACTCAGTAGAAACTTCTAGAAGGGCTCGTATATTTTAGAAAATCCGTTATTTCGAGCAGGTTCTCAAACATTCGAAATATCACCAAAAGTCGTAAAATTAGCGGTAACTCGCCAAATCTGGAAACCATGTACCGACAGTTGTGGTATGGCGAACACTAGAGTTCCTCTATTACAGGCTGATTTATCAAGCATATTGAAGTCCATAGGGTTCTATATAACAGTTACAGAAATTATAAAATAAGTTTTTAAAATAAATACTTTATATAAAAAAATAAGTTTCAATTAGAATATTGTAGAACTTAGCTCATACAAGTATGCTCCAGTACCGGGTATCCAATTATTTATTAGCTATTGTTTTCATATTTCTTCGTTTCAAGCAAGCGAAATAGCCTAAAACTCTTTCTAGAATGATTAGAACAGTTCGGTGCAGAATAACCACACACAATTATTTCAATTATACTTCCTAAAGTAAAAATATGAATGGAGATAATGCTAATGGATTGCACATCCAGCTAGGGTGGGCTTCAATATGCTTGATGAGTCAGCTCGTATATAAAGGAACCTTAGCGAACACAATCACGTCATAAGAATGGCTGCCTGTACGGTGTTTTTCCTTTCTTGATTTCATACGAGCTTGCCGTGAAGGAAGCCTTTAATATCTGTAACGATAATCACTTCTAGTACAGTCTAAACCAAAAAAGAAATATGTAGAGACATATATCCGTCTTTCTGTGATTGGTATGCATGTGAATGCATGTATGGATTTTGAAACATTAAATCGGAATCTTTATAACGGCAAACACTATATAAAAAAGAAAATACCCGGTAAAGGAAATAAATATACAATATAACATATATTGACTTTTTAACTTTCCTCGCTAAAGCAAAGTTAAAAATGGAGATGGAGAGATCAAAAAATTGTCATGTGAATAATAAACCTAAAAGCATTTATAAGTATTTGAAAATTAAATGTTAATAATTATTTAAAATTTAAGTTTTTAATACAAAATATATATTTTAAAATTTTAATTATTGAAAAGTAAACAAATATCTTATGATATTGTAAAATTCCTGAATGGAATCAAAGATCTTAAAGCTAAATATATAACCTCTAGAAAGGTAAATGGGATTTTAAATATAAATGTTTTATCTAAGTAAACGTTTTGGGTTTCAGTTAGTAAAATGAAAAAAACGTATACACACTTAATATTTAAATGATATACAATAAAAATTTATTGTTTGTAATACGGTATGTAACTTTTTTATACTGAGGTAAAGATAAATCATATAGGTCATTCATATTTAGCGTCTTATTTCAAATAATATTTGAAATACGCCGAAACAAGTTGATAAATGTATATTTTCTTGTATAGAGATATATCAATTTGAAATATAAAAAATCTGATGTGGGCAGTACATGCCATTCCAGCAAAGAAGAATTGGTTTTTCTTATTGTAGATACTTATATTATTTCCTAGATATTGAATTTTCGTTAATTAGTCGTCATTTTCATTGATTTAGCGTCATTTTTATCCATTTATATTTTATCCATTCATATTTTATCCGTCATTTTATCCATTCGTTAATTTGGCAACATTTAAAAAGTCGCCAAGTTGGCGACATTCCACCAAATTCGTCGCCAAATACCCGATAAGTGTTATGGACGGAGAAATAAGTTATTCTTATAGCAGATAAATGACTATTGGCGTTCAAATACAAATGTATTACTCAAAGTATCTTTTCTTATGAATGGAACGAGCTAGATAAACGAGAATGATGTCTAAAAAATGCTTTCTAAATTTCGCCAAATTGGCGCTATTTGACCCCACAGTAACGAAAATGCCGCCAAACGCCTAATTGGTGAATATATCGTTAAAATATTTGCAAAACGCCTAATTGGTGAATATATCGTTAAAATATTTAAATATATAAAGTATATTGCTTATTGAGGATGCTATTAATATTGATAATTGTTAATTTAGAGTTGCGTAAAATAAAAGGTAATTAGGTATAATATAGTTTTAGATGCTGTCATTCGGATGTAAAATTTACAGAGTCAAATGTACAATTTAAAGTTCAAACACTGCGCCATGGATCTTTTCTTCACTTTTCACCGTTAACGAAGTAATTCCATTGCATTATATAAGGAAAGTCATGTGCTGCCCACATCAGATGTGAAAAAATAGCAAAATTGGAAACGTCTAGTGAATCCACTTGAATTCATACCAGTCCTCATCTAAGTTCTATCTATAGACAGTATTGATAAATATATTTTTCCAAACATGTTTCGTACCAGAAGTGAAACGGAACTCAAAATCCTTAAGTAGTCGTTCCTTAGCTTACCCCCTGATATCTTCAAAACCTCTGTTCATATTACTATATTACTATGAAAAAAAACTCATACAAAATGACATTCATATTACTATACAAAATTATCTTCTTAGGCAGATCTGAAGGATAAAACATACTGGTCTCGTGTGTATAAAAATTTATAAAAATATTGCAATAGGATCAATATATATAAAACTGAAAGCGTTAAAATGGTGTTAGAAAAGTATTCATGAAACATTTTAGTCGTGGAACTCTTTTGAAATTCAATGGAACCCCAAACTGAAGAAAATTCACTATTGTTCAAACTACGTATACTAAATTTTACAGTATTTTTTTATTTAAGAAAATCTGCACGAACTTGTCACGTCACGTAATGGCTGGAATATTGAACGCAACTACAGAATTCGGTGACACACATTGAAAAACATTGTATTAGAATATTTACTCGTATCATTTCTATTCTCTTTCAATAACTGGCTAAACACAATATATGAGTATGAAACATCTTTGCTAAAGTAAAACAGATGATAATATAAATTGAAAATATTAATAATTCTCGTAAACTTTAAACCAGAAGACCGTAAATGATATTATCCAGTCAAAAATACAATGCCGTTCGTTTATAAAATTTATATTTATGTATATTTTCTTATTCCTTAAATTGGAAAGAAAATAATAAAAAAATATCTATCGAAAAACACATATGACTTAATCGAGTTGTTAAGAAATACATAATTTTCTTCAAATAAATTCAAGGAAAGAATATTATCTGCATAATACTATATGGAAGGTTTAATTTCAAGGTTTTTATTAACAGCTCGACAACCTCTGGTACTAGGATTGCAAAGTATAAACCAGGTTGTAAGGGGGAGGAGAGGGGGCTATCCACAAAATTTAAAATTTGATGCAACCTTTCTCTCTTAATGTTAAGACAGACAAACAAACACACAAACACACAAAAACATAAACAGATATATTTTCAGTATTGTCTGTATAGATTTTCTCGTTGTTAAAGTATTTTTGTTAAAAATACAAAAGTTGCCTATTTGAATCGTAGTATTAATTGAATCAGCCGCTTTTATGAATAAAATCAAGAACAATAGAACGGAACCAATCATTTACATAGAAAATTCATCGAATAATTGAATCAATACAGCGAGGTAAATTAATCAGATTTTTGTTTTCTCTGAAAAATTATTTATTCAATATCTGCTTTTTATTGTTTGTAGTCAGTATTTTGTATATAAGGGCAAAAATTGTTCAGGCAGTTAACGGTATAACAATGCTTACTGCTAACGTTGAAACACAATTAATCTCGCTTTCTTGACTCCCTTCACATCTTAGCAAATGCATGGTAAAACACAACTGTAAGAACAAGTTTCAAAAATCGGGACTTTACAGATCGAAACTGGATAATACCGACTGAATCGGGATAATTGAGACCGAACCGGGAAGCTGTTAGAGACTGAATCGCTGAAACAGAAAACAGAATTCCCCAAGTGCAATAACACATACATAACGGTGAGGTTGTTGAATAATAATTTTGGAACTGAGTCGATATTAGTTAACAAATAAAACAAGATATTGGTTTATCAGTGTAAAAATTCCAATACAAAATTTACCTAAGAATCCAGTGAGAAAGAAGTGAAAAAGTTTTAGCATCACCATCGATAGTAGACGGACCTCACTAGACTCTTCAAATATTTCAGAAATACATTACGATATAATTATCTAAACTTCATATCCCAGGTATGTAAAAATAGGAAAGATAAATCGTGCATGAAGCATTGATTATGAAACACTTTCCAACCGAAATGCAATATTATTTAAACATCTCTAAAATGTGATATATTCAGTGGTAATATATTTAAAATTATCACAATAGTACTATAAATTCTTATATTTGAAAACTTAATTGGATAGAAATACACTTTATTCAAATAACGTCTTCTAAATATAAATCGCCCGGCTCTCCAGTCACTGAATATTGCATTCATAAACTTTTTTCCATTCTTTCCATTCATATTTTTAAAATTATCACAATACTACAATAATTTATTTTACTTAAAAACGCAAAACTATGGAGCCAGAATTACTTTCAAACTTCATGATTAAAACTTCTTCAAAGAAGCAATAATATAGAATCGCCTGCTTCTCTATGTAAAATTAATGAATGTTTAATTCATATCAGCTATATTTCATACTCCAGAGTTAAAAAATCTAACCAGAGCTAACACTCTATTGCGTTGAAGAAATTCAGCAATTCTTATACAACTCATCTTACAGCTTGATATGTTTACGTTTTCCATACGTGAAAGTTAGGCTCATTGTAGAAGTGATCGAAGTTTGATAATCGTTTAAACTTCAATGTATTGTAATTGGGTTGGCGCAGTAGAAAAATAAGCACAGAAAAAAATAAAGAGGTTTTAGTGCCGATGCGACACTAAATATAAATGAATAAGACCTTTAAAAATTACGATTTTGATACAAGATGGATGCCATATTTTATATTGAAGTGGGTCACGTGATCTTTTAACATAATATGGGTGCAATTATTATTTTATTTAAAAAACTACTGAACATATTTTGCTGAATATTTTTTTATATATTTTATGAGATAATTTGAATATTTCCTAAAATTTTTGAAACAATTAATTAATTTTAAATTTGTTTAAAAAATGTTTGAAAAATTAGGCCCCCGCAGGGTTCAATATATTTCATTTTTCAACCCGGATTCAATCCAAATCTAATTGGGTGAAATTATTCATTTACATTCCAGAATGTTCCACAGACCTTCTCAACAATAAACTAAAATTTCATTTTGATAAAGTCATTTTTACGGCAGTTATCGTGCGAAAGGGACAGACAGATAGACAAAGAGAATGAACAAAGTCTTAAACACTTTTCAACTGTGTTGTAAAGTGTTAAAAAATCGTTAAATTTTTAAAATTTTCTCATTTAAACCGGGCAATATATTACTGCCACTAATGAAATAGATGCATGTGTTCCTGTAAGCTGTTTTAGTACCATCAATATCCACGCTGTTCAAATCATCAAGATTCTTTATATACTACATATTATCGTCAATGTTTTGGAAATTATGTTCGTTATTCTTTGGAAATATTACTAAAAAAATCATAAAATCTGAATATTTTGAGTTCAATTTAATTGATTACTAAAAATTTGATTTAGTTCCAGTTATTTCCATAATGCCTTGCACATGTAATATGGTACTAGCATGTATATTCATTCCTCAGTTATCGTGTCCATAGCTCAGAGACTTAAACATATACACACATGTATCCCAAAACCCACATATAGCTAGATATATTTTCATAAGTGTTTGACTTTTTGCTTACGGGTGGGCAAAGGAGGATGGAACTGTTTGGGATAGAATATTTCAAATACCTGTCTTTTTAGAGGTCTTTAGCTTGGCATGGACGCTGTCTCATCCGTAAGTAAAAGGTTAAAATGGGTTCGAGCGGTCTTTAAACTAACCCAATTATCAAAATCTCAAAATACTTTCCAGAAAAATAGTACTTTATGCAATAAACCTCGAAAATCTGGACTATGTCCTAATTTTCCGATTTTTTTTTTACATGTTCCAACAAAAGTCACTAATTCTGAAATTTAAATTAAAATAATTCAAATTTGCGTATTTAAACGAAAAATCAACACTAAAATATCGGGTCACAAACATCGTCAAGTTATAGAAACTCATTGCTAGCATAAACATTCTTTAAACACATAAAATTAATCAGTAAAATTAGCAACGTAAACCAATATATTCTGCCAGTCAGAATAATGATTGTCTGTTTCAGAGGAAGGAAGTTTGTGTATTTATACAAAGATTAAGCAATAAAATGTTCGTTCACAAACACCGCAAAGATTGCGAAAATATTTTTATATCATAAATATTTCTCATGCGATATGAATATTATTTTGAATTGTGCAAGTGATATGAATATTATTTTGCATTTGAATACACATTTGGATATGGATCAGAAATCTGAAAAAACATCAGTAAGGATACTTAAGGGCCATTGGTCCGTTACTGCATTAAATAATATTTTAATGTGTTATCTCAATGTTTTCAACATTTTTAACAAACGTAGTATATTTGACTAATATCAAGTTTGTGTTTTATCCATTCTCTCTATATTCTGGAAAATTCTGAAATCCGGAATTGAAGACCTGCCGATTCCGGATTTTGTAGAGTAGTATGAGAAATAAAAAGGAAATACAAGTAAGTTTAAATTCCACATTTTACACTGTAATTACTTAAGACTTTTATTTTTGTTTCGGGAAACTTAAAATTTATTTCTTTCGTAAAGAAAACAAACTTTGTCAAAAAACACCTGTATTCTATCCATCCGCCGAAAAGCGATGCTAAGGAACTCCGAGATTCCAATTTACTGCGCAATGGTTACCTGCGCATGCTCCCTAACTCTCCTTAATGATATACAGAGAATCCCGCGTGCTTTTGGCGGCATTTCATTCTCAGTTGCCGCTCAGGGATTCGAGGACTTCGGCGGCTAGGAGCGCTCGAATATTCGAACGATCTCGGCGAAAGCCATGTGCTCGGTGGTGCTCCCGTAAAAGTGATTTTTCCTGCGACAACAGAAGGATGTGCCGACTCCGAAAAAGAGTCCTTAGAGAGTTTTAAGAGAATACGCCGGTTGATATCGATTCCCAAGTTAGCATTTTGGGTAAAAACTCTTGGAAATAATGCAAAAGAAAAATATTTTGAACAGTGTGTTGACATTTCATATAATGTGCTTTGTTCTCTCGGGTAAGTAAATAGCTTTTGCTAAAAAATCCTTTTTCTCCCTAAACAAATTTAAAATACAGTTTGGTTCGTCAGTTAATTTGAAATATTTCATTATCCACATAAGATATTTTCCCATGAAATTCATATTCACATATATATATATTAAAACTTAATATGTAATTTACATTACTAAAATAATATTTTGGATGATTTAGTACTCCAATATATAATATTTATTCAATATACCTTAAAATGAAGCAAACTATAATAATATACTTTGGCATCCCGGGTGCATACTGTATGTAATGTCTTTGATTAGTGGACTGAAGTAGTGCAAATAAATGATGGCATTTTTCGTATTTCTTTATTGCAAACTAAACTTAAAATTTAATTGATAAAAATAAAAAATATGCATTTTGCTATTGGATTATTTCGAGTATGTTTTTGCAATAAAATATCTTAATTTTGCAATTCAATGTGATAGGCTGTCTTAATAATTTTTGTTAAATTAAGGATCCGAGTAATTAAGAGATTGTTTTCTTAGTTTAGTGCATTCTTAAATATTTCCGTTTCATTTTAAGATTCTTATATAAGCGGGAGTTTTCTATTTATTCAATTCGTGTATTTTCTTAATTTTAAGAATTTTACTGCTTTATTGAACTACAAACACTTACATACGATTCAAACATAATAATATTTATATGATTCTATAAAAATGACATCCGAAAGTTTAAATATTATATATCATGCATTTGAAAAAAATAAGTTCATTTTTTAGTTTAGATAATTTGACTATTCCTGCATTTATTTCAAATTTCATAATTTTTTCTGTATTTATAGCATGCCTCTGTGTCTAATAACAGTCTAAAAAGCTTGATTAATATATGTTACGGTTTTACTATTTATAATTTTTTTTAAGTTTATTTACAGCATATAGTTCGTAAAAATGTACATGAATGTCCTTAGCACTTTCGAACATATATAAGTCCTTCATTTGAGGAATATGACGATTTCAGAGTATACTAGAGCTATTAAATACAGCCAACATACAAGTTAAATTTGTATAATACAAAAGACCAATCGGCGAGAAAATTTTCATAATACAAGAAGTACAATACAAACTGTTTAGTGTTACAAAACTTGGTGATATTAAACGGGATATTAATATTATCTTTAATGAATACGCCCATGAAATTAAAAACAAGCAAACAAAATGTCCACTGTTATACTCCAAACTGTTTCCAATGATAAAATTGTTGCTCTGTTTCATAAGACATTTTATTCGTAATTTACCCCGGAACATTTTACTTTAGGAAACCTAGCTGAGTTTTCTCTATCTGGATATTTTTTGCAATTTTGATTTCGTTCAAAAACTTAGTTTTGCCTGACGTCTTTTCCCATTAATGTTAAACCGCTAACTAGTACATAAATATTTAAAAATGCAATGTTTTATTAATATATTTTGCACTTTTTGGTATATTATATTTGATTTTATTAATTTATGCTTCACTTGTATTACTTTTCCTAATATGGAATTTACTTTCGTCAATTGGTTTATTGCATATTTAACGTGTGAGTTGGTTATATTTGAAAGCTTTAGTGTGTATTGTGCTTGTCATATGTCTCTGATGAAGGACGACCATAAGTTCAAAAGCACTAAATCGTACTCATGTATTCCAAAAATGACGTATATATGCATTCCTATAATGACGTCCTATATATAATTTTTATAATAATTTTTATAAGTAAACAAACTTTTTATTATAAGAATTATTTATTAGAACTTTTCTCATGTTACGTTTCGCCAATTTTATTTATGTTATATTTTATTTCTAAGAATTTGCTTTTAATTTTTACATTGTGTTTATCAATTGCAAAATCAAAACATAACTAAAAGTATTCTTTTATTTCATAAATTCTTTCTTAATTACGCACTGGATTTAGTCGAATTAAAGTTAGTATTCCTAATAATCTATCCCAAAAATAAAAATTTATTTAGTACTTTCATTTACATTTTTATTTAGTACTATTTTATTTAGTACTACACTCATTATTTTATATATGGCCATTCACTTTGTTTCTCTAAGTCCTCGGACGAGACGGATGGTCTGGGCTTTCGACTCATTATTTTATGACATCTAGAAGTTAAATATGTAGTTAACAATCATTACTGACGAAAATTCGCCGATGGAACCTTTACAAGAAAAAAGACAGAAAAACGAAGGGGTGAATTTTCATTTACCAATTGAAAAACAAATTCCGAGAAACATACAGAAGAATTATAAAATGATACCATATCAGAATACACAATAGCGCGAAAAAAAAAAGTTTAAAGCTGAATAAAGTATACAAAAAAGTTTAATGATTCACAAATATTGTAATGAATAAACAGGTGCAAAAATGATATGAAAGTAAAAAATAAATTTTATTTGAACTCAAGTTCTGGGAATGCAATCGAATGTTTGCTTTTTATAAAATAAACCTTAAACAAGAATACAAAAATTTACTATTAGAAATTATAACTTTTAGTATCAAACTTGCTGCATTTTTATTCATGCTCTTATAAAAATGAGGAAAATGACTGGCAAACAAAACAGTCTATTCGAAATTTTAAAAACTTGACACGATGAAAATATTTTCTCCAAAACGATTTGCCAAAATAATTCAAATGATCTTTTTTATGCATATTTATTTATAATATCATATTCTTTATTCTCATCATAAATAGTTACCGATACTTCATTTTCGTTAAACTAAGCATAATATTTTTTATTATATTTCCATTGAACATTATATTCAGTCTTTTTTAATGATTCCTTTTAAATTTTATCTTGCTTCATAAATTAAATCTTACTTTTAACAGATATTGATTTAATATACGAAACTGCTTCTATGAGTAAGATATTTGTGGATTTACAAATATATTTCTTAGTTTTGTTGAAATATATAAACCGATTCAGTAATAATAATTTGAAGTAAATTATCACTAAAAGAGAGAAAACTAGTAAGTAATTCTCTCAAAATTAGAATCAATATTTAACAAATGAAAAATTTTTGGGAAAAATACTGAATAGTAATATTTGTTGTATTTTATTTTTATTCTGAATCAAATGGCATATCAATAATTTTTCTAATCTGAAATATCAACAGCAGCAATAACTTGAACTTTTGAGAAAACATCGTATTTCTCATCCAAGTTAATCTATATTCTATACACATTATCTTAATTTATTTCAATAGAATAATTACAAAAATTAATTTTCTAATATGATTAACATACATTTAATGCCGAAACATTTTAGACATATATCGATTCACACTTGGGAACATAACCACTGACTAAAAATCAAAATTAAATATATCGAGTTGTCAGACAACAACCCTTTCAGACAATTACATATTATTTCAAATTATGTAAATGAAAAAATCTGATATGGGCAGCACAAAAATAAATTTTCCTACATAATGCAGTGGGTTTACTTCTTTCCGAGTGAAACATTGGTGAATAACATTCACTTCACCGTGTTTTAACGACAAATTGTACATTTGGAGCATTTTTGAACAATAGCGTGTAAAACGATTTCGAAGGACAAAATTTACTTATGTTTTGTGCAACTCTAAGAATTGTTAATATATGCCATCCTCATTAAGAAATATATTCCTTATATTAAAATATGCCATTAATAAAGTCATCAATTTGGAGTCCTTCTCGTTAAATTAGCGGTATTTTTAAGTTTTTGAAGAATTTTCTCGAATTTTTCACCATTATAAACAGAGTCGCCAGGTTGGAAATATTTAACCAAAGCGGTAGCCCAGTTAGCTAAATTTCACACCAGACGTTATAGAAAGACGATGGGAAGGGTTTTTCTTATCTACAAATAAATGACTATTAACGAGTCGTTGTGATGTCAAAATAAAAAACTATTACACATATCATATTCTCTAGCAAATGGAACGAACTAGATCAACAAGGATGATGTTAAGATATGTGTTGCATATTATATTTTGCATAATATATGAAAAGTGTACCTATATTTGAATAGTTAATAATCTTTTTATTTTATGTAATTGTTTTTTATAAATTTATTTGAAAACTTCCAATTTCTCGAGAACGGATGTCGCATGAGATATCGATCGCTTCTATAGTCTCACGAGCACATACATACACACACATAAACACAGAAATCTTTTCAAAAACGTTTGACTCGTGTTTAGGGATGCTTGAAACATGCTATTCCTTCAAAATCTTGAATTCGAATTTTCGATCCCATCTCGATACATTCGTCATACATTATACTATATACCTATATACGTTATATGTAAAATAAATATGGGGAGCGGTCATAAATTTTAATTTCATGAATAATCTCTTTAAAATAATATCTTATAACATTTATGCAGGAGTAGTAGCGGTACGCATAAAGAATTTAAACTATTTCGAGTAGTAAAAACAGTTTGGAGTTAATAAACACCGAAATCAAATGCTAAATTCAGAAAAAAATGTTATGCGCATAGTATTTGCTCCGCCTTTGATAACGTAATGCATTATTTGCATATCAGAAATAGTTTGATCAAATTCGATAGGATAATAATAATTAGGTTTGCCATCGACACATTTCTCGGAAAAATGAAGGATATTGGTTGGGTATTTCATGAAATATCATTATTTTTAGATAAGGATAATTGTGGGCACCAGTGTATTTAACGTATTTTTACTTTACTTATATACATCATATAATGTATAAGGAAAGTATTTGGACGGCTCGAACATTATTATTATTAATTTGGACGGCTCGAAAGCTATACAAAATTATATTTGAGTTTCCTTATAAACACAGTATAATGTATAAGGTCAGTATTGTGATAGGGTCGAAAATTCGAATTCGAGTTTTCGATGAGAGAGCACGTTTCAAGCATCCCTGAATACGAATCAAACGTTTTTGAGGTGATGTGTGAGTGTGTGTGTGTGTGTGTGTGTGTGTGTGTGTGTTTGTGTGTCAGTGAGACTTTGGAGGCGATATCTCACGAAGGAATGCATCGATTCAAACGAAATTTGGTACAAATATTACAATTCGTTAATACTGGAGGTATATTGTTTTTAAACGCAATCGAATGTCAAATTTCCCCTAAACTTTCGAGTGAAATTTTGATACAATCATCAAAAAATCAAAACCTTTAATATAGTTACGCAAATAAGCATTTCTTATGTAAATTTTCTTAAGAAAATTGTTGATATAAACTTTCTAACGCTAGCATAGACCGTTCTATAGGTACTGCACATTTTTCAATTCAATGAATCAAAAAATCACATAAAAATCACATAAAAAATATTAACTACTGTGAAATATGTTAATTTTTCATATATAATGTCATGCGATACATTTTGTGACATCATTCTCGTGGTTCTAGCTCGTTCCATTCATTAAAAAATATACCTTGGGTAATACTTTTGCATTTCAACTCTAATAACTATTTATCTGCTATAAAAATTAATTTTTTCTCCGTTCATAACGCTTGGCGAGATTTTGTCGACGAATTTGACCAAATGTCGCCAACTGGCGACTTTTTAAATGTTGTCAAATTCATGAAACTGTCTCCAAATGGATAAAATTGACGCTAAATCAATGAAAATTACACCTAACTAACGAATATTCAACATCTTAGAAATAATGCAAATATCTACTATAAGAATAATCTATTTTTCCGTCCACAATGTTTGGCAAAATTTAGGTGATGAATTTGTTGTAATATCTCCAACATGCTGACTTCTTAAATGTAGCCAAATTGACGAAAATGTCACACAATTGATCAAAATTCGCCAAATTGGTGAAAGCAACGCTAAATCAAAGAACTGACGACTAATTGAGTTTAATATCTTGGAAAAAACATAAGAATAGACTATAAGAATAATCCATTTCTCCGTCCATCCGTCTGTCAGCCAGATTTTGCCAACTTGGCAACTATTTTAAATGTTGCCAAAGTGTCATAAATGTCTTCAAATTGATAAAAATGACGCCAAATCAGAAGTGATGTTTCGCAAATTCTGATTTTCGTCATATGACGAAGATACCTGCTAGTATATAAGAAATGCTTTACTCACCGTTTGTCTGTAACACTTGCTGATGCATTTGGCGAACTTGGCGAATAATATAGCGACGTATCGCCAGTTTAGCGATATTCCACCCCAGATTGACGAAAACGTCGTCACAATTGCAGAAATTATTCTAGATTTATGAAAATGACGTCTAATGGATGAATTGTTTATTTAAATATTTTAAAATATGAATTATGTCGCTTATTTAGGATGCTATCAATATTGATAACTGTCTATTTAGAGTTGCGCGAACATGTATCATCCGGACATGTTATCATCCGGAAAATCGCCAAATGTACAATTCAACGTTAAAAACGCAGTACCGTGGAACTTATACATTATTTCTTTATTGTAAAAGTAGTAAGTAAAAAGGTAAATTCATTGCATTATATAAGAAAAGTCATGTACTGCCCACATCAGATTTTCTTTTTTTTTTTGTATAATGATATATAATTTTCTTGTTTTAATTGTTTGTTTTTTTAAAGTATTTTATACCTTTTATTTATTTATTTTTTATAAATTTCCATTAAAGGAAAACTTTTAGCTTTGATGAAAAATGAACCAAATATGTGAAAAATAATATCCAATGGAAATATTAATACGTATTGAATTTGTCTATTAAGCATGGTGGCAATATTTACATATATGCGTGCAATGTTAAATATAAACCTTATATTGAAAGTTATTGTCACAACATGGTTTATATTGTTTATAATCTAGGGTTTATAGTAATGTATCCAGCAGTCAATGTAGAGTAGTTATATAGAGTAAATAATTAAAATCTGTGTACATCTGAACAACCTACTTAAAACGCCCCCCCCCCCCCTCCCCAATCACAAAAACAAAACCTGCCACTTGCAAATACGCTACGTTTTACGGTAAAATCTAGCGAGGGAATCATTCTCGCAACCCAAATAAATACAAATACTTCTTGAAATCACAAAAATTTATTTTAAATCCGAGATTTCTTGTTATATCAGCAAATTTTCATCCAATTTATATTGCATCTTAGCACAATACTCATAATGGTAGCATAATACAAAATTAAAGCTATTAGGACAGCATCTTTTTAATTTGCAAAGTTCGGAATCCACGGGAAAACTTACAATTACGCCAATAGATGGCGTTAGTAGTGTAAAGTCAAAGTATTTGCAAGTCAGTGTAGACCCACTACGTAGACTACAAAAATGGAACACACAACGTTGGATTAAAATAATTACACATAATCAACGGATGGATTTATGAAATTATTTTTTATTTCTGGAGTGATCTGTGTTATATCAAGGAGCTGCTGAAAAAAAGGAACATCAGATGGTATGGAAGTTTTTGTATATCATAATGTAGAAATCGGAGAGTTTTAAAACGCAAGAAAAGTATATATTTTAATTCAATAAAATGTGTCTCTCCATCGTATGGACTCGTTCAAAGTTTGTTTGAGGATATTTTTTCGATCTTTCCAATGGTGTTGAGATGGAAACGCTGATATAATATTTGAAGTCGATAAAGGGAATCGGTCTGTGTAATTATCAACCTAAATCTCCTAAGTGCATTTGTACTAAAGGGCATTTGTATTAAAAGTACATTTCTACTAAAGTCCACGATCGTACGACGCTTAGATTTTGAGTTACGGACTTCCCCCCCACACACACACATCTTCCTTTACTATGTAAGACTGTACAACAAATACATAAAGTTGATTAATTTTCCAATTAGAAAATTTTATTTAATTTCTGAAACACAGAGATACATATGAAGAAAAGTTGTTTTCAATTGCAAGATTTAATGACAAATAAAAAAAAGTACAGAAAATACAGTTTCAGTTGGGTTACCAACAAAAGAATTGAAAATGTAACTACAATGGCACTGTCTTGATGAAAACAACAAAATGTCCCTAAGGAGTTAATTAAAATGGCTTTGAACTCAAATATAATTATTTTGGCAGCATGCACTTCAGCATAAAATAACTTCAAATAAATTTTATTATATTCTTAAATATATCGAAGACTTTTTATATAAAACGGAAACGCCACATAAAAGCACATGGTATTTTTATGAGCTGTTAAATAAAAAAAATTTAAAAACATACTTTATTACAGGACTTATTAATTTATTATTTTATTACAGGACGTATTACTTTATTACAGGACGGCAAGGAATATAAAAGTATCTTTAACATAATTTCAAATGCGGTTATATTTCAGCTTGTAAATTATTTTTTAATATTGCATGAGTTACGCTAGTTAAGAATTTATGACGAACAGACAGATATTAGCTCATCAAAATTTACTTTCTATTTCTTAATTTGTTTTATATTACAACAAGTAGGCCCTCTGGTGGAGAGTTCTTGGACTGATTTTATTGATTAATTCTTGTTAGGTCATTTTAAAAATTGACCAAGTTTCAGAGATTTTAGGAAATAATTTTGACGTCAGAATTGACGAACTTTAATCATGCATATATGTTTTGTCTGGAATCTCTAAAACTAGATTCCAAATAAAAAAAATGTTGCGTATTTGTTTCAATTTCTTCCTTTTGTTATAAAAATATAGAATTATGATAATGTGAACAACATCACGATCAATTTCGTCTTATAAATAAAGTAAATATTTTTGTAATTCTAAGCAAAGTTAATATTCATAAATATATATTTATGACTCGAAAAGAAAATTTTTAAAGTGTACAGCGTATACTATATATCTTTATTTTGATGTTCTTTTACTCAAGAAATGAGTTTAAGAAATTAATAATGTGTTTATAGTAAAATATAATAATTAAATTAAAGCTGCTCACATAACCATCATGCCAATTCGGAGACTTTCGTTTGAGTTTTCAGAAATAATACCGGCGGACAATATCATATAGCTGCGTTTGACAAACTGGCTGACTAAAAGGCACTTGCACAGACTAAACTACTGATAGTAGGAACTTTAAATTCTAAATACAAATAGGACTTGACGTATAGGTAATGAAAACATTCTAATGTCTAAAATTTATATGCGGAGTTATCTATTTTTATCTATGTTAAATAGCTGCTTGAGACTAAAGACTAATATATGAAATACACAGCATAAACTGCTAAAGGTAGAAACTTAAAACTTTGCATGGACATCAAGGTAATAACACATATATGAAATTTCGGAATTTTGTTAGAAAAATTTATGAATCGCAGAATTGTTTGTTCTAACATTCTTACACTTATAGTTCGCGAACTCTACACACAAAAATTCATTCTTATACCATCATAAGCAAAAAACAAATATACTAATATATATAATTTACTATATTTTGTCATACCATATATATAATCCTTGATAACACATCTTTTACTACATTTATATGATTTAGCGGTTGTGAAAGTTTGAAACCTAACTTTCGGAGATTCAAATAAGAACTCCTGCCCAAAGACGTGCTTATAAAGATGAACAAGCGTAAAGACGTACAAGTGCTCAAAATGAAATAAATAGTGCAAAATAAAATTAAATAAATGAATGCTATTTCCAAAGTTTTTCGTGCAATCGAAGGTACTTTCTAACGTAATACACATATAGATAAAATAATAGTACAATAAAAATCAAAAGGAAATTTCACCCATTTTACACCCAGTTTATGCCAAACTTATTGTTTGGAGCGTTTATGAGGTCGACGCTCTTCATTCAATAATTGTTTGCTGGAATAAACTGTGATACATACTGACGTGCTGACACACTGACGTACATACAGCTTTATTTAATAATATATATTGCTTAAATGGTTACATATTCTGTGTATACTAATGCATCCGTGAACATATAAACATTTATTAAATTAGTTCTCACACTGATACTATATTTTCTCAACATAATACTTCATGAGAAAAATACAAAATGATTATTATATATCTTGTAAAATACAACGTATATTAAACAAAGCATTTTTATAATACTGTGTTAAAAAATCGCTTTCTGTAACATAAAACTTTAGCGAGAAAAAATCTAAATCCATTAAAGAAGCAGTGAAGCATTTCTCAATTGTTTGCGCGTCGTATGTCAACAATATGTATAGTCTTACGGATTAGTGTAACGGGAGAATTGGAGCTTTTGCACTTTCTATTGTGTCTAGATTGTTTTTTTTTTATCATTCCTAGAAAATTGACTCTTTTAAAAATTAAATAGGTACTCTGTACTTAAAAGGACTTTAAAATCGTGTCTTTGTAAATAATCCTAGTGAAAAAAGCAATTTGATTTTCCAAGAATTAAGTTAATACATAATATATAAGTATATTAAATATTTATATATGTCAATAATTAAAATTATATTATGTAAATCAGGATTTTTACGATTCATGCATAAAATTAAAATTACGTGTTCAGTAATTAGTCATGTTTCTCATGCATGCTTAACTGACAAAATATAATTTACCCAAAAATTAAGCACACATCCACAACAGAAGATCTTCATTTTTCTTCCTATAAGACGTACAAAAGTTTTTAAAAAGGCCAGAGAGCTTTCGGGCATAAGTACGCTCTTCATCAGTGCCTACACGGAAATAAAATTTCAATCGTTCCTATATAGACCAGATATAGCGACAAAATTTGCAAAAATGCAATTTACAAAAGAATCTACGTTAAGACCGATAAACCATACAATAAACCGTAAACTATTTTTAGAGTTTCAAAAATTTCAACAACTAAAGAGCAGCATATTAAATTACAATTTAATTACAGAAATCGAAAAAAGGGGAGGGGTGGCAATCAAGTATAATCCCAAAGATGAAGACGTCAAAGATAACTTTGCAGAGACTTGAATTGCATGCAGTCGAGAATGAGTCGCCAAGCGTAACTTAAATTCATAACAGGATCAAAATTACAAACGGACTCACGGTAAATATAAATAAAAAGGGATTCAAAAAGGAGAATATCACGAGGGTTATTACAGCGCATCAAAAGGAAAGTATTTTCAAAAAGAGGCTGGAAATTATCTTTAACAACAAATTGAGCAAGAGCCGTAGAAAGTTTACTATCCCTGACATCCCGAGCATGTTCTGCTAAACGGATGCCAACGGTGCGCTAAGTACTTTCAATATAAAATTTAAAATTACCATCGGTGGACAACAGGGGAACAACATACACCCCAGCAAAGCTTTCAAAGTCATCCTTATCACCCAGTTTATCAAACCGAACACGGTTAAATAAAGATAAATATTAGAATATGCAGGTCTGAAATCAAACTCAGAACAAAAATGGATAAAGGGGCGGAAAATCCGAGGATTGTATGGAAAACTAGACCTATAAGTCAAAAGATCTTTTAAGGCAATAAGTTTAGTATCAAAAAGGGTATATTTACGGCGAATTTGGAAGAAAACCTTATAAATAAACTCAAAGGAGTAGGCAGCCTCACGGCCAAGGCCAAAAATAAATTCAATTTCATCACTTAAAGCAGAGATAGATGAACAAACATTAAAAGCGCGATTAAAATAAGCATAAAAAGAAGCATTTTTAGAGGAAAAAGGATACCATCCTCTTAATTATGGTATCCTCTTATTATATTATTATTTAAATAACTGTAGGATAGAATGCCCTCAGATTTCACTACTTTTTCTAAAAATTTAAAACATTTTAAGTAAAATAAAATATGCAAATGATATGCTTATAAAATATAAAAATATGTTTTTTATAAATATTTTTCAAGTCCAAAAATTACCAATTATTAAATATAAATTTAAAAATATGAATTGTTATCTTCTTCAGCTGTTTAATTATAGACTAGGGCAAAAGCTTCTTATAATTTAATTGGCTTAACTGTGTATATCATCATAAAATGTTCATATTATGGTTAAATATTTTAAACTACCTTTTAAAAATCAGAATGGCAAAATATACATATATTAATATTTCAATGTATATTGTTGTTGTTGCATAACACACAAACCACAATATTTTTCTTGAATATCTGTCAATTACCGTGAAGTTTTAATTTCAACATAAGAGGACATTATCGCGTCTCTGCATATTTATATAACTTCCTAACTTTTCTTAAGGGGGAAATATTAGACATGAAATTATTTACCGACCGTGCTCACATGTAAGGAGCCTTTTTAAAGAAATTATTACGCGATAAGATATTCTAATCTCCCATTTTTCTCTTATCAGTTTTTTGAGAAAACATTGGAAAATATAAATATAAAGCTTGAGTAATTTAATGCACTATATTTTAGACAATGTATACTTTGTCTTTAAATATCATATTCTGAAGGGGAATATCAACATCTGCTTATATTCTCTGTATACGAAAATTATTTTCTAAGTTATTATTTAATTGAATTATATAGTTAAAATTTTGGATCTCAATTTACATGTCCTTATTGAATTACTTTTAAAGACATTATTTTTTACTCGGCTGGTTATGCTATAGTGAAATATGGGGAAATATTAGCTGGGAGAAAATGTCTTTTGATTTTTAAACTTTATTTCAGAAGATTTATATCTTTTAATTGGACTGTGTAACATTAACATTTTTTTTGACATCTTAAAATCCACTGTTTCTAATATATAAGTGTCCTTCAGATAGTATGATTATTTTAGTTATCAATTAAAATAAGCTGGCCCAAATTCAGAACTTATACATTTATTAGGTAACAAGCTCATTTATTTTAATGGATACTACTCACCAAATTAGACATACATAAAGTATAACACTTATGTGACGGCTATAGAACTGAGTGTGAAAAAAAAAACCTTGGAACAAATAAGAAATACCGAAACATAAAAAAATAATTGAAGTTCAGAAAACATTATTTTAATAAGCATTTTGTTAAAACAGTTTTTAAAGGTAATATCTAAATAGGCTAATTTTTCAAACCGTCTGCGATAAACTTTACAGCAGACTTTAAAATATTAAAACAATTTTCTTAACTCATTAATGTTTTAAAGGTCGAAAATTTGAATATATACTGGAAGGCTTTTATAATGAGAAATTTAAAAAACTAGATTTATTAATATTTAAATTGAAAAAGTGTTTTATTAGGTAAGATAATAACTATCACTTTTCTGATATTTTTCTCAAGAAGTATTATAGAGATTCATATTGTGGATTCATATTGTAAGATTCATAGTGTAGAGATGCATATTGTAGATGCATATTGTGCATATTCAATTGTCTTGTTCTGCGTATTCGCGGAAATCAATATCAAAGTTTTAAGAGTAACTTTTCTGATGATTTTATGTATATAAATTTTCTTAATGATTAGCATCTCATAAATGATGCAATTCTGTTATAAATAAAACATATATATATAACAATATCTTCCTATTTTTAAAAATATTGATTAGCATTGATTCCTTAACTTTCGAGAAATAAATGCTTAAACATTTGACATATTTTTTCTGATCCAGGTTGTGTGTAAATCAAAAACATATATCTATGATTATCAGTGTACATATCAAATTAAATATGCATGTATATATAAAATAAAATATACGTGTATATATAAAACAAAATATACGTGTATATATAAAACAAATATAAAAAACGAAGTCAAAATCTGAATATCAACCAAAAAAGTTCAAATGAATACAAAATCATTTTCCTATACAGGACAAACCAGGCGTCTTCAAATTCCGTATGGAAAATGCAGTTCTAGGCACCTGGGCGTGTCTAAAGACATACGACATGATGATTTAAAATTTTATTTATAATTTTCGCCTCTCCAAAACTGTAATTACGTAATAATACCCTATGTTAAATTTTATATTTCCGGTTTCAGGATGAATTTTGGGTGTCCGCTGGACTAGCGCGACTGTCTTAGGGCGACGGATGCTTACCACCAAACAGCGGGCATACATCAAGTTTATGCTCACGCTTTCTACAAAACGTATGCTTTGTGCAAGTGTAGTAGTCCGGGCGTGAAAGAATTATTACAATATTTCAATATATGAACTATATTATTTATGGCGGATGCTATCAATATCGACAATTAGCAGGTCAGATTTGCTCAACATATAAGTTAATTGGGTAGTCCTAAGTAGTTTAACATGGTGTTTTCCAGAAAAGCATTAAATACAATATACAGCATTAAAAACATCATGTCATGGATCTTGTATATATATATATTTTTTGCTGTGAAAGAAATAAATCCATTGCATTATGCAGTGAAGTTATGTGCTGCCCACATCATATTTTCATGCGTAACGCCCAAGGAACTTTAAATAGACAAGGTTGGAGATGGTTTTTCTTCTCTCTAATGTGATGCTAGCCTTAACCACAACTTTGTTTATTCGAGTGTATAATTTTTCTTTTCATTACGAGGTAAGACACTTCAGATAGGTTAAGCTGATTTTACGTTTTAAAGATGTTTTTCCCTTTGTAAAGGTTAAGAACACGTGTATATTGTTTTTTGCAAGTGTGAGACCAGAAACAGCTCTCACATTTGATGAGACACATTTACGTGTGGAATTTATGGTGGCCGAAACGGCAAACAAAGCTTGTAGTCTGGCTGGCACCAAAATATTAACGGTAGCGATGAGATACTGTAGCAATTGAAAAGTGTTTGTAAACAAAGGGTAATCTACGTAAATATATATATATATCTACTCTGTTGGCAATGTCATATAAAATGGTGAATAGGTATTTTTAAATATAAAAAACAAATTGTGAAAAGATATTCTGAATTAGGTGTTGAGAAATTTTATGAAAGAAATTAAATAAATTTGGATTTTCAAATACCACGGCATGCAGTGATAGAGAGTGGGTTGCACGAAAATAACAATAAAATAAATTGATGAGGAGGTATATATTTAAAAGAATAATTCGACGTTTATATACACGCCAAATTGGATAAGAAAAGCCACGATACTTCAGTTGTTCAATCCTTTGTGTTGTAGAAGCTCCGCCATCTTCATCTTCAGTGGTCAGCAAACCACGCCGCACGTTGTCCACGTTACAAGGCTTTGTCATTGTGCAAAAGGTAAAGTTGAGAGGATGGTCGCTGTTGCTAATCGCTGTTGCTAAAAACGATTAAAGAAAAAAGAATCGTTTTTGAGTGTCGTTTTATTTAACTGGTCACTTTCCGAGTTTCGGAAAGGGTAATTGAACATTTCCGGTAGCGAGGCTTGGAAAAGAAGGGTTCTTCTAATGATTTTTTGCAAATGATCAATCAACTGCTGTCATCAAGTGCAAGGGGTGTTGTTTGCTTGCATGCAATATAAGAAAAAAAAAATGTTAGAGGGACAATATCAGGCCATTGTCAATCCCACATGCAATTGTAATGGGCGTTACAGAATTCTGTGAAAAATATATTTTCAATGGCTGATTTAAAAAAAAAATGTTTGATTGTGCTAATAAGTATGTACTAGTGTTTTAAGGTTAAGCAAAAATGTTATATAGATGATGAAGTTATCAATTATGGAAATTAATGAAGTATGAAAAGAATTGTGTTAAAAAAATAGTATACTGTGTATTTTGTAAAAAGAAATGTGAATTGCGTTAAAAATATCAGAAGTAAATAGTTAGTGTGTAACATTTCAAAGTGAATGTGCATATATTTTAAGAATCTTTTTAAATTGTCAAAATTTAATGTTGCTTCAATTCAAAGCTTGACCTGATAGATTTGATGAGTACATAACTTATGTTTATTTTGTGTATATTGTGCGCTAAAAAACTTTTGGTGTTACCGCAAGACTGTGTTGAACTGCAATTCTGGACGAACTTTGTCCCAAAAGGAAAAAGCCAATTACAGAGTTGCAAGTGACTCGAACTGTCTTTCGAACTCTTTTGGTTTTGAATTTTGTTTTTTGTTTTTTGTCCGAGGGGAGATATGTGAGACCAGAAAGAGTTCTCTCATTTGATGACACACTTTTATGTGTGGAATTTATGGTGGCCGAAACGGCAAACAAAGCTTGTTGTCTGGCTGGCACCAAAGTTTATTGCGACGTGAACATAAAGGTCAAAAGACTATAAATTTAGGGGTGCCATACCAGAGGGGTTGAGCTGGGCCTTGCTAAATGTGGAATGATGCCATTGGGCAAAGAAGAACCAATAAGCGCGAAAAAGAAGTAAAGGCGGAGCTACCCCTTCCCCACACCGAGGGAACCACAGCCTGTGCCCCGAGAACGAGAATCAGAAAGATATGGGATTTTGACTTAAGAGCATACCACAAGAGACGATGATTGAATTTTGACTTAAAAGCATACCAGCATAAAATAATCACGATTTCGACTTAAGAGCACGAGTAGAGAAGAATGAAAAAGCCAACAGATTTGTAGAATGTCCCGTAGAAAACACCGAGGGAACCACAGCCTGTGACCCGAGAACGAGAATCAGAAAGATATGGGATTTTGACTTAAGAGCATACCACAAGAGACGATGATTGAATTTTGACTTAAAAGCATACCAGCATAAAATAATCACGATTTCGACTTAAGAGCACGAGTAGAGAAGAATGAAAAAGCCAACAGATTTGTAGAATGTCCCGTAGAGGTTCCAAATTAATGGAGATAGATCAATGTGCGAGTGCATTCAGAGTACGAGGAGGAGCCACACACCAAAGAGTTGGGCAGTACAATGACTGATGCAAGCCTTTGAGATATGATAAAGCCCAAGACTAATTGGAAGGTATGTGCTCAGCAATTATCACAGGTCCTAGACACGATAGTAATTTTAATAATTCGGGTCGCATATGCCCCCTCCGCTTGCAATAAGTAATGAAAATAAATGTTGTTAATAAATGTTTTATTGTTTAAGTTTAAATAGTGTGATCAATTTAGTATTTTATTAATTAATTATTCCTTTGCAGGGCTAGCACGAAAGGTAAAATAATTGAAGGGTTTATAGCGGCACAGCAAAGCAATGTACATTAAATTTAATTCCACTATATGAGATTAACGGCCATGTCCACTTAATGAATTTAATATTAAAATAATAAATCCTTAAATGAATTTAAGAATTAAAAGTGTAGCTTTAACTTTTATGATTTTGTTTCCCACAGCAAGAAACAATGCCAGTTCCATGAAAGTTATAATATTTTGTCTCGAATGAGTTTATTTCCCTTTAGTATCCCTACTCAATTAAGTATCCAACATTACATATGACAGACTCTCAATTCTAGGTAGTTCTTAGAAACCATGGCTATTGTAGTTGCAAGATTGCCCAGACTCACATACACACATCAGTTGTTGACCCGTTTGACCATATACGATGACGTCTAGCTAAATGGTTTATTTGAACACGCAATTCCGTTATTGAAATCAGAAAGTTTGTGAAGAACTGAAAACCAAATCGAGATTCAAACCATGGACCTTCACTTATCATACTACACATTACATAACATAGATTAAGCTACTTGGAAAATTTTTAAATTCCATATAAGAAGTATGCTTCTGTATTCATTCTTGACATTTTAAAATTAAAGAGAAACTTTTAATCCGAATATTTAAAATATTTTGATACATTTGCAACAGTCTGCAATGTTCCTTAAATAAAGTGTTACGGCATGTACGCCTAACTTGACCAATAAATGTGTTTAAACAATTGAACTTAGTTCGTAATTGAATATATATTTGCATGAAAAACTAATCCTGAAACAATCAAAAATATATTCTTTGCATTATAAATTATAAATTAAACATTGTTTAAAAGTCATGAAACTTAAAGCACAAAGTTCTAAAGATTTATAGCAGATAGAGCGATCACTAAAAGCTATTTCACATTCTCGAAAATTATCCTTTCTCTTTTAAGGACATTTAGTCATGATATACGCACTTTGTTATTTTGCGGCTGAATAAGCTTCCATAACTTGAAAGTTACTTTAAACTTATCAGAGAAGGTTGGCAATCTTTACAAAATTGGAGCAAAGCCAGAAAACATATATATTTCCACTCAGTTATCTAGTGTTCATTTGGGTATCGGAAACAAAATATCCTTTAATAGATTTGAAACAAGTGTATCTTAGTTTATAAGATAATGATTGAATATAAAATGCAATAGCTTATAAGAAAGTTTAGTTGGTAAGAAAGTGTTTTTAAGAAAATGAGTAATATTGCAAATATTTGAAGATACTACTCTAAAACTTGTAACACGTGTTATATTCTGAATTCAATTTTTCGAAGCATATAAGGTAAACACGGGTTAGTTAATCATAGTTTTTAAAATTGAAGATTACGGGACTGCATTAGTATAATACATTATCTTAGAAATTTTTAACATTTCCAGTAAAATTTAAGCTTTAATATTTATATGAACTTTTGTAAAAAATATTTGGTCCGAATAATATTCAAAAAAATTCCGAAATCTTGAAACTATGTTGTTGGCCATCTATCCCTTGGACTTCGGGTTAGGTGGCTATATATGATCGTGGGTTAGTTGGTCATGTCTTTGTAAAGGTAAATATAAGCAAGTTAAGCTTAAGGAAGTATTCGTATTTAATTTAAAAACAAGATTTTAATTCTAGAACAAAATTATACAGAAAATATGTTACAGAATTGCAAGAGGTAATTACTTCTAAAAATAATAATACAATAATATAAAATTATTACT
This sequence comes from Amaurobius ferox, assembly GCA_951213105.1. Classification (NCBI taxonomy): domain Eukaryota; kingdom Metazoa; phylum Arthropoda; class Arachnida; order Araneae; family Amaurobiidae; genus Amaurobius; species Amaurobius ferox. Next base: position 2,741,444 of record OX578134.1, on the reverse strand, counting down.
GATAAATTTAAAAAATGGCACTCCTTCTTGGTGTAATAATATCACATCAGAATTAGCATACATCGATGAGATATGAGCATGTTTCATGCAACCAGCTTTGGCAACAGACTCATTTAATACAGTCAGTTTAATATCTGTACTGTTATAATTTTCTCCACATTCTACACATTCATTAGAGAGATCAAAATTGCCACTGGATATGCCAGTGCATGCATATTGGATCTCAATGTCCTCTTCAGAGCTACTGCTATTCAACAGCGCATCTTCTTATTATGATTTTTACTAGGTAGAGTCCTAAAGTTCTTAAATTTCCTCTATCTATATATTTGAATGACGTCAAAATAGTAGCATGGGGTCGCTTACGTTTGGATGTAGTGCGAGTTTTGCTAATCAATTGAATAGGTGAAATATCATTCAACAAATTTCTGAGGAACCGCTCGTTCGTCCCACCCTGATTGGGCTGTGGTTCAAAACCTTTCTGGGTAGAGTTGGATTCAGTGAAACGTTTCCAGTTTTCTCTCTCCTCTTCAGTGTTTTAATCGGCACACGAAATTAAATGGAAACTTATTGGACTGACATGCCATTACGTATTGCTTCAATTGCTTTACATAAATCATCTTGGGTCCACTCCCCACATTTAATATCTCGTTTCCTAACGTATATATTTGACAACTGAAAAAAAATCGAAAAGCTGCTTGACATATATGCTGCAATAAACTATCAGGTAGACTGGTCAACTAAGCAAACAGTATAAATGTTCATGACGCTTATCCGGTAAATTTGGCGCTAATAGCACACATTGAAGTTAGACATGCAAATTCAATGTTTAGTTCCACGCTTACGCTCGTTTGCAACGTTTTAATACGAAATAAACCTTTATTATAGGTCAGATAATTGAACGAGGACAAATTTTGAGGAGATAGCAATATAAGAAAACGATACATACTTACAATGCCGCTGTTTTTGTAGTACGCGTCAATGCCATCCATCTTCTCGAACATCTGACTGTGTGTTTAGCTCTGTCATTTAACAGTTGCTAAACAAATGACAATGATTGGTCATCTAAATCGTATGGTCATATAACCCTGGTTTACCCTACATATAGTTGAATAAGACTGACTAATTGAGTGTTTAAGGGACACTTGCACAGTCCAAACTTCTGAAGGCAGAAACTCAGAGCATACAAACACGCTGACATGACCTTTAAGAAATAGGATATACCTAGAATTGTAGAGTTTCGTTTGAAAAAATTATAAATCGTTGATTTTTTCTTGCTTTTTTTCGCATGTACAACAGTTGAGTGAGACTGTAGGGCGAAGTGAATAACACAGCCCAAATTGCTGAAGGCAAAATCTTTAAACCTTACATATAAATGGGATTTAGTCTATAGACATTGTAAAAAAAGTCTAAAATCTTGGAAGTCCGATCTATCCATTTATAAACATTATTTTAGCTATGACCCGAGAAAGGCTAGACACCAAAAATTAGATTTTACACAATTATTTTAAATTTAAAATTGATCGAAAATATAAGAATAGCAAATTTATGATATTATGAAAATTATTTATGAAAATTATATTTATGAAAATTATTACCCAATTAATTGATTTGTCTGATAATCTGATAACTTTAAAAAAAATGGCAACATAGAGTGATCAGGATAGACCAGTGATCCCAGGCTACCGAATGGAGTTTATTCCTTGAAGATGAGAGACGGAGAATTACAAATATCTTAAACAACGAGCACACAACCAGGGGAGCGATGTGAGCCACATTCACCAGTCGAGGTTTGAAGATGGTATCGCCAAGCCTGACCCCAGTCGCAGACGGGTTTAGTTTGAGGTCTTGGATAGACACAGTCCGTTCCCACGTCAGCTGGAATCGTCTAAAATATGAACTGAAGGACGTGGATGCACGACAGTCCTAAGTTATGTTACAAGAATGAAATTGAAGTGTGACCACTAGCCACTTCATAGGCACGAAGCGTGAGAATAATGGAATAGCATATCATAGGCTAGTATTACAATAACTTTTACTCTTGCATTTAGTAAACAATTGAATATACAAGCTATTATATTTATAACCATATGATATTTCAAGTAATTCAATATAATCATTTTCCTCTAACGGTACTAACATTTTCAATAAAAGTGAAAATGTGGGAATTGAATTACGTACTACAAGCAGTATATTCTATTTGATTTATTTGATGTTTATGAGCTGGAAATAAATATATCATGTTGTTATTCTTTCACAACACTGGGATCCTAGTTTCACGGCTCTTATCGCTCGTCAAAAATGAGCAGGCAATAAGGTGGCCAAGGGAAGAAAGTGAAAACTTGCTTTGAAATACTTGCTTTGAGTGAGCAATAGTTGAAAAAAAATTTTAGCGTGACTACTATTATCTACCAGGACCTTTGCGATCTAAATACCTTTAGATGCGCTGCTTTACTCAATGTGTGTGTATTTTGATTATGGACAGGTCTAAAATTAATTCCCTAAACTGTCTGCATATCAAAATACATCAAAATTAAAACCATATTCATTTTTTTTAAAATTTCTGCACCAAAATATTTTAATGTCAATTAAAATTCTTCTCTTGCTGACGACAGACTTGTGGTCCTTAAGGGGTGAAGAAATTATCCAGTAAACATTTCCCAGCATATTTTCATATCCATGTATAAAGAAGCCACTTACATGCTGTTTTTACTCATATTAAATGTTTTTACCAAAATTTCGCTATAAAAGAAATAATATAGTCAAACATTTTCTATAGATGTAAACAATATTATATTTAGAGACCACGTAAAGAAATTGTACGTTAAGCTCAAGCATACTGTCATTTGGAAAAGTAAGATTATGTTTATCTAGAAATAGCAGGGCTGTCAATCTGTGTAGGAAGGATTCTTAAAACCCCAAACTAGCTATATTGTATTTATAAAAAATATTTTTGAAAAAGTATTACTTAAAACAGGGCCAACAAGATAAGGTTTTTAAGCATTTATATTAAAATATGCATGTCAATCATCTAAGTAATGTAACCTCTGTAAACTACTACAAACAAATAAACTTTGCATTAACGTATTATTTTATAGCATTTATTAATATTAAATATCATCTTACACTACTTATAAATACATTTCAAACGTGCATTTACCGAACATTTAAATGTAAGTGCGACGGCGAAAAAGCTCTTGATTTTTTTCATCGTCAATGACTGCAGTCTTTAAGGCACATATTTATGTTCTCAAACAACAAATTTAAGATAATGGCAATAAGCCTGGTAAGCGTCATACTATACACGCTGTCAGACGGTCGCCAGTGGTTCACATTAAATACAAATAAATATATGTGGGATGTAAATAACCTCGCAACCCAAATCGAGAGTCGAACCCCGGATCTTCGAACTGGTCAGCCGACTATCTACAGTTGCGATACTGGGACGTATTTGCAAGCTCTTATCGCCGAAGTGGACTCTGCAGTACAAGTGGACTCTGTATGGGTATACTTATATATAATTCCCACACATTATAAGGTCATGTGGTTCTATGAACCTCAAGCTGTTATACCCAGCGTATCTGCAGCCAATAATGGCTTCCTCACAGAAGCGCACCATCCAATGGGCCCAAGCAGAAGAAATGAAGGGGGAGTCATTAGGGCAAGTCAAGTCTTCGTACAAGAAATCAGAAGAGTATAGGAAATGAGCGGTTGAAAAGTCTGTGAATAAAAGTAGTTAAACATGTTAAAGATGAACGAAAAAGTCATCGTCTTAAAAATCAAGACGATGACAGGCCCCAGTGATGACACTGACCAATGTCATTCCAGTAACGAATCCTACAATAAGGATGGTATCCCCAACTTGTAATCCCTTATTTATAAGGTGGAATTTGAGTTTTGTCAAAATTAGTTTTTTAAAAATTACTTCATCATCAAACTCGCCTCCAAGTTAAATTGAAAATAAATACAAATTGTAAAATTTAAAATTAATAGAATTATAAATTTATTAATTTAAACTGTTACTGAAAGGTATATGTTTGTTGAAGCAAATTATTATGTGAGGAAAATCAAAGGTGTCTTTAATAAGTAATTTAAAATTAATGCTTATCTTTTAGGAATTAGGTTTATTTACAGGTTGACACAGGACTGTACAACAAGTGGGTAATATGTTGAATGCATGACACTGTACGCACTATCGTCATACTCTCACACAAATTAACCTAAATTTTAATTACTTGTCAAATATTATTTTCACCAAATTTGGTGTTTCTTTACTCAATTCATTTTATTCGACACTACTAGAGTCTGGCTTTAAAGTCTATACTTCTTAGCTTGAGCTAATAAAAACCGTGTACCCGAGTTATATGCGCTAAACGAATTTATTTAAGGAATAAGACGAAGCCCATGTGTGTTATTATCGGTAATGGGAGCACGATCCTTTCAGATTCTTGTTCGCCGACAAGGATTTTACTTAATATTGAGTAAATTTGGATTGTTTTCATATATTAAATCTCACACAAAAATAATTTGTAAAATGAATCAGTACCAGAATCATTATCTTCAATTAACTATTTCATCTTTACATATTAAAAATATATTGATGTTTATCACAAAAATATACATTCGCACATAATAATTCTGAAACCATTCAAAATATTTTTTTAATTTAAAATTATAAGAAATAAGTTAAAGTTATCAATAAAATTTTAAATTGAAAACACGAGTTTCATTTTTTAGTTTTTTTTTCCAATGGCCAGGCATTGACTCTTTCATCTTCGTCTATACATCGGCCAGAACAGTGAACCTCTTAGCCGTCAAAGACGTTGCCCCAGCGCACCAGTGGAGGTGGGAACACATTGAACCCAACAACACAAACATCCATGTCTTACGTGGGACTCGAACCCACAACGTGTCGGCCGATCAATCACTGGAAACGCTCGCCTTGACCGTTCGGCCACCACGTAGACTGAAATGAACCAACAATACGCGGTGTTCCCAGGTGATCACCCACCCAAGTACTAACCGCGGCCGATGCTGCTTAATTTCAGTGATCTAACGGGAACCGGTGTTTTCAGCACTGTACAGCCATTGGTTGTTTCATTTTGAGTAGTAGATAGAAATTTGTATGATTTGAACATGTTTGTGCTTAAGACCCGGACACATGCTTCTCCAAAAATTTCGGCTACACTATACTTAATTTTGTTTACACCAGTTTCTCAAGCATTCAGCTTCGAATGAGCAGCCAATAATAGGTGACTATGCTTGAAAGTTCTATCAAACATGAAAAATACCAATTTTGTCCGCTCTGAAATGGCTATACTTGACACTTGGTGTAGTCAGCGTTATGATTTTAAACATCAGAAATTTCTGTTTTAATCAATAATTTAGCCAAATTTTGGGAGACGCACTTCAATATCTGGAAATATTGCTTCACTGTGCTGTCTTTTTGGTACTTTTCACCCATTATAAAATACGTTTCCATATTTTTAAATTTGAAGAAATCATTTAACAAAAATTTTCTTTGAATCTCATTTTAACGAACCCCTTTATTATGAATAATTACCGCATGCAATGACTGTATAAATTCATAAACAATTTATTTTATTTGTAGGAATTGTGTGCATAAAATATAGTTGTTATACGCAAGATAAATAATTATCAGCATAACAAACACAATTATTTCAAAAGTTTATTATCGCAATTACATTTCAATTATTTTTTTTTCTTTTCGTAATTTTTAAAACATTTAAAAATATTACATCTAATTAATTCAATTTCAATGAAAATGTTAAACACGAAAGTTTTCAAACGTATTTGTAATCAAAGATGGCACCAGTGGGTGGTCTAAGGTGAGGGGGGATTGAGTTCCATAACAAGAAGGACTAGCATCCATTAGGGCATTTTTGTCGGGTTAAATTTGTGGGATTTATATTCACAATTATTCTTCATTTTGTAAAAACACTTTACTAATATAAAGCTGCCTCGGTGGCCAATAATTTTAAGGCAAGCGCTTCCTCATACTCTCTTGACTATCAGGGTCATGGGTTCGAATCTCACCTTCGGATATAGATGTTGTTGTGTTAAAATGAAGTCATATTGCTACAATATTTGATAATAGGTTATGTAACCAATTTAAAATATTCCTTTCAGTCTTCTGTTTAAAAATAAAAACTTCTATAACAATTGTCAGCCTTGTTAAAATTATTTTGTTGTTCGATTTATAAAAATTTTCATGGGGAAAAATATCATTAATTTTATATCTATAAAAATTTCGTGTCTTGGTGAAAAATATTTCATTGCCGGATTTAAATAATTTTTGTGTGGGAAATATAACTACATTTATTGTTTTTTAAAAATTATCATGATGAAAATTCTTTCATGGTTGTGTAGAACTTTATCTCCGTTCAGGTACATATAGACGTCTACAGATTCATTCCCCAAAAGCTTTTTTTACACTGAATTCAAAGTTGGACGTATTTAACAAAAATTTAAATCTTTATTTCACTTACTAAAAATAATGTTTTCATGCTGTGAGCACTTTTCGGTCAAGTTGAAAATATGTACATTTTTTAAGGTACTTGTTACGAAAAGTACTTAATATTCTATCCGTCTATCCGCGTGCCAGTCGATAGGATATAAAACTGGCAAATAGATATAATCCTGATTTTACTGAAACTATGCAGTTAAATTAAATTTTGGGCAATGTTACGATGATTCATGAAGACGAAAATTACAACCCGATGCTTTGGAAATTTTGCGACAATAAGTGACAATGTCATTTTAACATTTCAAAACATTGAAAATTGCTGAATAGACAGAAACCATATTTTGTACTAATATAACATGCCATATGTAAACTTCATTGTTGTCGAGTGCATGGAAAGAACAATACATAAACAGGTCGCAACCAACGACAGACATCGCAGAGAGCAATATAATCATTTGTGTCCACTTAGAACACTTCGCCCCACCACAATCATTACTTAACTGTCAATTAATTTATATTCTCCATTATCTTTAAGCAAAACAGTATTAATATTCTATCCGCGTGCCAGTCGATAGGATATAAAACTGGCAAATAGATATAATCCTGATTTTACTGAAACTATGCAGTTAAATTAAATTTTGGGCAATGAAATAAAAAAAATATGTTCCAAATTCACATTGTATTATGAACAATCAATCGCATAAGTTTTGGCTGATTACCAATAACATGCAATAAATGGTGGTCGGTTAGTTGTTCATTTAATCACCAAATTGCATTGTTTAATCGATTTCTGGCGGTGTTTATTTTCAGTTCTGAGTAATAATGAAATATTTCAATATATACAGGGTTGCTAAAATAAAACTGGCCCAGAAAAGTACTCTAATAATCTCCTTGCTGTTTAGATGACGTTTTCACAAAATTCCGAAACAACTTTTCCGGGCCAGTTTTATTTTGTCAATCCTGTATTTATATATACAGGGTTGCCAAAATAAAACTGGCCCGGAAAAGTTGTTTTCGGAATTTCGTGAAAACGTAAACTAAACAGCAAGGAGATAGATCATTAGAAGACTTTTCCGGGTCAGTTTTATTTTATCAACCATGTATAAAGCCTTTGAAATACAAAAGTTTAAATAGTGTGGGCTTATAATTTTAAAGAGATAATTTCTTTCTCTTCAATTTTTGAAACGTAGATTCGCGGAATGATTTTTCTAAAACTGATATATAATATAAAAATTAGTGCACAATTTCACTATGCATATATATAATACTTGGATAATGTGGATGAACTGATTATGATGTGGATGGACTGTTTCTTATTATTTTTATACATATAATCAGATACTGATTACATGTATGAAAAACTTCGTTTAAAAATCTCGGTTTAAAATATCTTGAGATATTTTTCCTCCAGCAGCTTGTTTCATTTTTCGTATGTCGACGTACGGAAAATCGTTCCTAACCTCTAGTTTATTCAGATTTTAGCTGTTTTTTTTTTTATCAAGCATAGATAGTGGGTTCGAAAAGATTATTTTTTTTAAATAAATAATATATTTAAAAATATTTCTAATAGTTTTATAAAATGAGCATATTATATTTCGATGAATTTAACAAATACTAGAGTTTTCAGAAAAAGTAATAATTCAAATTCTAAAGCTTCGCCAATCATTTTTATAACAATTAAGTCTTTGGTTCTTTTTTTTAAATAAATAATATATTTAAAAATATTTCAAATAGTTTTATAAAATGAGCTTATTATATTTCGATGAATTTAACAAATACTTTTCAGAAAAAGTAATAATTCAAATTCTGAAGCTTTGCCAATCATTTTTATAACAATTAAGACTTTGGTTTTATATAATGATCATAGTTGCATGATTGGAATTCAATTTGATCTGGTAACTGGGTATCATGTAAAATATATTTTGAAATATGATTTTATTAAATAGCGTTTAGAGAGTTAAATGGAATTTGGTGAATCATTTGTTGAGAGATTATAACTGGGTAAAAGTTTCATAGTGATCATACCTAGTTTCCAGATAACTTTAGTTCTACATAAAAAGAATGACTAGTATTTGATTGACCAGGTATTTAGTAAACAATATTTTAAAAACTTCTTAAACGTTATTACATAAAGTTCCAGAGATAGTATCAAGTATTACTGCGAACCACAAACAGGCATGTGATTTCAAATGTCATGCTTCTGTATGAAAAAAAGAAAAACAAAATTTTAAAAACCAATTTTTTCAGGTGTAAATTTTTTAAATACTTATAACACAAAATATTAGTTGTTATATTTATAAAAATGTACATTGAATACAATGATTTTTATTTGAAAACTGCTACAGTACATTTCATATTTCCTTTATTTTACCTTGCACTTGAATCAATAATAAACTCATGCATTTTATACAATTATAAACAATTAACATTCCTTATTACTTAATACATACATTTTCTGTATACATTTTCTTCAACATCCTACATGATTCAGGGTTGATGGACATGCTATTTGAATCAAGTTTGATAGACATCTTATTTGATTCAAAATTGACGGACGTCTTATCTGTTTTAAGTGGTAGACGGGTATAAAATTTGTGCTAAATTTATTTTTATTGTAATACATTGTAAAACTTACGCTGGAAACGTATCAGCTAGCACTGATAGAACTGGCGTTGAGCTTTCTGCAAAGAAATATCTTTTTATTCTCTTTCTCGTGAAGCGTAATGAAACTTATTTTATGTTTAAAAATATTACAGCAAAAATTACTATGCCTGAAAAGTTTCAAGTGAATTATATGTGTCTCTGATGTAGGAAATAATAGGATGATAAATAGGAAAATGCAGCTCAATGATATAAAAGTTGAATAATTTTTTTCTAGCGTAATTCATTTTTCAACCTTTTTTTGCATGTGTACCGTAAAGTGAGCTTAAACCAAACATTTATAGGTTAGTGCTCCTATGCGACAAAGATAAATACATATCTTGCATCCAAATATTACATGTTTCATTACTTTTTATGATACTTGTATACTTTAACTTTTGAATTTTCTGCTATCCTTCTAACAAAAGAGATAGAACTGAGTGACTACATTAAAAATTTACAGAAAATGTGTATAGAATGAAAGACAAATTTTAATAGAATAAGATGACAATAAATGCAGGTTCCAAATTTGACAGTAGAATATTTAATTATTGAAATTCTGAAATGTAAAGCTAAATACTTTTCAAATCAAAAACACACATTTCATAATCACTACAGAATTGGATTTCTAGACTTCATTTTGAACAAAACACGTAATGTAAAATTTGTATCATGTGAACCTTGAAAGCAATATAACCTAATAGTAAGTATTAAAGAAAATATTTATTGTAAGAATTAATGACTTATTTCACAGAAATTTTTCAAATTTTTTTATACTGTTGAAGAGCGAATTGCAATTTTACAACAAATTGTCAGCTTGTAAACAATATAAAATAAAATAAATATGAAACTATCAATTTTAGGAATCATTAATCGGAAAATAATGTATAATTTTAAATATTGCATAGTAGTAAAATAATATAAGAATTATTAACATCGTAAAATATTCTGTAATGAATTTTGACACGCATACATCTATCAATGATATTTTATTCATACCGAAGTTACGAGTTTAAAACGGTTAAATAAAACGTTTTTTAATAAAAGCATAAGACTATTAACATACCTATTATCGTTATCTTGGTCTCAGACTACTGTTACATCCACATTACTTGAAACTAGTAGTAAAATAATATAAGAATTATTAACATCGTAAAATATTCTGTAATGAATTTTGACACGCATACATCTATCAATGATATTTTGTTCATACCGAAGTTACGAGTTTAAAACGGTTAAATAAAACGTTTTTTAATAAAAGCATAAGACTAATAACATACCTATTATCGTTATCTTGGTCTCAGACTACTGTTACATCCACATTACTTGAAACTATAAACACATTTTGTGGTGAAAGAAACAAAAATGATCTAGATTTTAACACATTGCTCTGATAATTTGAAATGCCGCTTAAATGCACTATAAATTCCTTTGTGCGAATTCCAAAAATATAAATATGTTAACATGATTACACAATTGACTTCATGCATTTTTACTTTAAAATAAATATGACGTATTAATAACATCATAATTATCATTAAATTTCAATAATTATGTACATATATTTAAAAATCTGATGTGGGCAGCACATGACTTTCCTTATATAATGCAATAAATTTACTACGTTTACAGTTACAAGAATGTTATTCTTATAGTAGATATTTATATTCTTTCCAAGATATTGAATTTCCATCAATGAGTCGTCATTTTCATTGATTTAGCGTCATTTTTATCCATTTGGCGAGATTCTCGTTAATCTAGCAACATTTAAAAAAGTCGCCAAGTTGGCTACATTCCACCAAATTCGTCGCCAAAATCTCTCTAAGCGTTATGGACGGAAAAATAAGTTATTCTTACAGCAGATGAATGAATATTGGCGTTCAAATTGAAAAGTATTACTCAAAGTATCTTTTTCATGAATAGAACGAGCTCGACCCACCAGAGTGATGTCACCAAATTTATCGCATGGTATTACATATGAAAAGTGAACATGTTTCCCAATAGGAAATATTTTTTTTATTTTATATGATTTTTTGATAATTTTTTTTTAAAAATGTGCAATATCTCGAAAACGGTTCATCTTAGCGTTCCAAAATTTGTGTCAATCGTTTTCCAATGAAAATTTACATAAGAAATGTGTATTTGCGTAACTTTATTAGAGCTTTTGATTTTTTGACGATTTTTTCAAAATTTTGCTCGAAAATTTAGGAGGGTTCTGAATATTTGATTGTTTATAAAAACCATAGGCTTCCAGTGTTTACAGATTGTAATTTTTGTACCAAATTTCGTTCGAATCGGTCCATTCGTTCGTCAGTTATCGTCTCCACAGACTCACTGACACACACACACACATACTTTCACACACACACACAAACCCACACACAGGCATCCCTTTTAAAAGTTCGATTTGTGATCAGGGATGCTTGAAACGTGCTCTCCCGTCGAAAACTGAAATTCGTAGTTTCGACCCCGTCACAATACTTTCCTTATACAGTATGTATATAAGGAAAGTAAAAAGGAGATTTGATGTGTGAGACCAGGCATATTACATTCCAAAATTCATTATGACTTTTTATAACAGTAGATGTGTACATACCTCTGGTATTGTCTTTAGACGCTGAACTACATGTTGGATTTTTATTATTGCTTTTTTACTTTGTCTTCAAACGCACTCTCTATCTGTAAATACTGGATGTCCAAGTTCTCCATCTGTACATACTGGATGTCCAAGTGTTCCATCTGTACATACTGGATGTCCAAGTACTCCATCTGTGCCACTATTTGTCCAAGACCGCGATCATTGCCTCAATTCTGTGAATCACACCACTGAAACAGAGACTCATGACTGAATGCCTATCTTGAAGACATATATCTTCATTTTCTCAACATCTAAACACTCTCATTCTTGTCTGGATGCTCACTGCATCATCACTGCCTGCACGCGTGTAACTTTATGAATATTCGAATCCTGTCTCTTGAACCTCTTGCCTGTTGCCACATCTTTTTGCCTGAAGTCCACATACGCCTTGTCGTATCTCATTGGTTAACCTCAAGGTGATGCGGCACACTTCCTCATTGGATAAACTTTTGACCAATCCCATGGTGTTATCTTTAGCATCCATTAACTTTTATGGAGCGATTACACCTGTAAATAAAGCCCTGCTATTTATGGCTTTCATGACCTCTCGGGTCAGGGTTATTATAAACTGGCGTCTACCAGTCTGGGCCTTTGCATGGCTTGTTAGAAATCATAAATCTTTGTATATAAGCCTGCCTAAATGTCTCCTGGTCTACACATATTTATCAAGTTTTAGCATAAAATTCATAATCGGTGACAGAAATTCGCCATAATGATGGTGAGCATTCACTTTACGGCTGCTCTGAGCAGGGCAAAATTTTCATCATAATTTTGTCATTCGACAGAATGTTCTGCTGCAAAATAACAAGTCGTAAAATTTCAAGTGGATACCAAAAAGACTGAGATATGAGAGAAACAAGACTTACGACTCATAAGAGTTTCAAATGAATCTAGGGGTTGTTTACGTACAGCTAACGTTCCCAATTTCGAACATTACGAAATTCATACATAAAATTTATTTTCTTCATTTGAGTGATTTATGTCTCTAAACTACACCATTAGAAGGTGAAATATGGAAAATAACTAATGGAATTAAACTTGGATAAGAATTCGACATGAGAAAGATAAAAATCTGAAAAATGTTGCCCTACTGAATCATAGAGACAAATGAAGTCTCTTATACATATTTTTATTTTAATTTATTGTTCAGTAAATCATATAAAAGAAATTTTGAAGTAGTGATTGTACCGAAAATTCTTTTGATTATACGGTCAAATTAATTAAATTCATTTTATCCCCTTCATTGTATTCCAGATGTTGGAACGTCAGTACTTAAAATGGACTATATTGTATCACATATTAACTGATTTCTAAAAGCCATATTTTATGTATATAAGAAACTTAAAATATATTGATTAACTTAATGATATCTCAAATTTTATTTTCAGATTATTTTATGTAATTCCTCTCTTTATTTTCAAAAAATACTTTTGTTATAATTTACATATTATGTTAATATTTTAAATTTTACATATGAATTTATTAATCATGCTAAAAGAACATATGCAGCAATGACCCATAAAAATAACATTCCGAACCTCATGAAACTTACATAATACGCTACACATTTGTATAAAATTACATTTATACTGACAAGTATTGGAATAATTTATTAAAACACACACAGATATTTCATTTTTACTTTCCTTATATGCATATAATGTATAAGGAAAGTATTGTGACGGGGTCAAAAAATTCGAATTCTAGTTTTCGACGGGAGAGCACGTTTCAAGTATACCTGTACACGAATCACACGTTTTTGAGATGGTGTGTGTGTGTGTGTGTCAGTGAGGCTGTGGAGACGATAACTGACGAACGTATTGACTGATTCGAACAAAATTTGGTACAAAAATTACAATCCATGAATATTGGAAGCCTGTTGTTTTTATACGCAATCGCATGTTCAAAACCCCCTAAATTTTTGAGTGAAATTTCGTAAAAATCATTAAAAAATTAAAACCTTTAATAAAGTTACGTAAATAGTCGTTTCTTATGTAATTTTCATTAGAAAACGATTAGAATAAATTTTAGAACGCTAGCATGAACCGTTCATATTGCACATTTTTCAAATACATTTATCAAAAACTCCCATAAATTAAAATAAATATATTAACTGTTGAGAAACATGTTCACTTTTCAAATCTAATATTATGCGATAAATTTGGTAACATCATTCTTATGGATCTAGTTCGTTCCATTCAGGAAAAAAATATATTTTGAGTAATAATTTTGTAGTTGAACGCCAATAGTCATTTATCTGCTATAAGAATAACTTATTTCTCCGTTTATAACGAATAGATTTTGGCGACGAATTTGGCGGAATGCTATCAACTTGGCAACATTTTTAAATGTTGCCAAATTAACGAAAATCTCGGCAAATGGATAAAAATGACTCTAAATCAATAAAACGACGACTAGATGATGAAGTAATTATTAAAATATTTAAATATATGGGACATATCGCTTATTGAAGATGCTATCAATATAATAGATTGTTTAGATCTGCGCGAAGTATAAGTTAATTGAGCATTTTGAAATAGTTTTACATGGTCGCATTCTGAAAATCGTCCAATATACAATTCAGTATAAAACACATCCCCGTGGATCTTATACATTATAACTTTCCTTATATACGTATAATGTATAAGGAATGTATAGTGACGGGGTCGAAAATTCGAATTCCAGTTTTCGACGGGAGAGCACGAATCGAACATGTTTGCGGTGATGTCTGTGTGTGTGTGTGTGTGTGTTGTGCCGAATTAAATTAATTCACTAAATGAAACCGTAATTAAATCCCCCCAGAAATGGAATTCGGGCTTGGAAATTCTAGACCGTGCTCACCTGTTACCCTTTGAACGTGAAACATGGCAGGAGTCGCCAGAACAATGGATGTTGCGAACCCCGCGTTACCAAATCTAAAAAATTGACAGTTGAAAAGAAAGACCAAGCTGGCATGAACCGCCTTGAGTGATCGCGTGGATGTGAGCTTCCAGACGTGAGGGGAGTGTCCCCTAGACTTACTGGAACGAGTCTCCGGACAAATGAGACTCAAGGAAAATGACATCAAGGATATTAAGATCCAATAAAAACATAGAGAGAAAATTGTCCCCTGGTGGCTCCTTTTCTGAGGGCGATCGGAGAAGAGTTTTCGAGAACAGATAAGATCTGATCTTCGACAAGAGAGCCCGTCTTTTTGGAAAAAAGAGTGCTTCTCGGGCATAGGCCCTGTACCCTTGTTTTTGAGCAGAAGCCGACTGCGGAAATTCCTAAGTACGGGAACGGAAGAGAGATCGAGGGCTCTGTAGGACTCGATCCAAATAGACTACCACTAGTCTAAAATTTAGAACCACCCGGGTCTAGCATTTGCAGTGACAGGACGTCACCGCATCGTGGACTTACGTCAGCTTCATCCCGAAGCTTCGCGAGATAGTTCATATTGAAACCTTGCCAGAGAATCACCTTTCATAGACTTTCCACAGGAAATTGATTTGGACATTTTCTTTGAACACGTCAGAGTGACCTCAGCGTACTATTCGCCGTACTTCAGATTTTGAGACCTATGTGACCTAACCTGTATATTTACGAATTTCTCTAAGTCAATAAAGAATTGAAGTCACTCGAGATTTATTTGGCTGTGACCGGAAACCCACGCTACCCACTACGCCACAGTGTGTGTGTGTGAGAGTGAGCTTGTGGAGACGATATCTCATGGATAGAGCGATTCGAATGGTATTTGATACAAAAATTGCAATCCGTGAATACTGGAAGCCTATTGTTTTTAAACACAACAGAATATTCAGAATCCCCCTAAATTTTCGAGTGAAACTTTGAAAAAATCATCAAAAAATCAAAACTTTCAATAAAATTACGCAAATAGACATTTCTTATGTAATTTTTAATTAGAAAACAATTGACATAAACTTTAGAACAGTAGCATGAACCTTTCTTGAGATATTGTACACTTTTCAAATAAATGTATTAAAAAATCCCATAAATTAAAAAAAATATTAACTGTTGAGAAACAAGTTTCCTTTTCACATGTAATGTCATGCGATAAATTCAGTGACATCATTCTCGAGGATCTAGCTCGTTCCGTTCATGAGAAACGGTACTTTGAGTAATCTTTTCTATTTTAACGCCAATAGTCATTTAGCTACTATAAGAATAACTTCCGTCTCTGTCCATAACGCTTGACGAGATTTTGACAACGAAGTTGCGGAGTGTCGCCAGCTTGGCGACTTTTAAATATTTGAATTGACAAAATCTCGCCAAATAGATAAAAAGGACGCCAAATCAATGAAAATGACAACTAATTGACAAAAATGCAATATCTTGGAAAGAATATAAGTATTTACTATAATCATAATCTATTTTTTTACTGGGAAAGTAGTAAATGAATTGCAATATATAAGGAAAGTCATGTGCTGCCCACATCAGATTTTTCTTTATTGTAAAACTACTAAATCCATTGTATTATACGTATAAGGAAAGTCATGTGCTGCCCACATCAGATTTTTTAATATGCCAGGGAAAATTAGAAGTTCAAAATGACAAATATTACACATCTCAGTCTTTCGGGCGCTGTAACCCATTGGTTAGCGCGCTGGAGTTGCACTCGGTAGGCCCGGGTTCGATTCCAGCCACTGCCAAAACTGCCGCCGTGTTCATGCGGAGTACGATCACGTTAAACATGTGGGTCCGAAAGTCCTTCCGAGAGGTTGGTGGTAGGGGAAGGAAGGTACGGTCCCTGTGGATGCCTCCCCCACTGGGTTCCGCTCTAAATTGGGTGGCACTTCCCGACCGTCCAAACAGTTACCTTACACCTTTATGGTAGGTCGGACGGTCTGGGTTTCAACAACAACAACATCTCAGTCTTTCTAAAATGTTTTCAAAATTATTAAGCTACTACAGAAAATTAATAGAATTTAAAGTTTTGCCTGGACAAAAAATATACTGTGTTTTAATATAGTCTTATAAAACAGTATAATAATGAATGTTGTAGATAATAAGCAATTTCATAAACATTATGTTGATATATGTATTTGATCATTTCCTATTATTGTAGAACTAAGGTTTTATCGCCCATTACATTTAAATACTTAAAATGAAAGTATTGAAAGTTTAATATTGTTCCTTTCTTTAGAAATAATTATATTAAATCACAGTTAAGCCAAATAACATTTCCCAATTAAGAGAAAAGAACATTTCCAAAACTTATTTTCTAAAACGCTGACGGGTATTAAAAGAAATTCATGCATTAAAAAATAATACATACATGTTATATTTTTGATTCCCTGCTCCAATGACAGTTTGAGATTACTTTCCTTTTCAAAATTTTCAGGAGGGATAAAAACGTATCCTTAATAATCTTTGCATCATTCAGCTTTCATTGGGCTTCCGGGAAAAATGGATTTCTACAGACATTTAAAAAGAAACAATGAAGAAGGAGAGCTTATATTTTGTCAAAATAACCACTTAAAAGCCAAATGTTCGTCAGAATATTTCTATTTCTGAAATCGCTCAATGTTCCAACGAGTATATTATTTTTAAATAATTTTATTTCACTTTGTTTATTCTGCGTTTAACCTGAATGATCGTATTGTTTAAAACTCGTATTTTTTACTGAACAGAAATGACAATTATCTTTGAATAAGGTCAGTTTTTTGATGATTTAAACAAAATGTATCTAATTAGTTTATATAAGATTTTTAACTATCACTGTATTATAATTTCGCAATTCATAACAACCATATAATTTCACGTTTCACTAAAAATGTCGAATTACCCAATGGCATTTATAATTTTAGGAGTTACAGAGTTCTCTTCGTCAATAAGACCTTGCAGTTTCATCCCAGTAACTCAACGGTAAAGCTTCGGCTTTCCATTTCGTAGATCCAGGGTTCGATTTCCCGTTGGGGCAGCAAAACTCTTCACAATAGCGTCCGAACAACTCGACCCTGTAGGTTAGTGTACAGATACAGAAGGTCTGAAAGTGACCCTGGTATAATTAGCACGGATTCAGTAAACTCTTGGAGATTGAGCGCCGATTTAAAACTGAGAGGGAAAAACACACTCAGAATACCGACTTGGGTAGAAATAGTAATAGCAGGAGGCTAACCTGAGGTAAAAATAGCAGGGTGTGGTCAGTCAAATTCTCAGTTGCTCGCCAATCTGACATTACAGGGTGGAGAATACAGAGTCCACTTCGACAATAAGAGCTTGCAATTTCGTCCCAGTAGCTCAACGCTAGAGCGTCGGCTGGCCAGTTCTTAGATCCTAGGTTCGATTCCCGGTTGGGGCAGCAGGGTTCTTTACAGAGTTTATTGAATCATAAAAATACTTACGTTTAACTATAAATTGATCTCGAAATTAAGATAAAAATTACTCTTGCAACTGGTCTGCCAATTATTGAATTATATAACTTTTTAAAAATATCACTTTTGAAACCGAAACCTCGGCATTACTTACTTATTTATGGACACTTTATTACTGTTCCAAAAGAAATCTATCTCACACATGTCTTTTCACCACTCATTAGCATTTTATTTTAAGGTTGGAGGACACTAACACGAAACAGAGCATCCCTCAAACTAGAAAACGCTCAAAATCAATAGACTTATTACTCTAACTAAATAAAATAAATACACACAAAATCAAGTTAAATGCTTATTTGATTATATCAAAAGATTTTATAATCACTCAGGATTTTTTTCATAAACTTACGTTAATTATGTTCTTTATATGTTTCTACCTATGTTTTTTATATTTTCTTCTTATGTCTTTTATTTTTTTAATATCTCTGCAGTATACATTGTAATGTATAGGGAAAGAATTGAAATCGTGTCGAAAATCGCAAGTCGAGTTTTCGATGGTTCTGCAATTTTTGAGACCTCTAGAACACGGAAACACTATTTTTAGCGTGACGTCTGTGTGTGTAGATTTTGCATCCACTCTAACTCGAAAGCTAATTGACCGAATTTCGAAAAATTTTATAGATAAGTAACTTGTCAGTACTCTGTTGTTGATTATATTTTGGTGAAATTCGGCATAAAAAAAGCTGCCTATTTTTGCGAAATGGCCCATAGAAATAGACTTTATCCAATCTACCTAAATAGCTAATAACCAAAATTTCACAAAATTTGGTGGTTAAGTCACTTGTTGTTTACCCTAATGCTGATGTTACGATTATGTTACGATTCTGAAAAAGAAATCAGCTTTTTTCGCGAAATGGCTCCCAGCAATCGTCAAAATCTAAAACAAAAGATTACGTATGCTCGAATATAGTAGTTAAATGCTTGTTTCATACCTAATTTTTGACGATAAAAAGTATGTGATATAGGACCAACCCCATTACTCCAGGTCTAGCCGTTCTCGAGATATTTTATTTTTTTCGCATTTTCGCTAAGCAATTTTGAAAATAAGTCCAAATATAATTGAAAAAAAGTTACGAAATGAAAACGAAAATTGAATTAAAAGTGCAAATTCAGTGTAATTTAAAATAATTTTGGGTATTATTTTGTGCAAATTAACTCAATTTAATGAACTATTAAAGAATTAAAGAGAAAATAAATTTAGGTCTGCAAGGAAAGTCATATGCTGCCCATATCTGATTTTTTATACGTTTTTACTCTACATATATAGTATAATTTATATGGAAACTATTGTAAAGGGGGTCGAAAATCTGAATTCGAGTTTTCGATAGAAGAGCAGGTTTCAAGAAGCCCTGATTGTGAATCGGACTTTTTTGAGGTGGTGTCTGTGTGTGTGTGCACGCGCGTGTGAGTGCTTGCGTGCGTGTGTGTGGAAAACCCAGGCCGTCCGACTCATCCAGAGGACTTGAGCAACTATTTGGACGATCAGGGCGTGTGTGTTGAGACCCAGACCGTCCGACCTACCAGAAAGGTGTAAGGTAACTGTTTGGACGGCCGGGAAGTGCCACCCAATTTAGACCGGAACCCAGTGGGGGAGGCATCCACAGGGACCGTACCCTCCTTCCCCTACCACCAACCTCTCGGAAGGACTTACGGACCCACATGTTTAACGTGATCGTACTCCGCATGAACACGGCGGCATTTGTGGCAGCGTGCAAATCTAGCGCGCAAACCACGGGGATACAGCACCCGAGATGGCCAACAGCACGCGGCGTTCCGAGGTGGTCACCCACCAAGTACTAACCGCGCCCGATGCTGCTTCACTTCGGTGATCTAACGAGAACCGGTGTTTTCAGCACGGTACGGCCGTTGGCCCGCAGGGCGTGTGTGTGTATTTCCTTGAGTACGTGGAAGCGGTATCTCACGAATGAAAGGAGTGGATCGACGGTAATTTGGTACGATTATAATAATCCATGAATACTAGATGTGTATTGATTTTAAACTCGATCGAATGATTAGAATATGCCAAATTTTCTTATTGATTCTTTGAAAAATCATGAAAAAGTCAGACCATTCACATCAAGACATACAGTAATGTTAAGTAAATAATATTCATTTTTAAACAAAGGCTACGGATTTTAGAATATCCCTTGTGACCTACCTATAACGCTATTTCATTAAACTTGTAGTATAAACCGAAGAAGAAAACACATAAGAGCCGGGTTGTGTACCCCCCAGAGTCTTAAAAAAATGAGGATTATTCAAAAGTTTTCTCGAACCATCTACATGCCCCCCGTTTACATAAATCACAAAATAGTTTGCCCACTCTTAGCATGACCTACGAAACAATACATAACGGAGATAGATTTCTTTCACGGTAGCTGACAAAAGAGGGGTACAAAGTTTATGCAGACCTTATAAAGTCCCCGACACTAACCTAGAATGTTGAAATGGGCATAATGTTAGAATCTACCACGGGACACAACTTAACTAAATTAATTTGAATAAGGATGGATATTTTAATGATAAGCAACGTACATTGTTAAAGAAAATAAAGTTAATGAAAAAAAATGTATAACTTAATTTTTAAGGTTTTATTTTATTTGACAACTTTAAATACCAATATCATATGGTATTTATTATTTTGTTCAATAATGAAATCACTAATTTTAATTTTTATAATATGAGCAAGACGTATGTAGAGGTTACATCTTCAACGTTTATTTTTATATTCAAAAACTAAAGTTTAAAACATATTATTGCATTAAATGCGCTTTATATTTAAAGCTAACATTAAGATGTTTCAAATTTGTGTAATAACGTATATTTCCTGTAACTAAAATCTTTAAAAACGCTGACGTGGACTCAAAATAAATTTGCTCATACATACATTTTACCTTTTGCTTTTCTACTTCAATGGCAGCTCGAGATTACTTTTCCTTTCAAAATTTCCAGGGAGGATAAAAACATATCCAAAATAATCCCCGCATCATTCGGCTTTCATTGGTTTCTGGGAAAAAAGGGATTTCTTCAGACGTTTACGAAAACAATGAAGACAGAGTTTATATTTTTATATAAAGTACCTACTAGAGTACGTCAGAATATTTTTATTCCTAACATAAAACTTTAAATATTAAAAGTTTGCATTCTTATTTTTTTATTTTGAGCAGATGTATCCATAATAAGTTTTTTCGGTATTTTGAAATAACGGAATTGAATTATAGTTCTTCACTGCGATATATTCGAGAAGTTATTCCTAAACTTTTCAGATCCACAACACTATTATAAATATGATTTTATACTAGCAGCATCCCTATGATTTTTCATAGAATGCTTGATTTATTTTTCATTTAAATTTGATTTACTCATTAATTGGGCCCGAGTAATAGATATTTCAAAAGTGTAAATGGCCTATTGGCGAGACATAAAGTATAGTAGAGAGGGTTCTAAATGAGTTGAATATCGTTTGTATACTTATGTTTATATAAGGTTTATAACGCGACACAGGTAATGCTACAGGAGAATTTCATTTGTTTTTCTATATTTCGAGGCATCCTTAGCATATCGCACAACACTCTTGTGCCGCGACACACAGAATTGATGCTGCTGGGAATCCATGTATTATGGATATATTATTTTTATGAAGACTATGTGCCGTCTAACACTGATTTAGCTTAGTTTTAGAGTTGTTTCGCACAGTGAAGTTTAATTACTTGTTCAAAATATTATTTTACATAAGAATATTTATTTTGCAATTTATAATTCTGACAACTGACAAGTGTAAGATTTTTCGGCAGAATATTCTAGATGAAGTATTATAGTTAATTTATTTTTTTAAATGTCATATTGCCTCAAAATATTCCTTTCATATTTTACCCCCGATCAATTTAGCCTTGGCGCACACAAAAAGACTGCTGAACGCTCAAACAAACCATACGCACCAAGTAAATAATTATTTGGTTAAATATGTTTATCAATTCGCAAAGAAATAAATATGAACTTTGTGTGCAAATGTAACAATAAATGTGTAACAGTGAGTGACGTTTTTCATTGTTATTTTTATATTTCTCCACATATAAAAATATATTTGCTTGTATAATTCAATAATACTTAATTATTCGAATTATATAAAATATTTTTGTAAATATAATATATTTTAAATTTCCTGTTATTCATGGAATTATGTTGTGTTCTGTAAAATGAATTTGATGTTATATAATTTTTAGTTTCTCATGTCACAAAAAATACCATACAGACTGATTAACATATAATTTGCAATATTTTTAAAATTAGAAATTTTTCCGACGTTAC
Organism: Amaurobius ferox; assembly: GCA_951213105.1. Lineage (NCBI taxonomy): Eukaryota > Metazoa > Arthropoda > Arachnida > Araneae > Amaurobiidae > Amaurobius > Amaurobius ferox. The sequence goes on along the minus strand of OX578134.1, from coordinate 2,719,000 downwards.
TTGTCTATTATTCCCGCAGATATTTCTTACACCCTTGGAGAGATTTCCATCAACAGAAGTATATAACGTGTAAATAAGTATTCGATTTGTAAGAGAGGACAAAATGGCTACTAAAATATTGTACATACCATGAAGTTTTATATGTTAAAGGATAACGTCAACTAATAAAATGAGATAAATATTTCATTTCTCTAACATATCACTTAGTTAATAATCTTATATATTTATAATGTATTTACATACGAAAGGTATGATTAGATGCATCAATACATAGAAAAAAAGTTGCTACTTGTTAAGTTGTTGAAAATTTTTGATACAATCCCTATCAGCGTTTATGCAGCTATAATCTGGTTTTGCATTCTCTTGGAATCAGAGCTCAATGTGTTTTAATTCGAAATCAGATTAATGGTACAAATTACTTCTTTCTTATAGCCCAATAACTTTGGTATCTTTATTGGTGAAATTGTATGACCATATAGGTTACACTACGTTAAAAATATGACGGGAGCAGCATATGACTTTCCCTGCAGACTCATATTTATTTTATTTTTATTTATTTCACAATTCATTACACTATGTTTAACTGCATAAAATAACAGCGAAAATGATCAAAAATGACATTGCAAAAAATGCGAATGATTAAAAAAATCTCAAGAACGGTTATTCCTAGATTTATGCAGTTGGTCTTGTTATTTTCGACGTCACTCATTACATGGTAAATACTCATTTGATTGATACCTTTGAGTGTATGTAATCTTTTAGTTTAGATTTTGAAAATATTTGTGGACTATTTCACAAAAAAGCAGGTTCTTTCCTTCTGAATCGTATAAAAATCTAATCAGCACCAGGGTAACTCGAAAGTCTATCAAATTTTGTGAAATTTGGTCAATTATCCCTTGAGCTAGAATAGGCAAATACATACATTTCACATACAGATACACAGACTTCGAGCAAAAAAATGATTTTACGAGTTTTCGAGTTGTTAAAACGTACAGATACATCGAAAACTCGATTTGCGATTTTAAACGCGATTCCACTACTATCCTTATACATTACCAGTTATTGCAGGAAACGTAAAATTTGTTAATTTTGTATCTGCGAATCAAGTTAACGGCTATATTCGTCTATTTTTAATAAGCATTCATATTAAACAAACGATACCCGAAAATTAGTTACAGTTATATTAATATTAGTGCAGTATTAGTTACAGTAAATTAGGTATTCTGTGTAATACATTCTGAGACATAAAAATCACACGTGATAAGATGGTTTCCAAAAACTGGTCAAAATATGATTCATATCTTATAAATGTAGGAAACGTGCCTTAAATAGATTATTTTCACATTAAGGAAGCACTCGGCCTTTGGATGGTAAAAGTAGGTATCTCAAAACACCCCGTTTGTCTTTACAAGGCTAGTTGGCTCTTTATAATAGGTCAATGTTAAGTTGCTTTACTTGATGGCTCATCTATGAAGAAGATATGAGAATGCAAATGAAGTAATATTTTAATATCATTAATTCGTTTAAAAAAAACTTTAACACGTTTTACCTTAAAATGATGTTTCTCTTGTAACGGTATTTTCTCTTCATAAGGTCATGCTATTTATAGCGCTATATAATTTTGTAATATAATACCGTTTATACCTAAAAAATACCTTAATAAAAATTTCTTATTTTACTAGAATAATCATCAATGATAAAATTTCCAAACTGAATAATACTTTTAATCATTTTTACTTTTTTAAAGCAAATGATGTAATATGAAATATCAAAGCTGAACATGAAATATTTGACTCACCTTTACATCCTAAAAAATGTTACTTCCGAATATAAAATATTTACATAGACCAGAGAAAAGCATTTCTATTGATTCTGAAGATGCTATACTATATTTTCGTCTAACCCGAAGCAAAAGTCTATTTTATATAGATCCCGCGTTTCAAATTCTTATAAATTCCAAACTGAAATTTTAAAAATCTACCATAATGCGTCAAATTTTAAAAGAAATGTTAATTTTTGGAGAGAAAAAAAAGTGCATACATATAGCTCAAACTGCTGCTACAGCAATACAATAAAAAAGTCATTAATATCAACATACAGCACAAAATTAATAGTATCTAGAGCAGCGTACAACAAAAAATAAATAGTATTTAGAGCAGCCTACAAAGCAAAATAAATAGTATTTTGAGCAGCATATACGACAAGGTATGTACACAAGGTTATTTGATTATATACATATTTACATCTATGTATATAATTTGGTATCTATAAATATTTTGAGATATATCAATATTATATACTACGGGCATTTTATCCCTGCTCGTTACGCTCTCCAACTTCTGTAACTTGCTTCCGATTGGGGGTGGGCTTGCTCCCGACTCACAAAAGGTAGATGGGATCGTTTTGCACATTATACTGCTAGTTCGCAGGTATAATGCGCACATTTGGGGTCTTCCCTTGGTTCTCTGATCCTCACTAATCCCCAGAGTTCTTTCAACTTAGATGGCGGACGCTACTGCTCTCGTGCTCCCAATCAACTCGACTAATTAAATATCTGACCACACTGATGAAACTTCTATACTTCAAGAATACATAAAAAATTGAATGACTTATAAATTAAATCGATATATGCAATAAGGCTCCACCTTGCAAAACTGTAAGAATATGCCTATATAAGAATATGTATATATATAATACTATGTAGGTATAGTTATATGTAGGTATAGCTATGTAGGTATAGTGTATATATATAATACTATGTATGCATATATATAATACTATATAGATCGTTTTCTGTAAACTGGAAATTTACATGTCCCAGGTGTTTTAATAAAAGTTTGTATGACTTGATACTGATTTTGGACGCTGATCAGTTTTACTATATTGTAGAAGCTAAAGAAATAATTTATGTTTTTAATATTTGAAAATTTAGCCTTTTATTAAATGTCATTCCCCTGTGTGTTCCAATAGCCAAATAATAAAATCACAACTTCATTTATAAGCCTTTATTTTCTAGTTTTCTTTTAATTTGATGTTTTACATTAAATTAGACATTTAAAACACAAACAGTAAAAAAAAATCCACTGTGCATTAAAGCAATATTTTAAATTATTTTTTAATTCCCCCAGCTTTTTGTCACTCGCATGTCTTGAAATTTTAACACATCCTTCTGTACATAAATGACAATGAAATATAATTAAAGCAATGTTCTTTTTTACCAAAGCCCATATTCACCATTTCAAGAGTTTGAATATTTTCTAACAATCATTCTAAAAAAAACTGAAAAACTTATAATATAAAATAAAACTAAATAATTTTGGGTATTTTTATTCCTTGTCATTCACCTGTCTTTAATTACTCTCAGAATTAGAAAGTAAATAATATGTTTGACATATATGTATGCCTAGTTAGTGTAGCAAACTGTATATCAAGTTAGGCTTAAATGCAAAAAGAAAAAAAAAAAAAAAAAAAAAAAAACTCATATACGCAGAAAGTAAAATCACATGATCCGTCATTCCCCAGTCGTAATTCATCTGTCTTCTTAGTAGACAAGGCAATGACATTGGAATATGTGAATTACATTTAAACTAGATTTTCTTTTTAGAAGATAAAACAAATAAGAAGTTAGTTCAAAATAAAAGTTGTAATTAAAGCTAATTTTTTTTCTAATAACATATATATACAAAGCAGTTGCCTATATTAAGTGTCATTCCCCTGTCATGCTGTATTTACTTGTCCTGAAAATAAAAAATTGCATTTTTTATTTAATTCCCCCAAAATAATCACTGCTACTGTTTTTTTTTTAGTTTAAACCACCCATGTTAAAATATAATGTAACAATAAAGATGAAAAAGTCCGTTTAGAGAAAATGACCCATATACATGAAAAAATTCGAGGTCTTATTATTGCTAGGCTATCCATGGCGCAAACCAGCACCATCAAAACTCTTCTTCTGACGTTTGCATTAAATATATCTTAAACTTAAGTTTAAATCGGAAAACTGTGTTCCTCTAAAATACCTCCACCTCTACAAATTTCTTATGTTTGTATGATATGGTATTTGTGGCACTAAGCATAGGAACTCAAGAAACGCGAAATTGATCAAGCACCTACTCTAGCGGCCGCATATTTATAAAGAGAGACTTCGTTAAAGAAAATATAATGAGTTTGTTAGGTAAATCAGGTTCATTCTGATCGTTTCTCACGTCGTACACAAAACTATATAAAACTTGTTATGTAGACCAAAAGAGTTAAAATACTATATGGATAAACAATGGCCGTGTCTACAGCTTTTGTCTACATATTTGTATGGCCTATTTTTGTACTTTATAGTTGAGGTATATTTGCTTCACGAAACAATATATAAAAGCAAAACGTTTTGAAACTGCCTTGAACCCAGAGTTTGTATATTTACCGCACTTTTTTACTTATTATATTGCTGCTTAACCCTTTAAGATTTACCGTTTTACTAAAATAAAAGGATTTGAGTAACATATATGCCAGTGTAGGGAATTAAATACATTTTTTTAAAAAAATTTTATGCAAAAGTTTTTAAGTTGAGTGCATATTTTATATATTTTTATTTCTATATTTATTCTTTATTTTTGATCCATTTAGAAGATACAATATAGTATTTTCATTTTTTTTGATGCAGTAACACAATTTGAAGCTAACCATTTCCTATGTAACATAAATGTGACTATATTGTCAAATTACACCAAATACTAGCATTACATATACGCACATGTGCATAAATAGAATAATTAATATATTCTTGTTCAAAGCATGCAAATTCCTCAAAAAAGCCCGGTACTTCTTTTTTATTTACTTTCTCTATATTTACTAATTCTACATCAGATCTATTATTCGACATCAGATTAAAAATAAAAAACAAAAAGTACTTGAAGGTACTTTTTGTTTTTCAATTTTTAGTCTAATATTGAGTAAAAAGTGTTCAAAAGTACTTTTGTCCGACAGTGAATGTCTTTTCTTGCCTTTATGCAATGGCGTTGGATAAAATTAGAAATAAAACCCAATATATATTTCTTTCTGACAAGTTCAAAAGTTGCTAAATTGCTTACAGCCTTCACTAAAAACTAACGTATGATTTCTAAAGATTTCGACACTTCATTCGGAAACCTCTTGGTCTTATAAAAACAAAATATTAGTAGATTGAAAATCACAGGTACACATTTGGAGGGCTTCGAGGAAGAAAAAATAATTAAATCTTATTTCTACATCCTACATGTACTTTTACGGTTTCTTTAAAGATTCATGTCTTCATTCCAACCCATGCCCTTTCTGGATAATTTAAGAGTAGTAATCCACGATGGAATGAAATTTTTCTTCAACATGTATTACGAACATGTATTACGGCTGTACTATCAGTTCGATGGCATCTATCTGTTGTATGTGGAAATACTTTCACTTGAGAGAAGGTTTCTGTGCAACGAGCTAAGGAATTTAATTTGTATCAAATATATCGAGTTGCATATAATATTTATATTGTAAAATACAGTTTAACGTATCGAACATACAAAATTAAAACACAATAAATTAAGAAAAAGTATATGCCCCTTTTTAATAAAATAATTATATATTAAAGATATGTTTGTACTTGATAATGTTAAAAAATGCAACAAAATATACATTTTTCGTGTATATTGCAATGATATAAGCAAAGTTAAGTGTATTTTCATTCATATACATTTAAATATTTAAATTGGAGAAAATAACGTAATAATAAATTTAAGGAAAACATTAGGAACATGTTCAAGCCCAAATAAAATTAACATGCAAGCTCTAGTTGCTTCAAGAATACGCTGGATCCAATTCTTAAGTGATATAAAGTCAACACTACACATATAAAGTCAATACTACACACATAAAGTCAACAACGGCGGTTGCACCTCCTCCATCTGCTGCAGAACTGGCAATATATAGCTACTATCGATACAACATCAATTTCCAAAAGATCGTAGTGGCTTACTAAGGATTTCTTCTTCTAATTTATTTTCCACTCAGAGTTCAAAAATTTTATTGAATGTCAATTTCACAAAATCGACTATAAATAGAGCTTATTTAAAGGCAAATGTGAATTCAGCATTAAATTCCGTAGGAGGTAGAGTGTTCCCTAAAGACTTCCAATTCCAGTTTTTCTCATGGCCGGTCCAAAAATGTCTTTGAAACATCTATATCTCAAGTTTGGTTAAATATGTAGCTTACATGATGAATGGTTTGGAATTATCATCAAATAACAAATGGCGTAGGGGCTCACTAAGGATTTCCATGTACTGTTCTATAGATATTACTTCCAGATTTTCCGAAAATGTATTCGACTGTACGGAATAAATATGTAATAAAGAATAAAATTTTCAAAAGTTCCCTCAAAAATTAAGTTTACACACCACTTGTTACCATATAAAAGCCCTTTCATAAATTTCTAATTTACATTGTGCAGTAAAAGACACTTGTTTCACACTTGTATATTATAATTCTTCTCCTCCTTGAATATTTTACATTATTGATTGAACATCACTTTCTAATATATAATGTAAAGTTATTCTATGTGAGGTATTATACAAATTTTTCAGTTGCTAAGAAATATTTATCATACGGCATTTAAATTATAATTTTATACTTTTTAATTACAATCGACTTAATTTCATTCCCAATCACATAAAAAAATGCATCGACCATGTGATTTCTAATTAAATTTTCATCCAATATCCCACTGTATAAAATATGCTGATGTTGCCAAATGATTAACATATTTTAATCGAAGTCACTAAGCTTTCGTTTACTTTTAAAAAGCATCACATACATCAGTGAATGCGGCCATGGTTCCTTGGAAGAAAATAAATGAAACTTACCTTGTCTTCACTGACAATACATTTGCTTACAAAGAACGCCCATACCATTCATTAAAAAAGTACACCCAATGGATTGTTGCGACACACCCAAACATACTATGTCAGTTATTAAGATGACAATACAGTGCTTCACCCATTCATATTTCATGTCTAAAGAAAAATGTCGCTACCTCAGATGTGTTTGAGGAGAAAGTTTGCTGTTCAAATATTTCGAGTGAGAGAATATACTATGCTTCACATTAATATTCTATATTAAGCTCCATTTGTATTTTAATAGGCTAATATTCTATATTTTTAAGCTCCATTTGTTACGTTCCTTTTCCAGACCTTCCTGCACAGTGTATATAATCTTGTTAACATTCAATTGGATTGTTGATGTGATACGAGTAACAGTAGTTGACGAACTCAATACAGAGTCGAATATGTAATTTTTTTATGAATATATATACACTTTTGCTCTAGTATAAAATAATTCTGGTCCGAGAGTAAAATATTTAAATTTTGAGTTTGAGACAACTATGCATTCACATCTGCGCTATACATCTTTATGCGTTCATCGCTCCTGTCGATCGAACGCTCAGCTGGTGGAGCGACAGTAAACGTTATATCAAAACATTTTATCGACGACAACTTTGTCATTTGGGATCCGATTTGGACTAAATAAATTGCATTATAATAACTTATCGAAATGCATAATTTTCCAATAACAATAATTATTATAATCATAAAAATAATATTAGTATTTAAAAAATCAAAACATATCGAAACATTTCTTTAGGTACTTTGTACCATCGTTACACACAACACATTGCTACATTTTCCCATTCAAAATATGCGAAAGTAGTGTTGTTTCACATCTAGTTTCACAACAGAGTCTATGTTACATCATTATAATGCATTGTTATAATTAAACCAGCCACTAGGAAATATATACATAAAAACCGGTAGTACATTATTATAATGAAGCCTGAATTTTGATGGGTTACAATTAAGTCTATATACGTTACATTTCCCGTTTCTTAGTTAAACGTATAAGTCAGTTTTTCCGGTTTACGAATGTCCAAAATATTGGTTAAAGGAGATTCCTGAACTGGATATTTAGAGGATTTTGAAGTGTCGTCTGTCATATCGTCAATAGTGGATTTTGCAGAGTCGTCTGTCCAATCACTGTTTCCTGTTTTATTTACTTCTGTCATTTTTATTCTTTTGTTCGGTTTAAACGTGTGAATTAAGAGTTTATTCTGTATAATTTATATTGATTAAATACCAACCAGTTTTCTCGTAGTCAGATTTCATGCTATTAAACTCAAAATAATCCAATCCAGTGTTTTTCAAACTGTGCAGAGTCCACTTCGATGATAAGAGTTGTTGAGTGTTGACTGGCCAGCACGAAAATCCGTGATACAATCCCCCTGTGAAGCAAAGTTGTTTACAACTGATATATTACGATTTACTAGTTAAGACATTTTTGTGTGTCATGAACATATTTAAATGCGGCAGTTTGAATAATGATTTGAAAATAGAAAATACTTAAACTACAAAATTAAAATAATTAAAAAATGGAAATTAAGGAAAAATGTAGAAAACATGATATGTGGATACAGATCGTGATTAAAAATTTAGGAATCAGTGATCTCAGCATGATATTAAAATCAGCTATTATGTAGGTAAGTGTCATGTGTCGGAAATATGATACTATAGACATTAGTTTCTGACATAATCGAAATTAGTTGTTAAGCAGAAATATTTCGTCGTGCATACATTAATTTTTAACACCTAAATTATCACATCTTCAGATAAGCCAATAATTATTTAAACTTTTATACTTTGACAAAAAATAACATTTTAAGAAAAGTGAAAATTATTTGAAATCAGCCGTCTTTAACCACTACCAAATTTAGATAATAAACAATTCGTTTACTTAATTAATGCATATTCACTCGCACAAAATACGTCTCAATACTTTTAAGGAAATTAATTGTCATGCATATACTAGAATGTATTAAAAATAGGGTTCTATATTTTAAAGTTTCTAAACACAATTGCTCAAGAGAGCTTTAGTTCCCATTATTTAGACGTTTCAAAAGATTTTAATTTCTTTAGTGTTTAAGAAAGTGACATTCAAGACAATGAATATTGTCATCATTCTTTGAGGAGCTGAGGTCTTTTTTTCATCTTTTATTACCCCTTCAACTGTCTTCTTTGTACGCCCACCCCATTTGTTCATTACTTGAGTGCGGACGGTGAGTTAAAGAGCACGACACACCCAAAAAGTCCCTTTTAAGCTATTAAGATGCCACTGCCACACGAGAAGATGTCGGAAATTTATCATGAGTTCGACATTTTCATAATTAGGATGTTCTGTTAGTTATCGGACAAGCAATTAATATAAAATATTTTATGTCTGTTTTTAAAAATATTTTTGTTTTTTCTGTGTAAAGAAATATTATCAAGTTGAGCTATAAATCGTAATGTGGGCAGCATACCACTTTCCCTACATAATACACGGACTTTACTCCGTTCACAGCAAACTATTGATATGCGAGTATAAATAAGATCCATGGCATCTGGTTTTATACGTCTTCCTGTCGAAACAAAAATACTATACAGGATATTTTAAGAATATTTCTAGAAAGGAATATAAACTCAACGGTTGTTGCTGTAGATGTAAAGTGAAGCATCAAAAATAATTAGCAAACAGGGGAGAATTTAGTTGTAATAGTTGCACTCCCTAAACACTATAATTTCATATAAACAAGAAATATCATTTTTAGACCCCCAGCTGTTATAATATTATGTTCGTGATTAAAATGGATAAAATGTATTTTCCCCTGTAACATTTGGTAAAAACTTCGCTAAAATATCGATCATTGAAATACTTGATTTTATGTTAATACTACCACCTTACCTCAACTTTAGCTTAACTACAAATAGCTCACTTGAAAGTTTAAATGGGGGACATCAACAAATATATTTAAAAAAGAAAGTAGCTCAATTTATTTTGCTGACATTTAATTGATTTGTTGCTGGACCCTTTCAATCGAATGAAAAATAATTAGAAATAATAATTGGAACATCTCAACGGATTTTTTTCCAAATAGACGAGGGTAAAAATGCTGAACTTGTGATCACGTGAACCAACAATACATATTTTTCTCCTTTTTCTTTTAAAATTTCTAAAAATCAATGGATTCTAGTAAAAGAAAACGAAATGAGCGGCACGCACGAGTTAATTGTTTGATATGAATTAGTAATATATATATATATATATATATTTGAAATGTAATAATAAGAATTATGTAAAAATAAAAAAATACAATTCAAGTAATATTAACATCACCATAGAAGCAAATTCAAAGCCATAATGCCGATAAGAGAAAAGAACAGCACCATCACGAATTCGATGATTAATTAGAATTAAATTCATCGTCAGGTCTGAGTATTTAATTCCAATTAACCCAAACAAATGCCTGTTTCAGATTAAGCAATAGTACATTACTATAAATACTTAAACTCAGACTACAGGCAACAAAAAATGAAAAAAGGATACATTAAGAAAATTGTATTACCATGCGGCATGAACCATTCTTCTACCACGTGTATACACGATCAACCTCAACAGCTTAATCTAGAAGCACCGGAATGAACAAGTCGAAATTCTACCAGGGAGGCAGTACGAACGTTCACGGAGTTACTCCCAAACCCGTCCAGTAAGTCTAAGCTGGAGACTGGACAAGCAATTCAGAATACAACTTCCCAAATATGCAAACATGAATATGAATATGAATCAAAGATGAAAATTCCTACTAAACAAGTAATTCATATGAAAAATGGATAATCGAGAATGCCACTATACACCATTATAAGGGCGCTCAAAACGTAGTTTCAATACTGACAAAAGTTACATTTTTTTGCGAAAATAAAATTCAAAACATTAATGTTAATGCATCTTATTTTCCTATTTTTTGATTTTTCTAATGTTTTTGACTTAGTTTATTATTTTTCATTTTTATTTATATAATTAATAATTATATATAATATATATATATACACATACACATACACATATATATATATATATATATATATATACATATATACACACATACATACACATACATATACATATACATATATATATATATATATTTTTTTTTTTTTTTCCTACTGTATGTTAGTCACTATAATTGGGAATGTTTTCTAGGATGTTATCGAGTGAAATTTGATACACTGAGTTGATAATTTTAATAACAAACTTGGGGGGATATGCATTATTAGTCGCTGTACTCAATAATTCCATAAAGTGCGCTAATTTATAATCTTCATCACAAATTTTATTGATTCTAAGAGCCTGGTTTATTATAATATTTCTAAATACAGATATATGCAAACAAGAGTCAAAATGTTGAATTTTTGATGTATTAAATTTAAAATCCTGTCTTTTATCATACAAGTTTATAACCATATTACAATTTTGTAAATTTAAATTTAAATCTAAAAAGTTTGCAACATTTGTGTCATTATTACTTGCATTTAATTGTAAATTTTTTGGATAAAAGTTTAATACTATAGGGATATTATTATTTGGGGATACACATAAAATGTCATCTAAATATCTAAACATGTGCATATGCAAGCTTGGATTAATGTTTTTTTCATAGAAGAATAAATACAGATTAGCTAACAATGATGGGGCACACCCCCCTTGTGGGATACCAACCTGTTGTTTAAAAAAAGTACCACCATGTTGAATATAATTTTCATAAAGAGTGAAGTTAAGTAATTTTTTAAATAGAAAATTTGAATATTTTAGGTTGATATTATATTTTTCAAAAATTCCTAATATAACTTTATACAGATCATCTATATTAATATTATTAAACAAATCTTTGAAATCAAAGGTATAAATACTACGAATATTTGTAAGAGTTTTCAATTTCTTAACTAATTCAAAACTGTTTTTTACAATATGACAATTATTTGAGATTTCATCTGACAAGGATATTTCATGTAATATCTTTAATAATAATTTTCCAGCATTAGTAATGTAAGAATTATGCCCACTGGTAATGGTTCGAAAAGCAACAGGGGATTTATGAAACTTGGGTACTAAAACAATATATGGAATGTTATTACAGCTATTTTTTAAATGGATTTGCTTATATTTGGCTGATATTCTATTGTATAAGATTTTAAGGTTAGTTTTATGTAAATTATAGATTTGATTATTAAGTAAGTGTGACTGAAGGGTATTTTTATATTAATATTTACATATAATTGAGTAGTTTCCACATGCTTTATCGACATATGTAATGACAAAATCATTTTGTATTTCTTTAATATCATTTTTAATTGAATTAAGTTTATATGAATTATTAATTTTCTGATTATATATATAATGATTTAAGTATTGCTCTATTAAGACTCTCCAAGGTTTAAAGGCTTCTACAGGGATTTGATATTTATAACTGATTTTATAGATAAATTTATTTAAGTCAAGAAATAAACCTTTACAAATTAATTTATGTTTAAATTTAGTAGGTAGACGGTACTTAGTACCCAGTAACATCAGTGATCTTAGTGCATCATAATTAATAATATTTAGATTTCCCGTTATAACATGCCCATGGTGCTTATCTACGAAGTCTTTGTATTTTTCTAAATGACAGTGGCCATATGACTCTTTATCCAATTCATAGTTTTGATTAATATCTACTAATTTGGCAATTTGATTATAGTTGAAAATATAACGTCCTAGCGGTTTATCATATTTATAAGCAATTTTAGGATTTACATGTTTGACTGGAAAGTAATTGGAAACCGATTTTAAAAAATTATTTATCTTCAGATTATTTAAGACAGAATTAGTAAAATTCAAGGTACAATATTCGTTTATTTTAGTATTTTGTTTTGATTCGTCATTAAAGTTTACGTCTGTGACATATAAATAACCATTAAGATTTATACTTCTGGTAATGAGCAAATCATAGAATAAATGTTTAAAATGAACGTTATCAAATGCAGTACTTAGAAAAAGGTTATATACCATATTTAATTGCTGTTTTTTAATTGCGAAAATCCAGTTTTTACATTGTTTCCAATCAAAAGTAATTTTAAAATTTGCATGTTGCTGAAGGATGGAATTTTTTAGTTCAGATAATGATGGCAATTTTTTATTATATTTACTTGCTCTTTTAGTTCTTTTTGATTTACTTTTATGATTGTTGAAGGAATTATAAATATTATGGTCTTCATTAGGAGAATTAAAGGACTTTTTAACTATATTATGATGATTAAATATTTGATTGAGTCCATATGGAAAAATAGTTTTATGTGCACAAATGAATTCATTTTCAAGAAACAATCTGTCATAGTAATTTTTTTGAATACACAGAATACTAATTTCAATGTTGTCGAACCCATGTTTAGAAAAATGTTCGTATTCAAATTTTGATTCATTAAAGGAAGTTGCATTATTTGAAAAAAATTTTATGTGATTCCTGTGTACGTTAATTCGGAGATGCAGAGGGTTGCTGGTTTGACCTATATATGACATATTACATTTTTTACATACAATTTGGTAGATACAATTATATGTTTTACAGAAGACAAGATTATTGTTACAATTGATCTGATTACTATTAGCAAACGGACAAGTTTTACATCTATTAGATTTACAAGATTTAAATTTAAGTGTGTTATTTAGTGATGTATGGCTGTACGATTGAAAGTTATATGAAGTGAACAAGGAATACTGGCTGGAAGTACCGAATGAAGATGGAATAGTCATAGAGGATAAAGTATATTGTTGGTAGCTGGATAACGATCTAGGAGAACCCCAACAAGTTCTCGAATACCGAGCTTGGATGTTAGAGAGCATCCAGTTGCCAGTCGCTAATTTTTTATAATAAGACATCATGTAATAGGGAAAGATTGTAACCTTTATTTCCCCAAAATAAAGGCACTTGCATTAAAAAAGTGACTCTTTATCCAAGAATGCACCTTAATTCAATTACAAAGTGGAGACACAATTAGAACATATGAAAGGTACCATTATTTTTCAAACTAATGGATCATCTAAAACACTTTGAAAATATATATATATATATATATAGAAATTTCCAAATAGATCAAAGAGAAATGAACAAATTGAGTACCACAAAGTGGCCGTGGGGGGTTGTGACCCCCACTCCCCGGTTAAAGCATGCTTAGAACCGCGGCAAGCACTCCCGGAGGCCGGTACCAATTTGAGAAAGTTATATACTTGAAGATATACACTACAAATCAGTATAATACAAAACAATACGAAAGTACAAAAAGGCTACATACATAAAGGGTACACACACACATATATATATATATGTACGTGTGTGTGTGTGTGTGCGTGCGTGTGTGTGTGTGTGTGTGTGTGCGTGTGTGTGTGTGTGTGCGTGCGTGCGTGCGTGTGTGTGTGTGTGTAATAACTGCTATGTGTCTGACTGTCGCGCCTTTCTTAGGCACTTTCCTTATAGGTAGAAATTTGCAATTTGTTACACCTGTTAATCATTCGATAGAATCAACTGTTAAAATCGGTTTTCGTAAAAATGTGCAGAAGAGGCGATGCTCCACACCAAAATTTTCGAAATGCGGAATGATCGAAAAGTATGCTTAGCTGTTATGTAGATACATCGAAAAGACTAAAGTGTGCAATTTCATTTTTCTCTTATTTTCTAAGTTTTCAAGCGTGATCCAAACCAAAATGTTCTATTTTCCGAATACGTCATAAAAGCCTTCTTTTAAGTGAAATAGAAACACTAAATTTGGTATGTGGGCTAATTGTTGGGTGAAACTCTCGACAAAAATCGAGTATCTCAAGAATGCTTTAAAGAATGGGTGGTTTTTAGAACATTAGAATTACTAAAAGACAGAAAACATACTTAGCAATGATATATAGACTTCAAATTTCGAGTAAATTTGGATATACCGAAAAGACAAAAATGTACAATTTTCGATTTTCTATATATGCTAACTTAAGAGTGCGCCCACAACAAATTGTTCGAATTTTCAAATATGTAAAAAACGTCTTCTTTTAGATAAGTGAGATAAAGACTTGCAATTTTGTATACGAATCAACTATTTGATAAAACCCCATAGAAAAATCGAAATATTCAGAGATGTCCATTAGAAGGGATACTGGTCACTGAAACATACGAGTTGCTTAATTATAGCAAAACACACTTAACTATGAGATCGAGAGTTTTTGGTATAAGCGTAGACATTTTGAAAGGAAGAAAGTGTATAATTTCAGTTTTACCATATTTACTACTTTAGGGATGCTGAATGCCAAAATGTTCGACTTACAGACTAAAGAAAAAATACCTTCGTTTAACATATATAGAAATGTGAAATTTATTATATAAGTCAATCGTTCCTTAAAACTGTCGTAAAAAATCAAATGCTTCCAAAATGTTATGTATGGCAGGAAGATGCTCCAGAACAAAATGTTCGAAATATTAAATGATAAAAACTATGCATAGCTATGAGATATAGACTTCAAATTTAGTGTAAAAATAAATATATTGAGAAAAGTATGTGTGCAATTGAAAATATCCAATATTTGCTAGTTTAGAAGGGCTTCACACCAAAATGTTATATTTTCCGAATATGTATCAAAATACTTCTTTTCAGTGAAATTAAAATTATAAATTCTGTACCAGGGTCAACTTTTGGATAAAACATTCGAGAAAAATTTAGTTTTAAAAAAAAATCTTTTTAGAACTTGTGCTCTACACTAAAACTTTCGAATTGTGAAAAAACTGAAAAATTTATTTAGCAATGAGATAGAGACATCCCAATTTGGAGTAAATTTAAATATATCGAAAGGAAGAATGTGCACAATTTCAGTTATTATATATTTTCTAATCTAGGTGTGCTCTACACAAAAATATTCTATTTAACGAAAAAAGGAGAAACGCCTTTGATAAAGTGAGATACAGAATTGTAATTTGGTATATATGTCTATCTTTTATAATACTTCGAGAAAAATCAAATGTTTCACAAATGTTTTTAGAGGGGGAGGATATTTAACATCAAAAAGTTCGAAATTCGAAATGACAAGAAAAAAAATGGCTTAGCTATGAGATAAATATTTTAAATTTGGTGTAAAGATAGATATATTGAACGGGAGATCGTGTACAATTTTTTTTTATCCCATATTTGTCAATTTAAGGGTATCCCACTCCAACATGCTCATTTTTCCGATTACATGAGAAAATTCTTCGTTTAGGTTTATATAGAAACTTGAAATTTGGTATACAGATCAACTGTTTAGATAAAAATCTCAAGAAAATCGAGTTTTTCAAAAACCTTCTAAAATAAATTGAATTTCTAAAGATTTGGGGTTCTACACACTAAAACGTCTGAAAAAATGATAGAAAACGATACTTTCCGACGAGATAGAAACATTAAATTTAATTTAAATGTATGTTATTCGAAAGATAGTGCTCAGTTTTCGTTTTTCCATATTTATTAATTTAGGAATGAGATACACTAAAATATTCCATTTTCAGAATAAGTAAGAAACGCCTTTATTTTAGAGATATTGTGAGGATTCTTTTATTCATGATTTTATTTTTCATTATGCTAATTTTATTTTTCATTATGCTAATTTTATTTTTCATTATGCTAATTTATGTACGAAACTCATCAACTCTGATTCTGAGAATCACGTACTCACCTCTGGCCAGGGCTATAAGAATGGGCATACATTAGATTCAGATAAGAAGTCAGGTCTTCAGGAATTGAATTGTGAGTCGTCGTCGTCGAGCTTCGGCTGCTGCCTTTCTACCGAGGTCGCGTGTGTGTGGTTCTGTTCATTCATGGAAGTTCATATTGAAGTTATAGCCTCTATAAGTTGTGAGTATGTATCTAATAGTTTGATCATTATAGATTCAGTTCAGTAAGATCTTAAGGTTGAATTTGGGTATAGATTATTATGTCAGCGGGTTAAGATACGGTATTGCTAGCTTTGTAAATATTCTATATATGTAATTGTATTTTGAGTTATCAGCGAAGTTAGCTGGAAAAATTTATGTTGTTTATTAATGTCGTAATTCCTTCGTCGAACTCTTGTCATTGAGTTATTGGAAGTTTAAGTTAGAGTGGAGTAAATTACAATGGAACCCGAATAAAAAGCAGAAGTGCTTTGCGATGACGCCCGAACATATTAACACGGTAGCGCCTTTACAATGGCGCCAGAGCAGATTAATACGGTAGCGCCTTTGCAATGGTGCCCGAACGTGAAGAAGAATAGAGACAATTGTGGTGTCTAAATAATGTTGTGCAGTGATATTGTGTTGTGATGTTGTGTATAAATATTGTGTAGTAATATTTTAAGGTAATATTGTGTAGTAATATTGTGCAGTAATATTATGTAGTGATATAGAACAGTGATATTGTGTAGTAATATTGTGCAGTGATATTGTGTAGGGTAGTGATATTATGCAGTGATATTTTTACAGAATTTTGTGTGATAGTTATAGTTTTCAATCGTGCTTGTTTTAAGTGATATTTTCAGTGAGACTGTTGTTACATATGACCGAATTTAAGTTACAAGAAAGTAAAATAAAATTGAATATGTCGCAAGGAAATGATATCGATGAGTTAGCGCAAACCTCTGTAGTAACTACAAATAATGCTATTGAACATTATGGAGTTATGTTAGCAGAAGCTAGTTCATTGGCAAATTCGCCAAAATTTTCTTTTGATGGATTAACGTCTAGCGGAAAGTTTATTCAGGATCTAGAAAGGTATTTTGAGGGAAGTGTATTAAATGAAGTATAAAAGTTAGTCGTGGCACAGAATATTTTGAGAGGTAGAGCAAAATATTGGTGGGATGTGTTAGGTGAAGATGTTGTAACTAATATTTCGGAGTTTAAGGATAAGATTAAGCAGGTATTTCCAGACTACAGGGATAAAGTTCGATTAGAAGCGAAACTGTACGGAAAATGGCAGACTGAATATGAATCGGTAACAAAATGTTTATTAAGAAAAGTGGAAATAAGAAAAAATATAGAAGTAGGTTCGGAAGTAGACATGAAAAAGTTGATTTTTCATAGGTCGTTGCTTAGGTGTCAAGAACTATTGATGATAGGATTCCGGGAGCAGTTCAGGATTTTTTCTTCAAAGCAAAAAATACGATGAAAGGCACATACACCCAAACCCTCAATATAATAATCAGTATCGTAATCAAAATTTTAAAAATGCAGAATTTAAACAAACCAGGGCACAAAATTACAGAACTAAAAATAAAAGACATAATTTTGGCAATGAAAGGGATAACTATAATTGAAAACAAAGTGTCCTGAAACGGAGCAATGTACTCTATAACTAGGATAAAATCCCAAACATAAATATTAACACAGTACAAATAATGAATGCAATGTTACCACATAGAGATTAAATTAGATGGAATTGCAGTATATGTACTAATAGACACTGGAAGTGAGCGATATTTAGTATCAGTTGAATATTTTAAAAAAATGTGTCCAATGCAAAGATTGTAGAAAGTAAATGATGTAGAATTGATTACAGCACAAGGTGATGTAGGTAAAGTTATAGGATCCTACCGCGGAACAATTGAAATACAAAACGAAAAGATCACAATGTCACTATTTACTTAGACAATTACAATTCCCCGTGATATTGGGAGTAGACATTTTAAAGGAAGCAAATGTTGAAATAAATTTTAAATCAAAGTATGTAAAGTTGGAAATGAAAAACTCAAAAACTGTGCACGAAAATGTAGAAATCAATTTGACAGAAATCGTGTTAACTAAGGACCAAAAAGCAGATTTACAAACTTGTGTTGATTTTGCTAAATTTAAAGTGATAAAGTCTGGAGTTGTGGCGGAAACAACTGAAGAAGTTTTGAAATACAGAGTAATGATCAAGACTTTAAATGCACGCCTAGAGGGAATAGTTGCTGAAATTAAGAGTGTATCTCAAAATAATTCAGAACTTAAAAACCAGAATGAACGAAATAGGATGATGGAAGTTAAACCTTCAGTAGTGAATGAGAAAACGGAAATAAAAATGGGTTGAATGGAAGAAATACGATATCCATTCAAAATGATCTAAAATTAGCCGAATTTTCAAATTCCAAAGTGCAAGAAAGTAGAAATACGGAAGTTGCAGAAATCACATTGACTGCGACAAACAGTAGAGTGAAGGATTTCAAAAGTTAATCGGTGATTCAAAATATCAATGAAATATCTACTGATTTATCTAGTTTAAATTTTACTAAACATTGTCACGAGGACAAGGTGATCACGGCAACAAAATGTCACACGGACAATTATTGTCACGCGGACAGGTGCTGACCAAACATTTTATGTGATACAAGAATAATAAGATATTTGTAAGCTGTAATTAGTAAGAAGCAAATACGCTAAGGTCGTAAAGATCGTTGGCACCACCCATAAATGTTATACCCAGGTTCTATTTCGAAATTCTCTCGGCCAGGAATATCCTGGATGAACTGCAGCAAAATTCCAAATGCGATATAATGAATAAACCCTTACCTTGTAAGGCGCCCTCAACAGAAAACACTGATGCACAATTTCAAAAGACAAAGATGTTAAATAACCACACAGGTTTAAAGATAAACAGATTCCTTTATTCACTATTGTAATTAAGAAGGCAGAATGTAAAATTAGAAATCTGAATCATTATCAGCGAAACAACAGATACTTCTGTAACACCGTACACTGGACTCAAGACCGCAGTTAATTTGTTTGCTGCCACGAATTTAACCAAAGATAATAATAAGCTTTCAACAGCATAATAGGAAGTGGCATAGCAATAATTATAATACACAACATATAATACACAATAATATAATACACAACATAATTTAAGGTATGGTATCAATACAACACGAAGAACTCCGCACTCCGAGATAGGCAAATTATAACTGATAATTATACAAGTTGATATAATTTAGGATCGGAATCAGAGATTACGTTAAGTATATAAAGAACTTTAAGTTATTTATTCCGTAAATGCCGGAGAGTAGTTAGAGTAGTTGCAGTGAGAGGTCACCTTACCTCAGGAAACGTCGCTATAGAGAAGAAAGTTGGATCATACATCCGCCGTATTGCTCTCGGGAAAAACCCGTTTGAAGAAAATCCGGGTCACCTAGAGGCATTTAGAACGCATAAGCCCGACCAGGGCACAGATTTATTCTCGAACTCCTTCATCAGCGGTCGGTGTTTCTTGATGTCCTTCGGCGATGTCGGCGTCTTCGGCTACTCCTTCCCATGCCCACGGAGGCCAGGATTCCACTTGTGCCGACTCCCGCACTCCGAGCAACATTAACAGTGGTCCGGGCCGACCTGAGAGTGTCGACAACCAGACAGGAAAGAGAGCCCCGAATATTCTTTGCAACAGCTTTTATGCACTCAGGCGGATTCAGAGCCCAGAAATCACTCGGACCTGGACGAACGCTGATTACCAGAATTAACCAATAGAAATATTTATACCTTTGAAATAATTCCCAGGGTCGAGCATTGCAGCCTCGCCGCTAGGCCTCAATAACAATGAAATAGCCGTTGATATTTCAGCAGAACCATTTTGTAAAAGTGCTTACGTTGCATCATTAGTACCAGGCCGCGAGCAAAGCCCAAACATCTGCTCTGTCCGAGACAGAACCTTGAACTTTAACGGTCAAATAATAACGAAACTTTTCTCTGAATGCGGATTTCACAGATTAATAAAATGGCAAAAAGCTTTCCTTTCATTATAGAATATTTTGTATAATGATGAATTTAATAGGCAAGAGGGATAATTAAAACATGGTTTTAATTGATGTAAAATATAGAATCTTGACATATAATATATAAATTACGGTTTTTACATAAGTGTCGCGAGATTATGAAATCTCGTCACAACAACGTTGAAAAGTTCATAAATTGTGACGATCTGAGTGAAGCTAGTTGTACACCGTCAGAAAAGAGTGATGTTTCTAAAACATGTATATCTCGTCAGGAATCGAAGCAAAGTGGTTCTGATCAATCGGATCATGTTACAGAGAAGGAAAGTAGGGTAACAGTTCCACATAGTGAACATCTGGAAGAAATCAAAAAGGCTCAAAAATAATTTGAAACAGGTCAAAAATACAAAGAATAGGAAACTATTAAGAAAGTAAAATTTGAAACAAGTCAAAAACTCAAAGGTTTGGAAATTATTCAGGAAGCGATAAGGGGCACAAGCCATAAAAGCAAAGTAGCGGGAACGAGTGCAACTATAATTCTAATAGTAACTGGAACGAAGGCAACTAGAACGGAGGCAACAAGAAAACGGAACATTCAAAACGGTGGTCCAGGTAAAAATGCCTCAGACTATGGAGAAAACGACCTTGGTCAGAAACAAGTGATCCGAATGAACAACGGAAAAGAAAGGTAAATATGATTTCAGAAAGCGTAAGGCTGAAGAAGATATTGTACCACCAGCGCACAGAACAATGCACGCTTGAATGAATTTCCAAATGAAAAAATGACAGAAAAGATTAAGAAGACGAAAGATAATTATTTCAGAATCAACACAGGAACACAAAATGAAACCGGATGGAATCGATAAAGGACCAAGGAAATCACATCAAAAAGAGTTTCATCCACAGAAAAACTATAATCGGCATCGATACACATTGAGACCTAATAGCAGGACACAACAAGGTAGCAATGATTGGCGTCAGAAGAGAAATGTCACAAGTAAGGACCGAAATCTTCGATGGAAAGAACGGAACCAACATCCTAGATAGACAGAGAGGGATCAAAGTTCTCGATGGACACAAATGGATCGGAATCATTAATGGACAGAAAGGAACCAATATCCTCGATGGACAGAAAAGGACCAAAATGCTTGATGGACAGAAAAGGACCAAAATGCTCGATGGACTCAAACGGATCGAAATTATCAATGGACGGAAATGGATCGACGATAGAGATGGACGGAAATGGATCGACGAGGCAGATCTAAGAACTCTGAGCCGAAATGGTAATATAATTTTTAAAAGTTCTATTTTGGGGGAAAATAAAATTAAAAGAAACTGTGAACTTTGACGTCCTCGGAACGACCAGAAGAAAGAAGAGGAATATAAAATGTATGTTATAAAATGTTTTAAAATTATTTAATGTATAAAATTTTATTTCGTCATTGTTAAAATATTTAGAAATGTAATAAAAGTAAAATGATGTTTTTTAAAAGAAAAATAAGTAATGAAAGACAAGGCTCATGTAGACTGATGCAGCTATAAAAGTGTAAGTCGTGTTTTGAAAAGTAATAGAAATACATTTTGTTTTTACGAGGAAATATTATACATTTTAAAATTATTATTAACTGTTTCACTAGAGCACAAGATGAAATTAAATAGTGTCATTAAAACAAGTAATATGTCTAATTAAGTAAGATGTTTAACTTAGTAACAATTTTTAAAACGGTAATATTTTGATATATATTTCAAATATTGCAAATTGTGAATCTTAAAAGTGCATTACATTGAGAAGTGTAGATTACTGAACTAAATATCGCGAGTTGGCCAGTGAGGACAACTGGAAGAAGAAATGATTTGCTCCAGATGTTCCTAGGGAATTTGGGCTGCAAAGTTTCGTGTAGGAAATTTTTTATCGAGGTCCGTTTAAAGGACCTTCGTCCAAAAAAATTTTAGACTGGCCGAGGTGAGTGTGAGGATT
The DNA here is from genome assembly GCA_951213105.1 of Amaurobius ferox. Taxonomy (NCBI): domain Eukaryota; kingdom Metazoa; phylum Arthropoda; class Arachnida; order Araneae; family Amaurobiidae; genus Amaurobius; species Amaurobius ferox. The sequence goes on along the minus strand of OX578134.1, from coordinate 2,696,400 downwards.
CTATTATTCATGGTTATTGTATGCTAATTTTACTTTTCATTATGCTAATTTATGTACGAAACTCCTCAAGTCTGATTCCGAGAATCACTTACTCACGACTGGCCAGGACTATAAAAAGGGACAGACGTTAAATTCAGATAAGAACTCAAGTCTTCAGGAATTAAATCGTAAGTCGTCGTCGTTCATCTTCGGCTGCTGACTTTCTACCGAGTTTGCGTGTGTGTGGTTCTGTTCATTCATAGAAGTTCATATAGAAGTTATAGCCTCTAGAAGTTGTGTGTATATATCTATGGTATAATAGTATGATCATTATCGATTGAGTTCAGTAAGATGATAAGATTGAATTTCGGTATACATTATTATGTCAGCGGGTTAGGGTATGATATTGCTAGCTTTGTAAATATTCTGTATATGTAATTGTATTTTGAGTTATCATAAATTAGCTAGAATCAATTATGTTGCTTGTTAATGTCGTAATTTATTCGAACTCTAGTCATTAGGTTTTTGGAAATGTCATTTAAAATGAAGTAAATTACACTGGTGCATAAAAAATGCATGATTTTGGGAAGTAGTAGAAAAGTACTTCACAAGTTCTTTACAAGATATAGACATGAAACTTAGTACATTGGTAATTTGAGATAGGAACTTCATATTTGGTAGCAGTAAACGTAATATGATAGAAAAATAACACTATTGTCTTGCAATATTTTGTATCCAATAGTTGCGCACTCTAAAATGTTCGAGTGGCCAAATAAAGGATATAATACCATATCTTAAGTGCAATAGAGATTAAAGATTGAGTTGCTGGTGAACAGTTTAAGGTTAATGGTGAATAGTTTAAAGGTGCTGGTGAATACTCTAGAACATCTGGAGTATGCTTTAGAAATCGAATACATTTAAAAACCACATTCTTTGATGCGTGCTTATTGTGAGACCGTTGCTTTTCAAAGGGTATTCAGATAACATATTCTTATTTGCCTTAGTTTTACCGTGAAGTCCGAGAATTTATCTTAATTACCTAAATTTTATATCATATGTAACACCGTAAATTATGGTTATACTGGTAGAACTGGATGGATCAAAACCCCAAACAATAGATTTAACAAATGATTTGTTCATATTTAATTCTACTTGCTATTAAAAAGTATCATTAAAAAGCGATATATATATTTCAAGTCTGAGGATTCTGAAAACATCGAAATATTTTCGATATATTTGAAATAAGAGAAAATGCTGTTTAGGGGTATCTATATTATTTGCGTTTCTTACAGTTGTTGAAAATTCATTAACACTCGAGTCTCAAAAGAGAATGAACTGTAAAACAATAATTAAAAGTTCAGTAAATATTGTGTATCTTTGTTATCCATTTACTTAAAAAGATGATGGATAAAATAAAATGTATATATTTAATCCATTTATTTCAATCATTAAATTCATTTTCTTGTATAAAATTAGCAATCGAATTTGAAATCCAATATCTACTCAGTATAACCTAGAATTATGAAAAGGTCGTAATTATTTCGGTGTAGTAAACGATAATATAAATATTTTCTATCGAACAATAGTGCAACAGAGTTTCAACTGCAACACAAACGCTTCCCTCTCTGAATGTAATTGTCTTTTAATTATCATTTTGTAAATATTCTCCATTCTTCAAAGGAATCCGAATCAGCCTCTGTTACAGTTTTCTCCTAATACAGAAAGCCCAAATTGAATCCCCATTTGAAAGGAATTCACTCTCCAAATGTATGTCCAAATGTATGTATTCACAAAATTCGGGAATGCTGTTGATACTACAAGAAACTTTGGAATTTTCCTCAGGCTTATTACATAGTCTCAAATTCCGGTAACATATTTTACTGAAACTTTGCATCATAGAAAATATGTTTGAAATAAAAGTTCCGTTTTTACCACATTTATTCCCTATAAATTTTAGTAAAATTATTTTCTTTAAAAATACCCTAGGGAGCGATAATTGTTTTATATAAAATATATAATAAAATGTAATTACGGAAATAAAATATCCAATATGCATAAAGCAGAAAATTTAATTACCATTTTAGAATAGAAAAACAAATGTAAATGTGAATTAGATGAGTTTTAACGTAAAGCATATTTGCAGTATTGTAATTAATCAAAATAACATAAATACATATTTTCAGATTTAAGCTACACTAAAAGCTCTTACAATCATTTTGATTATTTGAAATTTTATTTAAACAATCTCTCAAAATTACATGCAATACATATAACTCTTTAATGACAGTATAAAACGTTGATAAAATATGTAAACCGACTTAAATTACATTAAAATATTCATCCATTGTTATTGAGAGATAAAGCAACCAAACAAAGCTTCTAATTTTTCTTTTATAAATTTTAGAACATAATCGCAAAATCGTATGTATATTATACACTTGCTGGAAATAAATTAACTGCTTTTGTAAAGTCAAATATTCGAAAAAATGTAAGCTATTACACAAATTTCACTTATTTCTAAATCTAAATATTTCTAAACCCTAGTTAAAATAGTTTTGTAAAACATTAGATTTTGAATACAAAAGTTATATTTCTTTTCAGCCAACCTGGAGAAATCTCTTAAAGTTGATATCATTCTGAGTCCTTCCGTTCGTACTGTATTTGTAATTTTATTAATATAATAATAAATATTATAAACATATGATTAGCAAAAATAAACAGCTAAATATTTACAAAGAAATTTGAACCGAATTTAGATTAACCTTTTTGCTTACGGGTGGTCGCCAATGCCTACAATGGGGTACTGAACTGTTTGGGATAGGGCATGTCAAATATCTGTCTTTTTGAGAGATTCTACGCTTGAGATTGACGCTGTCCCACCCGTAAGCAAAAGGTTAAGCGTAATACGTTTTGTAATGTTTAGCGCAATCGATAGAGACGATTGCACTAGAAGGTTAATTCATTTTTCCAAATAACAAATACATTCTATGTCTTCTATGTTGCTACTCCGAACCCCCTGGTAAGTCGGACGGCGTGGGTTGTAAACAAAAATTGGTAGAGACATAAACATAATTACCTTGAGACCACAATGTTGAATATTTTAAACCCATTTGGTTTCAGAAATGTCATCATCGTAATTATTGATTTACATATCTATATGTCACGAGACAATCCTCAATGGATAAATAAAAATACATGATGCACATAAAAAACATATGCGGTATAAGTAAATTAATTAAGCATCTCTAAAAGCATTGAATCCATTAAAAATTCTTAGCATAAAATATATAATTGCCATGAAGAAAATTACAAAGCCTAGAAAACGGATAACAGGTAAAACTTTAAAGTAATCCGTACGAAAACAAGACATATAAAATTATCAGCATTGAGTTTGAACAGAACCACAGCATAGATGGATATCGTATTGAGGCTGATGTCAATAAACGTCGTGGATATATTCGATAGTAATTAGTAAAATATATTATTTTCTTTTATGTTCTTTTACTAACAACTGTTTTAATCTACATGTGTACTAATGCATGTTTTCTAACATGCTTCTATTGTCATAACTAAACAACCATTTAATTATAGTGAGAATAAAAGTTACAAAACTGTTACGTCCCATAAAATGGATCAATCAAATATGCATTCATTTATATACATTGAATCAATAAATAGTTTTTACATAGTCTATTAATTGACTATTGTATATATTCCTGATATATTTTATCAAACAACAGAAATACAAAAATAATATTGCATACTTTATTAATTTCAATGCTTTAATTTCCGTTATTACGAAACTGTAAGAATGTATATTGAAATATAATATCTTTGGGAATTCTTAAAAAGGCTCAATTAATTAATTTGAAACATTCGAATCATCATGAAATATTCCTAAGTTTACCGAAAGTCGTTGCAACCGAGTCTTGATTGTAACCTAAATAATTTCCGCTTTGGATCTAATTGTCCTTTAATTCGCATTTCGTAAATGTTCTCTACTGTTGAAATACACCCGCGTCTCCCTTTGTTGTAATTTCCTCCTAATAGAGCGAGCCTCAAATTTAATCCGCCTTTCCGAAAGAATTTCCGCACCAAATGGATTTCGCGTGCAAAACGGAGAAACGTTGTCAAGGCTCTAAAAGAATTTGAAATTCATTTTGTGACTTATTTCCACGTCTCGAATTCCAATAGTGTATTTCATTAAAAGTTTTCAATATAGAAAATTGTCTGATTAAAGAAGTTCCAAATTGTTCATTAATTTCCTTTAAAACTATTTAAAATTGCTTTGAAAAGTGACCGCGATAAATTTAAGAAGATGCCACGTAAATTAAGCTGTAATTAGCGTGAAAATATAAACTTATATTACGATGAAATTTAAATTGTTACTTACAGGAACATTTCTAAGAAAGATTGTAAATTAATAATAACGCCATTTAAATTTTGACTTAAAAATACATTAAATCTCAATTACTGTAAAATGTAAATTTCAAATTTTATTACACCCTATTTTATTTAGTTTTCTAAAACAATTCCGAGCTTTTGTGCGAGACCAGAAATAGATTTCACATTTAATGAGACACTTTTATGTACAAAATTATGGTGGCCAAATCGGCGAACAATACTTGTAGTCTAGATGGCACCGAGTTTTATAACCCCGTAAACCTAAAGGTCAGAAAACCACAAATTTAGGGGTGGCATGAAAGAGGGGCTGAGCTGGGCCTTACGAGATGTGGAATGGTTCCATTGGTTAAAGGAGTAACCAATAAAAAAAGAAAATTGTTACGTCAAACTCAATGCGGCATGTGGAAGAAAAGGAGGAGTTACCCCCCCCCCCCCCCCTACCCCAACGAGGGAACCGCCACCGGTGACCCGAGAACGAGACAATTATGGAGATTCGACTTAAGAGTAGACTAGAGAAGAAAGAAGAAACTAACATGACTTGAGAGAGTGAGATACCAATATGTTTTAACACGACTTAAGATAACTTGGAGACAATGACTGGATTTGGTGAATTCAGACTTGTAGAGTGTCCTGTAGAGGTTCCAAAATAATGGAGATATATTAATGTGTGAGTGCAATCAGAGTACGAGAAGAAACCACACACCAAAGAGTTATGGCCAGTACTAATAACTGATGCAAGCATTTGATATATGATCAAAGCCCAAGGCAGAAATTGAAGGTAGGTGCCAATTGAAAATGATATCCGGTTGTAACCACTATTTAGGATTTTCCGTTTTGGTCACATATGTCCCCTCCGCTGAAATAATATAACTAAATGGTGTAATTGAATTTAATTAAGTTAATAAATGTGTTAATTAAGTTAATAATGTTGTTGATAAATGTGTTTGATTGTTAAAGTTTAAATTGTGCAGTCAATGAGTAATATAATAATTAATAATTCCTTTACAAGACTCACATGGAAGTTAAATAATTGGAGGGTTTTATATAGCGGCACAACTAGCAATGTACGACTTCAATAATAAAATACACTATGCATGAATTAATGGCCATGTCAATCATAATGAATTTAATAATTTAAAGTTCAACTTTAAGTTCCCTTTTTTTAAATCTTTCCCACATTTTGTAATTCTTATTTTGATTTCTTCATCTGTTCCACCCTCTTTGTTCATCAGTACACCAGGATAAGTGAAGCTATCGACATCTTCAATTGATTCATCATCTAATTTGCCATTTTTCAAAAGTTTTTTCATTAATTGTTAAGACTTTTGTTTTACTTTCATTGCTTTGTAAACCAGTAGTTTTAGCAAAACTTGTTAAGGCCATTAGTTTTCTGTAGTAGTTCACAAAATCGAGAGGCCAAAATAATAATATCATCTGCAAAATCTAAATCTTCTAAAACTAATGTAAATGTCCACTTAATGTGTCATTTCTTGTCTTTGTGTGTTTTCCATGATCCAGTCAGCAACTATATTAAATAATAAACCTAACACCACACATCCTTGCTTCACATCTTATTTAATGTGGAAGGGCTCTGTCAGTTTTCCATTTACTTCAACACAGCAACTGCTGTTTCGATATAGCTCTCTAATAATGTTAATAATTTTTTAAGGGATTACAAAACTACCAAGCATCTTCCACAACATATATCTACCAATGATATCAAATGTTTTTTCTAAAATCAATGAAATTTAAATATAATGGTGCATTATGTTCAATGCTTTCCTCAATGATGTTTCTCAAAGTAAAAATATGTTGAGTGGTTCCAGCTCCTCTTCGAAATTCTGCTTGCTCATTTTTCAAAACATTCTCAATGTCGGCCTTTAATCTGTTGACCATGACTCCTCCAAAAACTTTAGCTGGAATAGCCATTAAAGTGATACCTCCTCAGTTCTCACAGGAAGAAAGATCTCCTTTCTTAGGTATTTTAATTATTGTTGCGTCTTTCCTTTTATCTGGTACTTTCTCAGTTTTCCAGATATGGTTAAACAGATTTTTCAAATATCTAGCTGTCACTTCAACATTAATTTTAAGCATTTCTGCAGCTATCATATCATTTCCATAGGCTTTATTGGATTTTAACGCATAAAATTTTTTTAAAATTATAATAAATTAAAAAATTGTTTTCGCTTATCAAATTTGTAGATCCAGTACTGATTCAAATTTATTCACTGTATCCAGAAATTCCTCAACTCTCAATTAACATTCACAGGACTTTTGAAACTTCAAAATTTTGATTCGTTTTTATTTAACAATATGTTAAACTGCAACTGATTCCCAGCACTTATGTATACAACTTACATAAAGATATATCAACTAAAGCCAAAGTTAGAGCAGAAAAATATTTGGGGGGGGGGAATAAAGTCGATTGTTTACATTGTTAATAGTTTAATCTTATATTTAATTTTTATTATTTGGCTTTTGTAATTTTTAGTAAGTAGAAATGTGAAGAAGATAGCAGCTTATTTTAAATTTCACAGTTAAAATTTAAGGGTTTTTTTTATGGAATCAGAACATTAGACAGCTTTCTTGCGTACAATGTTATGAATTTTCGTACTCAATTTTGAAACTCTTCAAAATTCATTCATTACAGTCATATACATTCATTTTTCCCCTGAATTTGGTTGTTTTATTATGAAAAAATAATAAATGCCACTCTGGCAAAAAACCACGGAAAACAAAAATTAAAAAAAAAGTAGCACTTAAAATCAAATGGATCAAATACGTATTTTTCTAATAGTATACCATACACGAAGAAAAGTAAGTGAGTAATTCTACATGTGAGTAATAATCATCATCTATTTCTTATGAATAGATAATTGAAGACATTGAGAGACATTTTATTTTTAAAAGTTGAGAATGCTCTTGTGTGTGCTATTTGTTATAGTCACATAAAATTAAAAGATAAAACGGTATCCGATCAAAGTCCAACATTTCAAATTAGGCGTAAAAAAGTTTCGATATTTAACATTTCAAAAGTAAGATTTGTTTGGCCCAAAAATAATATCTACTTCTGTTATAAACAAGCATGTGTTATGCTGTGCTGTGGTGAAGGCCTCTCATTGCTTAAAACATTTTGTTCAATCATGTGTTTACCTGCAACTATTCACGAAAATATCATGCTGATATCAATAGCAACATTAAAATTGCTGTTTCGTCTGCTGTATATACTTCTATAGAAGTTGATGTTCAACAGAAAGTTGAAGCGAATGATTTTGGTACTGGTATTATAGTGAGGGATGATGGAATTTGGAAAAATTCATTATTTGTTAATTGGCGTGCTAACATTGGGGACAATACTGGTAAAATGATGGATATGCATGTAATATCGTCATTTATGAAGGTTGTGATTATTTTTAAATGTTAAACGGATCATTAATGTTCTTAAAGTTCTTTTATTTTTAATTTGAATCTTCTTTGGAAGATGACGGGGTTTTGTATTTTTTGCTTTCAGTTTTTGGTATATTTTTATTTTGTTAGTTTGCGACAGGTATTGATGTTTGGTTTTTAATTTTCCTTTTTTTTTAATATTATGGCTCATTATTTGGTCTGTGTTGATGATTTTTAATATTGATTATTTTGAGTTGAATAGTACTTGACACACAAGGCATCGATTTCGGGCGGGTTGTCGTCAGATGGACGTTTATCTCTTTAGATTGTTGTGACCTCTTTACGTCGTATTGGTTAGTTGGTTGAGCCGAATGGTCCCGCCCGCTTTCGTATGGAGTCGCTTGTGTATTATGATTTTTGCCAAAATATTGCGGTCGCCTTGTCCTGGTGAATCTCATCTTTCTGGTGGCGCGGAGGATTTTCAGTTTAGTTTTATGGTTCTTCTGGTACATTTTAGGCTTTTTTTCGGACCAGAGTATCTGTTGTATGATATGATTATGGGTATGGTCCTCCTAGTTATTGGTTGTTGTATTGGATGTTTGGGCTGCATGCATGGGCAGCCCAAGCATTCAATACCTCCTGTGGACGACGGTAGCTCTAATTGTCTGTCTTGGAGAGTTATCTTTTTGTAGAAAATATTTTTTGTTTATTGTTATATTCTAGAAGTTTTTAAAAGGCATATTTTGGTCTTGATCATTAATTATATGCTTATATATTTTATATATTTGTTTGTTTGGAATTTTGATTATTATTGCTCGATACATGTCCTCTTCGATTCGTTGTAAAATTTTTGAATGAAAAAAGGTCCGCCATGCTGGTTTTATGCTGGGGGTCGAGTTTTCTCGCTTGCGCATTAAGATGCCTTGTGCCTGGTTGGCAGGCCAAATAATTCTGTTCGAAGAAAACGAAAATGTTAAAAGTAGCAAATGATAGGTAAAATTGCAAACGTGGCATACTAAAATATGTCGGAAAAACAACAATAGTTCTGTGGGAAAGGACGCTGTCGGCATGAAGAAAATATTTTTTACATCTGACGATCCACGTGATGTTTGGTACGACAGTTTTATCAATGATGGAGATACAACGATCTAAGTCTTTTTCTACAAAATGTAGATCTGCATAATGGTTTTAATATTTAATAGATTGAATGTGTAGCCATGTGTTAAAGCGCGTAATTTCCTGTTGGCTAAAACTAAAGATACAGTTGTTGAAAACAAAATCAGATTAGATGGTAAAGCAATAAAATCATTATCAGATGGTAAAGCAATTGGTGGTAAAGGTCAATTCACTCACTTCTTTAATTCATAATGAAATCAATTATGGAAATGCAGTATGTTCCAATAAAACATACTCATGTAAAATAAGAAAAGCTGTTTGGGCTGTGTGAGCTCATACATCATCTACAGATAGAATTCCCATGCATATTTTTGTCCGAAGCAGCTATATTCATGATGCAAATATTACATTGCTGCCTTAGAAAAGAAAACTGATAATTTCAGTTACAATGTGATTGTATATCTAATGCAGTAATGATTTTGATTGAATCAATTTTTGAGGATCTTTCCGAACCTAAGCTTTGAAAGTTGTGCTTGTGTAGAAAGACCTAAAAGCCGAATCAATATTCAAGTATGTTGTTTGCAAATGTTGACCAATAGTGAAAGGCCAGTTTTGGACATCGCAGTGTCTATTGCAACGATTAGTTGCGAATGAAATATGGATTAAAATTTCAGGAAACCAATCAGGGATGAATCAGTACTACAAAATTTCAAGTTATGGCAGCAACACACGAGGATTTCAAAATTCGAAAAAGACAGAATACCAAAAGACGTCCGAAGCAGAAAATTAAAAAAAAAAAGTCAAAAGATCAATTTATGGAGCAGGAGAATTTTAGTACGTATATTATATTCCATTTATATTTCAAAGATACACGATTTATAATTTTGAGAGACTAGATTCCGTACATTCTAAAATTAATAACAATCTATTAAGTAAATTTTTTTTTCCGTTTTATTAAAGAAAATTTCACAATGTACTGAAAATAGTTATAAATTGCTCCAATGTGAAATAATTGATTCATATTTAAGTCCCTGTTCCAATAAGAAAAGTACTGATGTCTTACATACTACTGAAATTTTGGAATGTTATTAGCGTCTGAGAGGACTGCTAGGTTTATTCTAATTGAATATTAATAATATTTTTATGAAATATATTTACAAAGATTAGATGTGCATTTTGCAATAGAATGATTATATATATATATATATATATAAATTCCCAAAAAGGACAAGTAGCAATGTACTCGTACAGATTCTAGATGTGTGACAGAAGTACCGGCCGGGGGGAGTTGCGACCCCCAGCACTCCGGTTAAAGCTTTTTCCGCCATGGCAAACGCTCCCGGTAACCGATACTCCCTACACGATTTCCTTCATGACCTTTTATAAATCCGCAAAAATACATACATATACAATTTCAATAACATGTAAAATCTAAAAGTTTACTTTTCTACGCTAAAACTATCCATGAAGCATTCTGTAAAAATATAACAAATAATTTAAAATACAAAATTCTTAAGACTAAAGAAATCCCAGTCTGAGAGGATATTTTTTTAAAAAATGGATATAAGACCCATAAACCGCATTATTTCCATATAAAAACCTGTGTGTAAAATTACCTCACAATTAGTCATTTAATCCTTTTAAACCCTTTCTATTCAAAACTAATGTTTGAAATACTAGTCAGAGTGTCTGTATTTTTAAATATGGACTCAAGACCTATTGGCAACTCCATCACCATATATATACTAATGTTTGAAATCATTTCACTTATGGTTAATTATTACTTTAAAAACTATATATTCAAGACTATTGAAATCCATGTTATTATTATTAAAATCCTTTCTGGATACCAAAACCTATTGGCTTCTTTATCACCATAAAAATCCTAATGTTTGAATTTACTTCACTTGTGATAGTTTAATGCTCATAAATCGATATATTCAATTCCAAAGACATTCCAGTCAGAGAGTTATTTTTAAATATTGGATACAAGACATTTAAACAATATTATCACCTTATAAATATATATACATATATATAGACACATAAATACGCCATAGTCCAAACTCTACGCAATACACCTTCCCATGGAACAACACATAACTTTTTGATTTTATACCACTTTCACATATGACTAAAGTAATTATTAAAAGTTCGTCCGATATTTCAGAAAACCCTTATAATCACGAACTTACAATCTGGATAACGCTTATAATGTTTCCACATAAAAATAGCCCTAGCTATAAAATTCCGGTGTATAGCCATATTGAGCTATCTGATTTATGATCCTCAATTTGGCATAAAAACACGTCACCCTCTGCGTATTACAATTCCCGCCATTAGGCTATATCCGAAAAGTCGTATGTTGTTATCATTCCAAAATATCTCTTCCTGGTTACGGCTGCAGTTAAACCATTATAATTGGAAACCAATCTTATCAGAAAAGCGGGAGGATAACCCTCCTTGATAGCCTCCTCCAGAAAACGGCAATCACACTTGTATCTATCGTTGTTAGTAAAATTCAACAACTTATGTCGTTTCATTTGATTTACTATCAGATTTCTGAATATGTTACGGTGTAGACTAGTTGTCCATGACGTCAAATATTTGATATCAAAATTAAAGGTGTTACGTTTATCGTAAATACGATAACATTGTATAGTGGCAGGCTTCATTATAGTGAGATCTAAAAAATCCAGACTTTCATCCTCATTGCATGGTGTTTCTATTAAAGTTAAACATGGAGGATAAAAGTCAAACTTCATTGTATAACCACTATCCTCGAATCCGCATAGGATATCATCCACGTAACGTAGGAATAACATCTCATTTAAAAGGTATAATAAAATCGAATATTAAAAAATACTTTGAATTGGGTACTAAATACCGATTTAAGAGTGACGTTTCCATTAAACGAGCAATGGAAATTGATATTACACATTATATTCAAAAAGCGGCAGTAAAATTCAGTTTGCCAACTGAGACATTTGAAGAATGGAAGGTCTTAGTGATAAATGAGTGCATTTCATGGTATCGCAGGAACGTACGGTGTAATACAATAGGAAGTGAGCTTAAATATAATAAAAAAGAGCTGGATAAAATACAAAGTATGTATGTAATTACGTACGTAGACAAGGTAACGTCGAATTTTGCAATGACTTGTAAATGGTACTATGTTAGTTTATTAAGACAAGCATACGAAGATCATAGTATGTACTCGTTGTTGAATCAAACTCAGTTGGAAATCAGTAACCGGATAAAAGCTTTGTACAAAAAATCTGGCATATGTGTGGGAAAAATTAGATATCCCTATTTAACGTTAATACCTAAGCTACATAAAAATCCAGTTAAATTCCGACCAGTAACCATCGGTTTTAAAACTTATTTAACAAGGGCCAATAAATTATTATTGGAACATTTAAAATTGGTATTACGGAAACTATATGACCAGGGTAGCTATTTTATAAAAAACAGCCTCGAAGTAGTTAAGAAACTGAAAGAATTGCCAAACATCGGTATATACAGGAGTTATGACTTTGCTGACCTTTTCAATAATATAGACATTAAGGATCTATATAGCATCCTAATAGAATCATACCATAGATGTGATTTGCAGCTATATATAGCAATTGGAAAGTACAAGGCTTTGGTGGAGTTGGTTTTATTCGAGACAGTTTTATACAATGGAGAAAACTTTTATAAACAAATTAAGGGTATCCCAATGGGGGGTAACTGTTCGTCAATTATGGCAGATATTTACCTAGATAGATATGAAAGGGGAACACATCTTTTAAATGAGATGTTATTCCTACGTTACGTGGATGATATCCTATGCGGATTCGAGGATAGTGGTTATACAATGAAGTTTGACTTTTATCCTCCATGTTTAACTTTAATAGAAACACCATGCAATGAGGATGAAAGTCTGGATTTTTTAGATCTCACTATAATGAAGCCTGCCACTATACAATGTTATCGTATTTACGATAAACGTAACACCTTTAATTTTGATATCAAATATTTGACGTCATGGACAACTAGTCTACACCGTAACATATTCAGAAATCTGATAGTAAATCAAATGAAACGACATAAGTTGTTGAATTTTACTAACAACGATAGATACAAGTGTGATTGCCGTTTTCTGGAGGAGGCTATCAAGGAGGGTTATCCTCCCGCTTTTCTGATAAGATTGGTTTCCAATTATAATGGTTTAACTGCAGCCGTAACCAGGAAGAGATATTTTGGAATGATAACAACATACGACTTTTCGGATATAGCCTAATGGCGGGAATTGTAATACGCAGAGGGTGACGTGTTTTTATGCCAAATTGAGGATCATAAATCAGATAGCTCAATATGGCTATACACCGGAATTTTATAGCTAGGGCTATTTTTATGTGGAAACATTATAAGCGTTATCCAGATTGTAAGTTCGTGATTATAAGGGTTTTCTGAAATATCGGACGAACTTTTAATAATTACTTTAGTCATATGTGAAAGTGGTATAAAATCAAAAAGTTATGTGTTGTTCCATGGGAAGGTGTATTGCGTAGAGTTTGGACTATGGCGTATTTATGTGTCTATATATATGTATATATATTTATAAGGTGATAATATTGTTTAAATGTCTTGTATCCAATATTTAAAAATAACTCTCTGACTGGAATGTCTTTGGAATTGAATATATCGATTTATGAGCATTAAACTATCACAAGTGAAGTAAATTCAAACATTAGGATTTTTATGGTGATAAAGAAGCCAATAGGTTTTGGTATCCAGAAAGGATTTTAATAATAATAACATGGATTTCAATAGTCTTGAATATATAGTTTTTAAAGTAATAATTAACCATAAGTGAAATGATTTCAAACATTAGTATATATATGGTGATGGAGTTGCCAATAGGTCTTGAGTCCATATTTAAAAATACAGACACTCTGACTAGTATTTCAAACATTAGTTTTGAATAGAAAGGGTTTAAAAGGATTAAATGACTAATTGTGAGGTAATTTTACACACAGGTTTTTATATGGAAATAATGCGGTTTATGGGTCTTATATCCATTTTTTAAAAAAATATCCTCTCAGACTGGGATTTCTTTAGTCTTAAGAATTTTGTATTTTAAATTATTTGTTATATTTTTACAGAATGCTTCATGGATAGTTTTAGCGTAGAAAAGTAAACTTTTAGATTTTACATGTTATTGAAATTGTATATGTATGTATTTTTGCGGATTTATAAAAGGTCATGAAGGAAATCGTGTAGGGAGTATCGGTTACCGGGAGCGTTTGCCATGGCGGAAAAAGCTTTAACCGGAGTGCTGGGGGTCGCAACTCCCCCCGGCCGGTACTTCTGTCACACATCTAGAATCTGTACGAGTACATTGCTACTTGTCCTTTTTGGGAATTTATATAGGAATACACATGTAAATATTGCAGCATAGCGCTTTACAAGATGTATTATAAATTATTTTTTGCTTTTAGCTTTTTAATCTGTTCACTAAAATTGAAAATAAATTTTTCAAGTTTTATAATGTATATATATATATATATATAATTTTTCACTTTACAGAATTTTTTTAATTTAAATGCAATTTTTTCAGTTTCTTATATTTTGTACTTGCCTTCAAAAAGAAAGGTAAATGCACTTCAAAATTATAGTATTACTTGGTTTGTTGCTTTGAAGAACTTATACTACAATTTTAATAACTTTTACTTTTTCACACTATAGAATATAGTATAGGAAAGTATTGTTTCCACGAAAATTTTCAATTTCGAGATTTTGATGCCAATATATATGTTAAGACTTCCTGAACAAGTTCTGAGTATTTTGAAAGTGATGTCTGTCCGCCTGTTTGTAGTGGATTTCTTGTGTACACAATATCTGCCACACGTTTTGCACGAAATTCGATATCCGGCTTTGTTCACAAACAATCTATATCTATATCATTTTTATGAAGTTCGAGTGAAATTTTTTTAATTTATTCGAAATTTTATAATTTGTTAACATGGTAATATAGGGCAAAATATGACATAATCATGTAAAATATGGTTAATTTATTGATCCATGATAGAAAATACTTGATACTTTCAATCCCTGTGAAATGTAACCGAGATACATTTTTTATTCATGATGTCATTAACCAATCGAAAGGTAAGTTATCACCCTGGATGGATGATACATTGTCAATATTTCTATCAATCGGAAGATTTTTTCAAGCCCCCTAAAATGAAGGATAACATGCTATAATTATAGTCATTTGGACTAACGATGCCGATTTTTCAAATTATTTCTTGCAATGTTTTCTATAATAATAATAATAATAAAATATAAGATATATTAAAATGGATTCTGGTATGAAAAAACACATATAGAGTCACACTCCACATAATTGTTTGAATTTTTGTTTGCTATAATAATATTTTAGATGAAAATATATGTCCTATTTAATTTAATTTCGTGCAAATTGAAACCTTCTGCAAATTTTAAACTTGTGCAAATAATTTTATTATAAAGTATAACGTCTAGAATGGATACTAATGAATCATAATGAACTCTAGTTTTGTTTCTGATAGCGATAATTTTAATGCAATCAGGCACACAAGGGACATGCATCAAAATAAAATTCAATAAATTCATGAAAATTATATAATTTTTAAAAATGTTATTCTTAAACTCATCCTGTTGATAAATTATCATATATGCTACAGCTATTCATTTTTTATCTATAAAATGTGAGGTCATATTGACGTATTGGGAAAAATATACAATATAAAATGATGAACATGGGGAGTCGAACTATTTATGGCACTTGAAGACTATCGAGACTACACATTTTGAATTCTTTCCCAAATAAATTTAATTGAAAGCTTCTATTCTAATTAATTATCCGTCTAAGCGAAAACTTTTCATTAATATTTTAAATAAAATGATGTAATATTATCCTCTTTTCTTCCCATAATAATTTAATTGTTTCATTGCATTTGGATGATAAGAAATTTTTCTTGAAGTTACCGAGTTTTGCTGCAACCAACTGTTGGTCGAGATATCAATAATTTCTCGCACTGAATTTAATTCTCTTTTAATTAACATTTCGTAAATATTTCCTACTCTCCAAAATAATTCATGCGTGCATTTGTTGTAATTTTCTTCTAATAACGAGTATAAATTCATTCCGCATTTCTTAAGGAATTTCCGCCCCAAATAGATTCTCGTGCGCGATGTAAAACGTCTTTAAGGTACTCAAAGGCCTTTGAAATGCAAATGAGGGTTTATTGCACAGCCTTATATTAAATACTATTTCTTATTGAAAATGTTCAGCACAGACAATTTCCTAAAAGACGGATACCCCATTAAGTTCAATTCATCTTCCAGCCTCTTCTTAAAATAGTTTCCTTTGACAAAAATTCCCGAAAGAGATAGGAAATGGCTAATTTAAATCACGTTGTAAAATGTACGCACTAAAATACATAAAATGCGCATTGGGAAGAAATGCAAATTTCGGATTGGGAGATGAATCGACGGTGAATCGACATATTTTAATGTAACATCAAGGGCAGTTATACCGTACTTAATTTAAAATAACTGCGTTTGTTTCAGAATATCTTTATTTAAATTTTATTTGTAAAACATAGAATGAAATAAAATAACCCTAATGATTAATCCTTAGATAAAGGTTCAATTAAGTGTGTTTCGGTGCGTAGAACCGACATTCAACTGCTTCATTGTTAATCTTTCTAAAATTGTAAGAACGATGCATGGAATAAGCTCACAACTATGGATTTCCATAACTTATTTTCCATATCATGTATATTGTTTTAAAATGGCAATTTATGAAATTTCTCATATTTGACGCGTTTTCAGAAATGCATCCTAACGAATTCATATTCCGATCTTCGTCTAAACAATAACCACTATGTCTTTTAAAATTCCATATGATAGTTTTCTATATTTTAAATACACTCAACAATATATAATTTAAAATTTATTTCTATATTTCTTTCGCAAAACTCATGGGAGAATGTCTCAAAATTGTCTCCCGTTTTGGGTCCATAGAATGTCTCAAACATGTAGCGAAATCTCAAACATATAAAAATAACGGGAGACTTTATGTAAAAGAGCAAAAGCGTACTTTGACTTCAGAACTAAGCTTAGCATTTAGTTAAAAATGAATACATTTTTAGACATCAGAATATTAGTAAGTTGTATCGCTTCATCATACATATTATTGTAACGTTTCTTTAAATTGTGAAAACTTTTAAGGAAAAGCGTTGTTTCTTATGCATTAATTCAAAACTCTCTATCTGCAGATGTACAAAATGCAAAAATACATTTCTTTGAGATCACACATGAAGAATAAAATAACAAAATAATCTGGTTTAAAATGTGTTCAATATTCAGACCCATATTTTTTCAATTGGTTGTTTTCAATATTCCATATGAATATATATTCTAGTTCATATGAAAATCATTTGCGTTTGTTAGATGTAACATCTAAAAAACACACCTCATATATGGTATGTGCTGTAAGTGCTGTTATTACTATTGTATTGAAATCCGTTCGAATTTTTAATAATCGTATTTTAATATAATAATAAAGGGGAGCAGTAAATATTTTAATATTTTAATAGCGTTATGGGAGAAGTGATGTTTAAGCTTTTGAATGCATTACATGAATATTTTGATAAAATTGTTTCAAACGTATGCCCCAACAACTCTACCATTGCATATTTAATAAAACCAATCAGACCCAAAATGTGAAATTTTATAGTATAGAAATCATTTGGTTAAGTTAGCAGACACATTAATTTATTAACGCGAAGAATGCACTTCAACGTGTTTGAGTCAAAACTAGGTACTTACTTTTGTTGTTACAAATTATTTTCTGTACAATTAAAATGCATTTACATAGAAGGAATATGGTGAGTAAAATCGAAGTGAGTGTCTCTAAAAATGTAATACACTTGCATACATCCGGATTTCTCATGCGTTCATACTGCATATGTTTACCTTCGATTTGTAACGCAATTGCCAAAGCCAACAGACGTGTACCATTTAATTAACTTTTGTTCCCAAGTTTCCAAGACCATTCTTAGTTTAATAAAGTTGACGTTCTCTAAAGTTTGGATAAGACGATGAATACGATGCATACATCTAATTTGTGCTTTTATAAAAGTTAATGCATATTACATTCATCACTAAGGCTATTATTTTACTAATTTGAATGCTTACGTTGCTTTAGAAATTATCTTTATTATTCATAAAAAATAAGAGAAATATCTTGAATCTTAAATAATTACGATTTCAATATAGTGAATTGTTAAAATATTATGTCTAGTTCTTGCCTCTCGTATAATATATCGATGTATATAATTTCATTGTAATGCATGCATTCGTTTGTGAGTCTATATCTTCATCTTACAGGCTCATCAATTTTCAGAAATAATTGAAATGTATCAAAAAGTTCAAAAGCTTATTTCTTTATTAAATATGGAATTATAAAAAGTTCTTTTAAACGATACTTAATACTATGTTGGCAAACACAAGTTATCATCTCCGCTAACTCTAGTAAGTACCCATAAACATATCCAGTATCATAGTAATTGTAGGATGCTATTTTACATTTTTATCACGTATACTTACTTTATCAGACTATAGAATATTGTATAAAGTATTGGTTTCAGTAAGAATTTTTGATTTCGGGGTTTTAATGCCAGTATATGTTTTAGAACCCCAGGAACAAGTTTTGACTAGTTTAGGGGATGATATCCGTCTATCTGTGGTCTATTGCTTGTGCCCCATAAATTAATGAATTTTCATGGACCTCTACATTCTGCTTTGTTATTAAAAAATGTAGAACTAGCTAGAATATTTTGAAATTTGGGCAAATTTATTGTAAATTTTATATATTCTTAATAGGACAGCATAGGACGAAATAAAATGTGACATAATTGAGCATAAAACGAGCTATTTATGGCTAAAGAATCACGAAACTTAACAGTATCAATCACTATAGTGGAACAATATCCTCGTTAAAATTTTTGGATTCCTGCAGAAATTAAGCCCTTCCAAGGGGATAAAGTTACCATCCAAGAGGTCCATTGCCAAATTTGGTAACAATCGAACATTTATTTCAAGTCCTATAAAATAAAGGGCTATAAACTGAGTCATTTGGACCAACTATGCAGATTTTAAAAACGTTCCTCTCAAAATTGGCAAAAACAAAAAGGAAAAAAAAATCTAATTAAAAATATATTTAAGTGTGAGGCAGTCGAAGTGGGCCACATTGCAATTAATTTTCAATATATCTTTCAATTAATACAATTTATAAATAAAAATACCATTATAAAATTGTTGCAACTAATATTTGAAATGAAATGTTTCAGTGTTATCTCCGTCAATTCTGAAAATATCTTAATTGTTTCCATGCATTAGGATCATAAGAAATATTCGCGATGTTACCGAATAGCGCTGAAACCCAGTCTCGATTGTAACCTAAATACTTCCCGCTCTTTATATAATTGTTCTTTAATTAGCATTTCGTAAATACACCCCACTTTTCAAAAGCATCTCAGTCTGCCTTTGTAGCAATTTCCTCCTAATACAGAGAGCTCAAATTGAATCCGCCTTTCTGAAGGCATTTCCACTCCAAATGGATTTCGCGCGCAAAATGGGGGAACGTTGTTAAGTCAGAGAAAGCCTTTGGAATTCACTTCGAAGGCTTATTACATAGTCTCCAATTCCGGTAATACCTTTTATTGAAAGTTTTCAGCATAGAAAATAGGCTGGAAATAAGAGATCTAATTTTGCTCCATTTATCCTCTTTTCCTCCTTTTAAAATGATACCTATCGAAGAATAAAAATGTCCTCGAGGGCTAATTTAAATCAAATGGTAAAATGCAATTATGGAAATGAAATATCCTATATATATATATATATATATATATATATATATTGAAGATATTTAAATCACTGTTTCGATGATGAAAAACAAAATAAAATGAATGGATGGAATATCAATACGCTCTAATTCCATTAAGTAAAAGCAGTTTAAAAGTATTGAAATGCAAATCACTTGTGTAACGGTATAATCGTTTCTTTTAAGATTTTATTTGAGAAACATAAAACTTTATTGTGATGAAAGGAATATAATGAGATGTTTTAAAAATAAAATTTAAATGTTTGAAAATGTGCAATACTGAAACAAATGTAGAAATTACACAAAATACTTAATTTATTTCTTTATTTTATGATATTTAATGAAATGTTAAAATTACTGTATTTACCATATTTACTATAATTACATTTATTTCTTTGGAAATGTATCTAAAAGCGAAAAATATATAAAATATTATAGTAGAAAATGTATAACATCTTCTTAAAATATATTATAGCAATTTCAATAATTATTGTTTGCTATTTAAGACTTGCAGATTTGACAAAATATGTTCTAAAAACTAAAAATATATATTGAATTCCAATCAAATATGTTTTATACAAAAATTTCCAAATTGTCCTTCAAACATACACAAAATGGGTATTTATTATTTTATTACTCGGATCTGATCTGTAGAATTTTCGAAACTATCGAAAATAAAATTAAAAGATCATTGGTGGCTCTCATCCGATGGAGCCGAAGCCGTTTTACGTGAATAACACTTTGTAAAATAAAAACTTCAGTAAAGTTCAGTAAGTTTATTCGATTTTATCAGACTCATCTGTTTTATTTACAGGCTTTCAATACGCTACAAATGACTCGCAAACTGTCTATAGCTAGCTAGCACTTTTAGTTTTCGCCCCGGTATCATCTGGATACTCCAACCATAGGCTTCAAGTCAAAATATCAAGTTATTTTACAAACTTAATTTTCGATACATAAATTAAATGTATACCATATAACTGACGAAATTTTACATTCAAGTAAACCTATAAACCTGCCTGGGTGCACATAAATGCGTAATTGGATATGTGTATATTTTCATTGAATTTGCACAAACCTCACGAATCCAAATTGAAGAAATTCACGCCAGTTTCATTAAATTAAGATCATTTCATCCATATGACAACATTTTCAAAAATTCGGCAGTATTTATATCAATTCGTTAAAATTAAAAAAATCGCCAAATTTTTAGCCAAGTAAGATGGTCAGAGAGACAGACAGAGCCTACTATAATCTAATTTCCTACACTATTAAAAACAGAAGAGCACAACTAATTGAGGACGCCCTATATGCCTTCACAAAACATACCTGCCCCATCACACTGAAACACATTTTAATTTCAAGCAAGTACATTAAATTAATAATTCCCACAAAACCCTAGGGAGTATCAAATAAATTGAGCTTCTATTGAACTGAGAGCGAATTTTAATCTAATGAGCCTTAATTTCATAAATTTGGCTTCATTTTAACAATTTGACTACTTTTTCGTCAATTTAGCAACATTCAAAAGAAAATTATGCCAAGCTGGCGGTATTTTGTCAAATTCGTCTCCAAATTCATTCCGGACAGCCGGAGGGAAGGGTTACTCTTGTAATTCTATGAATCGTAGAACAAAGAACCGAAATTGCTTTTTTAGCTCCCAGTATTTAAAAGAAATCCTTATACCTAACTACAAAACTTATTTCAAAATGTTTTACTCTATTAAAAGAGGTACTGATCACAGCATAATTTTCATAAAATATAAATATGAGAAGATGACACATTTTTTTAAAAATTTATTAATTTCAGATGGAATGATCCTACATGAAATTAATAAATAATCAAATCCTAAAATGTAGATTGATCATTTATTTTGATCATACATTGTACACCTTTATAGTGGTTTTGATGTAAAAAAATCTAAATTTGTGATATCTGAGACGGAGTGTTACGAAAAATGTACACCTTTTGAGCACTTATACCTCCGATAGATGAAACTGTAAATTACTTTTTTTGTTTTGTCGGAAATAAGATCAAAATCATAAATATATAAAAATAATTTCGATACTTTAATATTTTTTTTCAAATAAACTAAAACAATTTAACTCCGAGCGAGTGTTTTTTTTAATCATTTTTCTTACTTTCACTCGAAATATCTTTGAAACTAAAAAAAATAGCGGTGAAATGAACTTGGAGATTCTAAAGATGTTTAATCACTTCTGAATGTGCTGCCAGGTAATGTTTATAGGTAATTTGAATATAAAGTCTCGAAAGATATATAAATTTCATTTATATACCGAAAAACAAGTTAGTAAAATAATTTGATATTTCCACGTGAAATCTTATGGTCGGAGTATCAAGATGAAATTGAGGTGTAAAAAGGGCTAGCTTGCTATAAACAGTTAGACATTGATTTGTAGCGCTTCAAAAACCTGCACAAATGAATCTGAAAAAATCAAATAAATCTATTGAAATGTGTACTGAAACTTTATTTTATAAAATGTTATTATATAAAACCTAATAATTATTTTTCAATCGCTGATAGCTATTGAGCATTTCGAAAGTAATATAAATATGCAGTAAAATTTTTATAACGTATTAGCAGTATAATCGAATTTCCTACGGATTATATAATATAAAAAATTTTAAAATTCGCAATTATGTACAAATACTTACGGTATTGATTTTATATTGTTATTCAAAACATTTTATTACGTATTTAATTTATTTCTCCTAAAATGTATAATAATAACTGTTCTTGCTATACAAAATTTTCTTCACGTGTATATCTGAGTCTTCACGTGCATATCTATCACGTGCATAAAACATCCTAGTCCCGCGTGTAAACAAATTTATAAAATATATAAAATTTGATCAGTATATACCAAAGTGAAAACTCTAAAATTGTATTAGAAGGTACACCAGTACTACTTATTTTCTGTTCCGTAAACACCCGAAGGCCTTAATTGACATAATCCAGTCAAAAACACAATTATCATAATATTTATATAAATATACATTTTTTATTTAATTCAAAATGATTTAATAAAATCGTTTGCTATATAAATACATTGGATTTAATTCCGTTGCTAAACAATATGACATATTTTTCTCAAATAAATTGGTGATAAATGTATCGTCTGCATAATGCTACCACTGTGAGAGGTTCCAATTTTATTAATATCTCGACAACCCCTTGTCCTAGAAACTCAAAACGTGAACTAAAATTTAAATGGGACTATTTCACTGCTATCCACCACATTTCATGGAAATCTGTACAGCTCCCGTGATGATGAGACCAACACACAAACATAATGGTAGATTTTCATTTTTATTTATATAGATTGCATAAATATGAAAGCTTATAATCAAAATAAAATTCCTTAGGGCAACCTATTTGTTTCATCAAAAATAATATCTGAACCTCAATTTTCAATTTATATACACTCGGCAGCAAATTCCCTCCAGAATCATTATCAGTATCGAATTTATCTCTCTTTATTTACTACCGAAAAGGCATTACGGAGAATTCCAAAACTATTTCCGAGTTAAACTTTTTTCTATTGCCTCTTATCAACGGAGAATGTCTCAATTGTTTTCCATTTAGATTCATCATAGTGATAGCGTCTAACTGTCATGGGCGCTCCAGCATTTTAAGCGGGGGAGAGGGCGATATACACTCTGTCCATCCATTTGAAATGAACGGTGGGTGTTAAGAGGAATTTCCATTAACTATTCTCGGGCTTTATCGGCAGTGTGTTTTCCAGACAAGAGTCACAAGTGCCAAATTAAGGCGTGATGGATTCAATGGAAAGATGCGTAATAATTTGCGAGGAAAGTGAGCTGGAAACTGCAAATGAGCGCAGTTCATTTAAACAGCCATACGAACTTATTCAAGTGTTCTAATGGATACATCAATAATTGTGCTACTAATAAAACAAGTATGTAACTTTAGAGGAAAATTTGATATTAATTAAGTTTATTTTCAGTTTGCATACGGGAACTAAAATTATTATTCCGCAATACAAGTTTTTAAATGAGATATTTAAATGTCTACTTGCAATTATTTGAATAAAAGTAGTTATTACTTGTGCTGTTTAAAGGAAAAAAAAATATCACATTTTTTGCAATTATCAAGGAACTAATGCGACTGTAATTTGTTACTCCGTAAGTAGTCGATATGTATTATTTTAAGTAACAAAGCACTACCTCAAAATGTATTATTATTCATAAAACAAAATAAAAATCTGTTTTATATAAGTCTCAGAGCATAAATTCAAATTGAAACTTATTATTTGCGGTATGATGTCAGCCACAAAGAATATAAAAAATAATTACATAATTTGGCGCCTACATGCTATACATTTAACAGGATACAAATTTATAACTTTCCTTCGTATGTATGATAAAGTGTATGTATTTGAAATCTAGGTTCGATACATCAAGGACACCTGTTCGTATTGTTATGTTTCTGTTCAATTTGTTTTTGAAAATCTGAATATATATTTTCATTTTTCTTGATAAAAACTTACGCCATTAAAATGTCTATTCTTTGATTTTTATGTTATCTACGTGAAATAATGATATCTGTAATCAATTCAGTGTCTTGTATATACTGCTTTCTAAAACCTATACACTCGGCAGTAAATCAAATATATATAAATATCTGCATTGATTGACTTAAAATTTTGCAAAAATGTAGAGTCAATTAAATAATATATTAATGAGTGTCATAATAAAATAATAAGTATATTTTTCTTAGACTTTAGGTACTTACGTCACACTTAATATATTCAAAAAATGTTTCATAGGCTAAACAAACAAATCAAACAAGTATTTATGTAGGATGCGATATACCTTAAATGACACAAGCTGCGGATAGACGTTTCACACATCCAAGCGGATAGACGTTTCACACATCCAATAAGGTATAAAACGTCTATGCGACCAGCGTAAATGAGAACACTGGCCACCTCTATAGAAGGCCAGTTCAAGCTTGGAAGGCCAGTTTCCAGTTCCACCCATACTTTCACTTTTAATGTACTCGTCCGCTCGCTTCTCTCTGTCTGGACGAGCTTCAATCTTCATCAGAAGAAAATATTGACCTACTTCTGTGGCTTAGAATATCACAAAATGATCAATTACTTCATACATGTTCGCCGTCACACTACCCTCTACGAACACGTGTAGGTCTTTTAGATTTCCACAAAAAATTCAGGCTATTCCAACTCAAAGATTAAAGGCATGTTCAACAACGGTATTGGGATGATTGCGTGCTACTCGTACTCGTAAGACGCGTACACGTTTAGTGGTGTCTGAGTAGAACTAATCGTGAATAATCCGCAAAGAGTACACTGGACCACTGCGCTTCTGTCCATGTCGCATGATGATACTCCTTTAATGGTGCTTTTTTATGCCAGCTATTAAAGAAACACAAATTTGTGGTACCTAAATAAATTCCCTTTGCAGGTAGCCTCCATCTTATAGTACTGATGGATATCGACGTCCCTATTGCTGCTACTATGGTCATTACTCGGTAAGCTGCAGTTGCTCGGCAATTGCGTTTGGCCAGTTATATAGTGGTCATTATAATATATATATATATATATATATATATATATGTGTATATATATATATATGTGTATATATATATATATATGTATATATATATATATATATATGTATATATATATATATATATATATGTATATAAATGTATATATATATATATATATATATATATATATATATATATATATATATATATATATATATATATATATAAAATATAAATATATAGAAATTGAAAAATCGGAAATAAAAATGTTTTAGTAACTTTTGCCCAAGGCAGCATGAGGGTACCAAACACTATATATATAGAAAAATTGAAATATACAAAGTGAGAAAAACATGTAAAAAGGAAGGAAGGCTCGGCAAAAAGCTTACATTATGGCGGTAAGGGGTTGTGACCTTACTCCCCAGTTCAACGAGCTCGTCAAAAACGCCGCGGCATTTTCTCTCCTGGTCGCCAGCCCTGGCCCAAGCCAACCTCCGGAGTGACTTTGAAATCATCACGAGACCTGGATAGAGAAGTGCACGAGAGCCATATCACCACAAATAAAGCCAACTGAATTGCCGACTCAAATGAAATGTAGTGCCAGCTGCGGTCCTGTGATCATAGTGCGGTCCTGTCATATGGAGGGTTCGATGATTTTGTCTCTAATTGAACTCAAAAAAGACTTAAGTCTTACACCATATGCAAAATTGGTTCTGCATATGGTGTAAGACTTAAGTCTTTTTTGAGTTCAATTAGAGACAAAATCATCGAACCCTCCATATGACAGGACCGCACTATGATCACAGGACCGCAGCTGGCACTACATTTCATTTGAGTCGGCAATTCAGTTGGCTTTATTTGTGGTGATATGGCTCTCGTGCACTTCTCTATCCAGGTCTCGTGATGATTTCAAAGTCACTCCGGAGGTTGGCTTGGGCCAGGGCTGGCGACCAGGAGAGAAAATGCCGCGGCGTTTTTGACGAGCTCGTTGAACTGGGGAGTAAGGTCACAACCCCTTACCGCCATAATGTAAGCTTTTTGCCGAGCCTTCCTTCCTTTTTACATGTTTTTTTCACTTTGTATATTTCAATTTTTCTATATATATATATATATATATATATATTTGAAATGTAATAATAAGAATTATGTAAAAATAAAAAATAATAAAAATACAATTCAAGTAATATTAACATCACCATAGAAGCAAATTCACGGCCATAATGCCGATAAGAGAAAAGAACAGAACCGTCCCAAATTCGATGATTAATCAGAATTAAATTCCTCTTCAGGTCTGAGTATTTAACTCTAATTAACCCAAACAAATGCCTGTTTCAGATTAAGCAATAGTACATTACTATAAATGCTTAAACTCAGACTACAGGCATCAAAAAAAGAAAAAATGAAAAAAGGATACATTATATATATATATATATATATATACATATATATATATATATATATATATATATATATATATATATTGTCACGGCGCCCAAAGTCAAGCGACACCAGTATTAAGTTTTAAGTATGAAAAAGATGACTTTGTACACCGTGACAAAGATCTAGCAATCCGATCGGCACAAGAAATAAAGATAGCACGATCTGCGAGGGTATAGTGGCTTTCAAGTTTAGTACATTGAAAAACTTCAAGTTGTATGCAATAACTGGTTTTCTGTCTAGAAGAATTAGATTCCAGATGGTAGCCGTGAAGTAAATACACACAGGTGGAATACATGAAAATAAATCTACAAATTTCAATCAACCAAAAATTATTTATTAAATATTATTATTCTTTAACTTAGTTATTCAACATTCACAAAACATTATCATATTAACTGAATTTCACCAGGGTAAAACAAAACCAATATTTTTAGATTTTCACAAATTTCTTATGATTTCATTAATTGATATTAATAATCATAATCTTTAATTAACACTTATCAACAATATCAATACTAAAATTTCACTACGTGCCTGCCCTTTCTATATTTAAATAAATTCTTTCTCTGGCATTTTCCATCAGAGATAAAAATGAATCACCAAAGTTTACCTTCGTTAAAAAAATTTAGAATCATGCCAATGTTCTGTATTGCGTTAATGTTCATCAAGGAAAGATGGAATCCCTCTCTATTGCTGGACTCAAGGAGTAAAAATCAAAAACCGTTCTATTCCGCCACATTTGTCATCATGGCACAGAGTACTCGAACAATGCACGGACTAAGGTTTCTCAAGCCTGGCATGGAATTCTTCCTAAAATAAAATAAAAATAATTAAAAATTTGGCAGATAAAATTAGCCCGAAATTTTAGATTCATCTTCCTGGGTCTTCTTGGAAAAAGTTTCTAAAAGAAACCAATATTCCTTCCTTCAAAAACAAGTCATATCGGCTAAACCTTTATCTTAACTTAAAGCAAAATTTTGTCCATCCTTCCTCTCGGCGATCTAAGTCCAAAAAGGCCGAAAAGAAAAAGCGAATTTCAAGCTCTCCTCTACGCCGACTCTGATTGGCGGAGAGAGGAGCAACAACCAAGCCAGACATCCACGTCACACAGCCGGAGACAAGCGATTTTCGCAAAAACGTTTCTCCACGACGAAACCGAGATTTTAATGCAAAAGCAATACGAGCAAGTCCTAGCACTGCTCCGTACAGGCACGAAGGAAGAGAGAGAGAGAGCTTTTCTCTCAAAATACACAAAAGTTCATGACGCACAGAATGGCGACATGACAGACCCCTCCCCTGGGGCTCAAAAAGTTTTCAAAAGAAGTGAGAAAAATTTTTCCTCTCACTTCACACAGAACAGAAATACAAAAAATTACAAGGAATACTAGGAACCTTTAAGTGCACAACATTTCAAGAAAATTTAGAAGCAGGAAGTGTGCACGCGTTCACACAACCAGCCAACAACACACTGCAGATCTGAATGCCTGGCCAAGACACTCATCACCACAGGAAAAGCCTAAAAGGACCAAAATGATGACACAGATGGCACCACATCTTAAAGGAACCTTTACAAAGGAATACATATATAAAATACACTAATGAAATTGCACTTAATTTCCAAAAAAAATTTGTCAAGGCACTTTTGCCTGACAACCAAACTTCTCAATTCCCAATATTGAGAATACACATGATGTGAAAAACATTAAGATGATACTTTATGAAATTGAAGTACATTTATGCAAACACAATATCAATCAACAAAAATTTCAAAAAAATTCAAATGTCACTTCCATTTATACTAAGTGACTCGAAAAGCAACATAAATTTTCATTACAAGTGATTAAATATTTAAAAAAAAAAAAAATTCCATTTTGAATTTAATTTGTCATAATCAAGGAATGAGATTCTTTACTCATTCAGAATTCTCAATTTTTGAGAAAAAAACTGAGTCAAACAAGGCATTTAGTTTTATTCCTCCTACAGCAACAATAGGAAAATTTCACTGGCAAGGAGTATCAAATTCTAACATAGAGTTTAATTCAAAATTTGGTCTATTGAAGTTTGATGATTGAAAGCTCTGATTATTAAAATTTCGACTTCTGAATTGTCTTCTATTATTATTATTATTAAAATACATGTTCCTTTTGTACCCATTATTTCTATTAAAATTTGAAGTTTTGTAATTGTCATAAAAGTTGTGAAAAAAATTCATATAAGTTCTTCTTGGATATCTCTGGTTTCCTCTGTAAAAACCTCCTAACGATTTTCTAGGAGTTTGAAAATTTTTCCTTGGATAGTAATTTTGATATGAATTTCTATTAGTCCATTTATTTCTTCTTGAGGCAGCTGGAGTTCCTCTTCTTTGGCTAAATCGATTTCTGTTGTCAACTTTTCTACAGGGCGTAGAAGTTTTAAAAGCTGTTGATGGTTTGGACTTCTTTTTCACTGGAATGTCTTCCCAGTCATCATCTGTATAATCCATTTTGTTGTAATTGCTTGTAGAGGGCGTATCTGCAATTTCTTCGAAGCTGGAGTTGCTTCTGCCTAGATCTTCTTTTATTGCCGTCAGTCTTTCTTTTCTCTTCACAGAATTTTCTTTAAATTTATTCCTTAATACTTCATATTCTCTTTTCTTTTTCTCTAATTCGCTTTTCAATGATTCCAGTTCTTCTTTGGGATTATACTCAGATCTTAGGATAATGACTCCTTCCATCATTTCTTCAGATTCTTCATTTTGCAATTCTTCTTCCAATATTGCGATTTCTTTAGCAGACTAAAAAAAATCCGGTTTGGCAGAGTATACCGCTTTTCTTATAGAAATCTCAAGACCTTTTTTAAATGAATTCAATAGGATGGCTTTTCTTGAGTTGTCATCTTCTGGACTTATGTCATCTGGAAATGCAATGTAGGATTCTGCTTCGATTCTGTTGGCAAAATCTCTTGCCGATTCATCAGATCTTTGCTTGCAGTTTACAAGTGTTGCAACGTTTTTGGCAATGTCTTCTTTTCTCGTGAAATTATCTTTAAGAGCATTAACAAGTTCTGTAAAATTTTCACTATGATTCCACTTTGGAATTGTTTTGATAAGTCTTTCTGCTTGACCAGACAACTTCATTTTGAGTGCAAAAATTTTGTCCGAATTGGACCATTCTGCATACTGTGAAACAAGTTCAAATTTCTCCAGAAATTCAGTACATAATTCAACTTTTCTTCCCGAAAAGCTTGGAATGGAACCAAGAAATTGTGACCCTCTTCCAATTTTAGATTTTCTTGTATTTGGATTAATTGATGATGATCTATTCATATTTGGGGAAAGTCGAGGCGGAGATGTCGAAGGCATACGGGTCGGAGCACTGGTTTGTGCAGAAGAGTCTCTACTCCTACTTGCACGTGAATTTCTGTTACTCTTAGGCATATTGGCAAACGTTTGGTTTTTCTCTTAGAAAAGCACAGTTTATCTTAGACGACATTTTCTAATTTCACACTTTTCATATGTGCACAAGAAAGATTTACACCACAGAAAAATGTTTGTATATGAACATGAAGATATAGAAAATGAAAATCGTTTTACGATTTGTTTTACGACCACTCTATTTGTGATGCCAATGCACTATTTCAAAAGAAAAACACCTTTTCCTTTCTTCAAAACACCACTTTACTGTGTGTGAAAATGTCAGTATTTATGAAAGCACCAAGATCTCGCAACTCATGCAAAAAAAAAATGTATGTGAAATATGCAGACACTATCTGAATGCAGAAAATGTGTGTGAAATATGCAGACACTAACTGAACATAAAGGATAATTGTGTGTTCAGAGTTTTTCCTTTCCATGTATTATACGAAATATGATCGAGACAAGACCAACGAGTTACTGACCACCAAAAGATTGTTCCAACAGGAACTGTATGTGAAATATGACCAAAAAGAGGGTTATTTGACTTTGCATTTATCAACAGCATGTGTTTTGAATGGATCATTAAAAATTTCAATTATATGGAAGGAATTGCTGATATTTTCAATTACATGAGAGAAAATCTTCCAAGACGTGCAAATCATAAATTTTGTCATATATAATTTTAATAACCAGGTGCACATGGGCATATTGTGCTTTTTCCACTTTTCATTTAACCAAAGAATTATTATCATCAACAATATAAATTTGCCCAAAGACTTTTAATAATTGATTATGCACCGAAAAAAAGAAACTTATAAAAACACTTACAATGCTACAATTATTTTGCATTAGTTATCAAAAACATGTATAGAATCAATAGTATTTTGCATAAGTTCCACCATCAAAAAAAATTTGTATCATAATTAATCACTTATATCTGAGTATTATACCTCATGGCTACACTGAGAAAAAGGGAACGGTACCAATTTTCGGCACCACGGTACCAATTTGTCACGGCGCCCAAAGTCAAGCGACACCAGCATTAAGTTTTAAGTATGAAAAATATGACTTTGTACACCGTGACAAAGATCTAGCAACCCGATCAGCACAAGAAATAAAGATAGCACGATCTGCGAGGGTATAGTGGCTTTTAAGTTTAGTACATTGAAAAACTTCAAGTTGCATGCAATAACTGGTTTTCTGTCTGGAAGAATTAGATTCCAGATGGTAGCCGTGAAGTAAACACACACAGGAGGAATACATGAAAATAAATCTACAAATTTAAATCAACCAAAAATTATTTATTAAATATTAGTATTCTTTAACTTAGTTATTATTCAACATTCACAAAACATTATCATATTGACTGAATTTCCACCAGGGTAAAACAAAACCAATATTTTTAGATTTTCACAAATTTCTTATGATTTCACTAATTGATATTAATAATCATAATCTTTAATTAACACTTATCAACAATATCAATACTTAAATTTCACTACGTCCCTGCCCTTTCTATATTTAAATAAATTCTTTCTCTGGCATTTTCCATCAGAGATAAAAATGAATTACCAAATTTTACCGTCGTTCCAAAAATTTAGAATCATGCCAATGTTCTGTATTGCGTTAATGCTCATCAAGGAAAAATGGAATCCCTCTCTATTGCTGGACTCAAGGAGTAAAAATCAAAAACCGTTCTATTCCGCCACATTTGTCAACATGGCACAGAGTACTCGAACAATGCACGGACTAAGGGTTCTCAAGCCTGGCATGGAATTCTTCCTAAAATAAAATAAAAATAATTAAAAATTTGGCAGATAAAATTAACCCGGAATTTTAGATTCATCTTTCTGGGTCTTCTTGGAAAAAGTTTCTAAAAGAAACCAATATTCCTTCCTTCAAAAACAAGCCATATCGGCTAAACCTTTATCTTAACTTAAGCCAAAATTTTGTCCATCCTTCCTCTCGGCGATCTAAGTCCAAAGAGGCCGAAAAGAAAAAGCGAATTTCAAGCTCTCCTCTACGCCGACTCTGATTGGCGGAGAGAAGAGCAACAACCAAGCCAGACATCCACGTCACACAGCCGGAGACAAGCGCTTTTCGCAAAAACGTTTCCCCACGACGAAACCGAGATTTTAATGCAAAAGCAATACGAACAAGTCCTAGCACAGCTCCGTACAGGCACGAAGGAAGAGAGAGAGAGAGAGAGAGAGAGATTTTCTCTCAAAACACACAAAAGTTCTTGACGCACAGAATGGCGACATGACAAAATATATATGTGTATATATATGTATATATATATATATATATATATATATATTATATATATATACATATATATATTTATATATATATATATATATATATATATATATATATATATATATATATATATATATATATATATATATATTATATAATATATAATATATATATATATACCCATATATATATATATATATATATATATATATATATATGGGTTGTTCATATTCTGAATTGCTTCTCAGGTCTCCAGCTTAGACTCACTGGACGGGTCTGGGTGTATTACTGTGAACGTTCGTACTGCCTCCCTGGTAGAATTTCGACTTGTTCATTCCGGTGCTTCTAGATAATTTAAGCTGTTGAGGTTGATCGTGGATACACGTGGTGAAAGTAGAAGGGTTCATGCCGCATGGTAATACGAATTTTTTTATGTATCCTATTTTCATGTTTTGATGCCTGTAGTCTGAGTTAGAGTATTTATAGTAATGCACTATTGCTCTATCTGAAACAGGCATGTGTTTCGGTTAGTTAGATTTAAATACTCAGACCTGAGGAGGAATTTAATTCTGACTAATCATCGAATTTGGGCTGGTGCTGTTCTCTTCTCTTATCGGCATTATGACCGTGAATTTGCTTCTATGGTGATGTTAATATTTCCTGAATTTTTTATTATTACATATTTCTAATATATATATATATATATATATATATATATATATATATATATATATATATATATATATATATATATATATATATATATATACCGTGCAACTTGGATAATTCGAAGCTGACGGGACCACTAAAAAATTTCAAATTCTCCAAAACTTCGATTTAAAAATGTTACATTTTTTAACTTTAGTTTCAGGTCCACTCAATGTTTGAAAAATTTATTCTGTCAATTGTAGTGTTCAGTCGTTTAAGGTTAGCAAAATCATCAAGCATGTTTAGTGAACGGAAAACAGCTTCACTAACGTTTGTTTGTCTTTCAATGTGCCGACGAAATTCGCCTAGACGAAAAAGCGTCTCCGACGATGTAGGGATTGGCGTCTCTTCTTCTTCCTCTTGTATATCATCCTCGATATCGTACTTCGCTGCACTCGTCTAATTTAATACTCCTGATAAAATGTCTTGATCTAACAGTTCTCCCCAAACATTCACGTTATCGTCCAAATTGACGTATTATTCGTATTTCACGCCCATATTGTTACCCCATGCGTACGGTGGGTGGGTGGGGGGGGGGGGCATTTTCTTCTATGAACTCAGCTGGGTCAGTTTTATTGGTAAATCCTGCCTTTCGAAAACAATTTTCTATTGTTGTTTCCGTTATTTGAGACCATGCATTATGACATACTCGTGCTGCATCAAGGACACTTATTACTGTTTTTTTTGTTTTTGTCCTTGAAAGAATCTGTCAAGAGGTTTCGCAAGAAAAAGCATCTGTAAAAATGCTTGAGATTTTTTATGGTGCCCTGGTCCATCGGTTGCACAACTGAAGTCATATTTAGTGGGAATAAAGTAACCTTTACATTATCCTTATGTGAAATACAGTTATGCGCATTACAATTGTCAATAAACAAGATACTTTTTCTGTTCTGTTATCGATACGTTTTATCAAGTTTCAGCAGTCAATTTTTAAAATTTTCTGCAGTCATCCAAGCTTTTTTATTTGAGCTACACTCTACTTGTTTTTATTTGAAATTTTTTAAACATCTTGGATTAGCAGATTTGCTTATCATGAGCAAAGGCAGCTTTTCACTGCCATTCATGTTAGCCCCAACGAATAAAGTGACTCATTCTTTACTGTTCTTTCCCCAACTGCAACGTTCTCACTTAAACGCTAATGTCTTGTCTGGAGCACATTTACAAAACAACCCAGTTTCGTCAACGTTAAAAATGTCTTTAGCCGATGTTCTCTCAATCATTTGTAAAACATCGTCTTTCCAAACAGCTGCTGCTTCTTGATTCACACTTCCACTTTCACCACACATACAGGAGATTCCACTTCCTTTCTTAAATCCATTCAACCAGCCAGTGCTAGCCTTGAAATCACTTTTTATGAAACCGGCAATAAATTCATCCGCTTTTACTCGAATAAGGGGGCCACTCAGGGGAATGTTTTTGTCTCGTGCTTGTTTAAACCACTTCTAAACGCACTCGTCGACTTCAGGTTTGTCCGGTTATCTAGCTCTTTTGCGATCCTTTCCATTTCCACGCGTAGCAGCAGGGTAACTCAGAATGTTGTCCTTATTTTTCAAAAAAATAGACAAAGTGTTCAGCGCTATCCCGTACTCGTTGGCGATTTAGCATTTCCTCTTCACACCCTTTTCCATATCGCAAATGACGGCGACCTTTTCAACAAACGTTAAATTCTTGTATTGAACGCGTGGTTTACTCAGAGACATCGTGAATGCTCACTAGCAAAACTCTCACAATACTACAGACACGCTGACAGTAGGAAGCTGAAATGACGTCTGAAGCCGGTTGAACCAATACTCTCTGAAGGTTGAACGCTCGAACCGGTCGAACAGGTAGAGCGAAGGGGGGTTTCAGCTGTCACGTGTCGAACAGGTGGGGGTATTCCGGCGGTGATTTCTTAACGATGCAAGGCCGAAAAGTTGTTATGGCTTGAAAGTTTTTATAAAAAACTTCGAATTAAGGAAGTTGAACTTCGAAGTATCCACGATTTTTAACATTGATTTAATACAAAATTCAAGGGAACAAGAGAAATCTTCGAATTAAAGACGATTTCGAATTAGAAACGTTCGTTTTATCCAAGTTGCACTGCATATATATATATCGTGTTAATAGAGCAATACATGAATCCCTATATTTACATTCAGAAAATTAATAAATCATATAAACTTGATTCAATTTAAAAGGATATTAAATAAATTCAAAATTATTTTATTATTAATTATGTCGATATGGTCAGTAGTAACTACTTAATCATTTGTAAATATTACTGTATAAGTACACTTCAGTAACACTTATTTAATAATTCAAACTATAATTTACATAATTCTAACTTTAAAACCTTATCCAATAAATAGAATATCAGCCAAATATAAGTAAATCCATCTAAAAATAGTTGTAATAACATTCCATATCTTGTTTTAGTACCCAAGTTTCATAAATCCCTTGTAGCTTTTCGAACTATTACTAGTGGGTATAATTCTTATATTACTAATGCTGGTAAATTAATATTAAAGATTTTAAATGAAGCTTCTTTGTCAGATGATTTCTCAAATGATTTCATATTGTGACAAATAGCTTTGAAATAGTTAAGAAATTAAAAACTCTTACCAATATCCATAGTATTTATACTTTTCATTTCAAAGATTTGTTCAATAATAAAGATACAGATGATATCTGTATAGAATTATTTTTGAAATTTTTGAAAAATATAATACCACTCTAAAATATTCCAACAAAAAATAAAAAAAACACAAGACAAGGGGCTACTTTTAGGGGCGTCAGACGTCTGTAAGTAAATATCGTAGCGGAAACCAAAATATTTAGTCTAGGCCATAATGTTCAAGGCAGAGGTTTTTGTTGATAGAGGGAATACTGCAAATTTGCTTTAAAAGCTTTTATAGCTTTAAAAGCTTCCTGCAGCACAGCTTCAGCTTTGCTGCAGGAACTCTAGAACGAGATTGTGCCATTTTAGTCCTTAAACCTATACTCTAATGCCGTTATGTTGACGATGTTTTTGTAATTTGGTACCATAGTTTCAATGACCTTCTTAATCTTTTGAATATTGTTAATGATTTTTACCACTCCATTAATTTTACTGTCGTGCACGAATCTAATTGTTCTTTACCGTTTTAGAACGTCCTTGTTTTACGTAATTATTTTTTTGTTTCCAAATATCTATCTATCGTAAATCCACTTTTACTAACACATGTACTCCTGGTAACTCTTTTCATTCCATCTCGTCTAAAAATCTTCTTTTAATGCGTACTTCAATGGTGCTTTTAATGTTTGTTCTTCTGTTCTTCTGTTCTTTAGGTCAAGATGTTGCGTACTCTTTTGAATTTGTTTATACATTTTTTTTTCTCAAATTCGCTGTAAATTTATTCAACCCAATTCGCTGTAAATTTATTCAACCCAACTCGTTCCTATTAACAATCGTATGCCGTTAAAAGCTAGTTTTCCGTATCACCCAAAAATTTTTCGTCTTCTTATCCAATTTTGCACAGAGTTTAAATTCAATCCCACTCACTCAAGTGTTACCACTATATTTTATCGTATTAGCTCTGATAAATTTAAGGATAACTTTAAAATCCAGGTTGGGGTATATGTGGTATATCTTCTTTCTCCTCATAATGATTTTAAGTTTCATATTGGTAGCACTAAACGTACGGTTGATGTACGGTTAGCTGAACATGCTCGGGGCGTTAAAAATGGTACACAGGCTACAGCTCTTGCCGAACTGGCAGTTAAAGATAATTTTCAGCTCCTTTTCAAATAATATTTTCTTCTGATTAGTTGTAATAACCCCCGTTCAATTTTACTGTTTTTTCCTGTACATGTTCCTGCACCCCGTTTTTTCCTGTACATGTTCCTGTACCTCGTTTTTTCCTGTACATGTGTTAAGTTATGCTTGGCGACTCGGTCTCGTATCCATGCACGTAAATCCTTTACAATGTTATCTCTGAGTTTTAATATTAATTACTTATAATATATACTATGCTTAATATAGAACTTGACAATTTATCCTTCTAATTTTGAATTCTAAACGTCTTCAAATTAAATTTCTTGCTCATGCATTTATTTTGATGCATTATCGTGTTTGTAGAAGTTATGCCTATTTGTAATATGCAAATTTCGTCTACGAATGTGGATAGTATTTAGGCTTGTTTGTACGATGTGCATTTAATGTAACTGAGGAAGGGTTTAATGATGCCCGAAAGCGCTCTGGCTCTTAAATCTATGTGTACGTCTATAGGATTTTTATTAAATGACTTTTAAAATCTAAAGATTTCGCTTTAATTTAAATCGATTTACAATTATGACGTGTTACCACTCTAAGTATTTTTTCAATCACTGAAACTGTATAATATTAAATACTTACTAGATATTATTATTAAATACCTTGATGAAAGTTTTGCGACTGAAAAAGCAAAATTGTATAATATAGTATATTAATGTAGAATGTATTCAGATATTTTCAAACCAGAATGTTTGTTTTCTTATTGCATTATAACTTGAAAAAATGTAATGTATGTTGTTTTGCCAATATCTACTACTATCTGCCTTTCAGGTGCAAGAATTGACAAACTGGATCGTAGAACACTGGTCTTCATCCAGGAACCTACAGAGCACGTAGATTTTTATAATACGACTGGTGCTGAAATTCCATGCACTGCACGAGGAAATCCAGCGCCAACGATTCGATGGGAGACAAGAGATGGTTCACCCGTACTGGACGTTCCTGGACTGAGACACGTCCGGCCGGATGGATCACTGGTGTTCTCCCCATTTCATGCTGACAATTACCGACAAGACGTGCATGCTTCAGTTTATAGGTGCACTGCATCTAATGTTGCTGGCACAATTGGCAGTAGAGACGTCCATGTAAGAGGAAGTAAGTTCTATTTATATATTTATAGTAGTTAATTGATATATTAATAGCATAAACTATGAGTCCTTTCAACTATCTAAACGGTCATTGAAATGCGGCTAACATTACAGTTTCCATTTTGCCTGCATGTATCTAGTATATAAACATAATTACCTTTGTAGAAGCATGTGTATCCAAAATATAAATTACTAAAATTCGATCGAAATTATAGTTTTATGTAGACGCTCAAAAGTGGTTATTTATCACTTTCAAAATATGTTTAACCAGCTACACGCTACAAATTTGTAACTATTTATAGTTTTTAGCTACTTGATACTTTATATCAAGTAATTTGTATTTTATTGTAATTTATTTGTTTCGTTTTTTACATACACGCATACTTGAACTTATGAATTTATTAACATCGCCATTTCTATAACATTAACCATTCTTCTAATATTATCATTTTATTCAAATAATTATTAGGTGACCGTTTAA
Source organism: Amaurobius ferox (assembly GCA_951213105.1). Lineage (NCBI taxonomy): Eukaryota > Metazoa > Arthropoda > Arachnida > Araneae > Amaurobiidae > Amaurobius > Amaurobius ferox. Next base: position 2,657,873 of record OX578134.1, on the reverse strand, counting down.
TCTTAAGCATAGCATAACTTTAAGAAAATAAAAATATATGAATATTCACGTTTTTATGTTTCCTATCGTAATGGGGCATTTGTGTGTCGAAAACCCAGACAACACACGACCAACCCTAAGGTTTATGGCAGCTTAATATGTGGCCGGAGATATTTGTGTGTAGAGAATTTCAGTTTATCTTAAAAATTTGACATCATACTACATAACGGGATTGCTGTAGTTTTATTACACAGTATGATGATTGTAATTATGTCATATAATGGTGGCACGATATTAAAATATTCTACATATTATATATATATATACTTATATATATATATATATATATATATATATATATATATATATATACATATATATATGTGTGTGTGTGTGCGTGTGTGTGTGTGTGTGTATGTGTTCATAAATATTTATTATTTTGGAAATTATTTTCGCTAAATATGTAACATTAGCCGGTTTGTAGCAACGAATTGAGCCCCTTTTTAATGGTGTTAGTGGCATTCTCGTTTATACAGTGACTCCTTCTCTTGTGACTCCTTTTTAAACTAAGATTTTTCATCTCTGATTCCGGTTACCTTATATTAGTTATGGATGGTCTGTCTTCAACTCTGGCTCCCTCGATGGGTTTCAGTGGCGGTCCCTTCAACTGGTTGTTCTTCTCTCATTCCATGGTTTATTTTTTCTTTTCCTTTTCCCAGATGCATCTCAACATTCTTTCATTTAGTCTCAACTGCTTACCATCACAGTACCTGCATACGGGATTCATGCCTCATGGTTCATGGTAATACTTTATTTCTTGATAATCTTTTAATTTTTTTTCGCTATTGGTGCATGTGATCTGCGCTATGCTATTTGCAGTAATAGACTATTGTATATATATATATATATATATATATATATATATATATATATATATATATATATATATATATATATATATATAAGAAAAATGTAATATTGAAAATAATTAATTCAAGTGAACGTGAAATAATAACATCACCATAGAAGCAAAACCACTTTCATAATGCTGATAATAGAAAAGAACAGCGCCAGGTATATATATATATATAATATATATATATATATATATATATATATATATATATATATATATATATATATAAACCCTCAAAAAGGTGCATAATACGAGTATCAAATTAAGGCAGCGATATACATATGAAAATGCTTCGCTAAGTAATGCACCATGAACAAAAAAGAAAGAAATCATATTATGTTACACATATCATCATTTTTGTTATGACTCACAAGGGTGCTATAGAATTTCCCCTAAGCACAGTAATTTTGCATTCTTCTTGCACATACTAGATATTGAAATGGTTCTCGAATTATTGTACTCTTAAATCACTGAACATTTGGAAAGTCTTCCACGTAAAAACTATTTCGAGAATTATGAAGAAAAATGATGCACAGATATGTTTTGCATTTTTCAATTTATTCTTCCCTAATATGTTTCCCTGTAAGCAAAAAAAAACAAAAAACAAACAAACTTGTAAATGCATTAAAGATCGTGTTTAATATTGTGAGTCGTATTTTATTTAAGGACGCATATCGCATTTAATGCAATAAACCTGCTTTACGGAGAACATAAAAGTGATTTGTACGAAATATTTTGAAATATAAAATAATATTTCACATTATGTTTTAACAGTTTTTAAGTAGAATTAGAGAAACAAAATAGGCACAATGCGCTTTAAGGTATGCAATCTTCCTATGCATACTCATAGCTCAAAAATGATTGCATAAAACTCCTTATATTACTGCTTACAAGTAAATATAAATTATTTAATCACGCCCATTCACGCGATGCATAAAAATGTATAAAAAAGATGTACCACACCATAAGGGTACATCTTCTAGGATGTAAATGTTATCCTTACTTTTGGATTGTATTTTGTCTCAAGAATGTCGTATAAATGTTCTTTATTTGATTTTCAACTTTAAAGCAGTAGAGTGACAATTATAGTTTCTATATTTTACCTACTTATTGACAAGTATCATATCAAGGGATGCTCTGCTTTGCTTGGGGACTCGACGCTAGAAACCTGATAATGAGACATTGACTTTTGTTTTTGTGTTCTTTGTTGTAAGACGTTTGTCACTTTCTCTTGTCATTGGAAATAAAAATATATATATATTACCTACGGTAAAGAAAACATGATTGGCTGACCCATCCTCAGGTTACCAAACATATAATTCCGTGCCTTAAACAATATGATAATTTAGATCGCAGGGGAAAAAATTAATAAATTGAAAATTCAAAGACACTTCGTTCACCAGATATGAACTATATTTGTAGTAAATATAACTTGACATGTTATATGTATAGGAAAACTGTAAGCCTGTGTTATTTTATATATAGTTCATCTTTAACAGTTAATCTGGGGTATGCTACCCGTGAGACATTCGATCATCAAATTTACTAAGACTATCCATGATTAAAAACACTGTGTTCTGGGTTTTCTTTATAAATAATAATATGTGAAATATGTTCTTACCAAAATAATCCCTCTTGCGATAAAATCCTTGACTCTAAGCCTAAGTTCTATGTCTTTTTTATAACACAAATTTTTGACATAACGTTTGTTTTCGGTCTCTCATTTTAATATCTCTTTCTCATGACCTTTCTGTGTAACTACTAACTGAGAGTTTCAAACACACACTGGCATGGCTTTACTTTCATTCCAATGGAACTTTATTACGCCTCTCCCTCTTTTTTAACCCTGCAGATATATTGGTTTTCGTATAACTGACTTGCTTTTTTACCTGCTCTGAAGTATCCTAGGAAGTCTGGGTAGTATTATCTATCCATCGATGAATGTTCCGACAGGCTCAGAACTATATGGTGTACACATCTTGTGCTAAAACCACAGGGGTATCTGATACATGCTATTATTAATTAAAATACTAAAATATTTTCATGAAATCTTTATTCGCGTTGGATTCATTTAAGAAGAACATAATTTTTAAATTTAAATCGAGTTGGTGCATATTTCTTTTGTAGAGGCATTCGGACATTCGGCAATAAGAAGGAAGACATAAGGGTTTCATTCAGGAAGCTTCGAGATTCGAACATGTTATTATACGAACAACGAGTGCTTTCTGCATACGTCTGCTGCATTGACATTTTGGCGATTCTACCTGCCCTCTTTGAGACACATCTGAACCTATGGACAGACCTAATATAAATAAATTACGGACACAACGTCGTTAAACAGAAGGTAATTTAATAAAACCACGTTAAAGACGAACAAAGTTTCAAAAACAGGGCCATAGCACTTTCGGGATTTAGTACACCCCTCATCAGTGGCTACATGAAAATCAAACATGGATCATTCTTATACAGACCATATACATAGCAAATTTGTATAAATAAATATAAAATGTAATCTAAACTTAACAAGTTGAAAAGGCTAATGATTAATATAAATAAATCTAAAAAATAGGAAAAAATTCTTTACAAAACATATGTTAAGAACATTACCAGAAAAAACAGTCACGCATACATTTTGCAACAATGACGTCATAGATAACTATGAACGAACATGAATTGCATAGAGTCGAGAACGTGTCGCCAAGCATAACCAAGAATTTGAACGGGATCAGAATTACAAATCGATGAATAGTAAATATAAATAAAAAGGAATTCATAAAAGAGAATATTACGAGGGTTATTACAGCGAATTAAGAGGAAAGTTTTTTCAAAGATGGGCAGGAAATTTTCCATCCCATCTTTGAAAAAACTTATCTATGACGTCATCCTTGTGAAATGTATGCTTGTCTTTTTTTTCGAATTTGTACTTTTCTGGTAATGTTCTTAACATATATTTTTTAACGGATTTTATACCCTCTTTTTAGGTTTATTTGTATTAATTATTAGCCTATTCAACTTACTAAGTTCAGATTATATTTTATATTTATTTATGCACATTTGCTACGTGTATGGTCTATATATGAATGATCCATGTTTGTTTTTCATGTAGCCACTCATGAGGATTGTACTAACGCCCGAAAGCGCTCTGGTCTTGTTTTCACAACTTTGTAGGTCTTTAAGATGTTTTTATTAAATGACATTCTGTATAATGATGCTGTGACCTTAATTTATTTAGTTGAAACAGACGTGATGCTATTTTGATTATTAGACCTAATATATTTACTTGTGAAGCACTATTTAGTGATTCTGGTGCTTCTCATTATTAGGAGGCGAGATAACTCTAGGGGCCTTCTGATATCCGTGTCTTTGTTATTGTGGTATGTTCCCTTTTGTATGTTGTTTATATTCCTCAGCTATTAGGGAAAATATTGGGCCACCGAGTTATAAGCGAGGGAGTACTGGGGATGGTGGAATGCAAGACGCTCTGTTTCCTTTATATCACTTCGATTTCAAGAAACTTAGTGTTTATCGAGATCATCACAAGCCTACTAAAGATCTCTATTACACACGTGAGCCTATTAAAGAGCTTTGTGAACAGTGAGTTTTATGAAACGCAACTGCACTAATTGATGAAGCCTATCTTTTGTTTATAAATTATTGCGTGACGTTGTACACACATTTAAGCAAATTAACACTATCAGTCACTCGCGTTTCGCTAGATAAATATTTTTCACATAATTTATCAACCTTTAATTTTACATTTTAGAAGCAAATGCTTTTTTATCTATATAAATAAAAATGAAAATATGTCTGTCTGTCTGTCTGTCTGTTTGTCCCATCATCACGGGAGAACGGCTGAACCGAATTTGATGAAATTTTGTGGGTAGCCTGGAAATAGTCCCACTTAAAATTGAGTCCATAAATGGAGTTTCTACAATCGGTGGTTCTCGAGATATTAGTAAAAAACGATATTTTCGTTTGTCTTATCATCACGGGAGAAAGGCTGAATCGAATTTGATGAAATTTTGTGGATAGCCTTTAAATAGCCTCCCATAAATTTAGTTCAAGTTTCGAGTATCTAAGACCAGGGGTTGTTGAGATATTAATGAAAAACCAAACTTTTTTTTAGGAGTTCTCCTCTCTAACTCCGTGGTTTATCCAAACGAAAAGCTTGAAAATCGTTTGAAAGTGAATTACAACTGTATCTCTGAGTTTGGGGGGAGATTTTTTGCACTAATTAGTCACTTTCTGAAAACATCAATTGTTTGAAACATGATTTAAATGGGAAATCTATCTCCTTGGTTTATATTATACAAGCTTTTACTGTAAAATTAAAAGTATAAAGAAATAAAAATGGCTATTAAATTTTGCATTTTATGAGAAAGATTCTATCTTATATCATGTTGCTCGGCAACGGAATGAAATTAAATGTGTTGTTAATATTTATTATTATTTTTTCTATTCGAATAATAAATAAATGGATGTAAAAATATATTTTTAAATGAACGGTTTGATTGTTCTTTTAATTATATAAATTGCCGACTGCGTACATCACTTTCATTTATTTTAGCAAAGTGGTTTCTAGCTCATATATTGTGTTTAGCTAATAAACTCATATATTGTGTTTACCCAATAACTTCATTTAGCCGATTGTTGAAGCAGAAAAAGATTAGTATCTTATAATACAATTTTAGTGTTCTCATTTAGTATATACAAACGGGATCAGGATATTTTATTCTTCAGATCTGCAAATTCAGAGCTACGAATTTGGTGGAATATCTCTAAATAACTTGGTAACTTCTCTTAAACTTTACCAAATTAGCGGAAATGTTTCCAAATTTATAAAATTGGCGCAAATCAATAATTTGTTTTTTAGAATAGAGTACTGAAATTATGTTTCGGTAGCATTTGTCGATCAATCCATCCATCCTACTTAGTAACACATTTAACGAATTTTTTTAATATCACGAAATTGATAAAATTATTTGTGAGTCCATAAAAATATCCTGGAATTGATGAAATCGCGCTTAATAAATGAAAATAATTGTATTTTGTTAGGGGATAGTATTGTGATGATGTTTCGTCAATTTGTCGCAAAATGGGTCTATCTGTTCTACAGTCCCACTTGGCGATAAATTTGGCGATTTTTAAAGTTATCGCTAAATTGACTAAAATGTCGCCAAACCTTCCATGGAGATCGCATTATTCAGACGATATGATTTCCATCAATTTATTTGAAGCAAATTATATCATGTAGCTTAGCAACGGATCCAATGTGTTATGCCGAATACGATTTTATATTAAATCTTTTTCGATTTGAATAATAAAGATATGTATATAAAATAAATGTCATTGACATTGCATTTTTGACTGGATAATATCAATTACGGTCTTCAGGTTTAAACATTCTTATAATTGATATTTTCGGGGACTGTTGATTCAGGGATTATTGATATTTTCAAGTTATTATGCCATTGTTTTATAATGACGAAAATTGTTGAAACTCATATATAGTACTTTGTACGAGTAATCTTCTACAAATGCATTATATCTTCTAATCTATGAGAATATAAGTAGTACAGGTATATTGGCATATATTTTGTTATATATTGGCATATATTGGAATCAATTGCGCCTTCTGGTATAAAGATTATGAGAATTATTGATATTTTCAATTTATTACGTCATCTCTTTTATTTTGACAAATATTTTTGAGACTCATATTGTAATACGGGTAAACTTCTACTAACACACAGGCATATTTTCAAATCTGCGATAATATACGTAGTATAGGGTTGCATATATTGATTCAATTCCTTTTTTTTTTTGTAAATTTGCTTACAAAAGGGGCCAGGATGTTTTATTCTTCAGATATGCCCATGAAGATAATTTTGAATAGTGAGAGCAGATATTCAAAAACTTCTCTTTAGGAGCAATAAATTTAATATTTTAACAGAATTTGCACATGATTGCGAATTATAAGTTTCTTTATATTATATATTCCGTACGAAGAACGGGTATGCTGCTAGTCAATAATAAAAAAAATAATTTTATTCAATAAAGTAAAATGTGTGAATCACATATTGTCGTTTAGTACTTAATTTATTCCTAATTAAACTTTATAATTTTTTTTAAGAAATAAGTAGCATATTTTATGCACCGATTTTTTAAACCAAAAGCTTTCAAAATTTAATTAAGCTTAAAATTATAAAAATAATCAAATAATTTCTTTTACATGAAAACTAGTTTTATAGTTAAGATATAGAAAGGTCCATATTTTGCAATACACTGTAATATCTAAAACTTTATTCAACAACATTTTATGTTGTGTTATTGTGTGATCTTATGTGATCTTATGTGATCTTATTTTGTCTTCTTATTATCAGTGATATAAGAAAATGAGTCCAAATTATTGGAGCGCATTGTTCAACTTTAACTATATCAATTTTGTTGAATTTATGATTACATCCATACCATATTGTTTTATGGGAAACTTTAAAAGCGAAGACAATTATAAATATTTTATATTTTATTATTCATGTATACATTCTACTCACAAGTTGTAGTTATGAAATGTTCAATTGGTCAGAATTGTGCTAGGTAAATATATAGTACATTCTGTTCGAACAAAACTCCATATTCAGAAATCAATCCCCATATATCTGATTCGCATTTCTTCTATTTATACTTCTAAAAATCATACCAAAATACACGGAGTAGTAAGATAAAGCATCAAAACTTTAAAACTACCAAAAGTTATATGCAATTTTCCTCTACAAAACAGAAATGGATTTCGTTTAAAAACAAAGATTTCTCTTTTCTATTTTTCGTGGGGCCTCTATTATTCTTGAGAACCACTCTCATAAAACAGTACCAAAAATTATACATTGTTTTTGAAATACTAAAGTGTTGGAAAGATAACACATTGCATTATGATTCATGAGGTTTATTTTCCGAAATATATTCTGAAGTTTAAAACGGCGTATATGTAATATTTGAAAATTTCAATGCTAAAAAATGTGTTGTTATTTGGAACTTTCTATATAAGGTAAAAACTGAATCTAATCAAAACGATGAATGCATTTTCTGAAATAAACTGATGATATGAATAAGTCATTCATTTTTAACGCAGACACACATATGTGAGTAGCAAATAAACCGTTATAATTTCAATATTTTTAGTTTAAGTCAGAATTATTGTTGTCACAGCGACTTCAGTATTTGTATTGTATTTTACTGAAATAATTCCATGAACAATGAAATTATATCTTAGATATGTTCGTTTTATTTGCATATTGAACATAACCATGATATAAAAAGATTAATAACTGACAAAATCATAAGTAGAAAGTTAAAAACATTGACATTTTCTGAAAAACCACAATGCAGCATACAGCTGTTGAGAATACGATAGACCCTGTTGAAAACTGACAGACCGGACGTGGAAGGAAAACATGGCAAACTGGAGCAAATTTCGCAGTCGACTTTAAATTTATCATTTTTAGCACTGTGGAAGAGGGTGCCAGAGATCTATCATATCAAGTTGGTAGTATTATGCATTGTATTTTACCAGTTCGTATAAGTTTGTTCCGTTATATTAGTACAAACACTGATAACTCGTTCAAAAATGAACGGCTGAAAATATTGTATGTACCCGCCCTTTGCACGCCATAGAATGTACTCGTTGTTTTAAATAGTTTATGAAGTTTAACATACAACTCTGTTTTTTCTCTCTTTCTCTCTCTTTATATATATACATACATATATATATATATATATATATATATATATATATATATATATATATATATATATATATATATGTATGTACTTATGTATATATATATGTATATACATATGTATATATATATGCATATAAATATAACTATTAACCTCATCTAAAACAATCTACTGAAAATATCCCCAAAGGCGCTAAGCTGCTCAAACAAGTACATTTAAATACTACTTAAGATATAGAAAAATGAAGCAATTGCAAAGGGTTACCTTTTCCATTTTCTTAGTGACATTTTATGTAAATTTTTCAGCATAACCGTAACTAAAAGTTACAACTTATATTTAAATAGGGGTACACTTTCAGTCTGATCTAAAGATACGCAGCATTGCGGATGTCAATGTTTAACTGTCTGATGGAGTTCAATTTATACAAAGTAAGAGTCTATTACTTTTTGGAGGATAGAGTGGCGAAGTGTATGCGGGGCTTGTTTATCTTGATATATTGGTGTTAGATATTTGATATTTAAAATGTATTTTGTGTTTCTGTTTGGATGTAGTAAATCTCGATGTTTCTGTTTAGGTGTAAAGTCAGTATTGGTCTTTCAACTTTTTTACATTTTTAGTTTTAGTATATGTACTTGGTTTGCGACATTGTATCCGCTTCCGGGCGTGTCGTCATGACATGAAGCTGGCTAAACCGGGAAGTGGGGGTCATAATCCTCCTAGGCGAAATTTTGATACATTGTAATTCTTCATTTTTCTATATCTTATGTATATATATATATATATATATATTTTTATATATATATGTATATATATGTATATATATATATATATATATATGTATATATATATATGTATAGATATATATGTATATGTATATATATATATGTATATGTATATATATATGAGAGACCAGAAATTATTCTCACATGAGACATTTTTATTTGATTATTTATGGTGTCCTTTATGGAAAAGAAAGCTTGAGTCTGGCGGGCGCCGAACTTTACGACAACTTGAACTTTTAGGTCAAAAGCTATAAATTTAGGTGTGCCAGGCCACAGGGGCTGAGAGGAGCTGTGAAGTGATGCCATTGGGTTCAGAGGAACCAATGAGCGCCAAGGGGAAGAAGGACGGAGCTACCTCCCCCCCGCCGAAGGAACCACAAGTCTAAAAACAGTTTTACGAAAGGAGCGAAGTGAACATGACCTAGCAGACATGACTTAGGAGTTGCAATTAGAGTACAAGTATTTCACTATCATGACTTAAGAGTAGAGAAAAATGAAAAACCAACAGATTTGTACAGGTTACGTTGATGTTCCAAATTAATGGAGGTAGATCAAATGGCGAGTGCATTAGTTATACGAGGAGGAGCCACACACCACAGAGTTATGGCAGTATAAGACTGATGCAAGCGAGATGATGAGCCCAAGACTAAACTGGAAGGTATGTGTTCTGAATGATACCGGTCCTAGACACCATCGTAAAACTAATAATTCTTGTCGCATATCTCCCCTCGCTAAAATAATCAAATAAAATTTGATAATAGTTGAAAATTGATATTGATGAATTTCAGTGTTATTGATAAATTGATGTTGTTAATAAATTATATTGTTTAAGTTTTAAAATAGTCTAATCTTTTAATATTAATTAATAATTCTTTTCAGGACTTACACAAAAGGTAAAAATAATTGGAGGGTTATTGCGGCACAACAACGAGCAATATACGTTTAAATGATAATTCCACTATATATGAATTTACGGCAATGTTAATGTGATTTAAAATAATGAATTTAATATTTAAGAGTGACTTGTAATTTCACGTCCCACAATATATATATTATATTTATAATATATATATACATATATATAATTACATCTCACTTGTATATTACATAAAATTTGCCCACTGTTACCTAATTTTTCATTGAATGAAAGTAGAGCAATTTGATATTTAATATTTAATCCTATATAGAAAATTTACTCAGAGTGAAATATGTAATTCATAAATGCATATTGCCTGAATAAAGAATTTAGTTTATTAAAACCGTAATATCGAAATACAACTGATATAATATTTCCCTTATATTTCATATATTCCCCGAAAGAAATGGAAATAAAACAATGTTTTATGTTTAATTATCGATTAAAATACAAAATTTAAGATTATGTTAAATATTGACTTATTAATTACATTTTACCATCATTGTATTTATCTATCTGAGTATTAGTCATACAATTATTTAACAATTTGTTTCCCAAATAATTACCTTTTACCTCTAAAATAATTATTATTAAATCAATAATTATAAATATAAAATAATTGTTATTAAATAATTATTACTAAAATAAATTAAGTAATATAAAATAAGTAACCCCTCTGTAGGAATTAGATGATTTTATATATACATTAACTCTTATGTTCTTCAGTGATACTTCATTTATTTTTATGTTCGCAAAGGAATCTTCACAATGTAATGCATTAAGGCGAATCGCATCTGCTTTTGATCACCTTTGACAGGAAAAATTCTAAACGTACTCTAAGAATATAACACGATTAGATAAATTAACTAGGGTCGTCTGGTTCCTGTCCACTACATGAAAGAAAGCATACAATGATTTGATGGCGAACAATCGAATTCATTAGCTGCTGGTTCAACAAATGCTCCTCTGCGGAACGACATGGTGAGATTTATGTGCATACTTTCCTCCCATTTTTGTAAGTCGTAGTATTAAGCTTACAGTGAAATATATATGTATTTTTAAATACATGAGGTTTTTAGACGTGATCCGTTTATATTGAAATTTTTACGGATTAAATATGTTTCAGTTTAATATATCATAGATATAAAATATATTAAAATATTTTAACTAACAGCTACACCCGTCGTTGCCAGTGATAAATTCATTTCAATAAAATAGATAACTGTAAAATGCTAATAGATAACTGAAAAATGTAAGCTTAATGTTCAATTTTTAATATCATACATAAATGCGGTACATATTTTGAGATACTTTTTGATATAATTTTGCTCCAAATTGTCTCTAATTAATAAGAAAAATATGCAAATTGATTAAGAGGTTTTAAAGTTGTAAGCGATTATTTCAGATAGAAAAAAACATGTAATATAATTACTGTTAATATGCGGCTAGGTATAGGAATGTAAGGTTTTATTCCTTTAGACACACAAAACAAACATTGGGCTTAGTCTCATTGCCTGAAATGAGTCTGATGACATTCGGCTGCTTTTCAGCTTATTTCTAAAACATCACAAAATTGTTATTTATTTATTCATTCCCTGCTCCGTATTAAGCTTTAAAAATCTGCGACAAAATGATGAGCGTTCAGCCGTTTGTATGTTATAAATGAGCGTGATATACAAAGCCACAAAACCGTTTTATACTACTTAATCTACGCTTTTCTGTCAGTTGATAAAACTTATTTCAAAATCTTCTATACGCTTAGCTTCATTTACTGAAAACGAATTAAGCAGTAACCATATGCATGGGCCAAGAAATATACGAATTGAAAAGTGTGTATTGAAATTTTCCCTTTTATAATTACCCTCACGGACACAGACATTAATACACATATACTCTCTCTCTATCTCACACATACACACACGTACAGACATCACCTTAAAAATGTTCGATTTGATTTCTGGGATGCTTAAAACGTGATACTTTCTTCTTTTTGACCCCGTGGCTATACTTTCACTATACTTTATACTATGTGTGTAGGTAAAATAATTATCGAAAAGTTTCAAAGGAAGTACAGTCGTTGATTAATACTACATTAAACATAAATTAAACATCTATGTACATTTTTACACACAGTATTTTGAAAATATTATTTTCTATATATTTGTAATAAATTACTTACATATGATCAATTTCAATTATTTATTTTATTTCTAAGCTATATAAGTACATAATTTAGCTCATTTTATAGTCTGGACAATTTAAGGCTAAAATAATCTGTTGATGAGAAGGATACAAAAATACGATTCTAAGCTGCGGCCCCTCTTTAACACTATAACATCTTGGTTTGTCCTAGTGATTTTATTACATTTTTATACGACCACATAATTAAAATATTTCACGAAAATTAAAAAGGGACATTACCCCAACATTGTTAAGTGATTATTATCATTCTGAGAATTATGTTTAATATTCAAAATAGTTTATGAAAGTAAATGGGCGACTATTTCGATTGAAAGAAACAAAACAAGTACATATTAATTATATTGACACACCTGCTTATGAGAGAAATTTAAATATAATAATACAATGTGTAGCGTACCTTGCTCCCCTCAAACTGGAATCGAGCCCTGTACTCTGAACTGACCAGCCTATACTCTACCGTTGAGCTACTGGGCGAAATTGCAAGTACTTATAGTCGGAAGTGGAGTCGAGTTAAACATACAGTAAAAATATATAATACATGTTATAAATAGAATGAGCTCGTATTCATGTTATTCACAAGCGGCACTCATAATACATTGCACATATTTAAAAATTCCAATAAAATTGTAGCATCGTGTTCAACACTTTTCAACTATTTTATCTCTTTAGTTGCCAACCCCTGTGTGTATCAAGAATTAAATGTAAACAAATCGTTACCGAGGTATGTGTTAGAAAATGATGAAAGAAATTGAACACGAAATATGTCTTTAAAAGTTACTTTCTTCGAATCTTGTCAGTGTGCCAAATGCAAGCTTCAGCTTCTGCTCTATTTTATTACTCTATTAAAGTATCTTAAATATTCCCAGCTCTTTTATTACGACTTACATATCTTTCCAAAGTTCCAAAACTCATAAAGTTCACGTGTGTTGCTAATGTAATCAGATTTTTGAGATGTTTCTTAAAGGCATTTAGTTACTCTTGATCTTGTTTTTTGCTTCCAAGATGAGATTTTATGGAAATTGCTAAAACATTTTAGACTAAAAGTGGGAAAAATACTTCATAAAAGAGATTACAAATGCAAAAGCGAGCTCTGTAATGGCTGCGATACATATTTTATTAAGTTTTTGAAGGTATATTTATGTCAGATAAAGTGATGATGGGAAAATAGACGAAAATCTTGTTCATGGCTTTGGAAATGAAATTTAAATGTTATATAAGATTACATTTTCATATAAGATTTACTATAGGAGATCGTAGTAAATAGAAAAGTCATTCTAATAGAAAAAATTATAAATGCTTTCATGAAAATAAAGACTTTATAATCTTCCAAACACATGTAAAATGCTTTTTGAATTATATCCTTCTGCGTGTCTATAAAAATATTATATGAAACACCAGAACTAGAGATAGTTCAGAGTCCGCTACTGGTATATTTACACTATTCTTTAATTATAATATGATAAATTATTTCTGAAGTCCGTTATGCATAAACATTATATTAAATTAATTCACATTTCCATCGCAATACTTATTAACGAGATCTGTGTGCTACTGCATGTGAGAACGTGTACAAATACCAATATATAGAATGCATTTTTCTGATTAATGGTACGTACTTTCAAAATGTTCCTTCAATTAATACATTAAACATAAAGTTGCATTTGTAAAAATTGCAACACCATGAGGGAATCACGCGATTGAGCTGAAACTTACAACAAATTCACTTTAGAGTGTGCTATGCAAATAATTAGCATTTCCGAATCCCCACGAATGTTTTAGCTGAACAACGCCCTCTAAACTGCTGATTTAGTCGTATAAATAGAGAGCTATAGCGGGACGTTGAATATAGCCTATGGTTGTCTATGCAATTAAATTTCATTAAATTCTAATGACTCTTTCATGGTGTTTCAATTTTTATAAACAGGAGTTATGTTCGTGGGAATGTTTATGTTATGTTTATATTTATGTTCGTGGGAATGTTTATATTCATGTTCGTAGAAATGTTTTTGTTATTTTATATGAAAAACGTCATATTTCAAAAATATAACATGTTAATGCCTAGGTTGGGATCTTGATTTTAAATAGAATACTGTATATTACACTGTTATTTCTGAAAAGTTTTTTAAAATTTTACAATATTTTGATTTTTAAAGAATTTGTTAATTGTAATTGTTCTTCCAGCTCCCCAAAATTAAATATACTTATGGTATTTAAAAATAGTAGTGTTCGTACGAATGGAAATTTAATTTGCTCAGTTTGTAAGAGATATAGCACTACACATAGTAAAAAGATATTAATATATTACGCAAATTTTGTGATAATTTCTTAACTGTAGTGCTCATTTTTCCTGACTAAAATTACCTATACACTCCATTCATAATAGTGACGATTTTTAATTATTTATGCTTTCTTCCATTTTATATTAAAGACTTGAAAAATAAAGAGAACTGCACAAGTTAACGTTCCATGCATCATATGGTTTTATACAAAACAGAAAAAACATTTAAATAGAGTTTATGGAATTTTCTTAAAATTAAATCTTGCTAATGAACACTTTAAACATATTTTCTATGACTTACTTATTACAAGATCACAGTATTTAAATTTAAAACTTAATCAAAATCATCTTAATATTTTTTCAACTATTTCATATTGTGTTAATTCTTTCAAGCATCCGATTTATAGTTCTATAAATTTTGGACATATTTTTAACAAATTCAAGCATTTAATGCCTGTTGGAGGTTTGAATGTATCAAAGACTTTTAAATACAACCGGACTTTTGGTAGATCAGTATTTAATTATAATGAAATTTCACGATCTCTCTGTGTAGATCAGTATTCTAAGTCAATATTAGAAAATAAATGTAATTGTACAGTAAAAGATTATACTAAATTTCTCAATCCGGACCTGGGGCATATAGTTACAGGAGACTTAGTTATTGTTAAAGACATTTCGTTAAGAACCATTATGTCTTTTGGCACTAAATTCAGGTTACTCTCTTGTCATAATTCTATTAACGTTTTAAAATCCATTAATCTTGATAAATATATATATATATAAATTAGCTTCTAAATATGCTATGCCTTTAGAGGTATTTAATATGTGGAAGTTTACTTTACTAGAATCTATTAAAAAGGCCATTAGTAGTATTAAATTGTCTAGATTTTTATATAATTTTCATAATATTAAACCCTCCATTATTGATTTACAAAAATATTTTGTTATCACCTATGTTGATAAAGCCTCTAATAATTATGCTATTATCTGTAAAAAAATTTATATACAATTTCTGTTAGATTATTTAAAAAATAATAGTAAGTAGATCGAACAGTAAGTAGTGGGCATAATACTTACTCTACTACTGCGAGTAAATCACTTCTGAATTATTTAAATCAAATAAATGATAGTTTACGTCAGTCTAGCAATAATTACCTTATTCTTAATAAAAGTAGAGAATTAAAGAAAATAGATTAACATCCCTTAAAAATCAAGTAGGATTTCAAACTTTTGATTTTAAAAATCTTTTCAATAATATGAAGATCTCTGACCAGTATGATGTAAATGTGGCTCTATACAATGATTATATTATTAATCTTACATCTCATGCTAGTTTTGTTAATTTTCCTAAACTTCTTCACTTTGTTATTTTCAATAATTATATTTTTCAAGGAAATAAATTATACCAATAAATTAAACAAGTATATACCTACAAGTCTCAGGAGTTCCACAGGGTGGCTGCAGTAGCAGTATATTAGCTAATTTATATCTCTATCATTTTGAACAGTCCTTTACTTCAATAGATTATACAATATACAGATATGTTGATGATCTTATTTGCTTAATACATACTGAAAATTGTGTCATTAATATAGATTCTTATCCTGATAATTTGGAATTAATTCCTAATGAAGCTATTATTAGTAAAAATATTAATTTTTAGGATTTAAATCTTTTTGTTGAACCTTCTAATAGAATTGTTACTAATTTATATGATAAAAAAGACTATTATAATTTTAAAAATTAATAAAATCTTACTATTTAATTCCTGCAACTCGTTTCTATTATTTAGAAATATTATTTTTAATCAGCTTTTTAGAATATATAGATTATCTGATAAAAAATTCCATGCTTTACATATTGATAATCTAAAAATTACCTGCAATTTATATAAATATCCCTCTTATTTTGTAAATGGTATAATTAAAAAATTTAGAACAGCTGGATTTTCTTGAATTTTATTTATTTAATATTGCTTTAAAGTTTCGCCTGACATCTCCCTTCTCTTGTTTTAATATTTTATTTATACACCCACTTAGACATTAGCCATTCTTTTATTGCAGCTCTTGATGGTGTATTATCTCTTGTACATGTCTTTTCATATTTCTGTTATTTATTTCTTACGAATAGCAACAGTATATCTTATTTCTTTGTGAATGGCAACACTTGTCACTTCATTCTCTGTTTCCTAGGTTCGTGTGTTTTTCAGTCCGTTTTTTGTTATAAATTTTTCCTTTTCTTTTTCTTTTTTATGTATGTCGTTCAAGTAGAAATAGTTTATAGATTTAATCTGTCTATTTCTTCAGAAACATACCTTTTTGTGTTTGCTTCTACAAAAAACTTTGGCATGAATACGATTTTTGTGGAAGTGAACAATTCATGATTTAGGCTTAGAGCCGTGTCCACGTGTATAGCGTTTGTGCTTGATTTCGTTTATTATTTTTTTCGATTCCATACCTTTGTATTTTGATACTTTTCATTAACTTGTTGATTCCATATTTATTTCATTTATTTATTTTTTTTTCCATTTGCTTCAGGATTTGTTGATTTATACTTTTATTTCGTAAGCCTGTTAGATATTTGAATTTTCGTGTTACAGATTCTCACTTTGCTTTCATTGGATCTTCAAAACTTTTTTTGTTATATATATATATATATATATATATATATATATATGGGGGTATCTATTAAACGAGCCATGGAATATGATATTTCACAATACATTAAAAATAGCGGCTGTAAAATTCAGTTTGCTCAGAGACATTTGGAGAATGGAAGGTCTCAGTGGTAAATGAATGTAAGTTATGATATCGCTGGAACGAACGCAAAAATTCAGCGGAGATAAAACAAGGATATAGTGAAAAGAGCTGGAGAAACTAAAACATATGTATGTTATTACTTACGTTGACAAAGTAACGTCTAATTTTGCTGTGACCTGTAAATTGTACTATGTAAGACTGTTAAGACAAGCATACGAAGATACTAGTATGTACTCGTTCTTGAATCAATCTCATTTAAAAATCAGTAACCGAATTAAGGCATTATACAAAAAGATAGGCTTATGTGTGGGAAAATTTAGGTTTCGCTATTTAGCTCTGAAACCAAAGCTACATCTGGATACCATGAAATTCCGATCTGTTACCAGCGGTTTTAAAACATATTTAACCAGGGCTAATAAATCATTATTTGGTCATTTAAAATTGGTTCCACGGAAACTCTATAACCACGCCAGCTACTTTATTCAAAATAGCCTAGAAGTAGTTAAAAAGCTAATGGAATTGCCTAACATCAGAGTATATAAGAGTTACGACTTTGCTGACCTTTTTAATAATATAGACATTGAGGATCTATACAACATCCTTATTGAATCTTACCATAGTTGTGATTTGCAACTTCATATTGCTGTTGGAAAGTTCAAGGTTTGGGTGAAACTGGTTTTATTCGAAACAGTTCTTTTTAATGGAGAAAACTTTTATAAACAGATTAACGGGATCCCAATGGGTGGTAACTGCACTTCTATTCTGGCAGATATTTACTTAGATAAATATGAAAGGGGACACATATTTTAAATGAGGTATTATTCCTTCGATACGTGGATGATGTTCTATGCAGATTTGAGGATTGTAATTATACAATGAAGTCTGATTTTGATCTTCCATGTTTAAATTTAATAGAAACAGTATGTAATGAAAATCAAAGTCTCGACTTTTTGGATCTCAATTATACCTACGACATCACAGAGTTATCGAATGTATGATAAGCGTTTCACATTTAAATTCGATATTAAATATTTCATTTCATGGACAACTTGTTTATACCGAGACATATTCAGAAATCTGATTATAAATCAAATGACACGCCACAAGTTGTCGAATTCTACCAATAACAATATATATATTTTGTGATCGCCGCTTTCTGAAAGAGGCAATCATAGAGGGTTATACACCAGATTGATTAGTATCAAATTATAATGGCTTAACTGTGACCATAACTAAAAATATATTTTTGGGAGTAGAAACAACATACGATTATTTATATATTACATAGAAGCGGTAACATAATATACAGAGTGTGTGCCACCGGTAGAGCGAAATTATGGATTATAAATCTGGTAGTTCCATATGGCTACACACAGGTATTTCATGACCGGTGCTATATTTAATAGTCATGTTATTATGACACGTTTTAGACGAAACGTATATTGTATTAACGTGATCATAGAAGTTTTCTGGATAATCGGACGAGCATTTATTATGTACTTCAAGGTGCAAATATAGGAAACATTATATGAGAAAGCAGTTAAACATTTATGAGTATCGAACTTATCGATTGGAAAGAGTTATACGGAGAGTCTGAAATATTGCAAATTTTTGCATTTAAATGGCGATAAGTATTGCCAATAAGTCGTGTATCCAATTTTTAAAAGTAATCACTTTGTCTTGGATTTCAGACATTAGTTTATTATGGGCCCCGAATGGAAGGGCATGAATGTGCTTGGGTAATGTGACTGTGAGAAAAGTGTTATACACATTTCCTATAGGGTTCTGGGATTTTGAGTTGTGAACTTTAAGTAACAAGACTTTGGCTGGCCCATTTGGACTTGAATATATTCATTTTAGTGTATTAAATAATGACTAGGGAAGTTTTTTCAAACATTAGTATTTTAAATTAGTTGTTGTGATTGATTTTAGAGTATTAAATAACAACTAGTGAAATACAATTTCAAACATTGGTATTTTAGATTAGTAGTTGTGGATTCTATATTACGTTTCATGGATTGTTTTAGGTGTATAGTTGAATATTTTTATGGATTTACAAATTTTTAAACCGGTAGAATATGTATATGTCTAAATATAATTTGTTTTTATGGTATTGAAAGCATCATGAAGAAAATGCTGTAGGGAGTATCGGCTACCGGGATAGTTTGCCATGGCGGAAAAAAGCTTTAACCGCAGAGATGAGCTTCGCAACTCCCCACGGCCGTATTTTCAGTCACTTTATATATATACATATGTGTGCGTGCGTGTGTGTATATATATATATTTAAATTATTTTAAATACGTTATATAGTACTCATAAATAAACCAGCTCTCTCTTTATAAACTCTTAAATGCATTAAATATTTTTAATATGCAACTTGATAAATAGATGCAACATATTATAGACATTATTGTAGCCATCGATATATTTTTAAATCCTTCATTAAAATGGAAACCCACTGAAATATCATTAAGACTAAGCAAATAATGTTCTTGTGGTTTATTCACCTTATGGTTACATTTACATTCAAATACAAAGTACAGCATCTTTTATCTGGGATAAACACAACCTTGCTTTCAAACACTGTTTGCAAGGATCTGTTTGTTCTAAGCGAGTGTATCAACGTTTGGGCATATGATGATGACAACTTATCATGTAAAATGTATTATCAGAGAAATGGAAACATGTTCCTACTTGTAATAGGATCGGCAATAGTTTATGAATGGACAGCAAATACGGTATATTTTGAAATGTACATTGAAACATGCATAGTGTTTGTTATGGATATATAAATATTAAATTAAACAATACCCTAGTAACAAAGACATTATTTAACAAGAAAGATCAGTCGCACATAAAATATTGATTATGAAACACTTTCCAAATGCAAAGCAATTTTATTTAAACATCTCTAAAATCGATACATTCAGCGGGAATATGTTTCTAATTATCCCAATACTACAAAAATTTATTATATTTGAAAACGTTAAACTTCATCGAAAAAAATGAATTTTATTCAAATAACGTTATCGAAATATAAATCGTCTGGCTCTCTATGTAAAAGCAGTAAATATTTCATTCATACATATTTATTTCATTCATCACAGTACTACAACAATTTATTCCACTTAAAAACTTAAAACCATAGAGGTCAAAGTAATTTAACTCTATGCGTAAAACTTCATAGAAAATGTCTGCTACAAAATCGTCTGCAAATTAAAAGAAAGTTTCATTCATATCAGCGATATTGCATACTTCAGAACTAAATAATTTTGTGTTAAGGAAATTCAGCAAGTCTTATATAACTCATCCTACACCTTAATGATGTTTATATTCTCCATAAATGAAAATTAGGCTTCGTTGCAGAGATAATGATCTCTGCAACGAAGTTTGATGATCATTTAAACTCACAAATATTGTAATTGCGTTGTCACGGGGTATAGAAGCACAGAAATAGATGCGTAGTATATACATAGATGGGCAGTATATAGATGCACAGAAAAAAATAAAAATAAAGCGATTTTAGGAAGGATGCAACACTAAATATAAATTACAAAGGACTTTTCACAAACACAAAGGACAAATCACTTACAAAGGACAAATCACTATTTTGACACTAGATGGATGTCATATTTTATTTTTAAGTGAGTCAAGTGATCTATTCATATGATATGGATGTAATTATTATTTTAATTTTTATTAAAAAAACTACTGAATATATTTTTCTGATTTTTTTTTATATTTTTTATGGAATAATTTGTATATTTCCTAAAATTGTCGAAGCAATTTGTGAATTTCAAATTTGCTTGAAAAATGTTTGAAAAATTAGGTCCCATAGTGTTCAATGTATTTCATTTTTTCAACCCGGGTTAAATCCAAAACTAATTGGGTGATATTACTCATTGATATTCCCAAAGGTCCGACAGACCGTCTGAACAACATACTTAAATTTAATTTTGATAAAGTCAATTCTGCGGCAGTTATCGTACTAACGGACAGACAGACGGACAAATAGATAGAATGAACAAAGTCATAAACACTTTTCAATTATGTTGTGAAGTGTTCATGAAACGGATCCAGCGCAACTTAAAGGAAACGTTATATAATTTTCTAACATTTGTTTCACAACTGATAATTACAAATGGTGTGGGTAATGCGTGCTTCTCTGATAATTATTTTGATGTGAGAAACTTCTATGCTTGAAGTATATGTGGCAGAAATCAGAGCGTTACGAAAAATATAAACAATTTGAACTTTTAAACCTTCAATCGTTGTAGAGAAAAGTGCAAGTATAATTTCTTGTATTGTCGAAGATATGGTATAAAAATTAATATAACAAATAATTTCAATATTTTAATGTTATGAAAATTTTTTGAGAAACGTTAAACAATAGCTGTTGAACCTTGTAAGTGACAGGAAGCTGTATTATGAAGCATTTTTTGTATGCATTAATTTTCTTAATATGTATGTAAAATCCGCTTAATATGTATAATTTATATACCGTCAAGCAAGTTAGTAAAATAATTTCATTATTTGATGTTAAGGCTATGATAGGAGTATCCAATTAAAATTGATCAAAAGCTAAAAGGACTAGCTAGCTATAAACAGTTAGCAAGTAATTTTTAAACCTGTAACAGTATTCTGTAGTTTTTAAATAAAAATTAAAATAATAATTACACCCTTTATATAAAGAGATCACATGACCATTATATGAAGAGATCACGTGCCCTACTTCAAAATAAAATATGGCATCCATCTTGTATCAAAATCGTGATTTTAAAAGTTCTTTTTAATTCATATTATTTTCCTTATATACAAAATGTGTAAGGAAAGTATTGTGAAGGGGGTCGAAAATTCGTTTTCGAGTTTTCAACGGAAGAGCACGCTTCAAGCATCCCTGATCACGAATCAAGCATTTTTGAAGTGATGTCTGAGTGTGTGTGTGTGTGTCAGTGAATCTCTGGAGACGATATCTTACGAACGAATGGAGTAATTCGAATGAAATTTGGTACAAAAATCCCAATCCGTGAGTACTGGAAGCCTATTGTTTTAAAACACAATCGAATGTTCAGAACCCCCCTAAATTTTCGAGTGAAATTTTGAAAAAAACATCAAAAAATCAAAACCTTTAATAAAGTTACGCAAATAGACATTTCTTATGTAATTTTTCCTTAGAAAACGATTGACATAAATTTTAGAATGCTATCACGAACCGTTCTCGAGATATTGCACAATATTCAGATAAATTTATAAAAAAAAACATAAATTAAAAAAAATATTAAATGTTTAGAAACATGTTCACTTTTCATATGTAATATCATACGATAAATTTGGTGACATCACTCTCGTGGATCTAATTCATTCCTTTCACGAGAAGAGATACTTTGAGTAATACTTTTGCATTTGAACGCCAGTAGTTATTTATCGGCTGTATGAATAACTTATTTTACCGTCCATAACGCTTGGCGAGATTTTAGCGACGAATTTAGCGGAATGTCATACTGAAAGAACGCAATTACAATATATTTGAGTTTGAATGATTATCAAACTTTTATTATTTCTACAACCAAGCTGAATTTTCTCTTACGGAAAATGTAAACACCAAAAGGTGTAGTATGAGTTGTATAAGAATTGTTGCATTTCTTTAGCGCAAAATTATTTAGCTCATGACGTCTGCAATATTGCTGAAATGAATGAAACACTCATTGATTCACAGAGCATCAGACGCTTTTTTGGATGAAGTTTTAATCATAGAGTTAAATTACTTGTACCTCCATGGTTTTAAGTTTTTAAACAAAATAAATTATTATAGTATTGTGAGGACTGAAAGGACTGGAAAAATATTTATGAATGAAATGCTGATTTCATATAGAGGCAATTTATATTTCGATGACATATAGAGACAATTTATATTTCGATTGTTTTTACATACCGTGATATGTGTCTGTTTTTATCTCTTTGCTTGTTTATGGAAATATTGTGGTTCACGCATATGGATGCTCGAAAGTTTATATTCATTGCATTTGAAAAAATATATACAAAATATGTAATCGTATTAGACCAACTATGTGTTGAATTAAATATGGGAAAATTAATAAAGTTAAACTTACTTAGGTTAAAATATTTAAAATGATATTCATTTAAAATCTTTTAAGATTATATAATTTTCTACAAATATGAAGATGCAAATTCTAAATAGCAAAACCATATGCTTATATTGAAAATTCCTACACTAGTGTACAACAAGTGCAAATTTATAATTCTTAATTTATAATATTTTACTATTTAAAATGCGAAATTGGTGAAATCAACAGAAATTTAAACTTTCTCAAACGAAATTCTATTAAAATTACTTGCATAAATTTCGGAAAAATAATTTTCTTCTTTGAAATTAAAATACGTGTAAAATGGTGATTAAAATTTAAGAAAAATTATATTAAAATAATTATGCTTTATTGTCGATAATATCATAATATTATGTTGTCGTCATGACGTCTGATCTTTTTTATAGATACAGCCTAATTAGTTTGAAGTTTTGTTAATGATAACATTCTTAATATGTTTTATTTATGCATATACTATTATGTATGCATAATAGTATAATTTAAATAGTTTAAAATTTAGTAGGGCAATATATATATTTTTCATTTAATTTTTTTCAGAATTTTAAGCAAGATTTTTGCATCTAAAATTTTAATTTTATAAGTCCCACATATATAAGTATTGCAAGTATTGGGGAATTATGTTATTATCGATTATGGAAATTTTTTTTAAGAATTCATTAAATTGCTCTGAAAATAAAATTGGGGCAAGGTTAAAAATATTTGTTTTGAGAAAAACAATTTTGAAGTAAAAATTGATGTTTAGTATTGTATTGTGTATATATTTTATTTATTTAATATTTTCGAAAAGAACTAACATTCATAAATACTAGTAGTACCAAAATACATATAGACTATCATAAATTACCTGCAGTATGACTCAACTAGACTTTCTCATAGCATAATCCATTTGAAGTAGTTCGATTTTATTTTAATGAAAAATCGGTATTCTTGGTTGTAGCATAATAATATAAAATATTATTTTATTTGGGCTCAATTAAGAGATTAGAATTAGACACTAATAGTAAGTTTATATACATTGCCGAAGTAATAACCCAGCGTAATTAATTTATTGTGATGCCAGGTGTTCCTGAAAAGCAATTTGATGAATAACCATAAAATCAATTTTACTTATCCATTAAATAGACATTAACTTGCTCAAACAAAATTTAATTAATTATTGTAATTAATATGAAATTTTAGTATATCTTAATTTCAGATCAATAGTTATCTTTACACTTTACTACTTCTTACAACATTATAATTTTCTTTGGCTTAACTGAGTCGGTAGTGATACTGTTACGACCTGTAACTGACTTTTAGTCAGATTATATATATCCTCTTATTGTGATATAAAAGTTTACCTTTTGCTCTTTGGTGCACAGCACTTTGTCGGACATTGAAGTAAAGTCAAGAAAAACATTTTAACATGCTTATGCAACGACGATATATAAGAGCATTTCAGAAGCACATTCAAGAAAGCCTTTTTCTAGGAGCTCTCTTTGGTGTGCTTATTCCATCACACAATTCATAGATAGAGTTAGAAACACATTTTTGATGTACTTAGCCCACAGCCACAATTTCGAGAGTGTTTCGAACCTTCACTTTATGCAGAGGAGTAACTTCTACCGTATCTGTGCGCCAATTTGCTCCAGTCATCTGGGTGAGGTCTATATTGGTTTTCATTGGTTATTTCATGATGCCCATGGACTCGCTTGAGTCGATAGTTGCATTTTTCATGCTGTTATTGTTCATTTATTACTCGTAAATAAATTGTCTGTCCATTATAAAATTAGGCGTCATCGAGTATGCGGCTGATTGTCGCCTTGTCGCAGATCCATTTCTGAAATATGAAAATACCTTTTGCGCAGCTGTATCACATTGGTCCAAATGAATCCAATTATAGCATAGCATCTTCATTTTACAGATCTTGGAAATATAATTCAACTGAAATCCAGGTTGACAATGTACTTCCTAGGGGGGATTTCACTAAAATTAAAAAAAATGTTCTTAATTTCCCTAAGTTTCAGGATCATTGAGCCATATGTGAATAACCCGTTTCAAGCATAATTATGTCAACATTTGTCCTGTACTGCTATACTAAGAAAATATGAAATTGGAATTAATTTCAAAATTTTTGCTCGATTTTCAAAAGATTATATCTAGTTCTAGATTTTTATTAACAAAATCGGATACAAAGTGTTGTAAAAATCCATTAATATTTGTGGCAGCTATCGTGTGCACAATATATCGACCACAGAAAGACGGCCATCCTTCTATAAATGGTCAAAACTTCAGGAATGTCTAAAGCAAAATCTGAAATCGAATATTTTCATTTAAACAATACGTTCTCATATACTATTATATTCTATAGTATGAGAAAGCAAAATTGATTTTTTTTTCAGTATTTTAACTGTAAAGCATATTATTTACGCAGTCATATATTTCTAATTTTTATTCACATTTTATTTCAACTTATTCTTACACAAAATGAAGAATTTTTAATATCTAAAATTAACAATATAATTTATAATTTTCAGTGCAAATCCATTCCGACAAACAATCCAACAATTTCGATATTACTCTAGACCTAACAGTAATTTCATTCTATATTCACATCAAAATGGAAAAGTTTATCCTAAAACACTCTTATTCAGTATATTAGATTGTGGTTCCCAAATTTTGTCCCCTTATTTGGCCATATATGGGAAAACTATGACAATTCAAATGCATATGACGTGTCCCCTTCCCCCCAATAAACAATTCATATTTTGAGAGTGCTCTTCGAATTAAATTTGAACACAGCTATTCCATTACGATTCTATCAGGCTTCTATTCGAATCCATGAGGAGAACTACCTATCTCGGAACTGGCTTGAACTCTGTAATTTGA
Source organism: Amaurobius ferox (assembly GCA_951213105.1). Taxonomy (NCBI): domain Eukaryota; kingdom Metazoa; phylum Arthropoda; class Arachnida; order Araneae; family Amaurobiidae; genus Amaurobius; species Amaurobius ferox. Next base: position 2,631,310 of record OX578134.1, on the reverse strand, counting down.
TTGAATCATTACATTCTCTATAACCACTCTAAATCCACCAGCAGACATGAATGCATTATGAAATAGATTATAACCAATTAACATACGAATACAGAATGCAGCTTAAAACAAAGAAGTATAGTGGTATATGCCTATATGTTTGTTTGTATGTATTTCAATAGGTATTTCAGTTTGTACTTGTGTGTATATAGAATAATACTTTACTATATTCGTATAATTGTGTTCCCCAAACAATAGCAAATAATTAAAGAAAATTGAAACTGAAAATAATTGAATTTTTTAGTTGCTCTATTGCAGATAGCATCATGCACGGACCGGTTTCATGCTCATTCTGCATGGAATAACCGATGCTTGCAGTGACAGAAAGAAAATTTGGTAATCAACCACAACATTCAAATCTTTAGTTTGATCGACTAATTCTGCCCTATCCTTTTCTGCTGATTCTGTGAGGAGGGACTTGGTGCCGCATCATCTCAATGTTTTTTGGTTTGTTTTAAATGAATCCAACTACGATGTGGAATTTTTATTGGGTAATATCATCAATTGTATCATCTGAATCTTGTATTATTAGAGGGCAAGTGAAAAAAGCATCTCCATAGGCTGTAGAAAAGTTCCATAAAAATTGAAAGACTGGATGTCTAAATATATTTTTAAAGTGAACTTCATAGATTTTAATAGATGATTATTGTTCAGATTACATTATCGGGGGTATGCTTAATACCGCTTTATTGGACTTGATTACTTCTATAGTTATTAGAAACGAGGAAATTCGAAGACAAAAGGATGCATTCCTTGCTGTATATAATTTTTAAATTTCCGTTTAACAATTTATTTAGTAAGTGAAAACTGTATCCGACGTTGTCCGGGATTTGAAGCAGGGATTTGTGAATTCATACATAGCGTTTTTCAAAAGCCTAGTTTTATCCTATATAATGTTCTTTGATGTAACCGAAATAAGCGAAAGGAGCGTATACAAATGGGGGACACTTCAATTCCACATTACTCTAGCTTAAAATCAACAACTTGAAAAACTTTATGAAAATTCAGATACCGAAATTTTTACTCAAGCATTTAACAACCACTTTACTACTTATCCATCGAACCGTACTTTTCAACGTCATCCCCACGATTCTTAATCATTTTGCCACTATTCCAATAATTTTTAAAATTGTTGGTTCTTGCTCCCGTCACTCCCGAAGAAAACTTAAAAGCTCTATTGCATTTACTCAGAATACCCTAAATTATTAACCTATTACTGCCTTGATAGGTTTTGCCAAGGTTTTGAAAAAATACTCTGTGTTAAACTTATTGACTTTCTTGATAACTATACCATTATTCAACCCAACCAATTTGGATTTCAAAAACGATAATTGACTTAACATGCAAATTTGACCATCCTAAATACTATTCAGTGTAAACTTGATATTAAACATTCGGTTCTTGGTATATTTTTTGATTTGTCAAAAGCTTTTGATGCAATTCATCACCAATGCCTCTTAACTAAAACTTGCCTGTATTGGTATTAGAGGTATAACAACAATTTTATTCAAACGCTATTTAACTGAACGTATATAATTTGTCCAGTTAAAAACGTACACTCTAGCTATGGTACTATCCGCACTTTTGTCCCACACGACTCAATTTTAGGTCCCATTCTATTTTTGATACACATAAATGAAATATTATGTTTCTTTTATTTTCTAAATAATGTTTGCTGATGATACGAACTTATCTTTGGTTGATGAAAACATCCATACAGTGTCAATCAAGTAAATTTTCAAATCTATAAATTTATAGACTGGTTTGATCAAACTTCCTAACTTTACATACTGAAAAAAAATAAGTGCACTCTTTTCATACGAAAAATCTTCTCGTGATATTAATGATATTTATATAAATGGCCTCATCATTATTTTTACTTCTGGCGTTAAGTTCGTGGGGGTGATTCTACAGAATGACTTTAAATGGTATAAACATGTTTTACCATATTTGCAACAAAGTAAGAAAGAAATTGGATTGTTTAAACAATATCATTTCTCTTACCTAAGACTGTTTTAATTAAGTTCTATTACAATTTCATTTCTCCTTATCTATCATATAGTAACATTTTTTGGAGAAACACTACTAGCAGAAATATAAACAGGCTTTCCATTCTACAAAATAAACATTTCTTGCTTCTTAAGAGTGAATTGAATAGAATATTGAACAAAATTGATTCGTATATTCAACACCATGATATATGTTTTCGTTATAAAATCTTGCCCGCACACTAAGATATTTTACATTGTTTGGCTCTTTTCATGTTTCAGTATATTCATCATAATCATCATAGTAGTATCTGTTTCTCAAATGTTGACAATATTAATAATTACAATAAATGAAATAGAAACATTTACCCCTTTATATCATACAAATAGCTTATACCTAAATATAAATTCTACTAGTTCAAGTTTATGGAATTATTTTCCACGTTTCTTAAAATCGTTGAACAACGATTATAGTTTTAAACGATAATAGTTTTAAAAAGTAGTTAAAGTATTTCTATTACAAGGTTGATCGGTTTGTGGATCTATTGTTTATTTCATTTTTCTTTGTTCCTTGCATTCCTACTAGTTGTTTCTGGTCTATTTTTCATGAATTTTGCTCCGTTGCTGACTTTATATAAGAAACAAAATATACATTTATATATTTAATTGATGTTATGCTAGCGTGTTGCTAGTTTGGCTGGGGCTGTGGACTCGTCAGGCCCAACCACTCCACCATTTTCCGCAGTTCCATGCCCCACATCATTTTTTGTTCGGATATTTTTTTTAATCAAAGAAATACCTGTTGAATTATGAAGATCGGATTGTCAGTTAAATTTTCCATATCGTAATTTTAAATTTGATTGCGCTTTCAAAACTTTACAAATATGTACTTTTTTTAAATATAAAAATCCGTCTTTAGAAAGTACGCATTTTGTTTAAAGTTTGTTTGAAAAATTATTTTTCCGATTGTGTTACGATGGAATAATTTCTCTCATAATTATTTTGATATCTGAAGAACTGATTAGTGTAAATATCACTCTAAATTGCACTACAACATTTAATAACTAAAACTAATTTGAATATAAGGAACTATCCCGATGAGGTACTTACTCTCTGGGGCTAAGTGGTTACTCCTACATCAAATATCATGAATTAGATTTTCCATTACGGATAATACAAACAAATATATAGATATACATAAATACATATTTACAAATATAGATTCAAAATAAAAGCATTTTCCTTAAAGTGACATTTAGGGATAATTTAAATATATCACTATTAGGGATAATTTAAGCACATAATATATAAATACGGATACTTTAAATATATTGTTTGTGAAACCCTAAAATATACTTAAAATGGAGAACTTTACCCAAAATATGTTTCACTCCTTCCTCTCATCAGATGGAAAAAATATATCTGAATGGACAGACTGCTGTGAGATGTTAAGTTCACTATGCTGCAATGTGCATCGATTTTCAAATTTGCATATTTATGTCTTACCGATTAGACTTATGTAACAAGGCAACTTATGAAATAAAAGATAAGATTTATAGATTAATCATACATACATACATATTTTAAACATTGGTTGACATAGTATGGCAGATAATGTCCTGACAATATAAGTCAGTACACTGCGTTAAAAAGTTCTAAACAAAATGTAATTGTTTTCTGGCCATGCGTTAAGATGTGACACAGGTCCTTGTTATAGCAGAAATGCGTATCTCAAAATATGCCTTTTCGTCTTTACAAGGCTAGATGAATTGCATTAAATAGTTTTATGATATGGTATTTTTGTAAAAGGCGTATGTAAATTAATAAAGCAGCGGATAGGATAATAAAAATATTTCCATAATATTGATCGATTTGAAAAGAACACATTTAACCTCAGATTGATCTTTGTCAAAAATGTATTTTTGAAATTATAAGATCACAACATGGTCTGGAGTGTGAAGCTACGGAAAGTTGAATTAAAGATTATAATCCTAAGGTTAATATACATAGATATTTTTAAAATGAAAAGTACGTTAATGATAATAAATAACTACTAGATCATAAATACATTGTATAAAGATTGTTTAAACTAGATTACTTTTCCTGTATTCAATTTATTCTAAATATTTTGATTTTACATGGACATTGTTAAATTTATAGTAAATCGTTTTTTTCAAAAACGAATGAAATTTATGTTTTGAATTGCGCACGAAGGTCCAAAATCCATATTAAATTATGAAGAAATATATTCAACCAAAAATCAGATGAATTATTTCCCCATTTGATGCTTTTCAACTAATGTAACATAATTTTAATGCAAGTATAAACAATTTTAACGCTCTGATTGCTGAAAGCGAACACGGAAAAATACATACCTCGTTATTAAATAGCATAAAACGATTGAATAATATAACAACCAGTTGCGAAGACAAAATAAGCCTTCTTATTTAGAATACAATGGATAGAACATCAATACAAATAAGAACAAACACACGTTTGCATAAACTCAAAAACTGCATATTATGGGCTTTCCCAAAATATAGAAGACACTCCAATTTAAAATACAAGTATTCATGGGCGTGTTTTGCGCTTATTATGCGCTTATTATGCGTTCGTCATCATGGAATACGTGATATATATGCAATGGCAGCAATATCTGAATTCATATATCACAACCGATATATCAAAGTGCAAAACTGGTCCATGGATACTGCTATCTGTAATGGGAGTATCTCCAATATTATGGAAACGTCTATAATAGGCGAGTTTTCCGTGAACTTCCCCTTTGCAACTTCATATGGTCTGAGCTAATAGCAAATTAATTTTATGCCAATCACTTGGAATGACTAATATTGTCAGTTCCCACAGAAGTTCGAAAAAGTTTTTTATTATAGAATTTTTGTCAGATATCGATTATTTCATACTAACGAGGGCATAATAAGCGCGAAATTGGCCCATGCATACTGGTATTTGCAATGAAAGTCCTTATTTCCAGAAATACGCATCTGTCCAAAACTAGCAGTATTTTCAGAGAGTGAAAATATGAATTAAGTTTTCTATGGTAAAAAGTAGGGGTTCAACCGGGGCCGGCGGGATTAGTTCAGCTCCTTATCGGGCCTATGCCTGCGGCGCTGCTGTAGCTCGTGACGTCATAAAGTACATCCCACAATTTGCAACGTACAGCATGTGTTTGAAAGTATGATCGTGTAAATATTGACGAAGATACAGGTGTATCCTAATAAGGTAAGCTATATCGTTAATATTTTTATTATCTAGGTAATAATAATAATGCGTGGTGTTGTTAATTTCTAATATTTAAGGGAAAATGTAATCGATTTGTCCACTTTTTTCAAGATACTTAAAGTGATGCACATGCAGTATAGGTCTAACGAATGTATCACCGAAAGGGGTTTTCTTTTAAGTGTATTTTTAAAATCTAGAACATGATTAGAAGTGATCTAGAACTAGATTCATGGATGTCAAGATTTTAGGTAGCGTAATTTTTTTCAAATCCAACATCAAATTCGTCCGTTGAACGAGTATTTTTGCTACGTAAGAAGCTGATGGAAATTGGGTATAAATAAATGGAATAAGTAGAATGCAAATACATGTTTTTTTATTTATGCATTAGCATAATGAAAATTTTCTTAGTAAGGTTTGTTGGTGTCAATGTAAACAATTGTTCGATTTATATATGTAAAGTGTAGAGTTAGACATTTTTGCGGATTGTTGTTGCACCCTCCCTAAAATTTTTGGTACCCCCCCCCCCCCCAAAAAAAAAAATATTCATGGATTATACACCCTCAAATTTTATGGTGTAAGTAATTAAAAAAATAAATGTGCTGAAAATTTCATGTAAATAAAATTTTTACATTATCTTGTTCTTTTTGTGTACGTGTTTTGATTTTTTATTAGTGAGTCAAAAAGGAATCATTGATCTACAATTTGTAAATGGTCTATGGGCAATTGTCATATTGTCGTAGCAAAAGGCAAGATTAAAATTGAGAATGTTATTGCTACAGTACTATCAATTAATGAATAATGTAACTTTATTCTTTCAATCATCTGACCTCCAAAGAGACTGGAAACCAATGGTTTTATTTATTTTATGCACATGTGTATGAAATATAAAAATGTGAAATACACAATTTTTTTTTTACATGCATTTTTGTAATTACAAAAAAAAAAAATCTGAATTTCATAATTTTTTTTTGGAAAAACTCAAATTCATATTGGCTCCGAAAACTTTTCGTGGATTATTTAGCTTATTATTGTTTCATTAAAATGCAGATGAAAACACTCAGCAACCTTAAAGGGTTAAAAGTAGAATTTTCAAAACTTCACATCACAGGTGAAAATCGTCTGTCAATAAGTAACGTCTACAATTATTTTCCTTGAAAAAAAAACAGGTAAGATTTAAGCTATTAAAATAAGTTTGGTAAAATAGTTTGTCATTGTAATACAGTATTATATTTGATATTTAACCGATTTATTCAAATTTATTAAATTATTTCTGTTGTAAAAAAGCGTATCACCCGAAAGCGATTTTTTAGTTCCTTTTAAATTATTACTATTTGAGACTACTGTCTTTTCCTGTCATTCACGCTAATCTCTACATTTCATTTTACCAAAACAGGGATTTCAATTTAATCTGAAAGTGCACAATAACAAAAAATAAATATGTTTATATCACAACCCTGCTGTCAATTACAAATGTAACTTCCGAAATAGTCATTCATAATGCGCGTGATCACTTATTGACGCTTAAAATATAAATCTAATGTCTGTATTATTATGTATGTATATTATTATTAAGTATGTTTGCATATTATTATTATGTATCCATATTATTATTAAGTATGCATATTATTATTAAGTATATATATATTATTAAGTATGTATGTATATTACTATTAAGTATGTATGTATTATTAAGTATGTATGTATATTACTATTAAATAAGTATTAATATTATATTAATTAATAGTATTAAATAATTATTAATAGTATATTAATTATTAAATATTATTATTAAGTATGTATGTATATTAGGATATATGTTATGTAAATCTGATAGTTAAAACTTTTGAAAGACCTTATTACAAAAATGTTTTAGGAGAACTATGTAATTAGAAATTTAATTAACTCTGCCCAAAAGCATTATTATATATATATAAGAGGTCATAATGTGTTTTGTGCATTAGGTTATTTAAGAACAAAAGCCAGATTTCTCAAATAAATGAATTTTATGGAAAAATAAAATTCAAAAGGTTAAAACCTGGCATTGAATCTTTTAGAAGAAAAGAAAAAAAAAACTCGTAACTACGGAAATATTCAGTATTTTTTTACTTTACAATCTAATATATTCCTTCTTATATATAAATATTTTATATTCCTTCTTTATATATAAATATAATTTGTTTTCGTTATATTTATTCAATTAAATCATTTTTACTTCAACCAACTTCTATCACTCTAAAATATTGACTCCATAATCGACGCTGATTAAGAACTGGAGCAAAGTGTAAACGCCGTGGATGGGATGTAAGTTGTGACGTCACGAATCCTGCATCTAGGCCCGATAACAAGAAGAAATCCCGCCGGCCCCGGTTCAACCGGTTTTTGAATAAGCGACATAAAAGTTATAATTTTAATTAATATGATAATTTCAATAAATATAAATTTCAATTACAGTTTTGTTTCTGATGTCTATCTACTAGCTAGTATATTTACAGCACTTTGTGGTTTTTTCTAAAGTTAGCTTACCTAACTTTAAACCAGTTATTTCCTTTTCACTAGAACATGTAATGCATTTTTTATCATAGATATTTATGTCGCTTACTCTGAAAGTGGATATTCCCATAATTTCCATCGTAGGACATTGAGTTTATAAGGAAGTTTTAAAATCCTTCTGCTGTTCTTTAACTCTTTTTAACACTCTACAACATATTTTTAAAATGTTTATGACTTTCTTCATTCATTCATTCTGTCTGCCTGTCTGTCCGTTAGCACGATAACTGCCGTAAAAATTACTTTATCAAAATGAAATTTTAGTATGTTGTTCAGACGGTCTGTGGAACCTATGGGAATATAAATGAATAATATCACCTAATTAGTTTTGGATCGAACCCGGGTTGAAGACATGAAATACACTGAACACTATGGGACCTAATTTTTCACACAATTTTAAGAAGATTTAAAATTCGCAAATTGCTTCGAAAGCTTTAGGAAAAATTCAAATTATCCCATAAAATATAATAAAAAAAATTCAGAAAAATATATTCAGTATTTTTTTAAATAAAAATTAAAATAATAATTACACCCATTATATGATCACATGATCATTATATGAAGAGTTCATATGACTCGCTTCGAAATAAAATATGGCATCATCTTGTGTCAAAATCGTCATTTTTAAAGTTCTTTTTAATTTATATTTAGTGCTGTGTCCGTCCTAAAACCGCTTTATTTTTGCTTAATTTCTGTGCAACAATGTTCTGAAATAGCACAATTACAATATGTTTGTGTTTAAATGATCATCAAACTTTGATTATTTCTACAACTGGGCTTAATATTCACTTATAGAGATTGTAAAAACATCAAGCTGTAAGATGAGCTGTATAATAATTGCTGTATTTCTTTAAAGCAAAATAATTTAGCGCTGGAGTCTGCAATATAGTTGATATGAATGAAACAGTCATTGGTTTTACATAGAGAACAGACGATTTTATAGCAGACATTTTCGGTGAAGTCTTAAGCACATAGTTAAATTACTTCTACCTCCATAGTTTTAAGTTTTTAAGTAAAGTAAATTATCGTAGTATTGAGTAGTATCGTATTAGTATCGTAGTTTATGAATGAAATTTTTAATGCTTTTTCATAGAGAGACAGGCGTTATATTTCAATGATGTCATTTGATTAAAGTTTATATTTTTTCGATGAAATTTTCAAATATAATAACTTATTGTAGTATTGTGATAATTTAAAAATTTTACCGCTAAATGTATCGCATTTTAGAGATGTTTAAATAAAATTGCATTGCATCTGGAAAGTGTTTCACAATCAATGCTTGATTGATCTTTCCTCTTTAATTTTTAAAACATGTTGGAGTGTTATTCTACTTTTATGTTGACTAACGAATTATATATTTTTCACATTCTAACAATGTTTTAATGTCTAGCACCATAAAATAACAGAGAAGATCAATCATGCATAAAGCATTGATTATGATATACTTCCCAACTTTAATGCAATTTTATTTAAACATCTCTAAAATGCAATACATTCCTCGATGATATTTTTAAAATTATCACAATACTGCATTAATTTATTATATTTGAAAACTTAAAACTTCATCGAAAAAAATGAACTTTATTCACATGATGTCATCAAAATATAAATCGCCTCTATATAAAAGCAGGATTTCATTCATAAACATTTTTGCAATCCTTTTATTCATCATAATACTATACTAATTTATTTTACTTAAAAACTTAAAACCATTGAGTTACAACTAATTTAACGCTATGCTTAAAACTTCATCGAAGAAATCGTATGGTTCTCTGAGTAAAATGAATGAATGCTTCATTCATATCAACTGTATTGCAGACTCCATGAGCTAAATAATTTTGCGTTAAAGAAATGCAGCAATTCTTATACAACTCATTCTACATATTTTAGTGTTTACATTTTCCATAAGTGAAAATATATTGTAATTGCGTTGTTGCAGTTGTAATTGCATATACTGTAAATGCGTTGTTTCAGTTGTAATTGCATATATTGTAGTTGCGTTGTTTCAGTATGTAACATTGCACATAATTTAAGCACAATTAAAGCGGTTTTAGGACGGATACAACATTACATATGAAATAAAAAGAACTTTAAAAATCACGATTTTGAGACAAGATGGATGCCATATTTAATTTTGAAGTGGGTCACGTGATATCATCATGTAATGGTCACGTGATCTATTCATATAAAAGTGCAATTATTATTTTAATTTTTGTTTAAAAAACGAATATATTTTGTTGAATTTTTTTTATATATTTTATGGGATAATTTGAATATTTCCTGACACTTTCGAAGCAATTTGTGAATTTTAAATTCGCTTAAAAAATGTTTGAAAAATTAGGTCCCATAGGGTTCAATGTATTTCATTTTTTCAACCCGGGTTCAATCCAAAACTAATTGGGTGATATTATACATTTATATTCCGATAGGTCCCACAGACCATCTGAACACCATACTAGAATTCCATTTTTATAAAGTCATTTTTAAGGCAGTTATCATGTTAACTGACAGACAGACAGACAGACAGACTGAAAAAAGTCATAAACCCTTTTCAACTATGTTGTAAAGTGTTAAAAATGAGTGAGTTGTATTAAAAATACAGTTGTTTCAAACAATGAAGTTACTTTCATTCCTTATTCAAATCATGCTCGAAACGTTTAAAACACTTTTATGCAAAGGATTTTACCACGCTTTACAAATAATTATACCTTTGATCGACTGTTTGAAATCTATAACAATTGAAATGCACACGACGTATTTCTCACACAACAGACAATTCAGATTTTGAAAGTGCACTCCGAATTAAATTTGAGCGAAGCAATTCTATTCCAAAGCTATCAGAATTCTATTCAAATTTAGGGTAGAAGCTCCCTCTCACGGAGCATGCATGAACTCTGTTGTGGGATCTAGTCATTACATTTTCGATAACCACTTTAAATCCACCTGCGAACGAGAAGGCATTATGAAATAGATATTGCCAATTAAGACACGAATGCAGTATTGAGCTTAAAATAAATAAGACCCATGACACAAATCTCGATGAGAAGTAAATATTTATGCATGGATGTGTACAAGTTTAAATAAATGCTTATATGCGAGTATGTTTATGCATGCTTGAAAATATATTTCAATTTAAAGTATATATTTACGTATTTGGTGTAGTGTATGAAAGCAAAAATAACGGAGACAATTTTATATTACAAAATATATCGGAGACATCGATATTTTCATTAAACTGATATGAAAATTTTAGTATAGTGTTCCCATTGCAGGTAATGCAATGGGAACATTGGTCTGCAATGGGTATTACCAGCAGGTAATAACCCCTTTCGCGTTGATTATGAGTTCGTAAAAGTGTCATATTCAATAAGTTATTTTAGAACTATGTATTTTAAAGAAATTGTAGGGGATGGTAGAGTTAAAGTGGCAACGTAGGTAAAGTGGCCATGTGTTAATTTTTCTTTTTCAATCAGATGCCACATATCGGAAATGAGACAAACTAGTTTGTATGAGGTTAAATTATTTTTGGCGACCCTGAATCATGTATCTACGTTTAATAACTTTTTACATTTTAAAAATAGTATTTTATGGCGTCTAGTGTAAGATAAGTGTGATATTTAATAATAATTATTTATTTAATATTAAACTTTTATTACTTTTTTATGATTATAGAAAGTTGATGTATTATTCTACGGAAATTCCTATTTAAACAATGATGATGTTTGTAGATTTAAAGTTATTGGTTTGTAGTCGCAATGACGTCCAGATAGATAATGTGGCCGGTAATATGGATGAATAATATGATGATGAATATAACCTATTGCGTCAACGAAACAGCTAAGTTACTGATTGTTGATATTTTCAATCTATGCGTAAATTTACGTTTCCTTTATTTAGTCATTACATAGTGCATTTTTTTCTTTTTATTTAATTAAATGCTTCAACATAAGTTATATTTCTAAATCGAAAAATTGTTCTGCTTATATTCATATAATGAACAAAATGTATTCCTCAATTTTACTATATTATAAAAATTGTGCAAATAAAGTTTTAAGTGTTTTATTTTATGTTATTTTATACATTGACCACTTTCCTCTTATGTTTTGTAAAATTTGATAGGCCTACGTTAATTTATTTCATGTAAACCTCATAATCAATAAAGAACTACATTCAACGCAAAATCATAACTTCAAGCGTTACTTCTTTTTTCAAATTAATTCTTAGCTATTTTATGGTTTGAACTCATTTACAAAAGTACTGGGCGATATTCACACAGATCGATTCTTTAATGAACTAAAATATTATTACAGAGTATCACCTACGGAATGGTCGAAACAATATCTTTAAAAAAATTGTAAATAAAATCCAAGCCATTATTATACGATGTTTCATGTAAAGATATTTGTTGTGTTTTTAACCTCTCTGGTTTTTATGTTGCGACATACATAAATTTACTTGCCATCCATTGTTCATTTTTTCAACAGTTCATTTTTTCTTAGAATATCAAAAACCTCTCCAAAATCTTTTCAAAAACCCATCCGTTGATTAATTATATGTTTTTATCCAAGGCATGTCTTTGATTTTGTGGAAGAATGTCGCAAGCTCTTGGACCCCAACCGAGGTCGAAACGTACCGGGTAAGAAACCTTTCATTTAAGGGGGGGTGGATATTTTGAGATGGGTTGAGAAGGGGTTCATGAGGATTTCGGTGGAATTGCCTTATCGCCTGTTTCATAAGCGGTGTGATATACGGTTAATTGTGATTCTTATATTGTTGTTTTTGTTTTTGCGGACAGCTCGTGAATTTTAATTCACGCAATTTTCGGAATTTTGAAGCCATTTTAAATTATGTTTAAATGTAATAGTTAGGATATGGGCATTTATTTAATTATAAGCAGTAGACGCGTATCGGGTAACTCGCTCAAGTTATATATTAAATTAAAGGATGTTAGAATTAGACAGGCTATATGAGATTATTATCAATATTTAAAATTTCGCTCATGCTGCTGAATTAGATGAACTGAAGACTAAAAACTTTTCAAGTACTGCAATCAGTCATTTATTAACGGTATCAACTGATTTCTGAGGCAGCAGTTATACTATGCTTATTTCCTCCAAATCCAGTTTTTTTTAATCAACAATCACATGATGTAAGGGGGAAGTGGCATTAATGGAACAGTTTATGAAAACTAAAAACGTTTCAAGTACTGCAATCAGTTATTTATAAATGGTATCAACTGATTTCGGAGGCAGCAGTTATAATATGCTAATTTCCTCCGAATCCAGTTTCTGTAATCAACAATTGCCTGATGTAAGGGGGAAGTGGCATTAACGGAACAGATTATGAACGGGACTCTGGACATAAATACTGAACTAAATATTAATTTTGTTGTAGATTTGACAAATAGATCGAGTTTTGTGTTGTTGTTCTTCAAGCAATCCATTGGAAAAAAAGCTGCTTAAATGTGATCTGGAAAATTACTGTTTTGCATTTTCTAGGACCAAAAGTAAACAATTATGAACATAAGTTAAAAAATACTATTTAAATGATCTTAAAAGTTTAAATAGCTATAAAATACTGAACCTCATACGTTTAACATGGATACTTAGATTGCACATAATTTTGATTTTGAACTTTATAGTAAAATGTTATATGATCAAATGATATAAAATTATAGGGCTCATTCAACAAGCATGAGAATGACGCATCATGCAGAATTTGAAACGGTGTTCTCAATCACAGGATTTTGGAACTGGGTTTTCTACTTTGCACTGCAAGCTGTGTAAAAAGATGCCTTTGAGATGTACTTGATGGCGCTATGAATAATTGTCAAAATTTGAGAGAAGTGGCATGATAGGCCTAATGGATACTGGTTGGTCCAACAGACGCATCAGTCGTCATCTTGTTCGGAGCGATATAGTAGTTGCTCGGTTTTGGCAACGATGGATCAGATGAAGGCACATGTAGTCGCAAAGACTCAGAAAATCCAAGACAAACAACAGCTCGAGAGGCTAGAGTAATCTGAAGAAGACACATATCCACCTCAATGTCGTCGCCATCAGCCAATCGAAGGCATTTTCCGTCCTCCATGCATCCTGTGTCAAGGGATACTATTCGGAAACGAATGACAGAAGGTGCAATTATATGTCAACGTCTAATACGGTACTTACCACTGATCCTTCAACATAGACAGAGTTGGATTTGTGCCAATCTCGGTGAGCCTGGCCAGTGCCCGATTAGATGCATGTTGTCTTTAGCGACGTAACCCTCTTCTTTTTCTGTGCTGATGATCGCCGCATACGTGTGTATATGTGTGGGGGGGAGGATAGCGTCCCTATCCCAACCACAGTCATCCTCCATACGTACTTCATACCATGTGTGACTTACAAATGGTGTGATATGTAGTTTGGCACTCTGGGGAGACATCTTGCGTGACAGCGAATCTCACCTTGTTGTTCTGCAAACCAATCTGACGGCTCGTATGTACGTCGAATATATTCTGCAGCCGATTGTTTTCCCTGTGCTGCCCTTCCATAGCTATCCAGGTCCCCAGAGCTATCACCAATAGACCTCATCTGGAACATTCTGAGATTGTAATAGTAGCCTTCTCAACCGCAGAATTATCTATCCAGTTGGAATGCCGAGTTTCGCGGCTGTAGCTCGATTCCGTATGAGTGCATGCGTAGTTTTGTAACATAGTGCATTTTTAAAAATCAATCAAATACACGGATATTAAATTTTACAACTGTACTTGTAGGGTAGGTATCTGTTCCAGTTATTCTGTTACAATCTTTTCTAATATCTGTAATAAAATTTTTATTGTAGCAAAAAGTATTTTGGAAATAAATATTAACTCCAGTAAATATTTTTCTTTGCTAGATTCTGTAGAAGTGTTTTATTATATGAGTACTCATCTCATTTTATCTATAACATACAATCTCTTTTTTCCCTAAAGTAAACGAGTAAACTATTTTGGACACTCTCTTGATTTAGAGTGTAATTTAGCTCAAAGAGAGTAATGCCTGAGACATTTTTCTTGTACCGTGATAGCCATAAACTATGGTGTGACTGTCATGCACTTAATTTGGTGTAAGAATTTAATTGCTTTGCCATCCCTCTTTATAGGATATATTGAGATAATTGTATTTAATTTTTTTCTAAGATATTCTGATGAATACATAAGATAACAAACATATCAATTATTTCAGAAAATACAAATACAAGAACAATAATATCTTTATGAGAAAAATAATTAATACTACAATTGTATACTAACATTGAAATACAAATATATGTACCTTTTTTACATTATGCTTTTATACTACAACTATTCTATTATACTACATGAAAATGAACTATACGAACTATTACTCTGAACTATAAATTACATTACTTCCTTGCTATTAGCTTGTTACGTTTCAGTACTTTTAAGAAACATATTTACCGACGCTTCCTGTTTCATATGAATGATTCTAAACTCTGGAACAACTTTATTACGTCTTTTAATAGTTTATGAAATTTGGCTTCCATAAATATCTATAAGGTATTTTATTTTATATTTCATTATTGCAATTTCTGGTCTTAGTAAGTCCGGCATTAGTAAGACCATACAAGTCTCAGTCTAAATAATCAAACATAAATTGCTTTGTTAGTAACAACATAATAAGTTGAACAAAACTATCAGTTGTATTTGAAGCTTATATTTTCAGGTTAATAAGATAGAGAGGGCACACCAGAGTAGGTGATGAAGGATTATTGGCAAACGCCTTATTGTCATTAGCAGTCATCTTGCTCTTTCTCATCCTGAATGAAAATGTAATTTTTCTCCGAATTTGGCTACTTTTAATCAACTGTTTAAGCTGTTACTAACGGAATATATTAATTTTATATTTATGCACTACGTTATGTGTGATTTTCTGTATCTGGAATTGCTTCATTATTTAGAATTTTATCAAAAATATATTGCTATATTTATGTACGCATGATCAGCAGTTCCACCATTTTGGGTCATACATGGCAAGTGCCTACGGCCCAACTTTGTAACTAAACCTGAATAATATCACAAATATTTTATATATGTATGTTTAACATACTTAACATTCACAAAAATCAGGATAATAATTACCTCAATGATATCTCTTAGCAAAGAGTAGTTTTTTAATGCCTATCAAGAGTTTTAGATCAAGGAACAAAAATTTTAATATGCATTTTTAAGAACGCACAGAAGTCGTTCTCAATTAGAAATTTTGAAATGCTTTTTAAAAGACAGCATAAAGATATAAGTTATTTTGGATTTTTTAATCCAAAGTGAAAGTTATTTGTGTATTTCTCTGAGCCAGATATTAAAATAATATTTGACCATGTACGTAGATTTAACATCAGTTTAATCACTTTGACTTTGCGAAAATATCATTATATTTTATACGGAGAGAAATCTATTTCTCATTATATGTATGGTTCATTGTGTAACAACAAAAGATGGAAGAAATTTGATCCTCTTCATCACGACAAACTTCTTCTTGGTAACTTATGACCCAAATTATGACCATTGGCCATAAATAAAACACCTGCATTTCCAATATTTTTTCATAAAAATTCTTTCATTTCATCGTTCTGATTTAATATATTGTAATTCATTGCTCTTAATCCTATAACATTGTATAATTACATGCTATCCAGATGTTCAAAACTGGTAAAATATTTTATATAATGTTATGTATAAAAGTGTAGGAAAATAATATCATACATTATAAGGTTCTGCTCTATTATAGTGGCCATGCATCCTAAGCAGTGAACGAGGTTTTCTCGTGACTATAGATTCCTTGGGAGAAGAAAGACTCAATTGTGTAGAAAAATTTGTTCGCGTGACAAACATTCGGATTGTGACAGATACTGGTATTTTTGTAACTAAAGATTTCTTCCTTAGAATAAATCAGCAAATGAAACAAATAATGGTTTACACATGCAATACGATTCAATTAATATATATTTGCTTTATTTTACTGTAATCAATTTCGAGGTATATGTTTAGAAGTAGTATGTTGAGATGGCCAAAATTTCAAATTTAAGAATGAACCATTTTAAGCCATATATACGTGTATGTACATGAGAGAATGTGCACAGAATGCATTGCTAGTTAATTGACATTACATGATATAAATGAAACTTGCCGAATTTGTTGGCTCCTAAATAAAAAATTATTACAAAATTACTTTTGTTAGTGAATAAAATGTGCTTGATCCACGCAAATAAATTTAGTATATTTGTGTGACAATATGTAATAGGAAACACAGCTTTATATTTTTTTCAATTTAAATTAACTTTTTGAGAAATATATTCAGAAAACGTTCAATATATCCAAAACAGTGTATAACATCATTTAAATTGCTTGTCATCTATTTTCTATCTAAAATTACGTGTAAAATAAGAGTTTAAATGACCGTCCTGATTCTAAAATGTTTTTTAAAAAAAAGTGAAAATTTAGGGGCCTTTGTAACGTTTGAACGTATTCAAAATCGAAAAGTTAAATTCCCTACAGATTTTGAAAATGTACAGTATTTCATTAGAATCAATCCTTTGTTCTTGAAATATCGCATCTATTGGCTCACCAACACAATTACAAACACTCAGGTTTTACATCTAAAGAGGGTGATTTGTAGTAAATGGTGATTAAAATCCAAAAATACGTAAAAATTAAAAATTGGATAGTCATTCCTGCCACAAGGGCTTACCTATACACTATATGTAGGACAATTAGTAATATTAGTCTTTTATATTTAAAAAAATGGCTCGCTATACATTCACCACGTGCTAAAATTCATGGGATAGCGGTATGCAAATTTACAAGTGACGCTCTTGTATCGCGTTATAAGTTTATAATGAGTCAGATGGTTGTTAGTGTAGTGTGTTGGACTCTTGAATGTCTTGTGAAACATTAAATAACGTGATAATGGGTACCCGACAGGGGAGTGACTGAGTTTGAACGTGGAATGATAGTTGGAGCTCTAGGCATGGGCCATAGCATTCCGGAAGTTGTTGAGACGTTGAAGATTTCTCGCTCAACCGTCTCAAGGGTGTATCGAGAGGACTCATGGAAGGCATTGTGTCCCACAAAAGAAAGAGCAGTGAGCGGTCACGTCTGCTGAATGTTCTAGACCAGCGACATCTGAGCAGAAGAGTCCGTGACTAACAGACGAACGGCACTGTGTCAACTGTCTACCACATTTAATGATGGACGCACTAGAAGCGTATCTGTGAGGTCTGTGCAGGGAAATTTGGCGTTGATGGGATATAGCAGCAGAAAACCGACACAAATACCTTTATTCACAGCACATTATCTGCTTCAGTACATCACCTGGGCTCGCAAACACATGCAATGAACGCTAGATGGCTGGAAGAATGTAGCGTGGTCTGGTGGTAGTTACGTTTTCAGTTGGTGTAAGTTGATGGTCGCGTTCAGGTGTGGGGCAAAGCCCATGAGGCTATGGATCCAACTTGTTAACAAAGCACTGGATACGTTGGTGGTGGTTTCATAATTGTGTGGGGAGTGCTTACTTGGCATGGATTGTGTTCTCTGGTCTAATTGAACCGGTCATTGACAGGAAATAACTCGTGTTCAGCTGCATGGTGACCATTTGCAGTCGTTTATGGACTTCGCGTACACCAATAAAGATAGTATATTCCAGGATGATAATGATATGTGTCATCGGACCGTGATCTGTTTCAGGTGCATTCTGAATAACTTCAGTACATGATTTGGCCACCTAGATCTCCATACACAAACTCCTTGGAGCATATCTGGATATGATCGAAAGAGCCATTCGTATCCAAATTCCAGCACCTACCACAACCATACAGTTATGGGCTGCTATCGAGACTGCATGGCTGAATGGCTGAACATTTCTCCTGGATGACTTCCGCCGTCTAGCTGAGTCCATGTCATGTCGAGTTGCTTCACTTCGCAGAGCTAAAAGAGGCCTAACACGATATCAGAGAGGTGTCGCTTGAGTGTATGATATTTTACATTTATTAAGCTATTTTAGCCAGTATTTGGTATAGTGTGAAGTTGAAGGTCTAAAACGCATTAAATCATGCATAAAAATACAGCAATTATTAAAGTACAACTTTGCTGTTTTTGTGGGTATTTTAAGCGGTTTACCTTGTGTTTCTAGTTTATACTATTATGTTATGATTTATTGTATTTAAATACATGTATATCAAAAATGCAGGAAACATCAATAAAACGTCAATGAAAATGATAATGTTGAGATTATGTTCAAACCATACTTCAGATCTTTTACCTAAATACACTAAAACATCGGTTTTGAAAAGTTGCATGATATCCAGGAACACAAAATATGACTTCACATCCGCTCACAAATCCAAGGCATTTCGAAATTCAATACAAAGAAATTCAATACCTTCCAAAAATACAGGTATTAAATTTCTTTGTTGTATGAACACTATTAGAGATGATCAAAACTATTAGAATCAACACTATTAGAAATAATTTAATACATGATGTGAAATTATAATCTGAAAGTATTACAAAAGCATATTTTGGTCCTGTTGGAAGCATGATTAAAGAATGAATCAGTTGTTAAAGATGAAATTGCTACTTACTAGGGATACAAGGGATACAATTAACTTGCGGAATTATGCTAAAATAAAGCTAATCCAACTAAATACAATGAAGTTAATACTTATGTTCTGCACTACTAATAAAAAAGGGCAGGACGAGGAGAATTTATGCACTTAGGATATATTTATCTAAATTTTCTTAAACATAAGAGGTTAAATTGAACTCAATAGTAACTTTGCCAATTGTGCAAGATATATCACTTGTAATATCGTGTTACCTGATCATATCTTATCCAAACATCGTGAGTCAAATAATATTATAGATAACGTTAATGTGGGTAAACCAAACATTCAGATATAAGTTGAAAGCACTCATAGTTTTCAACTTGTCTCATACTTTTCAATAAGATGCCAAGCAGAAGCTAAATGATAATACCATTGATGTTAAGGATATCAAATTCATTAGAAACTATACAAATAATCTTGACATCATCATCTGGGTATTTCTTGTTATAATCTCCAGTAATACTTGATAAGACAAAAACATTTTGTAGATTATGATACCTACTTCATTTGGAAATATATTACTTTAAAGATATGTTTTAAATGTCAAGGTTTTGGGCATGTGGTATAATCTTGTCTTTATATAAGAAGTATTTTCAATACATGTGAAGAGGCTCATAATTACAAAGATTGCAGATCTTCTACTGTGAAATATATCAACTGTGCTTCTCAAATTTGAATGGTGAAAAATTTAAAACTAATCGTACTACACGTAATAGATCAATATGTTCTGTAGCACATCAGGTTGAAGTTAGAAGGGTTAGAGAGTTACAGAGGAATCAATAAATTATTAAACATATGTTGTTATTTGTATACTCTACATATATTGTGAATATTTTGCATATGATATTTATGTATTATTCCTCATTCTGATTCTGATTCTAATGGACAATAAAATTAGATATAAGCTAAAAGATTTGAGCAAATAAATTTCTAATTGAATGAAGCAAAAACAAATCATTCATCGTCTGTACACATTAGTTTTCTACAGTCTGCAATATATATTTCATTGGATTTTTTATGACTACAGCAGCCCTATGTTAAAAATGATAAAATTCTTGACGCACCATTTGGTTCTGGCAATTGGTCATCAACTCTCTTATTTATTTTTAAAATTATTAGTGATTATATGTAATCTTAATTTAACATATAAATTTAAATTTGACACTTTATCTACAGTACTTATAGACCTTTCCGAACCAATAGCAAGGAGCTAATTATAGCTCGTTTCTATTTTCCTCCACATGATTAAATCCATGAAGCATTTAATGAACTTATTACTAAAAATTTTTCTTCTCAATTTATTTAATATAGGAAGTCTTAATGCCAGAGCTGAAATACGTGGATACAAATTAATCGATCAGAGGGTTGCATGGTTCAGATTTCTGTGTGGATAATAATTTCATCATCTTAAGAAATCCTGAATTCCATCTCACATTTCACTCTCAGCATAGGTTTTACTGATTTGTCTTTGGTAAATTCTAGTTTTTATGACCATATGCAAAATTGGCAAATATTGAATATTAACTCTCTAAGCGATCATAAGTGTGATGGTACATTTCTATGGAGTTTAGAGTTTAAAGTGTGATGGATAATTATTTTATTTAAACGTTTTCCATGGTTCAGGTAAAAATATTTTCAAAATTAAATTTCATTTTGATTATATAGATACATTGGCTTCAAAAATTACAAATTCAAGCTATATTTATTTCAAAATACATGTTGATAAGGTTAGGAAGTCTTACGCTTTCATTAATATAAAATTATTTGTTCTTCTTGGTAGACCAAAGGCTTGTCTAAATTCAGAAATTTTGTCACAGCTTTGCCTAAGGCTTTACCCTATTGCGTTTAATCTTTAGAAAAGAATTATGCCTCTTAAATTGAAATCAACAATGCTAAAATAAAATGTAAATTAAACAGAGTAAATTTTAAATTAATGTTTAATGTAGCAAAAACAGGCTCGTGGAAAAAATATTTACTTATTGCAAAAATGGGGGTAAAGCTTTAGAAACTGATAATATAGATTATAATATATGGAATAGTCTTTATAAAATTAATTCTTCCATCTCTATAAATATTTTCGACTTCTGCTCTAAGAGCTATTAGGTTCCTAATTGCTTATAATATTCTAGGCTAATCTTTTGAACTAAAACAGGAACAGATCCAACAATTATCATAGGATCATTTACCTGCTACCTACAGTTTGTAAACTACTAGAAAGATTTTTTATTAATAAATTAAACAATCGCCTCAAAAGCTAATAACATTCTTCATTCTAATCAGCTTGGTGTCTGCGAACTACATAGTTGTGAATATGCGGCTGACAAGTTGATCAATATAATAGAGAATTTTAACAAGAGAAACCATGTTTCACTACGTACGAGGTGCCTTTGATAATCTAAATTATAATATTTTCCCTTGAACTTTGATTGATTAAATATTCCTTCATCGTATCAAAACTGTATTTACTGTTATTTAGCCAATAGAACTATCACTTATATTGAGACTAACTTATTTATTTTAAAAACCATATTGAATAAGTCACGTCGGGTGAAGGGAGAGGGCTCAGTTATCGTACATATTCCTTGGAATAAATATTTTGATGAGATACACCTGCTAAATAACAATATTTATTTCCTTCAGGCGTTTGCTGACGACCTTGCGGTGGTTACTTTTGGCAATATTAGAAAAATCATTGAATCCTAATACGATTTATCTCCCAAATTTAATTACTAATTCTCTTAATATATTAAAATTGGATATTTATTAGGAAAACAGTCACTCCATTTTATCTGGTAAGAATAAAAGTTGCCTAAAATAGAAAAATCCAATTTTCAAATTCCAAGGAAAATCAATAAACATAACTGATCATCTGGAATTTTTAGTCCTAATAATTGATAATAAGCTGTCATAACCATTACTCGTAGGGAAAATGTTACAAGTTTCATTTAAACTTTGGTAAGGTAACAGGAAACAATTGTGGAATAAATAAAAGTTTATTAAATATGGTATCTATTAGTTACTGAAAAAGTAATTTCTTAGGTTATGGATTTAGCGGAGTAAAACTCACTAAAGTACAAGTTATAAAAGTAATTTCTTTTAACATTTTTCGTCAGGTATTCGAAACTCCGTTGCAATTTTTCAATTCTATGTGTTTCACCAATTCAGTTTTGATTAATATATTTTATAAAAAATATTTATTTTGGAAAAAAATAATTAAAAAATTTTCAAATTATAATTCCAATGTAACTTTAATTTTGAGCTTATATTTTGGAATTCTTCTTGCTAACCGATTAATACTATTACCAGAATGTGATAAAATTTCTAATTCTACTTATGAAATATATACAGATGGATAAAAAATTAATGACTCTGACGATGCAGAATTTTACGTTTTTTTTCTAAAAATGACTATAATTGAATGTAAGATTGTAAACAATAAAGCAAATTACCATAAATGTATAAAAGGTACAATATATAAGTATTGAGAAAATATTGAATTAAGTTGGGTTAAAGAACATGCTACACAGTAAGGAAAAGTAATACTCGACCGAAATGCAAAAATTGCACACAAAAATGGTAAACCCGTTACAGTAAGTACCGCATCCCTACTCTTGTCTGTCAAAATTTTGAAAGAAATTACCAAAGTCAATTTAGATTTCCAAAGTTATAATAAATTTTCAATCCACTTCGTAGCTGACACAGACCATATATAAAACGCATACATAGCACAATTTCAATATTGAGTCAACTTTACATTGTATTTCTAGCAAACCAGGTGATTTTGACCAGTACGTTTTCGAATGCCCACATACTAAAAATTGCCAACTACATTAATTCAACCTATCTGGTTTTCTAACGCCTGCAATAATAAAAATTATATTGATAGAATCAAAAATTGTATTCTTATTGCCAAGAACATCGTAGATGGTATAACCTAAATTGGTTTGTGAATTGCATTGCTATTGTTAATGTTGCTTATAATTCTGATATGGTCAATGTTATTTTCTTTCATTTATATCATTGTTTCAATTTATTTTTGTAAATATTTAAATTTTATTTTGCTACAGAAATCAACATACTTTTCTGCAGAAACCAGCTAGATGGTGTATGTCGCAGCTAATATAGGATAACAGATAGCGAAGCTGTGGATCTGCAAGATTTGAAACAAAATAAAAAATAAAACTAAATACATATGCATGATAATTAATCCAGAACGCTATCATGCGTGTGTGTTTCAGACATACTCGATGGGAAATTATAAAATGCCATCAGCCAATTTTCTCAAACTGAAGGAAATATAAATAGTTTTACCAAAATGTAAATGAATAAATCAACAAAATGATAGTTTATCAAGTGTGTCTAATTGGATTCTTTCACGTTTTTATATGACTTTCTATTAATTTCCAGTAATCTAATCGTTTATATATGAAATCATGTATGTACTCTATATACGATGTCATGAATACGGATTGTTATCTTTAATGTGTAAGCCAGACAAAAGGATCAAAAAGCACTTTGCTCTATGACCAGAAAATACACTCATTTCAGATACTTCAGAAGTAATTTGGTATTTATGGTAGACACATTGAGCGGAAAATTTAATTGCGTAGAAAATTTCACTACCCTAACATAAATTCCCAATATAAAAGATGGTATCATTTTGAGTAACTTCATAAACCCGCTGAAAGTATTAATAGTTTCTATGAATATACTATTACTTTTTCATTTTTCCTCGTTATGATTATTCTTTATGACTTTAAGCGGCACTTTAGTATGATTCCTATAATACTAAAATAAACTGTTATATATATATATATATATATATATATATATATATATATATATATATATATAATAAAAGATTGAAAGTCCAATGACAGAAAAATGAAAAGCTGTAACTCGAAAAACCTAACTTTCTAACAAGCTTACAAAATAAATGTATAAAACAGCAAATCTTCAAGCTTATGGAAAAAAATACAAATTTCGATTCATTCAAGTCAAAGAAAATTATTACAAATTAATGGTATGGAATCGATAAAACAGAAACAGAGGAAATCCAAGCACTAACGTTATACACGTGGGCAAGGTCTAGGCCTAAAACATGGATTTGTTCACTTTTTTAAAACTCTTTCTCAAATCTAAGTGCTTTGTAGAAGCAAACACAAAAATGTATGTTTCGGAAAAAAATAGATAGATTATATCTATAAACTATTTCTACTTGGACAACATACATAAAGAAGAAAAAATAAAAGGAAAAAATGATGTCTGGAATCTAACTCAACAAATACACGAACCTGTCGATCCTGGGTATCCAGAATGAAGAGACCAGTGTTGTCATTCACCAAGGGAAAATATCTGACCTACTGTTCATATTTGTAAGAAATAAATAGCAGTACTGCAAAAAGGCAAGCATAAGAGATAATATACAATCAAGAGGGGCAATAATAGAAAGTGTAAGTGAATGTAAAAATAAAATATAATTAAAACAAGAGTATGGAGATGTCAGGCTAATATATGAAACACCATGAATAGAATTCATGAAAATCCAGCTAATCTAAATTTTTTAACTATACCATTTACAAAATAAGAGGTTTATTTATATAAATTTCTGGTAATTTTTAGATTATCAATATGCATAGCAAGAAATTTTTTATCAGATAATCTATAAATTCTAAAAAACTGATAAAGTATAATATTTCTAAACAATAGAATCGAGTTGCGGGAATTAAATGGTAATATTTTATTAATGTTAAAATTAAAAAAAGTCATTTTTATCATATAAATTACTAACAATTCTATTAGAAGGTTCAATAATAAGATTTAAATCCAAGAAAATAATACTTTTACTGATAGTAGTTTCATTAGGAATTAATTCCAAATTGCCAGGATAGAAATATGTATTAATGACACAATTTTCAGTACATACTAAGCAAATCAGATCATTAACACATCTGTATAATATATAATCTATTGATGTAAAAGACTGTTCATAATGATAAAGATATAAATTAGCTAACATACTGCTACTGCAGCCACCCTGTGGAACTCCTAAAGACTTGTAAGTATAATTTATTTCCTTGAAAAATATAATTATTGAAAATAACAAAGTGAAGAAGTTTAGGAAAATTTTTAAAACTGGTTTGAGTTGAAAGATTAGTAATACAAGCACTGCATAGAGCTTAAATTACATCATACAGGTCTGAGATCTTGATATTATTAAAAAGATTTTTATAATCAAAAGTTTGAAATCCTATTAGTTTTTTAAGTGATGTTAATCTATTCTTTAATTCTTTACTATTATTTAAAATAAGGTAATTATTGCTAGACTGACGTAAACTATCATTTATTTGATTTAAAGAATTTAGTAGAAATTTACTCGCAAATATATATATATATATATATATATATATGGCATATATTATAAGCACTGCACTTGTTTGCATTAAGTATGTGAATTGGAATTCAAACAAATTAATAAACATATGGTGTATATTATTTACGTTTCAATAGGATCTGCCCGTACGTCTGTCTATCCCACTTAGTGACAAATTTGGCGACCTTGATGAAAAAATAGGTGCTTTTTAGAAAATAAAGCTACATTGTCGAGAATATTAGGTTCACAAAAATTACATTTCTGAAAAATCTACGATATGAATTAAGTTTAATGCATTTCATTACTATAAGCCATTGACGTATGTCAATCATATTACTATAAGTCCTTAAGAACTCACTCTCTTTTACAATAATTTTTATTTACTTATTAAAGATAAAATGCTTCAGCGTTTATAATTAGTTTCGAGATAGCTTTAAGACTAGAAATTAGTAGAAGGACATGAAGTGCCATGGAGTTTAATGATGTATCCTCCTGAACAAGTTTTGAATATTTTTGGAGTGATGCCCGTCTGCCGTCTGTCGATCGTCCATTCCGTGTATACACGGTAGCTGTCAATGGATTTTCGCGAAACTTTATATCCAGCTTTTTTAATAATAAAAATCTAGAATTGAATATCATTTTTTTAAGTTCGAGCGAAAACTTGGAAAATTATTCAAAATTTTATATTTTCTTAACATGACAGAATAGAAAGACATAATTTTACATAAAATAAGTTATTTAAAACTGAACGACCGGGAAACTTAAATAGTTTGGGGTGGGGGAGGGGTTAACTTGCCACCTGTGGGGGCCAGTTACACCCTATCCCCGAGGACAAAATTTAAAAGGCCAGATTTTTCAAGCCCTTTAAAAATGATTTTTCATACACTTTAAAGGGTTACATGCTACAATTGTGATCATTTATACCTATAATGCAGATTTTTCAAAAATTTTGCAAAATTTGCAAAAAAAAATAAAATAAAAATTGATTTGAAAATGGTTTCTGATATGAGAAAGTTCAGTTGAGACACATTCCAATTATTTTATTTCACAACTGAACATTTAAAGACAGTGCTAATTTGTCTTTGACTAAATATAACAATAATTGCTAATCATTATTTTACAGAAAATGCAAAACAAAAATTTTTGAAGACCTACATTTTAAAACTGGATCCCAAACCACCATTCCCATCAATGCAATCACATTCCTCCTATAATTATATAACAAGAAAGATCAATCATGCTTAAAGCGTTGATTATGAAACACTTTCCAACTCCAATGCAATTTTATTTAAACATCTCTAAAATGCAATACATTCCTAAGTAATATTTTAAAACTTATCACAATACTACATTAATTTATTATATTTGAAAACTTAAACCTTTATCGGAAAAAATGAACTTCATTCAAATGACGGCATTAAAATATAAATTGCCTGGTTTAAACATCTCTAAAATGCAATGCATTCCTCGGTAATATTTTTAAAACTATCATAATACTACGATAATTTATTATATTTGAAAACTTCATCGAAAACAACTGAAATTCATTCAAATGACATCATAGAAAAAATAACACGCCTGGATCTCTCTATAAAAACATTTCATTCATAACATTTTCCCATTCATCACAATACTATAATAATTTATTTTATTTAAAAATTATGACCATGGAACTACAAATTATTAAACTCTATGCTTAAAACTTCTTCGAAAAAAATCGTCCTTCTCTGTATAAAATCAATGAATATTTCATTCATATCAGCTATGCAGACTCCATGATCTAAATACTTTTGCGTTAAAAAAATACAGAAATTCTAATACAACTCATCCTACATATTTTGCTGTTTATATTTCACATAAGAGAAAAATAGGCTTCGTTATAGAAATAATCAAAGTTGGATGCTCATTTAAACTCAAATATATTGTCATTGCGTTGTTTCAGTATGTAGATGCACAGAATTTAAGCGAAAATAAAGAGGTTTTACGTCGAATACAACACTCCATATGCATTAAAAAGAACTTTAAAAATGACGATTTTGAGACAAGATGGATGCCGTATTATATTTTGAAGTTGGTCACGTGATCTTTTCATATCATGGTCACGTGATCGCTTCATATAAGAGGTGTAATTATTATTTTAATTTTTATTGAAAAAACTACTGAATATATTTTACTGAAATTTTTTTTATATATTTTATGGAATAATTTGAATATTACCTAAAATTTTCGAAGCAAGTTGCGAATTTTAAATCCGCTTAAAAAATGTTTGAAAAATTAGGTCCCATAGGGTTCAATGTATTTTATTTTTTCAACCCGGGTTCAATCCAAAACTAATTGGGTGATATTATTGATTTATATTCCCATAGGTCCTACAGACCGTCTGAACAACATACTAAAATTTCATTTTGATTAAGTCATTTTTGCGGCAGTTATCGAGCTAACGGACAGACAGACAGACAGACAGAATGAACAAAGTCATAAACACTTTTCAACTTTGTTGTAAAGTGTTAAAAACAGGGAAAGAAACCTATGGTATGAATGTCACATGGTGGATATTTCTTCGAAGTATTAGTTTCCTTATACACATATAATGTATAAGGAAAGTATTGTGACGGGGTCGAAAATTCGAATTCGAGCTTATGGCGGGAGAGCACGTTTCAAGCATCCCTGGTCAAGAATCGAACATTTTTGAAGTAATGTCTGTATGTGTGTGTGTGTGAGTGTGTGTGTGAAAGTATGTGTGTGTGTGTGTTTGTGTGTGAAAGTATGTGTGTTTGTGTGTGAAAGCATGTGTGTCTGTGTGTGTGTCTGGAGACGATAACTGACGAACGAATGGTAAGATTCGAACGAAATTTGGCATAAAAATTACAATCCATGAATACTGGAAGTTTATTGTTTTTATACGCAGTCGACTGTTCAGAATCACCCCTAAATTTTCGAGTGAAATTTTGAAAAAATCATCAAAAATCAAAACCTTTAATAAAGTTACGCAAATAGACATTTCGTATGTAATGTTTCCTTAAAAAACGGTTAACATAAACTTTAGAACGCAAGCATGAACCTTTCTCGAGATATTGCACATTTTTCAAATAAATTTATCAAAAAATTACATAAATTAAAAACAAATGTGAATTATTGAGAAACATGGTCATGTTTGATAGTAATATCATGCCATGAATTTAGTGACATCATTCTCGTGGATCTAGCTCGTTCCATTCATAAAAAAAGATACTTTGAGTGATTCTTTTTTATTTAAACGCCAATAGTCATTTATCTGCTATAAGAATAACTTATTTATCAGTCCGATTTTGGCGACGAATTTGGCGGAATGTCGCTAACTTGGCGACTTTTTGAAATGTTGCTAAATTAACGAAAATCTCGCCAAATCGATAAAAATGACGCTAAATCAATGAAAATGACGACTGCTTGACAAAAATTCAATATCTTGGAAGGAATATAAGTATCTACTATAAGGATAACCTATTTTTTTTACTGCAAAAGAAGTAAATTCATTGCATTATATAAAAAAAGTCATGTGCTGTCAACATCAGATTTTTTTTAATTGGCTCTGCAATAAAAAAACTTACCATATTATGACATTAAAATGCTGAACTATACCCCACCCATTTGAAGAAATATTGAAATAGGTAGAGATATATAAGTTATTGCCCAATTATTATGTCATATGGAACGTCAAATAAGAATGTCTAATAATTATGATATTATGTTATTCTCTTATCTTAAATATGTTCAACATATAATATCTGTATAATTTTAACCACACACCAGATGGACATGGTTGTCTATATATGTTATCTTCTTGTCATTTTCGCAGTATTTAACGTAAACGTAGCAATTTGAACGACAACAGCCTTGGCTATTCAATATATTTATTATGTACCATTTTTTAAAATAGTCAATTAATAACAAGCACGTGCTTTTGGAAAGAAGTAAAACAAGCCAAAATTTCTCAAGAGTCGCATTAGAGGTGCATTAGAGGTTTGCAAAATTGTGGCACATAGAAAGTTTTCTAGATGCCATTACAGGTATTTCCAATTCTAAGCTGACGAGTTCATAATGAGCACACAATTGGTCTTTCGAGGCGCTTTTATCAGCAATAGTAGCATATTATAAAAAAGCTGATTTTTTAAATAAGCAGGTAAACTTCAAATACATGTTTCTTAAAATGATAAAAACGGAAGATTTTTGTCGTGGCCTAGAAACAAACCCTATTACAGATATAACACAATAAAATGTGTTTTTTATTATCCATTTCACTTTGAAATCCTATCACGCATTCCATTTATCCACCAGATGCGTATCGTCATGTTTCGTTTACGAAACATGAAACCGTGTATGGAGTCACCACTGAAAATTTCATAAAGGATGACATGACAATGCATTTTAAAACGCCGGGGGACGTTGTTTCTTCAAAGATACCCGATAAAGGAGGTCCTATTGTGCTGAGAATCTCAGGAACGTGATGCAAGTTCGTAACTTATATTCACGGTCTTAGATGCAAATAAATTTTCATATAAATATTTTCATGAAATAAGTCAACTTACGCAAACATTTTACTACTTACCGAAGACAACTGAATTCCTTGCATTTCAGAAACGCATATTTGAAAATAGAGGTTGCAGACGCGATATAAAGCGAGGCAAATGTTAAAATAAATTTATTATTTTACCATTGGTCTTAGAAAATGTACTAGATTTGGCACAGGATTTAAGATGCAAATAATGATTAAAAGTACACAGGATTTATAGCAAATTTTCGAAAACCAATAACGATTTTAATATAAATACGTTTCGGTTTCTCATAATAACATATGTGGTTTATGACAACGATTGCAGGGCCGACGACATAGCAACCGGCCGAAGAATGAAACATTTCGCAAGCGAAATAAAAATCTCAATGTTTATTTTTCATTTTAAAATTCACTAAATTTCAGTAATTAAAAAATATTAGAATGCGAAGATATACATCCATATTTTTTGCAGACTATAAAATTGTGTTTCTATTTCTTTTTTGGATGCGACAAAATAAGTATCAGGTAACCTAAAACAATTAAAATAAATAATAAAATAAATTATTAATTAAAATAAATAATTAAATGTGAAATAATTATCTTGGTTATTCGGTTTAAAGACCGTTAGGAATAACGTTCTTCGATTCTTCTGACGATGTCATGAAGAAAACTCTGCAAAAGCAGTTTTGATAATTAAGGAAACATTTCGTATGAAAATCGATCATGATCGTATTTCAACATAAAATAACTATATAACTAATTCGAAAAAAAAAACTTATGAATTCTGTCCTAACAGGAGTTCCACTACCGAATGTTGCAACTGCAGGATGCCTACGTGTTTCTCTTCAGACGGCAGTCATACATGCAGAAAGGCAAACATATTATTTTATTATGTTAGTTTATATGATTTGCTACAGAATATTTATCTAAGTAGCTAGCCGTTTCTTTTGAAAAAGTTATGATATGTCTTAGGAAAGCTGTTCAATAGCCTTGTCTCGCGTAGACAGTCGCTAATTGCCTCCCTATAGCTCCCCGTCGTCCCTCAACGTTCCATGCGTTATTTTGAATATTGCATGCAAATGATGGCTGAAGACGCGTACAAACGCTTCTGCACATAAAGGAGGCTACATAATTTGCAAACGCTCCTCTATCATCATATGTGTATACTTTGATGAACATCGAGTTAAAACATATCATGACAGGCTGGCTATTCGAATGAAGATTATTACGAGGTAGTAGTGCTTGCCATAAAGTGATTTCGGAGGATGCGATATGGAAGCTGCACGCAGTGGGGGAGATTCGAGTAAGTTGACGAAGTGAGTAAGATGACGAAATCGAAATTTCTCTGGAGCTCTGCAAATAACAGCCCTCATCAACAAGTAAGTGCTTCAGAATATACCACCAAAGCGCCCATCGTGAATGTGAGAAGAATCGGCAGCATTGTTTTGATGGCACGGGACTAAGAAGCTATAGGTACGTTTTGTTATAATTTTTCACGTATTTAAAATATGTTTAAACCATCATTAAAATTAATGTGCTGGAAATTGAATTGCTTTATTAATAAGTTCAAATTCTTGTTAAATCATGGCAAAATAGCTTCTTTTTGATAAATTTAATAATGCTTTCATTTGAAGTCATTTGAAGGAGATGGGCTCTTTCGGGTGGGTAAAATGACAAACACATAGTGCGGACAAGATTACGAATTCGTCATCTTACCCGAAATTTACATAGAAAACTTTTCCTTTCAAAATAAGAAGGCTAATAAACAAATTATGAATACATTTTGTCCATTTCAGAGATGGTAAAACCGTACAACAGAAAGACTAACCGACAAAATTGGTGTGAAGATGCTATGAAAACGGCGATGAGGCAAGTTCGAAGTTAAGTTTCCACGAATGCTACAATCAAACAATTCGGTATTCCTGAGGCGACTCTAAGACGATACGTCAAAAAATATCATGAACCTCTAAGTAGGCCTATGACAGCGTTCAAGAAAGCAGTAACTTTGAATAATGTCATGAATGGGTTCAGAACAACTTACATTGAGACGCTGAACTCCTCCCAGATCTTTGATGACACAGACATCACAACATCGAAAGTCACAGACAATGCAGATCTTGAAGTGATTTTCGCCTCTCTAAAGAAGAGAAATAATGCATTATTTGTTTTGCATTATTTGTTTTGAGTATGATAAATACGAACTATGGTTTTAGTGCTCTCTCTGCATAGAATGGGCACATACCCAAGGCTTTGATATAGAACCAAAAGAAGCTAAGATTAAGCGTTATAAATGTGATTTTTGTATGGCCTGAAATACCTGAAAAAATCCCAAAATTAACTTCCATTTTTGTACAATTTAATTGTTCGTCATCTACGCTACCTTAAAAGTCATCTTACTCGCCAGTGAGTGCAAGATGACGAAACTGCCCCACATGCAATAAAGTTTATTTGTTCATTTTTCTTATTGTTTAAAAATAATATAATAATTTGAGATTAAAGCTAACTAACAGTGCACAAAATACAGAAAAAACTGCAGCTCTAAATGCAAGCTGTAACAACTTAAACGTAAGTATTGCTTAAGTTTGTTAACTTACCCGAACTTCCCCTACATCCTACGATTTCTCACTGCTTCACATTCACCCGTAATGTTGTCTAAAGTGCAACAGGAACTTTTTCCTGCATACAAACATGTATTATGTCAGATGATGGGAATATTGAACACATTTTCATTAAATTACGCGTGATGTATATAACAATTTTGTATTAGATAGAAGGACATTACCTACTAACTTGGTGATGTTATACAACTTTTTATTGACTTATATGTCTCTCATAGTTTCCGAGACAGAATTGATAATTTCTAAATTTTGTCAGTAATTTTGTCGGCTTATGCCAAAGACATACAAAGGCTAGGGCCTGTCCTACGGGAGGTCCCGCGTCACGACCTGTGGGTTGTTTTAGATCTGCATTATGAACACCCAATTTATGCCGAGTCGAGCTCGGGCATAGTTTTTATGAAATACAGTTGAGCTATGCCGAACACATATAATTTCAAAAATAAAATTTGATATTTTCGTGTTGATGTCATACATGTAAAAATAATGCTGAAATGCTTAAACAAAATGGCTTTTATCTTAATATTTCGTAGACAAAATTCATTTCACACAAGTTTCAAAATTTTCACTGGCCGAACTTGGGTTCTACATTTGAGTTATTCACACTTGTTACGGCTTACCAAATATATAAGCTGTATATTTGCATAACAGAGCTGGCGAATTGAACACATTGTCACTGATGACTTTTCCTGGTGCAGCATATCGTAAACAACTTTCGTCTACTAAAATTTCAGCACAAGCCTCATAAATAGCTTAAGCCATAGCAAATAGTTCTATTCACATAGTGACCAGATCATCAACTATATGTATCCATCGATTCTCATAATGCGATATGTGAAGTGAACGAAACAGACCAACAGCAATAGTTTCAAATCTTCTTGTTGGTGACGGCGTCATAATCAAACTTTCAGGTATCTAGTTAGATGGTTTGCAAATTTGGAATTCAATTTAATTCCTTACATAGTCGATACTATACGTATTTACAAATTCCAGACCAATAAAACCTACTAGAGATTCGAAAGACTTATCAGTACTATATTGGTATGATGTGGAATAGTCATGGAACAACATTAAAGCTTTTTTTTTCTCATTTCGGAAGGTACCAAAAGTTGAAAATCTTTATAATCATTATCATATCCATATTTATACAAAATTCCATTGGTCATAATGTATCCGCTGTCAGTCCAACGGTTTTCCGAGTGTTTGTATCTTATGATCAAATGTATCAATACTGTTTTGAACATCGGGATACAATAATCTGTACCAATGATAACTTCGCTGCCTTGGCATTTCCCACAGCCCATGCAACAACTAATTTATTTCTTGATTGCGGAGTAATTTCGTTCACGTGCTGTAAAATGTCGACTGCTATATGCTGCTGGTAGGGGATCAGGATCTTCCTTTTGAGCTGAAACTAACCCAATGGAAAAAGTATTCGAGTCATTGCGAATAATTTTATATGGAGGCATGTTTGGACCCAATGCACTTTTTGGAAGCCTCTTCACTTAATCACATGTCTTAAAATAAGTTTTTTGACTTTGGCACCAATTAGCAACTTCATGTCTTAACATAGTTTATCTAATGATTGCATTAGCATCGCTTATATTGTACACAGGCAAAAGGTTATTTATCATGGAATGCATTTACAGAAGTTCCGTCAAAGCTAGCGGTACATTTCGTAATACTGCCTTTGCGAATTGGTACACAAAAGGGCACGCTAAGTTAGATACAATATTAGAAATTAGACGGCTAGTATCTTCACTTACTTCAAACTAACCAGAAGTCAGATTAACATTCATCATTTTTTAAATTCAATATTGCCTCGTAAATATTCTTTCACGTAAAATACAGCAGTAGCAATATGGCTATAATATTAGTTCACATCAATATACACTGACTTCCAAAAGTTAAGCACACAATGCAAATTTCCATTTTTCGAAAGAGTATTTGAATTTGAGTGGCTGAAAATTGCTGCGGATGTAGATGGCAGTATGCAAATATCGTATGTTACAGCCAATCACGATTGACTGTCTATATATGTGATAATTAGACAGTTGTAATTAGACGCAATTAATAATTAGACGCAAGCATTCTAACGCATAATTAGACGCAAGCATTCTGAAGGGTTTGAGGAGGTTCATTTAAATGCGAAGTGTTTATAAATTGATACGAAGTGTTTATAAATTTTGTAGGATTATTTTGATGATATTTGGGTTTCTATGGCTGAAAGAAGACGAATGAAGGATAGTGAGCGCTGTCATGCTGTCGGACGCATTGAAGCAGGACAGTCAATCAAAGATGTCGCAATTTTCTTTGGCGTTGATCACTCGGTGATTTCTCGATTATGGAAAAAATACTAAACAAGTCAAACAGTTGTCCGGGGAGCTGTGCCAGGTCATCCAGGGGTTACCACCTCATCTGATAATCGATATATTGCTATAAAAGCCAAGCGGAATCGACAAGCGACCTCCACAACTGTTACATCCATGATTGCAGCGGTACTTGTTAAGATCATATCTGTGCGCCTAAGGCTCCACGTGAAGGGACTGTACGTCCGAGTACCACGTTTTTGTGTTCCACTAACCGTCCAAGCCAGAGGGGCAAGATTAAATTGGTGTCTTCAACATATCAATTGGACTTTCTGAGATTAGTGCAACGTCCCGTTCACGGACGAGTCCAGATGTGCCCTGGAATCAGATGATAAGCGTGTAAAGGTTTGGAGACAACGAAGCACACGTAACCAGGCCAAGAACATCATCGAACATCACGCATTCAGAGGTGGCAGCATCATGGTGTGGGCTGGAAATTCAATAGGATATCGCACAGAGCTGCACATCTTTAAAGACGGTTCTGTGACGGCTGCGCGATATCGGAATGCAGGACTGTTCCTATCGAGCTAACATCGTTGACGAATACCTGGAAAGTGAGGGCATTTCTCTTATGGAGTGGCAGGCAAATTCCCCCGACCATAATCCCATTAAAATCCTTCGGGTTGCCCTCGGGCGGATTGTCTCTGCACGTTTACCTCCTCCAGACAGTCTCAGAGTGTTGTAAACTGCCCTATTGAAAGAATGGCCATTTCACCCGATGGTTGATTACCTCATTGAAGGCATGAAAAATCATTCTAAAGTTTTTGTGAAGGCTCGGGGTGGTCACATACCATATTAATGTAAGTTTTGTTTGGTTTGTTTGCTTTTAAACATTATTTTGTTAATGGCCCAATTGTGACGCCATCATATAACTTACGAAAAGTAATTATTTTTTTCATCTTTGTACATAATTTTTGTTTTCTTTAATGCGTAACCCTTCATATACAATTTTGAGTTAATCAAAGCTTTACTTTTCCATTTTTGTTGATTTAACCGTCCATACTTAACTTTTGGAAGCCAGTGTATATAATGATGACTTACGCATATATTTTGTATTAATAGCCTTCAGCTTATATTTTCTTATTTTATTCTGCCCCGTTTAGGCGTCAGATTTGTATCGTTGGTATTTTACCTCAAACTATTGAAACTAGGTCGAGCAGTCAATTAAAGAAGTGGTTGAATCGATTTAATAAAATTATGTCGGTAACCTTTATTCCTTTTAAACTCATCATTTTATACACACCGTCTTTCACAATAGACTCGTCATGAGTTAAAATAAATGCAACACGATATAACATTATTTATTCAACACCTGATATAAAGCATTAAAGTGGAAATGAGTCATTTTGTAGTCTCTCTCTCTCTCTCTCTTACAGAGTTAAAATACTTATTCCAAATACTGAATAGATTGAATAAATTTTTAAAGTGTTCAAAATATACCAATGGATGCTCTAATTATAAATATATTTTTAAATAAAATTTTTCTCTGACTTATCATACAAGACTTTTAAGTCATAAGTCACGGACACTTAAATCACGAAGTGTAAGATGTACGATATAATTTTACAGAATTAAAAAAAAACTTTCTGGTCTCCAAGATCTCAAGAAACATTGTCATGCAACGCTTTAAGATGCATGGCCGGATCATTCTTTCGAAAAATTTCAAAGGATCTTCCATGCACAGCATCATATTTCGGTGTGGAAAACGCAGTAATACTCATCTCTTAGATAAATGGCTTGCGTGTTATAGTTTGAAACTACAGAAGAGAATATAAATTGGTTTTCTTACTTTGTTAACAGGTGTAAGATTTTCTAGTTTCACGTTAAGCATTTTCTAGTGAGTAAGATATGATATTTGTTACATCTTGTGAGTGAATTGATAATATTGCAGTCCAGTACAATTTAGGATTAAACATACTTTTGTATTTAATATTTTTGCTATTTTATATGGTGATATACATTTTTTCTCAATTTTTTTAATTTCGGGGTATCTTAAAATTACTAAGATAAAGGTGACGTTTTTTAATGAAACTTTGGTCAATTTAGATTTTCGTTCACGTTCGAAAATACGGTACATTGCATAGATATACATTTTATTTCACTTGCTAACTTGAGTTCTATTTTCATTTTACATGCTTCGTTTTTATTTTATTGTTACAATATTATATTTTTAAATTTTTTACCTGAACAAGAAATTACTCCTTCCTCCTTTTTCGACGCCCTCTCTGAACTTATCTTTACTTTTATCACAGGATTGCTTTCTAGTTAAATCATATGAAGTATACCTTTAACGAACTACATATACAAAGCATCATTTATGATATATACTGATCACAAAATGTGAAACATATAGCAAAACAAATATGGGAAGGGAGGCTCTCTAAGGCTAAAAAATAAGACATATATACTATATAATTGCGTTATTTATTCACCACTGGCGAGTTTATTATTTTAAAATAAATATTTTAAAATGCTAAATATACAAATTAAAGGATTCTATCTGCTTCGTACAGTTCAAAATATGGACCCTAAAGACCCTTTTAAGATTCATTTAACAAAGTGATTGTTATATACAGGCAAGTTATCACCTTCACAATAAACCTAGTGGACGATTTGCTGCAAAAAACATGCAGAAACCGTGCTGTACTGGTTTTGAATAGAGGATGCATTCCGTTGCTACACGCAGTCGGCGAATTTGTTGGCAAAATTGCAAAAAAAGTGCAAAAGTGCAAAAGTGTCTCCTGTTTCGTGAATATAAAGTGCTAGATACATGCGTGAATGATGATAATAGATCTATCACTTACTAAAATGTCATATATTTTTATTTGCTTTTATGCAGCGCTATTGACGGAAAATAGCGCCTTCAGAAAATATGTGCCATACAATTTCTGATAAAAATTACGTTTAAATGCGTATTTTAAATATTCCGTTGTCCTTTTTATATAAAAAATCTTGCTCAAAACATTGAGATCTTTGAAGATTTGATCACCCTCAGCGAAACTATCGGCGCATGTATCTCTGGAGTGTGACGACCAAAAGAATCGCGGAAAAATATTCTGGTTGATTTTCAACGTAAAATCACCCAACAGGTTTATTCTGCGTATGATTATGCCCCTCATCTCCTATATACTCTTCAAATGTTATCCATATTTTTATCTGCAATCCCTACTTAGGAAATATATTTAGAAATATCATTTTTGTCTCTGCAAACAAAAACATTAAATCATAAGTCACGAACTTTGAGCACGTGCAGTAGTTTCTTAGCACACACACAAAAAAAAAATAGTCTGCTCATAACCTTTTCTGTTCTATAAGCTCTAAAGAAACATCGTGATGTTTTTAGATGTAAGGTATGGCGATTCTTTATGAAATTTTGAATAGCCCTCTATGGAACATATCAAACTACTCTGTAGAAAATACAGCAATACTCATCTCCAAGATAAATGGCTTGCGTGTTATGCTTTGAAATAGCAAAAGCGAATATAAATAGATCTTGTGTTATTAATATGTGCGTCGTTTTCTATTTAAATTTATATCTTGAACATTATCTGATATATAAGAATCATGATTTGTGGTATTTTACTATAAATGCATGTATTTTATAATATGTAAAGAAATATTTTTACATTGAAAGCAATAATAACTTTATTCAACATTTGTTAGCGTCATCTAACGAAGTTTTATTTTTCAGATATATATAAACATTGTTGCACATTTCACACTGTTTAAAACACAATTATTTAAATTATTTATGAATTTACAATTCTATAGACCATTAAAATAAATGCATTTTCCAATTGTTTGTAAAATTAGGGGTGTGCCATTAGAACATAAGAAGGTTTCATTTACATTATTTAAAACACAATTCTTTAAATTATTTATGAATGTTTGTAAAATTAGGAGTGTGCCATTGGAACATCAGAAGGTTTCATTTACATTACTTAAAACACAATTATTTAAATTATTTATGAATTCACAATTCTATAACCATCAAAATAAATGTTTTTTCTAATTTGTAAAATTAAGAGTGTGTCATTAGAACATTCAGATGGTTTGGTTTTATTTTTTTTTTACCAAACATAAGACCAGCCTCGCCTCGTAGATTGTTGGGAATCTACTATATATATATATATATATATATATATATATATATATATATATATATACATGTTTATCCAACTATAAATTTATCAACTACACCGAAAAAACAACCTTCGGAAAATATACCCTTAGGCGCAATGCAGCTCGATGTATCAAAATTTCGCCGGGTGGGGATTGTGACCCACACTTCCCTATAAAGCCAGCTGAATGTCATGACGACACTCTCGGAAGCGGATACACTGTAGAAAACCAAGTACACCATACTTAAATCACAATATGTAAAGTTAAAAATGTGAAAAACCCATACAGACTATACCACAAAAACTGATTTTACAAGTTCATTGCTACTAACATCCACACAAATTACAATATAAAATATCAAAGAGACAACAAGTTAAACCAACCTCGTATAGTAGCTTGGATAGTGGGGTAACTCTACACTGATGAAATTCCACTGCCTCATGTTCGCCTTACCCCTGGAGCTGTCGGTGATAAATTTAGTTTCATGGACGACAGCGCACCATGTCGGCTAAAGTTGAAGTAGTCAGCAAGAGTTTTCACTGCCTAGTATGGCCAGCACGTTCTTCAGATCTAAACTCCATTGAAAATGTTTGAGATGCTTTGGGGAGGCGATTTTCTGGTCTAAAATATCCTCCAACAAACAAGAACACCCTCATCCACTCACTGACAGAGGAGTGGGATAACTTGCCTCACCAGCTGCTGGATAATGCTATTCAACGCATGACACGACGTGTCGAATGTTGCAATGCACTCCATGGTGGACATATCCCGTACTGACACCTTTATCAAAAGTGTCTGCTGTCGTTTATATGTATTTTTTTATTTCTCCGTACACTGCACCATAATAACCCTTTTTTCCTTTCAGATATTTCAAAACCTTCTGTATTATCTAGAAAAATAAATGATCTTTATTCTAATGTCCGAACTGTGTGGCAACAATATTTTATCCTGCTGGGCCTCCACCCCCGCTTAATGCTGTTCTACATTGCAATTTGTGATCCGTCCTTAGCAATTGTCAGCAGTGTATATATTCTTCAAAATATCAAAAAGAAATAAACAAGATGAAATGGGTAAACATACGGTCAAGGTGCAAAAAGAAGGCCAATGAGGAATTGTGACCTCATTTAAATCCCGATTATCAGCCAGCTGCATGATCGCGACAACCACTCCCGGAAGCCTGCACGCATCCGTTGTAAACCCCAATGCAACCACAATGTACCGAACAAGAAAGACCCGAAATGTTATCACGAAACACTCAAGATATAAACAAAAACTAAATCTACACACCTAATATATTATCTCTCACTCAAAAATCCCAATTTAGAGATAAAACTTTAAATATTTAAAAATAATACCATATAAAGTCCCCCAAAAACCACAAAATAGATATAAATATGATTATTAAAACACTTAAACATTAAAATCACTACATTAATAAACACCACGTCCAATCATCTTGTTAAAATCGCTCAAGCAATGTCATTCCATTCCTTTCTCCTGCAAAGGTAAAAGAACCCATGTTAGATAGATACTTCGTTACAGAGTTCTTCTTTATAATAACGTGTTGCCATATGCAAATTAGTTAATTCTAATACAATTAGATAATATCCAATATCTCGTTTAGACGAGATTTAACACGTTATCTACATATATTGTAGACATGTCTTCTTAGGAAATTTCTTGGGTGTCCGTTTTTCATGGCATGTTTAATAAATACCATATCTCGTATTTTCCCTATATTTTCTTTTCCAATAATACGCTGATGTCTCCTAATACTGTTAAATGCAATATTTTGAAAAATATTCTTGTGCAGATTTGATTCCCAGGACATTAAGCTGCTAATTTCAAACTCGAATGTAATACGTTTGTCGTTAGATATCAAATCTTAATTATTTTTCTTTATTGTATGCAATATTTAAGTCTAAGAAGTTTATACTACCGTTATATTCATTAGGCGTTTGTATCAATTGCAGATTTTCAGGATATCCGCTAAAACCGAAGACGTAATTTGGATCTGTCGTAGCCGCTAACTAATCGTCAACATAACGGAAATAAATAATCTCTTTATTCAAATATGATAGACTTTCAAATTTATACAGATTAAGTTCCGCCAATGTCGAAGAGCTTCCACCCCCATGGGTATTCCTTGCATTTGTTGATAAAAATCGGTTCTATTGTACAAAATATTTTCGTATAATTCCAAGTTTAGCATTGCCTTAAACTTGCAATAATCCAAGATTGACCGAACTACAGCTCTACCATTCTTTCCCCTTTTTCAAAAGTTTTTGAATGTGTTATGCACGAAAGGATCTTTTCCCAAATTAAGCAATGTATTTCTCCGTACCAGCATGGGTTTATGCCAAGACGATCAACTGTAACTAATTTAAGTTGTCTTACCAGTGACATTGTTGATGCTATTAAAACCAAGAGACTACTTGATGTTATTTATACTGACTTTAGTAAAGCTTTTGATCACATTGATCTGGGATTATTAACCCGTAAACTGATTACGAGCTGTTTTAATGTTGTGTTGTCGACTTGGTTATACTCTTATATCTCAGACTATTATTTATACTTATATTTCAGACTGCATTCCGTGAAGTACTGTGGTGTGAACTCTAGACTATACAGTAATTCCTCTGGTGTTCCTCAGGGTTCTAATCTGGGCCCACTCCTTTTTTAAATTTTTATTAATGAAATATTCCCCGGATTTTTAAAATGGCTAAATGTCTTATTTTTGTAGACGATTTGAAGCTTTATATGAAAATCAACTCATTAACTGATTGTGAAC
The DNA here is from genome assembly GCA_951213105.1 of Amaurobius ferox. Taxonomy (NCBI): domain Eukaryota; kingdom Metazoa; phylum Arthropoda; class Arachnida; order Araneae; family Amaurobiidae; genus Amaurobius; species Amaurobius ferox. The sequence goes on along the minus strand of OX578134.1, from coordinate 2,589,046 downwards.
TGATGCAGAGAGATCTAGATGAACAGTATAACTGGTCTGTACTAAATAAACTCCATTTAAGTATTTCTAAATGCTATGTTATGAGCATTGCTAGGATCCGTAATATTCTTAATTACAATAATATTTTAAATAATTCATCTCTATCTCGATGTACTCATATTATTGATTTAGGTGTCACTTTCGATGATACTTTTAACTTTCAGAGATATATTGATAATATTATTAAAAGAGCCTACCAAAGACTTGGTTTCACCTTAAGACGATCTCGTGTTTTTGCCAATTCTGATACGATTATATGTATTTCTAATACCCTTGTTAAACCAATTTTGGAATATTATGCAATGATTTGGGACCCTGTTTACAAACTTATTCTCAATCAGATAGAAATTTCTGCATTCTCAACAGATAGAAATCTCTGCATTCTCAACAGATAGAAATTGTGCAAAATAAACTATTACGTACTATTGATTACAGATTGACTGGCTCTTATCCTTATGATATGCATACAAGGGAACTCAGACAGAAATATAGTTTAATGTCTCTTAAAAAAAGAAGAAGCTGGTCCTGCCTCTTGTTTCATTATAAGGTTTTAAATAATACTATTGATTGCTCTATTTTACTTTCTTGCCTGGAATTTCACATGCCTGTCAATAATACCAGGAAAAAAACTCTTTTTCACAATACTACTGTTAAACACAACTGCATTAAATGCTATTCTATCTATAAATTTGTTGATCTATATAATACCTATTGTGCTGATATTGATATATTTAACTTGACTCCTGCCTGTTTTCAAAAAGCCTGTTTCAATGCGCTTGACTTGTTTACTACTTATTATTCTTGTATCCTATGTTCTGTGCTTTTTAATTTCTTGTGTGGCTACTGTAACTGGATTTCATCTGTAGTTGCCACGTAAATTGAATAAAATAAAATAAAAATAAAAATAAAATAAAATAAAATTTCAAATACCTCATATATTTGCAATAAAAAACCGTACAAAACTTTCAAATCGACACAATTTAAAATCATTACAAAAATCACAAAATCATTAATCGACACAATTAATGTCATTTTTGAACTTTATATTTCTGGAGGCTACGAATGAGCTGCATTGCGCCATTGGAGTTTTTTGTGATTACTTCTCTTCTTTACTAATTATTGGCTTGATGCGTGTTTCGGGTTACAGTCATGGGCGACCATCGTGTTTAGTGGTGGCCTTCAGTGTTATTGTGGGGGGAATGTGGAGATCTGGGGGTTTGTTACGGGATAAATTTGGATTTTGACTATTTTGCTTATATGTGTGTTTATTTTGTATAGTGTAATGTTTTGTGTGATATTTAAAAAAATTATTTGAGTGCCAATGAAAGGAGTGTTGGAATGTTTTCGCAGTTGATACCAACAAAAAAAGTATTAAATTTAAAAAAGGTAAAGAAGGTTAGTTTGAATATGGTTTTATCGTGAGATTATGATGGAGATATATATTATATGGCGTTGTTGGATTACAAGGGAACTACTGACACAGTTTTCAGTGTGTTTATGTTACTTCTTAAAGCTTTACAATTTATTTTTAGCACTACTCCTCAATAAGAGTAAAACATGTTGATTATTATGATGTATACGACATATTATAATTAGTGACTGGCAATTTTACGTATTATTATATAATTTGCATTTACTCGGTAGTGCAGTTCATTAGGGAATTATATTACCGATATCATGTAACCTGAAATCTAGTTGTAATAAATGAGCACTATTTTGCATTATTTCAAACCATGTGTCAAGGGAACTTGTTTACAACTAAATAACGTAATTCCAGTTGTCAAGGAAAAGCACTCAAGTCAATCATATGAAAAGGAGGACCATTATAGAATTAGTTATCGTAAAATCAATAACTTCCTTTATAGGAAATATAAATCAAACACACACATGCAAACTGTGTCCGCTTGCTGACCCTCTACAAATCAGCGATCGATCAGATTACAAAGTTTTTTGTGGGCTGTTCAATTGTATCTATGGTATTAAATGTAGGGAATGTGGCATGATGTATATCGGACAGGCAGGAAATCGTATAAATTTGCGAATAAAGTAACACCGAAGTCAAATCAAACGATTTAATAGCGCTATTTATTTTATTAATAGCGCTTCTTTCTTTCTTTTTGGTGTTTTGGATTTATATTTACTAATGTGGGAAGAAGTTGCAACAAATGATTCTTCGCGCTATTTATTTATATATATTGTATATATTGTTTATAAGCTTTTATATGCTCCTTGACATATAATTGTCTAACATGTAATTTTTGAACTTTATATATATATATATATATTCCCTCAAAGGGAGAATCCTTTTATAAATGTCACAATCCATTGATAAGTACAATACATGTCCAATTCCCAGCTGTTTGTCTCTGATACCCTATATCATAAATCTCTAGTCCCAACTCACCTTTTTATCCGAACACATTAGCTTAATCGTTATGGCGCTCTAGGGAAGATGATAGGAAGGAGTATATTTTATCATCTAGACACTGCAAGACAAATCGATTAAAATTCCAATTTAATGACCGTAAGGCATAAGCGAATGAGTGTTCAATTCCTCTTGTATACGATGTGTCTTTCTAAACGCACTGCTAATGTTATTAAAATCCATGTGTGTGTTTTTATCAATAAACTGAATATGATAATTATTAACAAATTGATATTTGCTAGTAAATAGTATTTTTTTATGTAAAATTGAGTTATATTTAATAAATGCGTCCAACATGAACATTTTAATGCATTTACCATAATATTGTGAAATCAGTATGTCAGTATAATTTACGATACATTCAATGTTTAATACTGCATTGATTTCTCCTTTCAATTAAAAAAATTTCACAGGAAATATGACTTACACCTTTCTGGTAGGTCTGACGTTCTGGGTGTCAACAACAACAACAACAGGACACAGGTGACGAAACATTTTTCATTTATTTTGTCATTTGTGTGAAATTGTTAATGGTTCTTCTGGGGGCCGTATTATGTTTCTATTTTGCAACTTCTATGTGGCAACTTTTCTATATTGCTTCTTCTATATAAAATGCAGCCAAGTAATAGTCTTAAATTGAGGAAATAAATATAAACAGGATTCTATCTTTTATTACCAGATGCATTTTTTTTCTGTGAGAAGCTTCTGATATATAAGGAACATCATTTCGAATGTTCTTTCGATTGCAAAATTACATATATTAAGAGACTTAAGAAATGTATACGGCATCGTACAATGTGTGGGAATCCAAATTTTTATGTCTTATAAAACGCTTAAGATATAGATTTACATAGTATGTTTAAATTATTTAGAATATTTTATCTATTTAAACATTACATATGAGTGCAATGCAGATTTAAATTAAGTTATTATATGGGTTTAATGCTTGACTAGAAATTATTTTGCCTGCAATTAAAAAAAGCATCAACGTAACAACATGGCTGCGTCAAGTTCGTGATTTTACTTTCTCTATGTAGTACATATAATAATGTATAAGGTTGTTGTTGTCGTTTTTTCCAATCCCCTTGGTGTAGGAAAGCCTACGTCAAGTCCAAAAGAACTTGCTGCAAAAGAGAATCACAGACAAATTCCTGCTCAACCGACAGCTGTCCCAAGGAGACGCCCATGCAATATAGAAGGAGAGCAGGAGAAGTAGGAAGGGAACAAGGACAAGCAGAAAAATATGTCTCCCGCTCCACGAAATTCATACTACGTAGGTGTCCGCTTCTAAGTCGCGCCATGGCCGTTTGGAGGAATCTTGAACTCTTGCACTGCAGAGAGAGGCCAGAGCTCTTTGCGGCGTACCAATGGTGAACAGGGGGAGTACGCCAAGAAGATTTCATTCTAATTTTGTGGAGGGAATGAATTTCCGAAGGACACAAGGCAGAAGAACTGGGGTCAGGGTAGTCACAACCCTCTCTAGCCAGCTCATCAGCGATCATGCATAAGGAATATATTGTAAGAGGATCGGAAAATTTGAATTCGAATTTTCAACAGTAGAGAACATTTCAAGCATCGTTGAACTCGAATCGAATCGAAAGTTTTTGAGGTAATGTCTGAGTGTGTGTGTGTGCGTGTGTGTGTGTGTGTGTGTGTGTGTAAATGCGTGTGATTGTTAGTGTGTGTGTTCGTGAGAATGATGGGATATCTCATGAACGAAATGAGCATTGCGAACGAAATTTGGTACAAATACTGCAATCCATGAGTATTGGAAAACAGTTGATTTTTAATTTAACAAAACGTTCGAAAGACCCATAAATATTGGAAAATATTTTTTAAAAATCATGAAAATATAAGAACTTTTAATAATGTTACGTAAATGATCATTTCCCCTGCCATTTTTCATGAGGATATGAATGACACATATGTTAGAACACTATCAAAAACAAAAATGAATTCATTCAAAATATTATATATAAATAAAGAAAGTGTTAACTATCATAAAATATATTCAGTTTATATGCAACATTATGCAACAAATTTGGTAACATCATTCTTGTGGATATACTTTGTTCCATTCATGAGCAAAAATACTTGTGTAAAATTTTGGAATTTTACTATCAAAAAATCACCAATAGTCATTTAAATATAAGAAAAGATCTTCTCGCCGTCTGTATGTAACGCTTGGAGATAGATTTGACAAACTTTATGAATAATATAGCGAAACATCGTCAAATTGGTGATATGTCGTCCCTGATTGACGAAAATATAGTCAAAATTAAAATTGACGCTAAATTAAAGGCTATGGCATTAAATTGATAAATTAAATATTAAATTTTATTTAAATATACCATATTGATTCCTGCGTATGCCATTAATATTGGTAATTGTCAATTTAAATCGGATACATCTAAATCGTTTTACATGTTTTCATTCCGAAAAGTTCTAAATGTTCAATTCAATGTTACAAACATTGCATCGTAGATATTCTACATAATTGTTTCGTTGTAAAAAACAAATTAAATGCCTTATATACAGTCATGTCCGTCATACATCGGATTTTTAAAGACACACACACACACACAATATATATATACATATATATATGAGATGGAAAATGGAAGTTATTAAAGATATTGAAGTGTTATAGCATATATGCGCGAAGCAGCTAAAAAAACTATACACGATATAAATATAAAAAGTATAAAAAGAATTTTAGAATTGAAAAAAGAAGGAAGGCTTAGCGAGAAGCTTACTTAATGGCGGTAAGGGGTTGTGACCTTACACCCCAGTTGTCAACAAGCTTGTCATTAATGCCGCGGCATTGCACTCCTGGAATGTGGTCTAAAGGACTTGTTGCTCATCCAGTGATGGTCTTCATATTACTATTGGACTTTTTTAACGGTCTTGTGATAATTGTTATTGTCACTCCGGGGGTTGGCTTCAGCCAGGGCTGGCGTCCAGGAGTGCAATGCCGCGGCATTTATGACAAGCTTGTTGACAACTGGGGTGTAAAGTCACAACCCCTTACCGCCATTAAGTAAGCTTCTCGCTAAGCCTTCCTTCTTTTTTCAATTCTAAAATTATTTTTATACTTTTTATATTTATATATATATATATATATATATATATATATTGGACCATGTACATTATTTCTGTAATACATTTTACAGTTGTGTAAACAGAAACGTAGAATCAGCATTAATGAAACATGTATGGCCCTTGATAACGTACATGGTTTCAGAAATGCTTTTCATATTCATTTTAATCCTTTTATATTCACTAGATTCCATTTATTCAATTTCCAAACTTCTTGCCTAGCTCATCGTGCTACACTTGGCTTCTGATTTGCAATTTTTTTACCTTTACCTTCAGTTTACAAGCAATTTTCTTTGGTATTTCTCGGGTATATATATATTACAAGTAATCATAAAAATCTTCAATTATATATATATATATATATATATATATATATATATATATATTTCAGAAACAAGCATTTTTGTGTTCAATTCGTTTAAATATTAGAACTTGAAAAATAATTTTTTCAAAATGAACTATTTTTAAGCCTACAGCTCTTCCACGTGCAAGATTTAATGCTTGATTATTTTGGTATTCCTTTTTTCTATTCCTCTCCTTTGACATTTGTTAATTATCTTTAGTTTTCTGAATTGAAATGTGTATTATGATATCCTCATTATGGTTAAATTTCATTTTATTTCATTGTATCCAGTAGGCAACTTTTTAAGATTGTGTATTATGACTTTCTTCTTCCATTCTACCATTGGATTTACTATTTTAATATATTATATATATATATATATATATATATACATATATATATATATATATATATATATATATATATATATATATATATATATATATATATATATATATATATATATATATATATATATATATATATATATATACTACAAAAGAAATAGAAAATTGAAAGATGACAATGTATCAAAATTTCGCCAGGGGTTTATTCTTATATAAATGTACTTGTTTGAGCAGCTTAGCGCCTTTGGGCATATTTTTAGTAGATTGTTAGTAGATGTTTAGTAGATGAGGTTAATAGTTTTAGAATGAAAAATGAAAAATATAGGTGGAATGATTGTGTTTACAGGGTTGCAGAAAGGTCAAGAAGGATTGCGACCACTATTTTCTGGTGAGAAGCTATCTTTGACTTCATAAAAACGGTCCCAGAGAATCTGCACGCCCGAAACAACAATCGAACATGTCCGTGGAGAAAATGGCCGAATCCCAGACAACATAAAAATGAACAAAATAACAATATATTTGGAAATTTTACAAACCAGCAAGACGAGAATCATGGAAGAGTTGCATAAAGCGTATAAACTTTGGATAGGAAAACATACATAAAAAAAGTCGCGTCTAATATATAGAGCATTCTGTATGTGAATCAATCAGATATTCCTAGGTAAGTATATACATATATATATATATATAAATATATATATATAAATATATATATATATATATATATATATATATATATATATATATATATATATATATATATATATATATATATATATATACATATATATATATATATATATATATATATATATATATATATATATTTACATACAAATATATTTATATATAGATCACATTATATCAGATTTTTAAAATTGTGAAAAATTATAAAATCCCACACGTAACCTTTTTCGACAAAACTTTATAAAACAGAACATAGTATAGTACAGAGTCAATACAGCGGGTAATTATGCAGAATAGTCAGTATAAACATTTTGGTACAGATGTAGTATAATCCATTTTTCTTTCTTGGCGATTTTAAGTGAGATTCTGGCAATCCCTGCTATGATTTGGTGAATATTCCAACCTGTCCATACTTTTGGCGTCTTTTGTCTCCCATTTGTCGCCATTTTGTCGTCTTTTGTAGCCCTCTTGTTACCAAGGTAAAAATCGCAACAATCCATTTTGGCAACCATTACCGCGTGTTTTTTTTGCTTTTTAGTTGTCTTTGGTCGCCCATTTGCCGTTCTTTGTGACCCTTTTTTTCGCCAAGATAAAAATCAAAGTTATTTCTCTTTTTCATATTGTGCTCTATGAGCTGCAGAACACATGTTGAACAAACAAATGTTGCTACGTGCGGCCCCCGACAGCCAGCAGTACTGGATTCTGTAATGTTGTTTTAACGGGCATAGGTCCATGTTTGAATTGCTACAGATCAAATGTGGCATAAATGGAGACAAAAGGACAACAAAAGACGGCAAAGAGGTGACAAAAGACACAGGAAATTTGCTAGAATGGAATGTTGCTATTTTAACCTTGAAGACAAAAGGGCAATAAAATGGCGACAAAAGACTCAGAAAGAATTGCCAGAATGGGATGTTCTAAAAATAGTAGCACGGATTGCCAGAATCTCACCAAAAATCGCCAAAAATAAAAAATGTATTATACTACATCTGTTCCAACATTTTATAATGCTAATTTAATTAACTTAAAGTAAATTAACGCAAAGTTACCACTAATAAGGAAAAACTCTTCAGTGGCAACTTCTTTGACAAGAAAAATTAATATAGACAAAAGGTCAGATGCAGGGAAAGCTAAGCTAAAAGAAATGCCAAGAACAAAATTAAGAAATATCTTAGCGAACATTAAGTAGGTGTTTCGTTTATGAAAAATCTGTGGGTTATATAGCTTTGCCATATCCCATGAATACACCAGAAACACCCAACTTTCTAAAATAATATCCAAATTTATGCCGAATCGTTTCAAGCATCAAGTACGTACACGTAAATACACCAACATTCTTTTAAATTGGATTTCGTATGTCAATTCATAAATATAAAATGGAATTAAAGTTCCTAGACAGTCGCGCCACTCTTGATAAAAGTGTTGAATTCCAAGGATCCAAAGAGTTTGTTTTTCGGGACGCCTGTGAAATTACTCCTGTATTCCCACATCGAATATAAGGAATTCCAAGTAGCATTTTGTTAATAGAAATATGATCTTAGCATTCCGGTTCATCTGAATGCTGGTTCGTGACAGGTCGATCCGTGTGACTCCTGAGGCAAATTCCTTCACATACATCTGACGATGGATTACTGCTAACAAAGATAGGGAAAAGCAAAAGAAATATTATAAAGAACAGAGGAAAATGCACAGGAAGCAGAGTGCCCAAAGAGATGTTTGGGTTTATAACACGAAATTTGCACGACTCATTGTAGCCACTGTCCTATGCTACGGTAACGAAGTATGTGGTTTGAGATGGCTCCAAACTTTGAGTTAATCCGGCGTAGCCAGGTCAGGCAGACAATATCTCTAAGCACGAGGCTAAAAAATCGCCTAGGGTACGATATGATAGTGTTATAAAATTTGAAAATCTTATTAAACAGTTTCTGAAAAATTTATTTTTTAACAATTTTACTTTAGAAATGAGCATTATTTTTAAATTATCAGAATCATTGCAATTTATAGTCTGATATAAACAATAGTGCCTCAGAAAACTTTATGACTTTAACACGAAGACCAATTTTTCCAATTCATGACTATCAAATTAAAATATCTTATTTTGTCAGGAACTGAAATATTAAAGAACTTGTTTATTAGTTTGGCAGTTAATTTGATCAATATTCCCATTGTACTTTCACTACAACACATGATAATGCATAGGGTAACTATTGAAATGGAGCTAGTCAAAAATTCGAGACAAGTACAACATTTTTAGAGTGACGTATGTATGTGTGTATTTATGTGTGTGTATGTCTGTGCAATGTATATATCCACTCTAGCTCAAAAACTATTTGGCGAAATTTTGTAAAACTTGGTAAATTAGTCACTTATGAGTGGAACTGCTGCATTTATTATTCTTTTATATATTTATTATTGAAATTAGTTACAAATTTCGGCAATAGATGAAAATGTACTGTAGTCCCAAGCACATTGCAGCAAACGGTGCATTTCTATCGCAGCCCATTTAGTGTTTATTTATTTTTCAAATATGCCGGTCATGTTTGGGACACCCTGTTCACAGTATAATGTATAAGGAAAGTATTGTGACGGAGTCGAAAATTGAAATTCGAGTTTTCGACGGGAGAGCACGTTTCAAACATCCCTGTGATCACGAATCCATTTTTGAGATGATGTCTGTGTGTGTGTATGTGTATTTGTGTGTGTGAAAGTATGTGTGTGTGTGTGTGTGTGTATATGTGTGTGTGTGTGTGTGTATGTGCGTGTGTGTGTCAGTGAGTTTATGGAGACGATATCTCATTAACGGAGTGATTCAAACGAAATTTAGTACAAAAATTACAATCCGTGAATATTGGACGCCTATTGTGTTTAAACACAATCGAAAGTTCAGAACCCCCCCTAAATTTTCGAGTGAAATTTTGAAAAAATCATTAAAATTCAAAACCTTTAATAAAGTTGCGCAAATAGACATTTCTTATGTACTTTTACCTTAGAAAACGATTGACATACACTTTAGATCGCTAGCACGAACCGTTCTCGAGATATTGCACATTTTTCAAATAAATGCGTCGAAAATCCCATAAATTAAAAAAATATATAACTGCTGAGAAACCTGTTCACTTTTTATATGTAATATCATGCGATAAATTTGATGACATTATTCTCGTGGATCTAGCTCGTCTCATTCATGAGAAAAGTTAATAATACTTTTGAATTTGAACGCTAATAGTCATTTATCTAATATACGAATAACTAACTCATTTCTCCATCTATAACGCTTGGCGAAATTTTGGCAACGTATTTGGCGGAATGTCGCCAACTTAGCGATTTTCTTAAGTGTTGCGAAATTAATGAAAATTTCTCCAAATTGATAAAAATGACGCTAAATGAATGGAAATGACGCCTAATTGACGAAAATTCAATACCTTGGAAAGAATATAAGGATCTACTATAAGAATAACCTATTTGTTTTACTGTAAAAGTAGTAAATGCATTGTATTTTATAAGGAAAGTCATGTGCTGCCCACATCAGATTTTTTTTATTAAGGATATTCTTTTATTACTGATATTCTATGACATTTTAAAATAAACTTTCCTGAAATGTTCAAATCATATTTCCTCCATTTTTAAACATATCTTCCAATGCTGCCTATGCAGTGTGTGATAAAAGGTAGGTAAATTCTCCTGACGTGACACTAAACCTCCGTGCAAACTCTGTCTGGCCATTTCCCACTTTCCGGCACAGCGTCCCATTTCCGCGTCCGATCAATTACGGCTCTGTCCAACATCATCAAAGATTACTCTTCATTCCGCTGAAGGCCATCTATTAAACTTCCTTTTCTTCTACCTCGATGCGTTTGTAGTCTTCGGAAATTTTGCAGATGATGAATTGCGGGAGGTGAAAATAAGAGTTTAAACTCGATTTCAGTTTAGGAAATTATTTAGAACGTTGGCATTTGCTATTATTTTATATGTATGCTCATATTTTATACTTTATGTTATGTATATTTCATTGTTTAGGTCAAGGGCGTAATCTGTTTTGTGGCAATGTAAGCCATCTTTCGAATAAAACGAAAACACTATTCCCCATTTATAATAAAGGGAGGACCGGGACTGAATGGGGCGCTTAAAGTTTGGAACACATTTTGAAAGTGGAAATTATAAGAAAAACAACTAGAAAACAATAAGTAATTTATTCAAACATTTTTAAAGCTACATAAGATATGACAAAGTAAAAAAATGCATAAAGAAAAATTTTTAAAATGAAAATTACAAGAAAAATTGCATTTTCCCTCATGCATATTACAATGAGGTATCAACTTGTTCCTTTATTATACAGTTGAAAAAATTCACAAATTGGTGACAAAGTTCACAAATGCTGACAGTATTGTAAATACACTACTTACCAAAACTAAAGCACTCAAAAATAAATCCGATATAAATCAAAAATGTAATCGTTGAATCACTTCAAATGTCACAAGAAAGTAATAACTTGTGTAATATATAAGTATATTTATAAAATTAGAGAAAATATATATAGGTACATTTTTTATTCTTTAAGCGATATTTGATGCATTCCAAAAATGTTTTAAAGCTATACAAACCAAACGAACTTTCATATGGGAAGTCCCCTTCCCCTGACCTTCATTGTCAGGGTACACGCCCACTACTCCTGCTCTGAGTGGAGAGCGGTAGTAGCTAAGAAAGGGGCGTTCACGGATAAATTGAGGAGGTTCAGCAAGTGTAGCACCCGATGACCCATGAGTGTGGTTATTGGAGAAGGTAGCTTATCGGAGGGGTAGTATTGTGAAAGGATTGTGGAGGGTGTTATCAGCATGGAAAACCAACTTGACCTTTGTCCTGAGGAGGTAATGGTCCTGAGTGGATGTCGCAAGAGATTGAAATATTTGGACATTGATAGTCTGGGCGAGGGAGTTTGGACGATGTCGCAATATTTGAATAGTTTATCTATCTGATTATCTGGCCCAGGGAGTTGAACTTTGGACAATTGCGCAATGAGACAACAGATAACAGAAGCGCTGTGGACGACGACCTTCTCCCTTGGTGGCCAGTGACGTACTGACAATTCGTATCAGTCGTGACGTACTTAAAGTGAGGTGACGTCCTCTAGCGGAAGATTTGGATGGTGGGTAATGAAGATTTTGGAGTGATGCCATCTTGAAACAACTAGCAGGCGGGATTTAAAAGGATATATTTCCGTTCGGACCGAGCGGGTTCGAACTCGGAGTTGCGGAGGTGTAGACCAACCCTCTGATCGCTATGCTATCGTGAAATGATAAGAATTGAACATCGGAAAATATCTTTCGTATTACGAATGAATGACTGATGAAATGTCTTGAGAATTCGAATAGAGATATGGGCAAGAAAACGATTTATATTTTGCAAATTGGAACCATATTTTGTGAAAATGATAGTTTTTAAGAGTTGCGAGTGAGTTAAATTCTTGGATTATTAACGAAATTTCGATGTGCGCAAGGATGAGTACACTAATAGTAATTAATTTTAATAGTTAATTATTTATTTTATGCTAACGGGTTTAATGAATGAATATTCAAAGGATACAAGATTTATGTATCTGAATGGGGTAAATATGGGAGAGGGTTATTAAAAGGAACCATATTTTGTAAAAATGATATTTTTATAGATATGAATGAATATTTAGTTAAATTCTTGGATTCTTAATGAATTTTCGATGTGTACAAGCGTGTGTACACTAATAGTTATTAATTTACCTGATGAATCGACGCTTGAATGGGTGTATTGATAGAATCCATTTTTAGTTTCTTTTATAAAAGTTCGTAATTCAGTTTCACTTTATCGCCTTCGCCAAGAGAATTATTTAACATTCTAGACATTTTTTTGTCGAATGTGATCATGTGATTCTCGCTGGGTACATGCTTGGAGAATGTGTTGGGTACACTCTTCGGGAATCAGTGCGTATTTTTTAGCGTTCTCCATTAAAAAGTGTTGTAATCACACTCAGTGCCGCTGGAATAAGTAAGTTTAAAAATACACCTTTTTAAATGAGCATTTGCCGTTTCTGGTTAAGGGTTTACGCCTGTAAGCCAATTCTCGCAATGTGGTCTTGTGTTTACGGAGCTTCACTTTCTGCTGCTTCGTGAGAGAAACATTTCCTTTTAATATGTTAAGACTGCACTCATATAGAGCCTTTTTACAAGAAGATGGAATTTTCTTCAGTATATTCTTTCGTAATTTCAAGGGGGAAATTTGCATCAACTGCAACTACCTTAGTTGTTCTTGGGTGAGCGTGGTCTTTACAAGTGAAGAAACGACACTACTTGTTTATATTTTCATGCAAAGACTTGACTCATTTGGTACACATATTGCGTCTGCCCCGGTAAAATATTGGTGCGTAAACGTATTTCTTCGGGTCTTTCGCTGCGCAAATCCATAAACAGATAAGAAAGGTTGTTATTATTAACATTTTCGTACACTTCTTGAAAATATCGTGACTGCTGAGATACAACTGCTTTCCCAATTTCGTGACTTGGCTCAAATCTCTTCGATTTTTACAAAGAATTAGGCGGTGGGCATTTAAAGAAATTTCACGCATTTATTTTCCTTTGTGAAAAAAAATTTGCGTGACCTACTCGACTCTCAGATTCAAATGATGGCTTCCTTTGGTAAAGAAATGCGATAAGCGTTTATCGTTGCTACACTCGCTCATCAGATCGCCTATAATAAAAAGCGTTTAGGATTTCAAATAGTCTCGATAAATCCCCCCCTGCAGACCTTCCACAAATATAACATCGGGGATTTCATCGTAAAGAGCTTGGTGTATTCCATAAAACCACACAATTTTATCGAGGGTTTGCGAAAACATCTCCCTCTTGTGTTTTACTAGACTTTGTAGAAACTTTTTCCAATGCCCGTGGGGCCCGAAATGACCATCGTGAAAGTTTGTTGCTGAGTTAGAAACTAAATGGCAAATGAGGACACAGGTTTGTTCACATCAAAATTTATTGGTAAAAAGGTGTAGCCATCTTAAAGTGCTTAGGCTACAAAATTACATATTTTTATATCATTAGATAGTTCGTTGGGTACAAAAGATAACATAAAATTTTTCAAAGAAATTTCACGACATCTAGAATATAAATAATAATTACAATTGTGGCCACAGATGGCCGTGTCATTGCTAAGTAGGGGCATAAAATTATAGCTTATATGTTGAGAAGATGATACATAGTCCTATATAGTTCCTTAAAAAGTGTCGGGTGAATATCCATACGAATCGAAAAAATTGCACACACTCTCAAAAAGGCAAGTCAAAGTCTAACCAATGACTTCCAGCTTGTGTCGAAGAGTCTACGTTAGCCACGAAACATGTGGGATATCGCCAATCTTTTCAGGTAGATTGTCGCTTGCAAAAACATCTAAAAATGAATAGATTGTAAAAATGGTCTTGGACAATGCCTTGTGCAGTTGCTTGGTATTCATTTTTAATTGGCGAAATCACACAGCATGTGGCGAGACTTGTTAATTGTAGTCACATTTTCAAATTCCGCTACAGAAAGATGGAAATGGTTTCTCGAAGGGCTTTAGAAAATTTCGCTTCTACACGTAAATTACCTTGTTGCCGTAAATACATATGCGACCCATCGCACATGTCAGGAGACAAATCAAAAGCTTACAATGTACATTCCTTTGCAAATTCGTCTCGGGTCAGGTGAATTCCCTTGTCTTGGTTAAATCGAAAGGAACAGGTTTTGATAGGCACGAATGTATATGTTGTTTTCAGAATTCAATTCTAATGGTTTGCTTGGAACTGGCTTGCCGTCCACGTAAACAATTAAACGTTTACGTGTTGGTGGTCTAGAAGAAATGGATTTAATGCATATTGCCCATTCATACCAGCATTATTAAGGCAGACAATAACTGCGTTTTTGGGCATAACACCTAAACAGACATTTTTTTGCATAAAATACCAACTTCTTTTCGACACCGAATATGTTTTACACACAATACACGGTCTGCTGGATACCTTGCCAAATTATTTTCCAAGGTTTGAATACGTCCTAATAAAACTCCGGGACTTACTTTAACTTTTCGAACAAACATAGAAGTGTGCACTGGCAAACTTTGTAGTCGGCTTTGGGCGCGCTGGACACTAAACAAAAATCTGCTTTGCTTCGTGTCATTTTTATTTTCAAATTCACCAAATTCAACATTAGGCGATTCTACTAAAATATATCGGAATGAATCTGCCCCATCATGTTCACGGTTCTACTTCATTTACACAATTCATATCTTTTTTTCAATCCTTCGTTGAGCTTCTCCGATAGAGGGTCTATATCGTTCAGATTCGTATCTTTAAAGACACATTCACAGGTGAGTAAACTCTTTTTGGCATCTGCTCCATAATTTAAAAGTGTTTCTATATAGGCTCTGTAGGGTAGGTGATGGTAGCTGAAGAAATCACTCGTTCCTTCAGACTGACATCTACTTGCGAGAATAAGGAATGCAAAAACATGTTCACGGTAGATACCGATTCTTTGTCAGATAAAGGGGTTCCATCCGATTTCACAATTTCCCCTTTAACGTACAAGAACGAAGAGCCCAAATCCATATATTCGACTCCACTTCCCGATATATTAAACTTTACGTGGCCTCCATCTCGCATATTAGACAGAGGGTGAAATTCTATAAAGTGTCCTTTTTCTATGGCCTTTTGGGTCGGTGGGGTTACAAATAAATCCATCCAAATTGGACTTGGCACAGGGAGTGGAATCTTTATGAATCAGGGTAGTCATTCGGAGGAGAAAATATCTCGTGATTTCATCT
Organism: Amaurobius ferox; assembly: GCA_951213105.1. Taxonomy (NCBI): domain Eukaryota; kingdom Metazoa; phylum Arthropoda; class Arachnida; order Araneae; family Amaurobiidae; genus Amaurobius; species Amaurobius ferox. The sequence continues at coordinate 2,573,286 of OX578134.1, read as the reverse complement.
TCTAAGCAGCGGGGAAATGATACAATTTTTGGAGAGTCTCCCCTTTTTAATGGACTTTTTTTATGTCCCGAACTAATCATCGTTTTCGTTTTACTGGCAGCCTTGTCTGTCAGATTACGTCCTGCCTCTTTCAAATGGCGTTGGTCAGCCACTTTAAAATCCTCTCCTCTAGATATATCATTCAACGTATTCACTCCACTATGCTACATTTGTTTTCCGACGGCTTTCGCTCCCGACTTGAAAAGTGGAACAGTCGCTCTAAAAAATGAGCGAAAAAGGCTTCCAAAGCCATATCCCCTCTGAAAAGTGCTTCCTTGGTAGTAATTAAAACCTTGACCTGTTTGGTTCACAAAATAGTCTTCGAAGGATTTTTTACAACATGCATAGGGAACATATATTATGGCAGGTACTTTTGGCGAAAGAGTGGTTTCACGTAAGAGCGTTCGCGTTCAAATTGCATCAGGACTTCTGCGTGCTTTCTTATAACGATTTCCAGGGTGTCGATCATTTTCTACTCACAGCTAGGTAGTGAGGTCGATCGAATTTCGTGGAAACCAATTCACCATCATTTCTAGTGACTTTAACGATACTCAAAAGAGAGGCCTGCACGTTTCCCACAATTTGCGGTTCCACAATGTCTGAATATACAAGCATAACACGATAATGGGCTTTTACGTATGCTGCATAGGTTCCTTCAGCCACCATTTCATGATCAGATTCCGAAGAAATCACAATGGGGTCGAAACCCAACACTTGGACTAAGCCATCTTGTAAAATCCCTTGGCTTTATTCTCCACTTTAATGTGAACTTGTTGTTTCGTAATAGGGCTATAATGGAACGATATACTGTTTTGATATTTTTTAATGAATATAGCTTTAAAACATTGGGAATGGTTTCGTAAAATCCAGGTGGGATTCTCCGCCCAATCTCTTTTCCATCGTTTAAATCAAATCCTATAAAATTATTCTCGTTTGTAAAAGTAATCCAGGTATGCGAGTATAAAAACTCGGTTAGGTCTATTTCCCACGCCCCTTTTAACTACATGGGGGAGAGAAATCGAGTTATAAAATGAGAAATTTTATTGTCTAAAAAAACTCATCGAGCACTCGTTCGGTAAGTTATGTAGAAATATATCTCGGCGAATTATTTTTAAAGATAATGTTCCATTAATTTATAAGGTGGATAAACCAGAAGCAGGAATCCACTGGTTAAACTTGGCCGGGTGTCCACGATATTTCATAAAATATTCCAAATGCTTTTTTCGATATCGTTTCTTTAAAACATGTTCGATCAGGTATTCCTCTTTCATTCTCGCTTTTTGCAATTCTTGCAAGTTAAAAGGCCCCTGAATCTCTTCCAGTAAATCTTTAATTCTGTAAACAACAGGTTCTCTTTTAACACATTCCGTTACTCTAAAAAGTTATTCAAACCAGTTCGTTTCGTACACCTTTTCAAAGGTCATTTGGGACACATTGGATACTCGCATGACATCTCCCCCATTTAAATTGCATTTTGAGACAAGTGTGGGGGAAATACCATAGAGGGTAACCCACACTTCCCGTTCAGTGGCCTTATTCACCTCAGCTGGGACTTTCTTAATGCTAGAGTGAAAAGTGTGGTTATAACTGTCCATCAGCGACTCCAAGACATCCAAATAACGATATGCGATTTGGCTGGTGAAGTCTTTCCACATTCTCCTTTTTATGGCCCGATAAAACCTCTCAATGATCGAAGCCTTTGTGGTGTTAAAAGTTGTAAAAAACATCACCTTAAGCTCTTTTAAATGCCTCTGAAATGTTTTATTTTTAAATTCAGTACCTTGGTCCGCCTGTAACGATTTTGGAATGCGTTCTGCGAATATGGTTTGAAAAGCCTCTAAAATATATGCTCCACGCTTTTGCTTCAAAGGTATCGCCCATGCATATTTGGATAAAATTTCAATATAGGTTGAAATATATCGAAAACCATCATTATGACTTTTCAAGGAAGATATGTCGGTTAAATCTGCTTGCCATTGGTGGTCTATGCTGGGTACAATCACACGATTCGTTAAAAACTTTCGTTGAACAGGTTTGTGCAATGTGTAGACGTCTACACTCTCCAACCATGCCTTTAATGTATTATTATTTTATTTTAATATTAAATTCATCAATTGACATGACCGTTATTCTCATATAGTGGAATTATAATTAATGTACATTGCTATGTTGTGCCGCAATAAACCCTCCAATTATTTTTACTTTTTGTGTGAATCCCGAAAAGAATTATTAATTAATATAAAAATATTAGACCAATTTAAACTTAACAATAACATTTATTAAAGACACAAAATACCTATTCAATTCCAATACATAAACTATTCTTCCTATTAATTATTTATTAAGATCACATGTGAGAGGGGAGCACGTGAGACCCTGAACCATATACCTAACGTATTTATTAACCTATGGATGATTGATGAGCACATACCTTCAATATGGGCCTTGTTAGCAGCACTTGGTCAATCTCGTCTGTAGTTACCGCATCAACTCGAAGTGTAATGCCCACTCGTAACTTCATTGAATACTGCTAACTGACACACTCCACTTATTTCATGCTATTAGGCATCTTCCTTAAGTCATTTTAGTATATCGCATTTTTAAGTCATAAAGTCATGATTGTCTTATTTCTGGTCTGCTCTTGTCTCAAAATTCCATCTGTCTTCGTTATTTCTCAAAGTATGTATATGATCTCGTTCGTTGGTCACAGGCTGTGGTTTTCCTCGGTGTGTGTGGGGGGGGAGTAACTCCACCTTTACTTCCTTTTGACGCTTACTGGTTACTCATTACCCAATGGCATCATTGCACATTTAGTACGGTCCATCTCAGCCCCTCTGGTATGGCACCCCTAAATTTATAGTATTTTGACCTTTGGGTTCAAGTCCTAATAAACCTTGGTGCCAGCCAGACTGCCGCTTTGTTTGCCGTTTCGGCCACCACAATTCCACACATAAAAGAATTTCATCACATGTGAGAACAATTTCTGGTCTCACATACCCCACCAAAGCTAGCAGAGTGCCTGGGGTCTTGGTATGTTATATCCATCAGTTAGCGAGGGAAATATTAACAGTGTCATTGGCACGTAAAAGGATATCTCTTGGTAGTGTCAGTTCCAGTAAATGTTAGCATAATGTATACCACAAACAATAAGAAAAAATATACACACGTAACGATAACCTCTTCATGCGGAGCCATCTTTCGAAATGAACCGTTACGCTGTTTTATTCTTCTTATAAACACGTGAAAATAATTTTTCAAATCTTAATATTAGATCTTTAAATCGATATGCATCAATCTCCCCGAATCTTTTGCAAACTTTATCGCTGGGTATGTATACAATGTGCACGTGATCCGAAAAATTAACACGCTTCCTAATACCACTAAATTTGAAATGTTCGAATGAATAATAAAGTTATCTGCCAATAGAGGGCACCGCTGGGCGTCTTATTGATCTGAGTACGATAGAGAATATTAAATAGCCGATTGTTTTCAAGTATTTATGGGTCGGTTGCTAGCATGTTCAGCAGCTGACTCACAGATGTTTTTAGTCCTGGGTTCGAATCCGCACACGGCAAGTAAATTTACACCACTTTAAAAATAAAAGTGAAACTTATTTTCTGTCGACTCGAGTACATTTTAATAGTGATTGCATATTTGCAAATATATATTAATCTCATTTTAACTTTAACTTGTTTATTTAGAAATCATGCTAGTTAAAAAAATTAAACTACTACTTTGTTCGATACAACAAAGTCTTGTATTCTCCATTTCCCATATATTTGAAAAGAAATCCCTACCAATATTTTTCTTAGCTAAAATAAATTGTCGAAACGGATTCAGCAGGTTCTGAAACGTGACATTAAAGAAATCTCATGGCACACACAATCATTCTGAAAATAGTCGAATCGTATTCGGGAAGTGTTAAGCCGTGGTGTAAAAGATTTCCATGGTATACAAAATCGCTCTGAAAATAGTCGAATCGTATTCGCTGGATGCATAAACAGGGTGTTAAAATCCCGTAAATATACTTAACGCAGAACTTTTGTGCTCTCTGATCGTTCATAAGAATAATTCTCATTTTTAGTAGTATATTCCTTTTAATTATTCATTAAACCCATTAGCGTAGCAAAATTAATTAACATCATTAACACGGTTTAATCATGTAAACATTTTGTATTAGTACACATCGAAATTAAAATCTTGTAAACCCATTCACACACAAAATTCTTGTATTCGTTGAGCAATCATTCATTCATTAAACCCGTTAGCATAAAAAAATAATTAAATATTATAATTAATAACTATTAAAATTAATAACTATTAATGTACACATCCTTGTACACATCGAAAATTAGTTAAGAATCCAAGAATTTACACTCGTATCTCTTAAAAAATACCATTTTAACAAAATATGGTTCCTTTTTACAAAATATAAATCGTTTCCTCACCCATATCTCCATTCGAATTCTCAAGCCATTCCATCATTCATTCCTTCGTAATACGAAATATATCATCCCATGTTCAATTCTTATCATCGCACGATAGCATAGCGGTCGGAGCATTGGTCTACAACCTCACAGCTCCGAGTTCGAATCCGGCTCGGTTCAAACTAAAATATATCCTTTTAAATCCCGCCTGCCAGATGTTTCAAGATGGCACCACTCTAAAATCGTCATTACCCACCACCCAAATCTTCCGAAAGAGGGCGCCACCTCACTTTAAGTGCGTCACAACTGATAAGAATTGTCAGTATTTCACTGCTCACCAAGGGAGAAGGTTGTCGTCCACATCACTTCTGCTGTCTGTTACGTCATTGCGCAATACGGTCCTCTTTCAACTCCCTCGACCAGATTATTAGATAAATGAACTATTCAAATATTGCGACATCGCCCAAACTCTCTCGCACAGATTATCAATGTCCAAATATTTGACCCTCTTGCGACATCCACTCAGGGCCATTACTTCCTCAGAACAAGGGTCAAGTTGGCTTTCCATGCTGTTAAGACCCTTCACACTCCTTTCACAATACAACCTCTTCCGATAAGCCACCTCATCCGATAAACACACTCACGGGCCATCGAATGCTGCACTTGCTGCACCACCTCAATTTGCCCGTAAACGCCCCTTTCTTAGCTACTGGCGTTTGTCTGTCAAGAGAAAATTTGGATCCATTGCTGCAACGTAGATGCTTACAAAATGCTTCAAGGACTTGGATTCTGCAGGTTGATGCGATATCTAAAAAAAATACTGCGCAGACATCAAATTATCACAGATAAAGTCGTGGTGGTCCACGATGTTATTGGCTTTATATCTCGTCTCGTCAGGTTCGTACAGGTTTATCGTCTGAATCTAGATCGACTCGTGAAGCATTCGTGAATAGTATATCAAATTACTGCATTTCTTTCCAAATCGTATGCTTACGACACAGTTTTAGGCTATTTAGTACTCATTCAGATTTATCACTCAAAGGAACACAAACTCATGGTACCCTGACATAGTCTCCTTTGGCAAATATAACATTTTCTTCACAATTTGGGCTGATATTGACTTTCTTATTGTTGAGATAGCCATTGAGAGCTGGTGCGGTCGCTTGGTAATTGCGTTTAGCCAGTGATGCAATGTACTAGTCAATGGACAATTCTGTAATCCAAGAGATCTGCTCTATATGAATGTTTCTTTTTTTAAATGGTTTAAATTTTCGCAGATTAACAGTGTGGTAATTGAATGAAAGTGGCGAATTTCTTATTGATCAATCCTGTCTCAAGTATCCCCCGAACAACACACCAGAATTGATAATTTCCCAAACGTTTGGATCATGACAAATTATAACATTTGTGTCATAACAAAGCTAATTAAATTCAAAATCAAACTTAACTTGCTTCATAAACGTTTCTAGGAGTATTGAAACTCTTAGGCGCAAACAATTCATTTACATCCGCGCCTCATTTCATGTTGTTCGAGGAGCAAATCATTCTTAGGCACATTATTTAGAATTTGCATATCCTAATCGACGACAACAGTAAGTTTCATCCAATAAAAAAATCTACGGCTGTGTTCGCTATTTGAGAATTTGTATAGTGTGTTTAACGTTTAGACGGCAATGTATGTCAAAATATCATAATTTCTTTGTTTAATAGTGAATATCTGATATATTTCATAGTATCCAATTTTGAACATATACTATAAACATTGTAGATCTTCACGATATTCTATTTCTCCATAATACGTATAGAAATGAGGAAAAATATGAATGATAAAAGCTGTAGGAAATTCTGAAACTGCTTGTTTTACTACATTTTATTAACCCGTTCTTTAATTTCCTGAAAGGAACAAGATCGATTCATTTATTATATAGTTTTAATTTTATGTCCGTATAGTTAGACTAATAATCTATATTGTGGTACAAGTTTTTGTATATTTTCATAATTGTAAATTCATATTTTAACTTCAAATAAAATATACAAGATAAGTCACAATAACATGCTTCAATTAAAAATAATATTTTATTTTTATAATGATAACGATAGTGCTAAAAATATATGCTCAAAGAAAGAATCGATTCGACTTTGTGTTTGAACGTATAATCAAAATAAATCATTTAAAGCTTTATCCGGAGTTACGGATTTTATATACATTATTAAGTTTGACATCTGCAGAGTAAAAAAAGACAATATTTGACAACACATTTTTAAACTCCATCTGTTGACTCTTTCTAGAGTTTTCACTTACACGTGTTGGAGCAATTTCTGTGAAATAAATAAAGACAAAAGGTAGATTTTGTATCAAAGAGAAACATATTATTTGTCAAGTTTATCACGTTTCTGTTCAAATGCAGCTTTTTTACGATGTGAATCCTCGCAAGCCATACAGATGATGTCGTATAAAAGGATTTGTGTCAGTAAACATGCTTCACTTGTTTTCACTGTAAAGCGTGTCGCAAGAAGATAAAACAGGTCTTTTCCTTGTTTACCGATAACGGTGATCTTAGATTGGGTTGTATTTTTAAGGAAGACCATAAAAATAAAAGTTTGGTCTTATTCAATGACGATACCTAGAGTAATGCAATATTTTATACATTGCTTTAGAAAATAAGATGTAAGATATTAGTAGCATAAGAACTAAGGAAGCAATTGTATATATCTTACAAAACTTACTTTAAGAAAGCAGTAATACGTCAGTTAGGTGACTACGGTTGTTTTGAGAGCGTTATGAGCCCCTTCTTTAGGCCAAAAGAACTGTATGCAAGCTTAACACCGGTTAAGAATAAAAAGCGGATGCTAAGAGCTTATAGGATCTTTTGACTTGAAAAAGGTTTTATAACGCTCTCGAAATGATTATAGTCACCTAACTAATATATACCTGCAATCTTCAAGGATGTTTTGTAAATTATTTTCTTACAAGTAACGGTTTTACTTATTTTGAGTAATTGGAGAAATAACAAAAATATCTGATATAGCTCTCCAGTCCGATTGAGCCGAAATGGATTTGCGTGAACAAATATTTCTAAAACAAAACTCCAATAAAATTAATTACTTCTATATTTTTCAAGCTAGGCTTACAAAGCACTAAAAATTACTCGCTACCTGTTTAAAGCTAGTTTCTTAATTTCAATCAGATTTCATCAGAATTCTCCGACTATGGACTTCACGTCGAAATATCAAATTATTTTACTAACTTGTTCGGTGGTATACAGATTAAATTTTTACAAAACTCACATGCAAACGTATTTGCCTCATTCACATGTATACGTACTTGAATATTTATACTTTCATTAATTCTACTCAAACCTCAATAATCATTAAACATCTTTAGAATCTCTACGTTAGTTTAGCTTCCAAATGTTTAGAACAAAACAAAATATCTCGTACTTGTGCATCAATATTCCACCAAAGGGTAAATAAACACATTGAGTTGCAACACTCGTGACATTTTAAATATTACAACTTTCGCATCCATTGGGAAACTCAGATTAAAATACTTAAATAACAATATTATAACCCTTACACTTAAAACATACATTTGCTTATTACAGAAATCAATTATATACACTTTTGTGGGCTGTTAAAGAGATACAAATTCTTGATTTTCATTTATAGATAGAAAGATTAGTTTTTTAAATATGAGCATTACAACTTTAAAAACCTTTTTTACAAACTTCTTTGACAGGATGATTACTTGAAAACTATAAGAGCTTTTTTTAAAAAAACATGTTAATTTATGTGCTAAATTTCCAAGTATATATATTTTTCGCTTGCTATTTCTATCCACCTTTTGTAATTTCGAAGATATTTTGAGTCAAAATAAGAAAAATGAAAAAAAAATCTATCTTAGACAATTAATTAAATTATTTTTAAAAAAAAATCAAAATATTTCAATATCAAAATTATTTTTATGCATTGATAAATTGGACCGCATTTCCGAAAAACAAGAGAAGTTTATACGTTCTTATCTATTAGTTTCTGAGGGGTATAAGCGTTCAGTGTTATCCTTTTTCGTAATGCTCCGTTTTCCACTACACAATCCCCAAACATAGATGTTTTCACATAAAAAGGTATTTCTCTATTTTTAACTATCCTCCATTTCTTTTAATAGAGGAGGGGAGGATGTTTGTCTTATCCTCAAAGTGTGAGTTATATGTTATATCACTTCTAAAAATGAGTGTTATCTATAAGAAGTATATTACTTGCAGAATTTTATAATATGCATTCTCTAATATATAATATATTTTATTTATACCTAACAAGTGCACTATGATATATTTCGATTGCTTTTTCTTGATAAAGAAAATAGAGGGCTGAAATAAAAAAAAAGTCTGATGTCTTACAGTATTCTAATTGAATTTTAAAACTTTTTGTACTGTAGATGAAAATTTCATGAGCAAGTTAAATGGGTAAATCTAATATGTTAAAACATTATCACATATAAACCCATATGGACCGATGAGTATATTATAAACTGATCTCACCCAATGTGCATAATTTAAATCGATCTCTTTATGCGCAAGTACGAGACGAAGCTTTCGATTCACGAAGAAAATTATGGTAGTTTGGCGAGTTTCAGCAAGCAGGGGCGGATCCACATTGTGTTGTGAAACATAATGCAATATAGATAGTTTAATACAAACCCTTAATTTCTTTCTAGAAGTATTATGATGATTGTAATAGGGAAATTGAAAAACATTCTTCATGTCAGGAATTTCGTGATAGCTAATCAGGAGTACCAATGAGTGTATTAGTAGAGTGCGGTCATAAACTGCATATTCCCACATGCGATTCATTTTCTTTTATTATTTACGATGGAGACATCATAATTCATGAAATATGTTTAAAGCAGCGCATGTCCAACTTTTTATAAATTGTATCATTTGCGGATCAATAAATATTTAGTACCAAATTTTATTTTGAATCGTTTAGTTTGAACGATTGATACTGTATCTGATGTATATTTACATATTATTCAAAAAGGGTCTACTCGCTTTCAGAGATGCTCAGAAAATTTATCGAAACCTGAGAATCAGACGTTTGCATTTCTATGTGTTGTATGTAATAATGAAAGTAAAATCTCATAGATGAAAGCCTGTATCGGGAACTTAAATGAATTATGACGAATAAATTATATCTACAAGTGAACATAACATTTATTATTGACGCGCAAAGGCGACAAACGATTCATTAGCATGGCGCTTCAGGTGAATGCATTGAATCGAAACGATGATTTCCCTTGATGTCAAACTCCGCACTCTTCACTGACTCGCTTAATTAAGTAATTAACGTGCCAGCAACTCTGATAACTCATTCTCATTGAATCATTTTGAAATTGTCTTTTTTTTAGGTTCCATACTCCTTCCTCTCTAATAAGAGTGATAATTATTCTAAGAGTAGTACGTAGATTCACAAGAACTTATGTGCATAAAACATGAAACTCAATACCGAATATTTACCTTATGTAACTTATATTAATTTAAATATATTTATTCACTTGTCATTGCATAAATAAAGAAATAATAAATGCATATTATAGATTTTAAGCTATTTTTACGAAATCTCAGATCGTGCAACAAACATACAAACTTTGTATTTTCCTTATTGCATAAAACGCATGTGAAGATAATATAAATGATATGTGGTTAATTCCCGTGTTCAGCAGGTGGTCCACGTGGACGCATTTAACTATCCTTTAATTTATTTGTTCTTCAGCCATTATAGTTCGTGCTTAGTTTGTAATGTAATCTTATGTTGTTAATTAAAAAACATTTGAGTCTGTATCATTTGTTCATTCTTTAAATGTTAACAAAAGTGACAAGATAACTTTTTTGAGGAGATTACCAATGCAACACAGCCACATCGATGCTAGCTACTCGCATCGATGTTGTGCTACAACACTGGTCTTTCATTGTTTCTTCAACGACCAAAATTATGACGCATTAAAGGTACGACTAGGCTTATCATATTTTTAACCAATAGAATGCTGACAAGAATTAATATTACATTCGCAATAGTTTTGTATTTTTCCAATTATATATATATATATATATATATATATATATATATATATATTAGTAGGTTTAACAAAGCATAAGTATATTTAAAAATGTCTACACTAAAATTGCATCTATTTATTCCACGCTTTGCAACATATAAAAAAGATGAAATTAATGAGTTAAATATATGAATGCAGTAGAAAATTGAAGATATATTAGTAAAGTACTCAACACAAACAAAAGTATTCAATTGATTACCAGCTAAGACTTCAGAGTATAGTTGTCATCAAAATGAAAAACCAGAATTAATCTTTATAAATTAAACGAATTGTAAAAATGGAGTAAAGGACAAATGATTGAAGTTAATGTAATTGTAAAATCATCAGGGTGTGACTACAAAATATTACCTTCAAATAGTATATTTCATCTAATGGACTTACTTTAGGGTGATTAATATTCTTAAAATAATTAAATTACATTTGATTGTTAATGCATTACTTTTTAATTGAAAAATGCCGTTATTTACAAAGAACATCGTTTTATTTAAAGAATTTACTTTGATTATTACGGACATTTTAACGTGATATATATTGAAATTTCTACTCTACACTTACATAATAGTACTGAAATTATTAATTTATTCTTCTTCATTTTTCCCGTTCCTAGGAATCCTAAAATCGTATTCTATTTATCAAAACACACGTTTGGACTCTTTCGTACTTGACACATTTGACATTATATAACTCCATGCTTCTAATGAAAAATTAATACATTTCTATTGATGGCGAGAAACTGTTCATAAATCTCTACCTCCAACAGAATGGAAATTAAAAAATGGCTCTTTCCGAGTTAAATTATTCTTAGAATTCAACGTCTCAGAGATTGTAACTTAATTAAGTTAATAAGGAACAACATTGCTTTTGACATTTATTATGTTTTCTCGTGTATTATAGAATGGCATCATCCACAAGCATTAAATTATTGCACATCAGATGACGTGCAACCTCCTTACCATATTCATGCAGAGCGCTTTGTGATTTAATTTTCGAAAGAATGTTGTGTTATTTGTATTTTCCGGTAACGTTATTCGAAATTGGCTGGGTTTTTTTTTATGCTCGGTATTTTATTAGATAAACATAAAATGGAGAAAATGCAACTCGCGAAATATTATGGGTAAACGATTTTTTTTATCAAATATTTTATATAATATTTAACGTTTAAATTTGAGATGTAAAACATGGTATTAGTTTGTATTATATAATCAGAAATACAATAGCACATTGTTCGCGTATTTATTATTTTTTATAAAAACATAAGCAAAATGTCTTGCAAATAAATAAACTGTTATCGCCATAACTGTTATAGATCAATGCATCAAAACAATTTTTTCATCTGTAACTGCATAACACATCTTATAAAGGATAGAATAACTACGAAATAGTACAATGTTTACTTTCCTTATATACATAGTATAATGTATAAGGAAACTATTGTGACGGGGCCAAAATTTCGAATTCAAGTTTTCGACTGGAGAGCACGTTTCAAGCATCATTAAACATGAATCAAACGTTTTTGAGAGGATGTCTATGTGTCAATGTTTGTGTGATTGTGTGTGTATGTGTGTGTGTGTATGTGTGTGTGTGTGTGTGTGCGTGTGTGCGTGTGTGTGTGTCAGTGAGTCTCTAGATACGATATCTCACGATCGAATGGAGCGATTCGAACGAAATTTAGTACATAAATTACAATCCCTTAATACTGGAAGGCTATTGTTTTTAAACGCAACCGGATGTTCAAAACTCTCAAATTTGAGAGTGGAATTTTGAAAAAATCTCCAAAAAAGCAAAACCTTACATAAAGTTACGCAAATAATCATTTCTTATTTAATTTTTCATGAGAAAACGATTGACATAAAGCTGAGAATGCTAGCACGAACCGTTCTCGAGATATGGCACATTTTCAAACAAATTTATCAAAGAATATCATAATAAAAAGAAAAAAATACTATTGTGAAATATGTTCACTAGTCATATGTAATGTTATGTAATTGATCTGCTGGCCTCATTCTCGTGGATCTAGCTCGTTCCATTTATAAGAAAATATACTTTGAGTAATAATTTTATATTTGGAAGTCAATGGTCATTTATGTACAATAAGAATAACCTATTTGTCTGTCCATAACGCTTGGCAAGATTTTGGCGATGAGCTTAGCAGAATGTCGTCAATTTGGCGTTTTTCTTAAAAGTTGCCACATTAAAGAAAATATTGCTAAATTAGCAAACGTGACTCTAAATCAATGAAAATGACGACTAATTGATGGAAATTCAATATCATGGAAAGAATATAAAATCTACTATAAGAAAAGATACTTTGGGTAATGGTTTTGTATTGGGAAGCCAATGGTCATTTATGTACTATAAGAATAACCTATTTGTCTGTCCAAAATGATTGGTAAGATTTTGGCGATGAGTTTAGCGGAATGTCACCAACTTGGCATTTTTCTTAAATGTTGCCATAATAAAGAAAATATTGCTAAATTAACAAACGTGACTCTAAATCAATGAAAATGACGATTAATTGATGGAAATTCAAAACCATGGAAAGAATAAAAATCTACTATAAAAGAAGACACTTTGGGAAATAATTTTGTATTTGGACGCCATTAATCGTTCATCTGCTATAAGAATAATATATTTCTTCGTCCATAACGCTTAGCGAAATTTTAACATCAAATTTGACGGAATATCACCAACTTGGCGAATTTTTAGATGCTGCGAAATTAACAAAAACGTCGCCAAGTTGATAAAAATGTCGCCAGATGGATAAAAATGCTGCCAAATTATTAAAAATGTCGCCATGTGGATAATAATGGCGCTAAATAGATTAAGATAAAGCTAAATCAACGAAAATAACGATTGATTGATGGAAATTCAAAGACTTGGAAATATTTTTAGACTCTACTACAATGATATACTATTTCTCTGTCTGTAACTGTTGCGAAATTCTGGCGACGAATTATGGCCACATATCGTCAACTGCGTGAGTTTTTTTAAATGTTGTTAAATTGTCGAATTGCCCAAATAGCCAAATTGATAAAAATGGCGCTAAATCATTAAAAATGACCACTAACTGATGACAAATTGAATAACTTAAAAATAACATTACAAATGGATATAAGAATGACCCATCTCACCGTCCGTCCGTAATACTTGGCAAAAATTTTGGCGGGATGTACTTAACTTCACTGCTTTTAAATATTACTAGATTAACGAAAATGCTACCAAAGTGTGTCACCAAATTGACAAAAATGATGATAATTAGGAGACAATGGTTTGAACATTTTTAATTCCGTCATATGGCTGGCATACCGTCTCGTATATAAAATATGCGTTTCTCTCCATTTGTTTGTCACACTTAATAAGCGAAATATCGCTAACTTGGCAATATGTAGCCCCAAATTGACGAAAATTATCGTCAAATTTGCAAAAATAAAGACAAGTAAATGAAATAACGCTTAAATGATGAATTTATTATTTAAATATTTTAATATATGGACTATATTGCTTATTGAGGATGCTATCAATATTGATAATTGTTAATATAAGGCTACGTGAAATATAAGATAATTGGGTACGAAATAGTTTTACATATTGTCAGATAGCTTATTACATATAACTTTGCATAGCGCCAAATATACAATTCAATGTTACAAACTACACCGCGGATATTTCATTCTTTTTACTATCCTTATATACATAATGTATAAGGAAAGTATTGTAGCTGGGTCGAGAATTTGAATTCGAGTTTTGGACGGGTGACCACGTTTCAAGCATGCCTGATCACGAATCAAACATATTTGAAGTGATGTCTGTGTATGTGTGTCAAAGTATGTGTGTCAGTGAGCCTGTGGAGACGATAACTGACGAACGAATGGACCGATTCGAACGAAATTTTGTACAAAAATCACAATCGGTAGACACTTAAAGCCTACTGTTTTTATACGCAATCGAATATCAGAACCCCCCTAAATTTTCGAGTTAAATTTTGAAGCAATCGTCAAAAAATCAAAACCTTTAATAAATTTACGCAAATAAACATTTTTTATGTAATTTTTCATTAAAATTTAGAAGGCTAATATTAACCGTTCTCGAGATATTGCACATTTTTAAAAAAAGTTATCAAAAAGTCATATAAAATAAAAAAAAAGATTTCCTATTGAGAAACGTGTTTACTTTTCATATGTAATACCATTCGATAAATTGGGTGACATCATTCTCGTGGACCTAACTCGTTCCATTCAAGAGAAAAGATACTTTGAGTAATAGTTTTGCATTTGAACGCAAATAGTCATTTATCCGCTGTAAGAATAACTTATTTCTCCGTCCATAACACTTGGCTTTTGGCGACAAATTTAGCGGAATGTCGCCATCTTGGCGGAATTTTTCAATGTTGCCAAATTAATGAAAATCTTGCCAAATGTATAAAAATGACGCTAAATCAATGAACTGACGACTAATTAAAGAAAATTCATTATCTTGGAAAGAATATAAGTATCTAATATAAGAATAACATTTTTTTAACTGTAAAAGTAGTAATTTCATTGCATTATATAAGGAAAGTCATGTGCTGCCCATAGACTTTTTTCACTGTAAAAGGAGTAAATCCATTGCATTATATATGTAAAGTCATGTGCTGCCCTCATCAGACATTTATAAACATATTTGTAATCTACAATAAACAAAGCTGATGCTTGTGGAAATGTAAATCTCTATTACTTCCTTAAAGAAAACAGTTATAGAAAAATTAGATGAGTATAATTGTTTCCAGGGCATTTTGAGTCCTCTTTATCATGCCAAAAACAGTGTGCTCTTAGCATACGCTAAGAAACAAGTGGGCAGTTGGTCACTAGAGTCCAAAAGTACAAAGCTTTTAAATTTTATAAGTAATTTTGATCTTCCAATTGACCCGAAATATATGACTTATGATAATATATTTATGATTGTATTTTTTTTCTTTGAATAAGATCATTGTAATTCGATTTGCTCCGCTTTGTATCACAGAGAAATAAATAAATAATTAAGTAAATATTGATTCATCTTTTATCTGAATACCACACATCTACTTTTATTAACAATATGAGTTTCAAATCATAATTTTAATTAGTATCAATTAATTTGAAGCATAAATATTAAATATAAGTTTATTTCAGAATAACTATCAGTTGCCAATTTATTTGCAGCTACAGTGGCATTTTTACTTTCCTTATATACAATATTGTATAAGGAAAGTATTTGGAAGGAGTCGAGAATTCGAATTCGAGTTTTCGACGGGAGAGCACGTTTCAAGCATCCCTGATCACGAATCGAACATTTTTGAAGTGATGTCTGTGTCAGTGTGTCAGTGAGTCTGTGGAGACGACAACTGACGAACGAATGGGCCGATTCGAACGAAATTTGGTGCAAAAATTACAATCCATAAACACTGGAAACCCATTGTTTTTATGCGCAATCGAATGTTCAGAACCGCCTTATATTTTCGAGTGAAATTTTGAAAAAATCGTCAAAAAATCAAAACATCTAATAAAGTTACGCCAATAGACATTTCTAATGTAATTTTTCATACGAAAACGATTGATATAAAGTTTAGAACGCTAACATGAACCGTTCTCGAGATATTGCACATTTTAAAAAAATTATCAGAAAGTCATATTGAATAAAAAAAACATATTTCCTATTGAGAAACATGTTCACTTTTCATATGTAATACCATGCTATAAATTTGGTGACATCATTCTCGTGGACCTAGCTCGTTCCATTCATGGAAAAATGTACATTGAGTAATACTTTTGTATTTGAACGCCAATAGTCATTTATCTGCTGTAAGAATAACTTATATTCTGTCCATAACGCTTGGCGTGTGTTTGGCGACGGATTTGGTGGAAAGTCGCCAACTTGGCGACTTTTTGAAATGTTGCTAAGTTCACGAAAAACTCGCCAAATGAATGAAAATGACTCTAAATCACGACTCATTAACGAAAATTCAATATCTTGGAAAGAATATAAATATCTACCAAAAAATAATCAATTTTTTTTACTGTAAAAGTAGTAAATTCATTGCATTATATAAGAAAAGTCATGTGCTGCCCACATCAAATTTTTTCTAATAAAATATTAACAATAAAAAGCCGGAGTATATAGCAAAGTCTAAGTATATAGTGCAAAGCCGTCAGTTTGACAGGGGAATATAAAATGAGTAAATGTAACGTATTTAGCATTTATTTTTATCAGAAAGTGCTAAATATTTTAAATTTAGAACTCTCTCTTACTGATAAACATTAAGACATAATACATTTGCAAAGAATATTATTTTTACGCCCATATATAATAAGTTGCAAGAAAAAAAGTATTTTAAGTAATAGTAAAGTTATGTTGACACAGTTTGCTTAACCAAATACATCAAAAACTTTCATGAACGTACCTATAAGTAAAATGCACATTGTACGAAGGATATGAATAAAACTTGAGCAAAGAATATAAGCACAAATAACAAAGTAATGCAGCATACAGCTGATTCGTGGATACGATGGTTCCCTTCGTCACTGAAAGAAAACCAACAATTTAGTAATTCAGTTAATAACTTGTCCAGTACGCCTTTGTTATCCGCCATCTGGCAGACTGATTGCAAAATCCACACTGCCAGACGGCCAGTAAGTCAATACAAAAAGAACAAACAAAGCATCTGCATCCATTCCTCTCTTGCACTGACGAAGAGGTTCCAGCGTATCCTAGAAGCATCTGTATGCTGCATTATTTTGTGTTATTTGTGATATTTGCTGCTCAGATTTTTCTTATCCTTCGCACAAAGTGTACAACAAACCTCTTAATTATTTTTTTAAAATATCAGTTGAATTTATAAATTCCACTAGCATTTATATGCGATTGTGTTAAACATTATGGTACATTTTTTCAATCTACAGCCGTCAAAATGACAGTAATAAATTGAAAAATTTACAACAAAATTAAATAATTATAATAATAATAAAGTCTTAAAAATAATAATAATAAATAAGTCCTGAAAAAACGTAGTCTTAATATAATGATAAATAAGTCTTAAAAACGTGCTTATATTCTTCATGTAAAATTGGGAAAATTCATAAAATTTCAGTAGCCATAAGTGACGTAGTGCTCGAATATAATTCCGAAATCGTGAAAATGACTGCAGCCGTCATTCTAGTTGAAAACCCAGACCGACCGTCCGACTCATCCAGTGGACTTGAGCATTGAAGACTTTTAAAGTTTAATGAAAATTATTTTATTCAATGTAGGCTACATCGTCAACATTTTTACAATTAAACACCTCAAACTTTAAAAGTCGCATTATTTTATTACTTCAAAACAATATCACAGTTGCACAGATAGATATATAAAGAGTGTCAATACTGTATTAGACTATCTCAAAGCGTTTTAGGGAATTTATGAAGTTACACGTAATTAATTATGGACGAGCGAAACGAAGTCCATTCTCAATTCCTAACGAAACGAAATCCACATTTGCCGCAATTGTGTTATTCCCTATACTCGAAAACTGCAAGAGTCAGGAAGTTGAAATTTTGCTTACATGCGTTAAATTACATAAATTTACAGAATCATAATTTCAATTATTAAAACAAAATGTAATATGGCTAAATGCCTCTTTTTAAACTGCGCTTCCCCACTATTCTTCCTGCAAATAGCAAATGCAGCAATTTTTAAACAGCTCACCAAAACGTGTGCATTTGAATGCGTTGAGATTTAAACGTGCTCCTGTATATTAAATGCGATTTTGTGAGTTAATTGCGTTTTTTTTATTCCATTGCTTCCCTGTATTGTAATTTGTTTAATTTAGTATTCAAATAATAAAACCTTATGCGCCCTTTTGTATTTAGGATTCACAAATATTGCAATAAATGTTTACTTTCTTTATATACATAGTATAATGTATTAAGAACGTATTGTGATGGGGTCGAGAATTAGAATTTGAGTTTTCAACGGTAGAGCACGTTTCAAGCACCCGAATCGAACATTTTTGAGGTGATGTCTCTGTGTGTGTGTGCGTGGGTGTGTCAGTGAATCTATGGAGACGATATCTCAATAATTTCAGAATTATTATTGGTTTTAATTTGAAATTTTCAACAGCTTGTTTACTTCGTACGTGCTGAATATATTCAAATCTCGACATTTTGCTAGTCTAAAAACATTCGTGATTTTATACGACATTGAAAATTCTCCATGGTATTTGTTATATCTATCTAACGTGAAATAAGAATTTGCTTAAATTGCAAAAAGTACGGTACTGTTCGAAAATTCTAAAATGTTTCCAAGACTAAAGACACATGCCATCAAAAAACATTCAAAAATATCTCTAGAAAACCATTTTTTAAAAAAAAAATGTAAAAGTGCTTATTAATAAGCATCGGGATTTTGCATGAAATTACGTGTCTTGTAACATACTTTTGAAATCTAATTTGAAGTTACTAAAAGTTGCTGTTTCTGACAATTCTGCTGTTCATAATCATTTTCTTTTATGAGCGTTTTAGAAGGCAAGAGCGTGGAAAGCATTACGCTTAATTACATAGGATTAAAAAACGATGAATTTAAAGACTTTTGCAAAAGTTGCAATCTCAATTTCTATCGCCATTTACATTTTTTTTAATTATATTTTATGAATTTGGGATGCTACACATTATATACATAAACATATATAAATATATTTGCAAATGTGGAAACAATTAGAAAATACTATATTTGCACATTATAAACATATATTTATGATGCATACAAAAAAATAATATTTTGTCGGTTTTACTATATGACTAATGAAATCAAAAGTTCACTATAATACACTAGTAAAACCCGCCGTAGTGGGATTTAAATATATAAAAAAAAATATTTATTTATGAAATATATGCTATAAATCCGTTGGAATATCACATTTATCATTCGGGAGTTTGCTTTCAGAAAGCGGCAAAATCACTATTGCCCAATTTCAATCTAAATTGTTTATGTAACAATACAATACCATCGTGCATTTGTCTATATAATGTAGGGAGAATGCAAAATCACTAAATTGACAGGGCTGGGGTTTGATTGTTACACCAGTAAAGACTTTTGCAAAAGTTGAAATCTCAATTTCTATCGCCATTTACATTTTTTTTAATTATATTTTATGAATTTGGGATGCTACACATTATATACATAAACATATGTAAATATATTTGCAAGTGTGGAAACAATTAGAAAATACTATATTTGTACATTATAAACATATATTTATGATGCATACAAAAAAATAATATTTTGTCGGTTTTACTATATGACTAATGAAATCAAAAGTTCACTATAATACACTAGTAAAACCCGCCGTAGTGGGATTTAATTATTTAAAAAAAAAAATATTTATTTATGAAATATATGCTATAAATCCGTTGGAATATCACATTTATCATTCGGGAGTTTGCTTTCAGAAAGCGGCAAAATTACTATTGCCCAATTTCAATCTAAATTGTTTATGTAACAATACAATACCATCGTACATTTGTCTATAACTATAATGTAGGGAGAATGCAAAATCACTAAATTGACAGGGCTGGGGTTTGATTGTTACACCAGTATCACTGCGTTGAACTAAAAACGTCTCTAGATCAAAAGTTAATACTGCCTTATGAGCGTTTGCTACAGTACTTCCCCTCCTTGTGAGTTTCATCGAAGACCACACAAGTTGTTGTAGCTGAGTTGCAGTGCCAACTAAACGATGAAGAGAAAGAGAGTTTATGAAGCCGTGAAAATGCGTTCTGCAGAAATTGTGTTGCCAATCACGTGGCGGATGAAAAACGTGCGGCAATGTTTAAATCCTTATCCTTTATTGAACTGCCTTCTGGTGTCACGTTATAGGAAGTACAAACAGCACATTTACAATGCATATATATTTTTTTCGAAAGCAGAATAGTTTGAAATAATAGAGCGAAGAATGGCTTCGTTCTCTTACAAGGACATAAATGCAGCAAAAATGCGAAATTTTCAATTTATCAGTGATAACGTTTGAACCTGTTGCTTTTATGCATATGTCATTATTTTAGATTTGCTTTTATGTATTATATATTGTTTACTTTATACCACCGTGTAGTGCAGTTTGTATTTTGTTTCAACCTATTAATGTTGTTAGGCTTTCTGGTCAAAGGGTGGGACGTGACGTGCAGTAAGGTGGTTGCGTTTTGGGCCATTTCTTGTCTGTTTCGAAGCTAGTGCGTTGTTGAGTAGCCGGGGGTAGGTCCGGCTTTAAGGACCAATAGATGGTGTCTCTCACCGCTTGTTTCGCTAGGGCATGTATCAATGTATCAAGGTGTTCAGCTTTGTCGTTGCTTCGATTGAACATCATTTCGTATGATTTCGGGCCGGAGAGGGATTCTATTAGCTTACCTATTCATACCAAAAGCTCTAATAATGTCTAATCTAAAGACCGAACTCTCATCCAGATGGTTTTATTTCTGCGATGCCACGATGATCGGCGTTGTCACTGATATGTCATTCATTTTTAATACGTATGTCAATAACCTGTATTCTTTTAAACGGTAGTTCATCAATAAGACCGTTTTATGTATAATGTCTGTGGATTGTATGATATTTGAAAAGTTATTACAATGAGTCTAGCGATTAAGATCCCACTGCATATCGCAGCATCCATGGCTCGGTTTTGCATGGTGCTAAATTAAGAAAACTAGTACATTGTATTTAGGATGGAACCGAATACCCTGTGATGTTTTATCAACAGAAATAGATCTTATTTTGGGCTGCAAAGGAAAATATTAATAAAAGTTCATACACGCATTTTTAAATAATTAATGATATTTACTTAATGCTTATAAAGTTATTAGATACGATTATTATACATGTGCATGGTAGTTTGTTAATTACTAAAAACTTATAATATCATTATATAAATTTAATAACTGGGAATGGTTATTTTATTGTAAATGTATGGTTCTCTCGCATAATGCACGTTTAGTAATTTCGAATAATTTTTATCTGAATAGTTTTTATACTATATGTAAGCCTCAATATTACAATATGGCATTGATAGCATAAATATTATACTGGTATTATTAAATAAAGTTTTATTTTACTTATATTACAGATATCAGCTATTCCATGCTAAGGAGAGTATGAGTAATCACCATTTAAGAGCGTGTCCTTTAGGCGGGTTCTGTACGCATAAATGAGTATTATGTTTTCCTTCCAGATATTATTTTTAAAGGGTACTATTTTGCATTCAAATTTTTCTCTTCATAATTCACATCATATACGCTTGATAAATATATTAAACATAATAAACACGAAATATTTCCAACAATTGTTATTTTTTTCAGTATAAAAATAAAATTACTGTTAAAAAGAATTTATTAGCTTTTACTCCCGTTTTCTTACTTGTTTCGAAAAACTTTTTAAAAAGTGTACAAGATTCCAATTATGATAATGATAAAAACCACAAAGGAAATTTGCAATCATTAAAGCAGTAATCCGCTTCTAACTGCTGCGCCAGCTGTTACACTTAAGCACAAAAATCGTGAATTCCTTCCTATTTTGTGCTTCTCAGCATAGTTTCAAGATAATTTTTTTAAAGAATGTCGAATATATATATTTTATTTAATAGTTTACCTACCATTTATAAGAATAACTCGTTTTTATCACTTAAAAATAAAATATTCTCCATCAATGTTAAAATACTAAAATTGGAAAAAATATATAAGGAATGAAGTTAAGACTTTAGAATTGAGAATACTAACTAGTAAAAGTAAATAATAAATTGCTACTAAATATGCATTTCGATTACTGTAAACAAGTACATTTTAACGCAGATGCATGCAATTTACACTTACGCTTTTATTTATTTATTTATTTATTCTGAAATAAAGTTTAATAGTTCTCAATTTTTCTTTACTGTAAACCTTACACATGAAAATATGCAATAGTAGTATGCAGTAGTATCAAACTGACTTGTGTAAAAATGCATTTTTGGAATTAAAAATATAATTCTACTTTTCAAAACTACAGAACACGTTATAACTCATATTTATTTTAGAGTTAGTAGTATATTATTGAGAGAGTTTGATTTGCATCAAATTAAAAAAATCACAAAAGTAATTCACCTTAAATAAATATTAATTTAGTCCCAGGACTGTATTTCTTTTATACACATTAGAATATATACAACGGCAAATTACATGGAAAATTAATTGCATTTGTGAGTAGTTACTATTTGGTCGAATTTCTGCACAGCAATTCTTTTTTATGTTTTCGAAATATATGTCTGACTATTTTATCGACAAATACCATCTATACAACAATAATCTAAATAATACATGGCAATTTCATAAAAATATCGTTTTAATTTTAGACCATCTATCGTCTGTTTATATATAACAGTGTTAACTTCGCTTTAGCTTATTATGTGCAAAATAGTAGAGAAATACATTATTTCGTTGCATTATGTAACTTTTGAAACTGGTTATCTTCTGGTGATCGGACATTTATTATTATGATTTTATTCAGCAATTTTGTATCAGTTGTTATTTTTAAAATATATTGATAGAATGTTATTTGTATTTAGCACATATAGCTTTTGAAAGGGGCTGATTCCTTAATTTGTGTTATATTGTGATTAATGAGTTTTGCGTGAATGTGGCTAGTCTCCCCTAGAAAGTAGGCGCAACCTTGCCATCATCAAGCTCACTAACAAACTTCGCTGTAACGGCACAGACCATATCTCTACTAGAATACTCAATAAATGGAAAGAAACTACCAGGCTTAAACGATCCTCGACTCTCTAGCTTGATAGAGACATCAGAAAACAGGTCAATTTGGAACATTCTTTTTTGGATTTCCTTCAAGAGCCCCCATTCCTAGAAAACCACCCGATAATACCAAGTTTGGTTTTAAATTGCTGCAACCGTGTTCTAAAAATGAAGACCCTGTAGCTCTCAGACAAAAAGGACTTGAAACAATAGAACATCTCTCCCAGGGAAGCTATGCAATTGCATACACTGATGGCTTCTCTGACAGATAACTCAACAATGGAGGTGCTGGAATTTTTATCCTCTTTCCAGATGGCAGAAATTGCAAACACAAAATCAATACAGGAATACTAGCCTCTAACTTCACTAGTGAACTCTCGGCGATTAAAGAAGCCCGCGCCTTATACCTGAATGACTCTCAAGCTATAGATTCTACAGAAGAAATAGCAATTTTTTCAGATTCTAAATCCGCTTTAGAAGCTATCAGAAACGGAGAGACCAACATCACATCGGAAATTATAGTCCTTCTCGAAAGGTTGCACAGCAAGGGAAAATCCTGTGTCCTACAATGGATACCTGCACAAGTCAACATTGAGGGAAATGAATGTGCGGATTCTTTGGCCAAAGAGGCTAGAGAACTAGATCAGAAGGGCACCTCCATCACACTTGCTGTTGCTAACGCAGTGGCCAGATATCATTATGACTCTCACATATAAGAAACCCCTTTTAACAGAACTCGATTGTCCCAGAAATATAACATCCACTATTGCCAGGCTAAGAACTGAGCATTATAGGGGCATGAAGATCCATCCGGACAAAACAAGAACCTATGTCCCTTGTAAAAACTGCCCCGAAGTCCAGCTCACGCCCAACCACATCTGGGAATGCCCAACTGTTGCGGTATATCTTTTGAAGATTGGCATAGTTCCACTCAGGGATTCATTACGGGAGATCCTCTACAGCTGGGATGCACCAACATTGGCAGAGACTGTAATCAATGCTTTTGAGGGAATCTAGACCACTCCTCCACTACAATATTGCTTATCCATGGACACGCGAACAACAACAATGAGTTTTGTTTATGAAATAGCTCCTGAATATTTGTTTCCATCGATTTTTGTAAATGATCTTCTACGCTATGCTAAATAATTTTATTTGGTTTTATTTTCAATGTAGTTTGTACTACTTTTTTAATTGAGTTGACAAAAAATATTATTTTGCCGATGAAACAAGAATATGTAGCCCTTTAAAATGTATATCTTTTTTCTAATCTATTTTAAGAAATAAGAATTTTTTTTTATAGTTTTCGAGTCATCGCCCTGTCAAATTAAAAACGTATGAACGTTTTACGTTTGTCAACAATTTAGTGCTAATATCTTAAAAATTAAAAGTATTAGCTATAAACAGTAAGCGATAATTTATAGCACTTTAATAGGCCTAAAAGTGTATATAGTGATCAGATTTGGTTCGAGTTTATTTTTATAGATATCACAAAAGTTGAGTTTTATTTGACAAAATGTCATTCACGCAAAACCATTTCGGCTACATCAGACTGGAGCCACCGTCGATTTTGTATTATATGCTGCTTTCAACGAAGTTATTTTAGTTTTGTCACTTTAGCAGCAGTTTAAGCGATACGTATCTTTAGAAATAGTAACACTTAAGAGACACGTTTATCAAACCATGGCACTTGCATTGTAAAAATTTAAAAAAAAAAAATTATAGTCTTACAATTTCCAGCAAAGCATCCAACATCAAAATGAATTTCACTTTGCTCGGTAATGACCGCATATAATTAGAAAAGTGCATAACTGATTTTCATGCATTTTACAGTTCTGTTAACCTTAATAAATAGCACATTTAGAGCTAAAACCTTTCACTTATTGTGCAGCCTGAAGTTTATTTCAGGAATATCTGAGACAACATCGTTTATTCCTGCTTGTAGAGTAGATGAAGAACATTCGTAATGTGATCCACGTATTAATGGTATCAATACAGATAACCTAAATTAGTCCTATGTCGGCACTAAATTGTTTCATAATTGAAAATATAAACTTTTATAGAATTAAAAAAATACTTTTAAATAATTACTTAAAAAAGGAAACTGATAAAAATGTACACTAGTTTTGTTTGCCTATACTGATTGTGATACAAGTAGACCTAAGTAAGATATATAATAAGGACTTATGAAACACGAAAGATCAGTCATGCATAAAACATTGATCATGAAGCACTTTCAAACTTCGATGCAATTTTATATAAACATCTCTAAAATGAGGTACATTCTTCTGTAATATTTAAAAAATTATCACAATACTAAATTAATTATATTTTAAAACTTAAAACTTCATCGAAAAAAATGAACTTCATTCAAATGACGACATTGAAATATACATTGTCTGCTTTAAAATGCGATAAATTCCTCGGTAATATTTTTAAAATTATCATGATACTACAGTAATTTATTATATTTGAAAACTTCATCGAAAACGAATGAACTTTATTCAAATGATATCATCGAAAGATAAATCGTCTCTATATAAATGCAGCATTTCATTCATAATTTTTTTAATTCCTTTCATTCATCACAATACTATAATAGTTTATTTTATTTAAAAACTTATAACCGTGGAGGTATAAGTAATATAACTTTATACTTTAAATTTCATCGAAAAAATCGTTTTTTTTTTTGTGTAAAATAAATGAATGTCTCATTCATATCACTTATATTGCAGACTGTATGAGCTAAATAATTTTGCATTAAAGAAATGCAGCAATTCTTATACAACTCATTCTGCATATTTTGGTGTTTACATTTTCAATACGTGAAAATTAGGTTTCGTTGTAGAAATAATCAAAGTTTGATAATCATTTAAACTCAAATATATTGTAATTGCGTTATTTTAGTATGTAGATGCACAGAATTTAGGCAAAAATAAAGCGGTTTTAGGACGGATACAACACTAAATATCAATTAAAAAGAACTTTAAAAATCACGACTTTGAAACAAGATGGATGCCATACTTTATTTTGAAATGGGTCACGTGATCTCCTCGTATAATGTTCACGTGATCTCTTCATATAATGGTCACGTGATCGCTCCATATAAAGGATGTAATTATTATTTTAATTTTCATTTAAAAGAAATACTGAATATATTTTGCTGAATTTTTTTTATATATTTTATGGAATAATTTGAATATTTCCTAAAACTTCCTTAGGAATTTGTGAATTTTAAATTTGCTTAAAAAACGTTTGAAGAATTAGGTCCCATAGGGTTGCAATGTATTTCAATCCAAAACTAATTAGGTGATATTATTTATTTATATTCTTATAGGTCCCACAGACTGTCTGAAAATGAACAACATACTAAAATTTCATTTTGATAAATTCCTTTTTATGGCATTTATTGTGCCAACGGACAGACAGACAGACAGGCAGAATGAACATAACACTTTTCAACTATGTCACAAACACTTTTCAACTATTGTGATATTGCAAAGAACGTGTCCTATGTATTCGGTTCATACATCGTTAGAAAGAAAGTTCTCCGGTCATTTCCAGTGGTGTCGAGATGAAAACTTTGTAACAATATTTTCAGTTACTAAGAAACCGCTTTGTGTGAATATCTGCAAAATACTACAAAACGAATGAAAAACCTAAGTAACGAAAGTAAGAAAGTAACTAGGTAACTATATAACTAAATAAGTAACTAAGTAAGTAACTAAGTAACTAAGTAAGAACGATAACTAAGTAACGAAAAATATCTAGCTCTGAGGTGAGTCAGTCCTCCCATGTCCTTAAGGAATTGTGTAAAGTACTTACATCCTGAAGTACTTATGTCCTGAAATACCTGTGTAAAATACTTGTATCCTGAAGTACTTATGTAAATTACTTGTATCCTGGAGTACTGTTGTCCTGAAGTATTTGTGTCATGAAGTAATTGAAGTATTTGTTTCCTGAAGTATTTGAAGTATTTGTGTCCTGAAGTACTTGTGAATTACTCTCACACATTTCATAGCATTATGGGGCACAAATGTCTCTCTTCGGACTGCACACTTACACACACACATACACATACACACGCACACACATATGCAGATATTTCTTTATTAAGATCATCTCACATTTTATAGAAATATTTGAGATTCAATGACTATTACAATTTAACCAAATACTTGCTAAATATTTAATTTTGTTGTTATGTGTGTTTCTTATATAATCAAGAATACTTAGTACAAATTATGCATCCTCATATCTATGTTAAAGTAAAATTAAAATAATGTGTATGTTTCGAATTGCGGACAGAAAATGTGAGTACTTACTTAATTGAAACACTCAGAGAAGGAGCAATTTAAACAATTAATGTTTTACGCCATACGTTATGAGAGATGTTAACATTTTAGCCGACTTTCCAACAACATATTTAACAGTGGGGTTTATATGTAAAATTTAATTACGAAATAACTTTGACGAAATGTGTGTGGTTTACGTTAAATCGTAAATGCATTTAAGTTTTATATTTTTGCTAACGTTGTAGTGTGATAAAATATAAAAAGGCTAAAGTTTCTTATTCTTATAAAATATGGATTACCTCAAGAAATTGCTGATATATCTGACACTATTAATAAAGAAGCATGCGTTTGTTCGTTTATTCGCCTGCTGGTGGCGAAACGGAAAATCTGAGCGGCCTACAACTAAGAAATCCTATACAGTGATAGTTCAAATCACGTTTTGAGATTTTTTTTTCAATTCAAACAAGTTTTTTGTTTAATTTCTGTTGCAGAGTTATTTTAAGCGTTTTTCATACAAATCGACCCTTAAGTCATCGAAAATATTATCACAGTATTACCAAATTAACACCAGCTAAAGAGCGAAAGAATATTTCTTCCAAAGAGCATTGAACCAAATCCTTAGGATTTGTTTAATTTCTATTACAGAGATATTTTGAGCGATTTTCACACAAATCGGCCCTTAAGTCATCGAAAATATTATCACAGTATGAACAAATTAACACTAGCCAAAGAATGAAAGAATGTTTTCTCCAAAGAGCATTGGACCAAATCCTTAGGACTTGTTTAATTTCTATCGCAGAGGTATTTTGAGCGATTTTCACTCAAATCGGTCCTTAAGTCATTGAAAGTATTTTCACAGTATTAACAAAGTAACACCAGCTAAAGAACGAAAGAATGTTTTCGCCAAAGAGTATTGAACCAAATCCTTAGGACTTGTTTAATTTCTAATGCAGAGCTATTTTGAGCGATTTTCATACAAATCGGCCTTTAAGTCATCGAAAATAATATCACAGTATTAACAAATTAACACCAGCTAAAGAGCGAAAGAATGTTTTTTCCAAAGTGCATTGAACCAAATCCTTAGGACTTGTTTAATTTCTATTCCAGAGCTATTTTGAGCGATTTTCACACAAATCGGCCCTTAAGTCATCAAAAATATTATCACAGTATTAACAAATTAATACCAGCTAAAGAGAAAAAGAATGTTTTCTCCAAAGAGCATTGGACCAAATCCTTAGGACTTACTTAATTTCTATTGCAGACCAATTTTGAGCGATTTTCACACAAATCGATCCTTAAGTCATCGAAAATATTATCACAGTATGAGCAAATTAACACCAGCTAAAGAACGATAGAATGTTTTCTCCAAAAAGTATTGGACCAAATCCTTAGGTCTTACTTAATTTCTATTGCAGAGCAATTTTGAGCGATTTTCACACAAATCGGTCCTTAAGTCATCGAAAATATTATCACAGTATGAGCAAATTAACACCAGCTAAAGAACGAAAGAATGTTTTCTCCAAAGAACATTGAATCAGATCCTTAGGACAATTCCTTCATATTAAAAGAAATCTGATGTGGGAAGCACATGATTTTCTTTGCATAATGATTTTACTTATTTCACAAAGAAATGGCTGTATACAAGATAAACAGGCCAATATTTTAGTTCTTGGGATAATACCACGTAAATTGAAATTATCCCCTTTTGGCAACTTATGAGTCCAAATAGAATGTCAATGCAAAATCTTCGGCCAAATAAAGTGAACATTGAAATGGGTATCCAGCGTAATGGTAAATAATACGCAGGGATATAAGTAACTATCGACTAATTCTTTGACGTCAATATACAAAACTGTCACAGAATGTAACGTCTTTAGTAAGGGAAACGAACTAGATACACGAGAATGATGTTAAGAGACTTCACATTGCATATGAAAATGAAACATATACGATTTTTTTAATTTTATGTTTTAATTTTAATTTTATGTTATGTTCAATATCTCACAAATAGTTCATGCTAGCATTCTATAGTTTGTATTGAACGCCTTTTTATAAAACATTACATAAGAAATCATTAATTATATAACAGCATTGAAAGTTCTGAACTTTTTAATGAATTGTTTTAATATGTCATTCAAAAATGGGAAGGTTGCATTATTAGAAAATTCGATTGCGTTTAAAATCATTATGGTTCCAGTATTGGCCGATTTCAATATTTGTATCAAATTTCATTCGAAACGTTCTATTCGTTATTGAGATATCGTACACACAAAAAAAAAAACTTGCATACATACACACACTAACATTCATACACACACACGGACATCACTTTAAAAGCATTTGATTCGTGCACAGGGATATTTACCACGTGCTCTTGCTTCCATATATATAACACTATGTAGGTAGGGAAAGTGATATATTTGAAAATAGATCGAAATACGTGCATTTCGCGAGAGTATATGTACCTATAAATTCTATAGACATCTTGATTAGTTTTTACCTTATTTCAATCCATTATATTGATTTGATTCCACATATATTGACATACAAATGCAAGTTCTCATTTTTGATGGTTGTACATAAGTGCAAATATCTCATAGAAAGTATTCCTTATATTATAATAAAGAAAGAGAAGCATCTTATATACCCTTGCACATTCACTTAATTTCGATACGTTTAATCAAATTTCCCTGCCAATAGTCCATGATTATTTCAGCCGAGTGAATGGGATAGCGTCAGCTCAGAGTTGTGTGTAATTAAAATTCTAAACCAATAGGAAATTCTGTAAGTCACTAAACGCTTTGTTAACAAATTCACCTAGATTGGTTCCATTACACAATGCAGGAGATAGCACAACGAGGAGTATTTAACTTGGTCTGACTAATATTAGGACGTATATTTGCGAAGTAGGAATGCATATGATCTTCATTATGTTCGCATTGTAGTATGATATGAGAGAGCTTTTGCATAGTTGTTTAACGAATATTTAAAATTAAAGGGACATTTGAATGGAATTATATGTCACAAACATATATGGTTTGCCATGTATGTTTAAATGCAAACATGAGTAAATATAAAATAACACTATCATACAATACTTTCTTAAATTGCCTTTCAAACAGAATCAATCGTTTTCATTTTCTTTTACTTCTCTAAAGAATAAATAAATGCAAAGTGACTTAAATAGTTATATTTGCCCTATAAGATAGGACATAATAGAAAAAACTTAGCACTTCGAGATTTTTCTTGTGTTCCAGATTTATTTTCATTATGATATTTTCATATCCCTGAAATTTTGCGAGTTAAAAAAAAACTTGTCAGTTCTTCTGATTTGTATTTTTTTAATGATATATTTTGGATCTTTCTTTGGACCGATTTTTAGGCTGATCTGAACAGCATCACAAGAACTTATTCAAATACCTCTTTAGTCTCAATAATTGAGTACATGCTACTAGAAAGAGATAACTCTGCAAGACCGATCTTTTACGCTGATCCGAACAACATCACAAGAACTTATTCCAATGCTTCTTTAGTCTCAATAATTGAGTACACGTCACTAGAAAGAGAAAACTCTGCAAGACCGATTTTTAGGCTGATCTCAGCAGCATCACAAGAACTTGTTCCAATACTTCTTTAGTTTCAATAATTGAGTATGCGTGGAAAGACAGTGGAAAACTGGAAAGACAGGCTTCTGTAAGACCGATCTTTCAGGCTGACCCCAACATCATCAAAAGAACTTGTCTTGATTACCGAATGAAGATTTCGATTATTTTTACTTTGAATAAAATAAAGTCTTTCAGACAATATTTTCGTATTTTTGTCACCCTTCCACCCTACCAGCTGGTGCAGAAAATCTTGTTTCGACCTTTCAACCAAACCACAGAATACTATATTCAGAAGGTTCACTCCCATAGGAACCTATGGCGACATCGTTAACATAGGATTTCGCATAGACACTAGCGTTCGATGAGCCAACCATCCTCGACTGCTAGATTTGGCGACTATCGCTCAATTGGCGATTTTATGTTAATGCGGCCAAAAAAAAATACGGAACAGTTCTTTTATAATTTTTTAAACTATAAACATGATCAGCATTTAAAAACACTTTTTTCTGTAATATGTTTAACTTTAAATAATTAAACACAGATATATATTTAATTAATGCAATCATAAACTACATAAAAAAATTGACGCATTGCATCACTGTAAATCATTATACACCAAACATTACAAGCTAACATACCCAAAAGACTAAAATATTATATAATATTTTCAGCCTAAAAAGTATACTAGCGTGTAGATAGTTAAACTGCTTAGTTCTTAATTTATTCTGGGATGCTGTTATTATATATATATATATATATATATATATATATATATATATATATATATATATATATATATATATATATATATATATATATATATATACACATCCAATATTATATTCAACTTTCTCTAGAAAAAGCTATCCAAATATCAATTTTTATACATTTTATATAAATGCGGAAAAGGTTTTTTAACTAATAATGCCATTGCTTCTTAGAATTTAATCTAGGCGGCAGTGATACTGCACCAATTTCTTATGATGAACGCGTGCATAGGATAAAATATGGGATATATAACACATAATTTTTTATTTAAATAAAAATAAATTACATACCTTTTAAACATAATTCCTTTTCTTTTAGTAATCCATAAAATAGCAGCGAAAGTATGTTTACCACGTGTAAACAACATGCGATGTGCATGCGATGATAGAACAAAGCAACAAAGTTCTAAGTTCCAAGTGTTTCGTTCAGTGGAAAATAAGGTTATATTAGCAGAACGTCTTGGCGAAAACCGTCACAGACCATCTCCAAGCCTGCCAACCTTGATATTTTGGTTGGCGGTTGAGGGCGCTGAGGTCGAGTGAAATCTGTATATGTATCTGTATATGTTAATCTGTGAACCAAACTATGATTCTGGAAACGTCACAGCTTTCTTGAACAAGATTCATTCCTGAACACCTGTCGGCAAAATATTTAATTATTTTATTTGCGAATTTACGACCATCGTCGTTTTGGAGGATATTTGGAGCAGCGAATAAACAAATTATGTCCATGAGTTGGTAAGGTACGACTCCTCGGCAGTTTTCATCTTAAAAGGATAAGTAATTGCGAATTTGATAAAATGTACTTGATAATTCGTAATGAGTCGATAATCTATCTCTATCTTGGTCTGATTGTATGCCATTCTGACATCGGTTCTAGCTGACATCGGTTATTCATGTTGTTAGATATTAGTAGATTTTGGTATATTTTTTTTCAGTTAACACTGTTTACACAGAGACAGAAAACGGTTTATCGTTTGACAGTAATATTATAACACGTTTTTTGTAATTTAGCTTCCATGACTGAAACATAAATAAGAATAATATAGAAAAGTCTACTGGGATATAATTTAATTTTCTCCAAAGTAAATAGTTTTATTATAACTATTCAAAAACTATTTATTGCTTCAGTTACTTATTCATGAAAACGGGCTCAATAATAAAAAACAATAAGAATAATAAAAAGTAATATCCATATGAAAGTTGCAACCTTTTACTTTAATAATAAATAATTGCAATAAAATTAATTTTGAAGTTATTTAAAAAATAATTACATGTATTTGTGAATGTAGAAAACTACAAATTTGTAATTATTTATTGACTATGAGGCCAAACAGTTTATGAATTGTTATCTTACCTAATATATCTAAACATAATTTGATCCATCAATATTATGAAAAATACATAAGAACTGATAATGTAACGTAATTTCGTAATTTAGCCAAATAAAAACAAGAAATATCAATCATGAATAAAGCATTGATTATGAAACACTTTCCAATTTCAATGCAATTTTATTTAAATATCTCTACATTCCTCGGTAATATTTTAAAAATTATCACCATACTACATTAATTTATTATACTTGAAAACATAAAAATTCATCGAAAAAAATGAACTTTATTCAAACGACGGCACTGAAATATAAATTGCCTGGTTTAAACATCTCTAAAATGCGATACATTCCTGCGTAATATTTTAAAAATTATCATAATACTACAAAAATTCATAATATTTGAAAACTTCATCGGTAACAAATGAAATGTATTCAAACGACGTCATCGAATATAACACGCCTGGCTCTCCTATAAAAGCAGCATTTCTTTCATAAAAATTTTTCCATTCACTTCATTCATCACAATACTATAATAATTAATTTTATTTAAAACTTAATATCATGGAAGTGCAAGTAATTTAACTGTATGCTCAAAACTTCATCAAAAAATCGTTTGCTTCTCTGTAAAATCAATAATTGTTTCATTCATGAAATAATTAATAAATTGGCTAAATAATTTTGCTTTAATGAAATGCAGCAATTCTTATGCAACTCATCCTACATCTTTTGGTATTTACATCCTCTGTAAGTGGAAAGTAGGTTTAGTTGTAGAAATAAACGAAGTTGGATGATCATTTAAACTCAACTATATTATAATTGCGTTGTTTCAGGATGTAGATGCACAGAATGTAAGCAAAAATAAAGCGGTTTTAGGACGGATGCAACACTAAATATGAATTAAAAAGAACTTTAAGAATCTTGATTCTGACACAAGATGGATGCCATATTTC
Organism: Amaurobius ferox; assembly: GCA_951213105.1. Lineage (NCBI taxonomy): Eukaryota > Metazoa > Arthropoda > Arachnida > Araneae > Amaurobiidae > Amaurobius > Amaurobius ferox. Next base: position 2,538,991 of record OX578134.1, on the reverse strand, counting down.
ATTTTGCAGTGGATCACATGATCTCTTCATATAATGATCACGTGATCTCTTCATATAAAGGATGTAATTATTATTTTAATTTTTATTTAAAAAACTACTGAATAAATTTTGCTGAATTTTTTTTATATATTTTATGGGATAATTTAAATATTTCCTTAAACTTTCGAAGCAATATGTGAATTTTAAATCCGTTTAAAAAATGTTTGAAAATTATGTCCCATAAGGTTCAATGTATTTCACTTTTTCAACCCGGGTTCAATCCAAAACTAATTGGATGATATCATTTATTTATATTCCCGTAGGTCCCACAAACCGTCTGAACAACATACTAAAATTTCATTTTGATAAAATCATTTTTACGGCAGTTATCTTGCTAACGGACAGACATACAGACAAAATGAACAAAGTCATAAATACTTTTCAACTATGTTGTAAAGTGTTAAAAACGTGCCTACCTCTTGTTCTTTTGAGTGCCACATTAAGATGTGATGCATGTAACACATCAAATAATTCATCTAAATTTCAGAACTAGTGGATTTTAGACTTGTCTATGCCTTCAAAACCACTTTCAATCTGTTTATCAATACGGTCTACTGATAAAATGCTATATTGTTTTATACGACAATATTGCTTTAAAGATAGGGGTTGCTTTTCACATTTCACCATAGTTGAAAAGTGTTTATGACTTCGGTTATTCTGTCTGACTGTCTGTCTATCATCCGTCCCCACGATAACTGTCGTAAAAATAACTTTATCAAAATGATTAATCAAAATGTTTATCAAAATTTTAGTATGTTGCTGAGACTGTCTCAGGGACATATGGGAATTAACATGATTAATATCTCCCAATTTTTTTCAGATTTACCCCGGGTTGAGAAAATGAAATAATTGAGCACTATGGGACTAAATTTTTCAAATATTTAAGCGAAGTTAAAATTCTAAAATTGCTTCGAAAATTTTAGGAAATAATCTAATTATCACATACAGTGTGTGAAATAAAATTTCATAAAATATGTTGGGAACTCTTTTTAATAAAATTTGAAATTATAATTACACGTAGGATATATGAAAATATCCCATGACTCATTGCAAAATATAATATGAAATTGTTTATTTTCAACTCTGTAAAAATCGTGATGTTTAAAGATCGTGTAAATTTATATTTAGTGTTGCATCCGTCATACAATCATTTTATTTTTGTTGATTATCAATGTATCTAAATTATCTGCCAATTCAATTACAAAATTTTTCATTTTAAATGATCACTAAACTTCGATTATTTTTACAACGAAGATCACTTATTAGATTGCAGATTAACGAATGCAGCATCAGTCCAAATAATCCACCATACCAGTTGAGGATTAAGATATTAATCCGCTTCCTTATGTAGGACCTCTGTCTCCTTATCTTCCCTATTAGAATGCCTGCAATATCTTTTCATCTGATATAAAAGGTAGATGAACTTTATTCAGACTCGTTTATTCACTTGTTAATTTCTATTGAATGTGGTTATTTAAGCCGAGCGTATTGAATCGTATCTGTTCTACGCAATGAGTAATTAAAATCTCCAATCAATAGGAGTTCTGCAAGTGACTAAGTGCTTTGTTAGCATATTCGTATTAATAGGCTTCCATTACGGAATTCAGTAGATAACACGCAATGAGAAGCATCTAACTGTGTCTGGCTGATATTGGAAAGTGTATTTGAGAAGTTGGATTGAGTATGATATCTATTAGGTTTACATCATGTCACGATACGAGAGAGCTTGATAATAATTGTTTTACTCATATGCGTTAAATATGCGTGTCCACACATCGTACTACGAGTGATTTACAGAAATTAAAATTAAAATAAACTGATTTTACTCCACACACTTACACAAATCCACACACACACACATATATATATATATATATATATATATATATATATATATATATACAGGGTGAGTCGGAATTGTTTTTACAAAAACAGAGGGGTTATAATACCCCACCAGACGAGCAATAATTACTATGGAACATAGGGTCGCATTGCACTCTGAGAGACAGAAAAGAGGCAAGTCGAACCGCGTTAAACAGGACGCAGTCAGCGCCTCGGACGTCATTGTGTACCTGCCTAAGTAGCATCTCCTACGCCAGACACGAACGCAGTTTCCGTATGCAAATGTCCAGTAATCGTACATCCTACCAGACCGTTTGTCCGGTGCAACATACCGTATCTTTTTGGAACATGTGCTTCCCAGTTTATTGCAGGCCGTTCCGCTCCCTATCCAGAGCGACATGTGGTTTATGCACGATGGAGCCCAGGCACACTTTTCCATCACGGTTCGGAACTTATTGAATGCCACATATCCCGAACGCTGGATCGGACGTAGCGGACCTGTGGCGTGGCCTCCTCGCTCACCAGACCTCAACCCACGGGACTTTTTCTTCTGGGGCCACATGAAATCTTTAGTGTACGAGACGCCTGTGGACTCGGCGGAAGATCTCTTCGCGCACATCGTTGTTGCCGCAGACCAAATTAACACAACACCCGGAATCTTCGAGAGGGTGCGTAAGTCATTCCTTCGCCGGTGTGAACGGTGCAACGACACGCGTGGTCGCCACTTTGAGCACTTGCTGTGAGTTTGTCGCTATACAATAAATATGTTTGTGCAGCGTTTGGTATCGTTCATTCGCTTTCCCAACACTGGTGTACGTGAAGGTTCGTATTCTAATTTTACTCTTTTCTGCCTCTCTTAGTGCAATGCGACCCTATGTTCCATAGTAATTATTGTTCGTCTGGTGGGGTACTATAACCCCTCTTCTTTTTAAAAACAATTCCGACTCTCCATATATATATATATATATATATATATATATATATATATATATATATATATATATATATATATATATATATATATATATATATATATATATATATATATATATATATATATATATATATATATATATATATATATATATATATATATATATATATATATATATATATATATAATGATAAAAATATAGCGATAAGGAAGCTAATATATAATATATGTAATAATGTAATAATTGGCATACCCTAGTTCAATATCATTAAGAGATTGATTGAATTGCGTCAAAGAGGAAGTGAAAATATAATATCTAACGATAGCGAAAACATTGATACCAGAGATTTAAACAAGATTTTATACTAAAAGGAAATATAAGGTATAAAATATGGGAATTGGATAATCAGTTTCTTCACGCATGATACAAGCAATTGAAACACGTATGTCAAAAGAAATGGAAAATGCTGGATGCCCAAAATTTGAGAATGGCAAAAATTAATGAAGAAGAGATATAAATTTCAATAGATGGAATTGGATAGAACCTCTATTAGTACTACTTTTCAAGGATCTTTACATCCATAGACGATCTAAATATGTTTCGTATTATAATACTACCACTTGGTTGAAATATTATATATATATATATATATATATATATATATATACATATATACATATATACACTATATACACACTATATGATCAAATATATCCGGAAACTTTGGATGTTAGAAATTTTTTCATATTTCTAAACAAATACTTGGCGAAGTGTTCAGTAACTTTGGCGATGTGAAGGACATGCTTGAACACACACTTTCCAGTAAAGTTTCGGTGACTTGTGCATTTAGGGTTTGGGGAAGAATGTCACCACTTTGATGGGTCGGTTTGAGGTATCCATCTTTATGTAGTTGGTCTTCCCTCTCAAGGTGCGTGGCAAGAAAGGAGACGTCAACCACATAATACTTGCTAACGGTTGCGTATATTGCTTGACGCACTCGCTCGTACAATAATACTCTATACGTTTAGAAACTTAACATTTTCATTACTATAAACTTTAACACAACAAATTACAGATTACATTACGTGCTGTACTTAAAATGTTAAAGCGTAAGTGGTCCAAGATAATGCATGCGTATAGTTGAGTAAAGAGTTGGAGCCGGCGAGACGCCGGGCTCCGTAACTATGAAGCAGAAGTTGTGGTGGTTTCAGAGTCTTAAGTAGCGAACTGTAGACATACGCATTACCGCATTCATGGGGTCAAAGAATCTGTGTAGTCGCGCAGCAACGGTGACTCCACAGTACTCCGCCGCAGGAAAAAAGACCGCCCGGGTCTGAATTGAACCACAACTTAGACCTCCGGTCAGACCTAGATACACTATGGCCGTCAGAACTGGGAGTTTCCAAGACACTTGTGCGCTCAACTGCGCCGGGATCCACCACATACTTCCGTATAGCTGATATCAAAAGTCTAGGTACCTTTGTAGATGTATCAATAGACATGGAACCATTACAAGCAAGGAAAGACATGAGACACAAATTAAGACCTGTATGCATTTCTAACACCTGATCCTGCAACTGATCTATAACAATACTCCCAAAATCAATCGAAGCAATTAAACTTATAGTATTGATTCTAGACAAAGTATCAACGACCACGTTTTCGTCCCCCGGAATATACCTAATACCGGTTATAAAATGACTGACCAATTCCAATGCCGAGTCTGTAGAATAGAAGGATCAACCATTAGTAACTTCGGTACCTCCGGAGCAGGAAAGACAAGAAAAGTTATATCGGAAATAGCCTTTTTACAATACTCAAGTGCCTCCCTAGCTTCATCAGTACCTATGATAAGTGTTTTATCATTCTATGTTTATTCCTGTCAATCTCATTCACCTGCAATAGTTCCTCTGCCGCGACTTTCAAAAAATCGATGACAAAAATTCAACATCGCCAAAAGAATCCTTAGCTCATGATTACACCCCTAAATTAGTTTGCAAATGCTATTAATTTCACCGGATCGAACCTCCTATGTCTAGAAAAAACCAGCGGACCAGTAGTATCAATACAATGTGTAACTAAACCACTCTCACTCTTTATACGCGCTTGAGGATTGGAACCAAACACCTGTGGAAAATCAGAAATTATGGAATCGCGCTGATACTATCCCCTAGTCAACGATAAGCTTTCAGATGATCCGAAAATGAACAAACCGCGAATAAATAACTTTGACTGAGTATCAAAAATACGCCTGTTCTTTAAATCGACCCAAAACAAGAACCTTCATAGGAAATCCACGCCTAAAATGAGCATCACGATATCAGCAATTGTTAAATTCCAACTAAATTCCTTTCGAAGTCCGAAGTGCATATCCAACATAATACTACCGAATGTTTTAATCCAGATCCATTAGCTGCATACAAAATTAAATCATACGGGTCCTTGCGTAAGATAAGTGTTTTAGGAAAACAACTAATTGCAGCCCCGCTGTCTATCAAAAATTTAGTTTTCGTAGCCCGCTCCCTTATTTTCGCGGGCAGCACCCTTATTTTCGCGGCTGACAGAAAAGAAGTGCTCACTAAGCCGGACCACTTACATGGGGAAATACACTTACGTGCTCTTCCTTTAAAGTTATCAATATATCAGCAGAACCCATCAGCACGCGAACCTGATGAAGACCTATTCCTTCTGCGTCTGAAACTGCTACTATCAGCACGAACAGTTCCCGACCTAGGAACGGAACACAGCTCACGGATTGCATTTTTTAACTCAGCCAATTCGGTCCTGATTACTTCCAATTCCGAACTATCTCTTGAAATGTTCGAAATTACTGCAGCATCTCTGGACAATCACTAAGTATCTGCTGTACCCGAGCCGGTAGTCTTTGCATTCACAAAGTACGCAATGCGCTTTCACTAAGCTTACCGCTATTTAAACTCTCCATTTCGCACTATAATTGCGAAGGGTATTGATCGCCTAAATGTAGATCATTCAGAAGCAAACTTAATTTCGAGTCATCAGTCTGCTCATAAAAATCCAAAATCCGTGCTTTTAGCATCTGATAAGCTTCCTCAGCAAGGGGGTTTAAAATGATATCGCGAACACATTTCCAAAATACGCGTATCAAGAGCCGAAACAACAGAATGAAATTTTGTCAAATCCACGGAAATGCCTGCTATCATAAATTGCGATTCCATATAAGCAAACCATAAAGCAGGATCAGTTTCCCAAAGCCAGGTGTTTTAAAAACCACCCTAAACAGATTTGACTGTTCCGTTTGTGTTTCGTGCCTAACCTGAACCCTTTCCTGGGTTACATTATTTCCCGGCATATACAGGCATATATTACCGATCCAGCATAAACCCATAATTCAGAAGTACTTATCAAAAAGAAAATTTCAACACGACTCCAAGACAATTGCGAACCCACTAAGCCAGATTTTTACAACCTATTTACTAGCGTAACCGTTACAATAATCCCAGAGCATAACATACCACGCGACCATGTAAATAACGAGATAATAGTAAGAATCAGTTTCAAAATACTACATATATATACAACATGTAAAAACCATCGTTTCTGTATAAACGCCGTCTGGAACAAAGTAAGACCTCTTTAAAAGATATTAAATATGGTAAAATACATTAATAATGCCAACTGTAAAAATTAACAACCTAAGTTAAAATATCTACAGCTTCTAAACTGGCAAGCGCTCAATATACACATTCAATTTACTTTATGAAATGCTCATCGGACCTGTGTATCCCATATCTAAGAAATGAGTCTACATATCCCAAAATCTTGTAATATATACAATATCTCATGTCAAAAGAAAAATACTCACATACAAGACAGGTCATGAAATGCATCTCAAACTTTTACCAACCTGAAGGCTTTCTAATTCCAGTCGAGAAAAAATATCAAGCTCCGCGTAGAACTCGCTCCACTCCATCTCAGCCCTACAACGCAGGTGCCGGGATGAAATTTCAATCGTCTGAACGAGTTGCATCAGAACGAGTCGCATCTTTTCACATCCGAGTCCACATTTGGTGAGGGGGGGGGGGCGAGTTGCATCAAAACGAGTCGCACCACTTTGGTGGGGCGCGAGCTGTATAAGAACGAGTCGCATCATGTCACGTCCGAGTCACCAGTTTGGGGAAGTATGTCGCCACTTTGATGGATTGGTATACATCTTTATGTAGTTGATCTGCCCTCTCAAGGTGCTGGCAAGAAAGGAGACGTCATCCTCTTAAGACTTGAAGTACTTGCTAACGGTTGCGTATGTTGTTTGATGCACTCGCTCGTACAATAACATACTACACGTTTAGAAACTTAACATTTTAATAACTATAAACTTTAACACAACAAATTACAGAAGGGCGCGGTAGCCCATTGGTTAGCGCGCTGGAGTTGCACTCGGTAGGCCCGGGTTCGATTCCAGCTGCTGCCAAAACTGCCGCCGTGTTCACGCGGAGTACGATCACGTTAAACATGTGGGTCCGTAAGTCCTTCCGAGAGGTTGGTGGTAGGGGAAGGAGGGTACGGTCCCTGTGGATGCCTCCCCCACTGGGTTCCGGTCTAAATTGGGTGGCACTTCCCGGCCGTCCAAACGGTTACCTTACACCTTTCTGGTAGGTCGGACGGTCTGGGTCTCAACAACAACAACAAATTACAGAGGGCGCGGTAGCCCATTGGTTAGCGCGCTGGAGTTGCACTCGGTAGGCCCGGGTTCGATTCCAGCCACTGCCAAAACTGCCGCCATGTTCATGCGGAGTACGATCACGTTAAACATGTGGGTCCGGAAGTCCTTCCGAGAGGTTGGTGGTAGGGGAAGGAGGGTACGGTCCCTGTGGATGCCTCCCCCACTGGGTTCCGGTCTAAATTGGGTGGCACTTCCCGACCGTCTAAACAGTTACCTTACACATTTCTGGTAGGTCGGACGGTCTGGGTTTCAACAACAACAAATTACAGATTACATTACGTGCTGTACTTAAAATGTTACAGCCTAAGTGATCCAAAATAATGCATGCGTATAGTTGAGTAAAGAGTTGGAGGCGGCCGGCTCCGTAACTACGAAGCTGAAGTTGTGACGGTTGCAACAGGGATATCCCATGAATTTGTAAAATGCCAATTTGTGGAAACCCCATTATCATCCAGATACTTTCAGAGAGTCAGAGAAAAACTGATGGCTATATCGTCAATATCTTTGTGAATTTTCACGATATTATAGTGAATTTTTTATAGAAGTTGCCCTACAGTATTCACTACAAAATCATGAAAGAAAACTAGTGCTATGTTTCGCACCTGCGCAGTAAAAACTTAGTTTCTTCAAATACTTATATCTCATCGTATATTCAATGCTTTAATTTCAATTTAAGTATAGTGTTTTTCTTGGACGTTGATAAATGTTCTGCAATCTTCGTGAAATTTGATTGAAACCTATGGATATTGTAAGCAAAAACATGTAACAATTTTTTTGTTTTAAAGAAACGTTTATATCTTCATGGATATACGTTTTTGTTATGCGAAAATGCTTATACACATTGAACAAGCTAGTTAACTATTTTGTGAATCATGTCGAGGCTTTTATGATACAGTGTGATCAAATATATTTTTCCGTTTTTAAACATCTTGGTGATCCCCTAAATGCATAAGTCACCGAAACTTTACTAAAAAGTGTGCGTTCAAGCATGTTCTTCACATCGCCAAATATATATATATATTTTTTTTATTTTTTTTTTTTAGAACTTCGAAAAACATTCTAACATACAAAGTGTACGGATACTTTTGCTCGTATAGTATATATATATACAATATTAATAAAATTACTGATATTTTTACTAATTCAAAATTATTTTTTATAATTATACTTAATTTTAATTTCTATTCTCTACTTGCAAACCCATTTCAGCTTTCTACACTCATAAATTGCAGTAAAATCGTGGCTGGATTAACTGGGGGACATTATGGCGCAAACATGATTGGACATAAGTAAACGGTTTAGTTGGTGTGTAGCGTAATTTAATTACTTTCCACGTTACATTTTTATTTAAATACTATAACAAAAAATGGGCGTTGTCCTGGATTTAATATTTACATATCTGATTAAAATTACAACGGTACTTGCAGCGAATTCTTAAATACTTGTTACACACACAGCTACAACTCGACCGCTGTGTATTTTTATAATGTATACACTTACAACAACTCTCTTTTAGTAGCTATCGACCTCGTATATGCTCCAAATAAGCGCATAACTACACCATGTACCGAAATTCGGTCTTAATTATCAATTGCACGTGCAAGTTGTAATGCCCAAAGTTCGTGCATTTAATCCCGGAATACTCATGGTAAGTAAGGAAAGTCATATGTTGTCCACGTCAAATCCCCCCATTTATAACCACCGTCTGAGTGAATCCGTATGAAAAGGAGAACTATAAAACTCATCCGTTCAAGTATTGTGACGCATGCGAACAGAACGGATTCAAAAATAATTAATTTTCTTTTCGGCTACTATCTAATTTAGAAGTTCTGGCATATTTTAAATTCACCAATACTTTTAAGTAAAAATGGCATTCCCTAAATGGCGCATATTTAGATAAAATTTTTGTTTTTTATATATGAAGCAATTGTATTCTGCTATAATATTGTCGATCGCTAAGTGATTGATTTGTGTGAAATACTAATAAACTAATTCGAATGCATGAAAAATCGTTTCTAAGTGTCTTAGTTTCTGACCCAAAGTATAGCTGTATTATATTCTGTAGTTGTAAACCGCTTAGATTTTTCGCTATGCAATCAGAAAACAAATATATATATAAACGGCAGATATTTTCTTTATTAAGATTAACAGCATGCGTGATAATCACGTTGTCAAACATTAAATTAAGGACATATACGCTTAATTAATATTTGTTTTATCACCCATCCTTACCGTTAATGTAAAATGAATATATAAGCAGACATTATTGAATCACAGAAGTTTTAATCAGCGCGCAATTAAAATCCCTAATCAATTGCGAATTCTGCAAGTGACCAAACGATTTGTTAACGAATCCACATAGATATGCACATCCATTTCGCAATACGGTAGACAACAGATGCCGAGAAGTATATATCTAGGCCTTGCTAATATTGGGAAGTCTATACGCAGCGATATATTAAATAACTAGTAATATCTAATATTAAATATCTAAAAATAATAATCTTAGATTATGTTCATCGTTTTAGTATATAAGTAAGATAATAATTTTTATGAATATTTTGCTCTTATCACTGTAAATATAAATCATTACATTTATTGTAAATATAAATTATTATATTACATGTAAATACACAATATTGCATATATTATTAAAAGAAATAAATTATTGAAATATAAAAGTTTTTTAATATATTACTACACTTCAGCGGCGCACAGAAAAGTAAAAAATAAAATTTAGTCACACATTTCTTTAAGCAAATTGATGATGTAAGCAAATTCAATTCAAAACCAAGTTACTTAATAAAGGAAGACGGCTGTGTGCCTGTCTTTCTATGCAGCCTTTAGCGGGGAATCTATGCTTCGTGCGACCATGAAATTTAGTACACGGCTCCCTCAGGACCCAAATTGGTGCATATCGGCGTTTTTTTTATTGTTTTTTCAAATTTCGAATAAGTTTCTCAGTTATTTCATTGGCTCGAATTCCCTTTTGCAGGCTCTAAATCACTATAAAACGAGTGGAGAAAACGCGGCTCGAATTTGATTAGAGATACGGCTATAAGGTCATGGACACGAAACCGAGAATTCTAAACGAATGGCGCTTTGGTTGTAGGATTTAAAATTTAGAAATTTAAACTATCGTATTTTGGAAATAGATATTTAAATTTTCAAATATAAGATTGTAACAGTATAATCATTCCCTGAAAAAATCGTGTTTCTACAATATTAACTTCTAAAGTTAACAGTTAAGATTTTAAACGGCCATAAAATAAATATTTTTTTTTCTGTACGGTCTAGCCGGTAGGAGGGGAACTATTTTAAATCTTTAGCATTCTAACAAAAAAAAAATCAATTTCATGTGTCTGGGCACCGCCAGATAATTTGTTCCATTACTATAAAAAACTTATCTAATATTGGTGTTAAGCAAAATTGTCGAAATTATTTCATCAGCCTAGACTTTCATTTCCGGTCGACAATTTTGCATTATATCACATTTAGATAAAGGCAATATTTATATATTTTTCTTTTCAATTGAATTTGTCTATACCACCAATTTGATTTAATTTCTTGTATGGTAAAAATATATTTTCTACTTCAATGTTCTGCAGGGGAGGAAATTGATAAACTTGTTTTTTCTCATAGTTTATTTTCTGGTTGGTACTCTTTGAAACAATTTCCATTCAATCCCATATAGTATTATACATGAATCATGCTCATTGGAGCTAGAAGAATACTGAACCAAATACACCTCATAGTAATTCGCAGTGAAGATGCATGAAAAGGGCAAAATCATAGTCTTAACGTATGTAAATGACTTAACTTTGTAAAGTAATGACGTTACGTTACAAATCTCAACGTGCTCTGGCAGCTGAGAATGAACTGTGAAACATTTGCGAGCTTGTTACTAATAGTTTCAGGGGAATTAGCAGTCCACAATGAGAAGATACAAAAATAATGCTTCAGGCAATAATTACTACCTGAATATTTCAGAATTGTCGACTGAAATTTCTTGAACGCCTGTAATTGCGGCTTTTCTTATAGTTTGCCAAATTATCAACAGAGTAGCTGAAAAAAAATGAGCAAAGGTAGCAAAATGTTTTACAGTGTAGAAAGCTCACGTAGCCACCAAAACCGGTTAGTTACCTTTTATACATTTTAAAAGGACACTTATTTTCGTAGTTTCAATCACTGAACAAGTGTTTTGAATCTTCGGTTCACATTACTGTTTGGTTTTCATAGTATAACATATACAGAAAGCATTATGAGGGAATTTTGAATCATTTTCTAAAATTTGAATCCAATATAGAGGTATTTAATTTATTATTGATTGATTTCCTTTGTGGAGAACGTGTAATTGGTTAGACAGCAGTTCAAGAAAGATTTATGGAAAATTATATAGCGTTGAGTAGATTATGTATTATTTAAGTAACGGACGTCTGTTTACGATCCGGGTAACACGGCTTAATTTGTTCTAGTACAATATTATAAAGTAAAATTATATGAATGTGGAGTGCATATTTGCAAATATCAAAATTTATACCTTACTATAAAATAGGCAATACGGCATTGTGGATTTATCTTTACAAATGGAGAAGTTAAATACACTTATGTATAGTTCAAGGAATATGTGATGACTAGTCAGCCGGATACCAGTTATCCCGTTCTCTACCTTGTCAAGAGTCATTTGTATGACGCTTCGTGCCGCTCATGCAAATTATCTTAATATTAACTGCAAATTATCGCTCGTAGTTATCCTTCCCATGAAATGGAAAGGTGTTTAAAATAAAATGCATTAGGCCGCCAATCAGCGAGATACAAAGAAATAAACAATTAAAACATCAACACTTATATATTACACTAGAATCATACCCGTTTTTGGTACAGATAGAAAAAAATTACGATTTTATTTATAAAGAAAAATAACAATTTACATTTAAATATAGCATCTTGATAGATTATGTTTCTAAGCCTTTCAAAGGAGCAAGAATATAGAGAGATTTTAATTCATGGCATTTTAGATTAAAAGTTTACTTTTCATTTCGTTAATTCATAAAGTTTCACTAGATTTGGAGATAGAGACATAAACAACAAAAAAGATCAATCATGCTTAAAGCATTGATTATGAAACACTTTCCAACTTCAATGTAATTTTATTTAAACAAGTCTAAAATGCAATACATTCCTCGGTAATATTTTGAAACTTATCACAATACTGCATTAATTTATTATATTTGAAAACTTAAACCTTCATCGAAAAAAATGAACTTCATTCAAATGACGGCATTGAAAAATAAATTGCCTGGTTTAAGCATCTCTAAAATCTTATACATTCCTCGGTAATAGTTTTAGAATTATCATAATACTACGATAATTTATTATATTTGAAAACTGCATCGTAAACAACTGAAATTAATTCAAATGACGTCATAGAAAAAATAACACGCCTGGATCTCTCAATAAAAACAGGATTTCATTCATAACTTTCTCCCATTCATTTCATTCATCACAATACTATAATAATTTATTTTATTTAAACATTTTGTTTAAGAGCATGGAGCTACAAAAATTAAACTCTATGCTTGAAACTTCATCGAAAAAAATCGTCCTTCTCTTTATGAAATCAATTAATATTTCATTCATCTCAGCCATGCAGACTCCATGGACTACATTATTTTGTGTTAAAAAAATACAGGAATTCTAATACAACTCATTCTATATATTTTGCTGTTTACATTTTACATAGGTGAAAAATAGGCTTAGTTGTAGAAATAATCAAATTTATATGAGCATTTAAACTCAAATATATTGTCATTGCGTTGTTTCAGTATGTAGAAGCACAGAATTTAAGCAAAAATAAATTAGTTTTAGGACGGATACAATACTCAATATGAATTAAAAAGAACTTAAAAAAAATCCCGATTTTGAAACAAGATAGATGCCATATATCATTTTGAAGTGGATCACGTGATCGTTTCATATCATGGTCACGTGATCGTTTCATATAAGAGTTGTAATTATTATTTTAATTTTTATTTAAAAAACTACTGAATATATTTCGCTGAATTTTTTTCTATATATTTTATGGAACAATTTGAATATTACCTAAAATTTTCGAAGCAATTTGTGAATTTTAAATTCGCTTAAAAAATGTTTGAAAAATTAGGTCCAATAGGGCTCAATGTATTTCATTTTTTCGACCCGGGTTCAATCCAAAACTAATTGGGTGATATTATTCATTTATATTCCCATAGGTTCTACAGATCGTCTGAACAACATACTAAAATTTCATTTTGATTAAGTCATTTTTACGGCCGTTATCGTGCTAACGGACAGACAGACAGAATGAACAAAGTCATAAACAGTTTTCAACTTTGTTGTAAAATGTTAACAATCGGATCACATTATCGTATTTTGAATTGCATTTATTGTAGAGCGTCTAAAAAACTGTAGCGGCACTTTAGTTTGGAGACACAAAAAATGATTGCGTGCGTTGGATGTTTATAGAGCGATTGGATCCGTTGAACGTGAGGAATTTGTCAAAAAGACACAGAACGAATGCCGTTATATATATATATATATATATATATATATATATATATATATATATATATATATATATATATATTATATATATATATATATATTATATATATATATATATTATATATATACATATATATATATATATATTATATATATATATATATATTATATATTTATATATATATATATATATATATATATATATATATATATATATATGTATGTGTGTGTGTGTGTTTGTGTTGTTGTTGAAACCCAGACCGTTCGACCTACCAGAAAGGTGTAAGGTAACTGTTTGGACGGTCGGGAAGTGCCACCCAATTTAGACCGGAACCCAGTGGGGGAGGCATCCACAGGGACCGTACCCTCCTTCCCCTACCACCAACCTCTCGGAAGGACTTTCGGACCCACATGTTTAACGTGATCGTACTCCGCATGAACACGGCGGCAGTTTTGGCAGTGGCTGGAATCGAACCCGGGCCTACCGAGTGCAACTCCAGCGCGCTAACCAATGGGCTACCGCGCCCCTGTGTGTGTTTGTGTGTATAACTTGTAACCTATCTGTTGCAATGCTCTAAACCCATTTGGAAAATTTATAGAGCTCTCAGTGTTGGCAATTTTGAGATACGGCATATTATATATCACAGGACGTTCTCCCTAAATTCCATATCACTTATGATTAAAGTCCCTATTCTCTGAAAATACCATTATTGAGGAAGGACTCAGATTGCAAATTCACATAAATAGAGTGTAATTATGTAGTGTAAATTGCACAATGGGGAGAATTTAGTTAATACAGGCGAAAATTGCGAAACATATTTGGGGAATACTTATCATATACGTTCAGTTTAAATTAAATTTATAAGTGAACATGATGTCTGCACATATATTTAATATCCTACTATAATGAAACCACTTCTCCGTTTGCTGTCCATAGATCTGAATTATATTTTAACAGTGATTCACATAATTTTGATAATAAAGTGCCAAACAATTGTTGCAATAGTGTCGTTAATTATAGTATCTAAATATTATCTTGGAGGTTTTTCAGTCTGTTTATAAATGCCAATTAAAATCTTTCAACCTGTAACACCCAAATTGGCAAAGTTTTAAAAGTTGGTAAAATTTCGATAGCTATAGAAAACTGATTAGACTAATTTCAAAAATTAGTATAGACAGTTGGCATAATAGTGCAAGGAACAATAATTCTACCAAATTTTATTGTTTTTTTATGTAAAATAAGCCTCAAATTGTAGTACAGACATGAAATTTTATACAGTTCGGATATCTAATAAACATATCTGCTAAAGTGGTAGTAGAAACCCAAATGCTCAAATTGTTGAATGAATGTTATTATTTTTTTGTATATTTAGTTACATATTTCGGGCTAATGAAAACCAAACGATATGGAAACACATTTTAGAATATTTAGTTTTTGAAGGGGTTTATATGGTGATAAACGGAGACTCACGAAAAAGGTAAATACTTTGGAATCTTAAAACCTAAAATATAATAGATACAAAAGCAAATCATTTTTCTTTTTTTATGTGAAATAGTACACAGCTTATGAATATATAAATTTAATTTCAAGAATTTAATATTTTTCATTAATTTAATATATGTAACACGTTTTCTTTTTTTTCTGAATGTATCTGTCCGACCGATTGTTTCTACATTGTTTCACCCGATATATCTTCAAAACTATAAAATATAGGTGCAGATTGTAAACAAAAATATGTACTAGTATATTTTTATTTTTTTTGTTTAATATTTATTTTGAAATCCATATTTATTTATTTTTTAAAAAAGGGGTCATAATTTTTGAATAATCGTCTTTTGAAGTTGAAGAATAATAAAAATTTTCCGCATTTCATGTTTCAAATGCTTATATCTCTACGAAATTAAATAGTTCTGAATATATGGATTTTGCATCGAACTCTAACGAATAGTATCTGCAAATATATTCGTAAATATAGAGTTAAATATAAATCGCAAGCGACAAAAATATGTATGAGGAAACTTTATAAATATACATATTTTTTAAAGAAAAGCTGTTATAGTTTTCAAGGACGTCAATGTCAATCGTCTTGTACATTGAAAATTTTCCATTTTTCAAGTTTTTCATATTTATAGCTATGAAAAATAAGCAAGAATTTATAGCTTTTTGACAGCCCTATACGTGTATATAAATGAATTTCGTGTATATGTAAGTTGAATTTCATGTATATGTAAGTTGAATTTCGGTGTATATATATATATAGGTATAGAGGTTATAATTTCGATATTTTATCACCTTGACCTTCGTTTTCGAACGGATGGGAAAGCTATAATGTTTCAAATGTCAAGATCGTTGCAGCTCAATCTGTTTACTTACTCCCTGATGAAATACTGGTACACACGCACGAGATATTTTGCATTGTTTAAAAAAAATCTGATGTGAGCAGCACATGACTTTCCTATTACCTAAAATACTTTTTTTCTTGCACCTTATTATATATGGGTATAAAAATAATATTCTTTGCAAATATATTAAGTCTTAATGTTTATCAGTAAGAGAGAGTTCTAAATTTAAAATATTTAGTACTTTCTGGTAAAAATAAATTCTAAATACATTACATTTCCTCATTTTATATTCCCCTGTCAAACTGACGGCTTTGCACTTTCTACTTAGTAAAAAACTCTGGCTTTTTATTGTTAATATCTTATTAGAAAAAGTTTGATGTGGGCAGCACATGACTTTTCTTATATAATGCAATGAATTTACTACTTTTACAGCAAAAAAAATCTGATGTGGGCAACACATGACTTTCCTTATATAATGCAATGAATTTACTACTTTTACAGTTAAAAAAATGTTATTCATTTAGTAGATATTTATATTCTTTCCAAGATATTGAATTTTCTTCAATTAGTCTTCATTGTCCTTGATTTAGCGTATTTTATCCATTTGGCGAGATTTTAGTTAATTTGGCAACATGTAAAAAGTCGCTAAGTTGGCGGTATTCCGCCAAACTCAACGCCAAAATATCGCCAAGCGTTATGGACTGAGAAATATGTTATTTTTACAGTAGATAAATGACTATTGGCGCTCAAATACTAAAGTATTCCTCAAAGTACCTTTTCTCGGGAATGGAACAAGTAAGATCCACGAGAATGATATCACAACATTTATTGCTTGATATTACAAATGAAAAGTGAACATGTTTCTTAAAAGTTAATATTTTTTTAATTTATGGGATTTTTTGATAAATTTATTTCAAAAATGTGCAATATCTCGAGAACGGTTCTTGCTAGCTTTCTAAAGTTTATGTCAATCCTTTTCTAAGGAAACATTACATAGGAAACGTCTATTTGCGTAACCTTATTACAGGTTTTGATTTTTTGATGAATATTTCAAAATTCCACTTGAAAATTTAGGGGGGTGTCTGAACATTCGATTGTATTTTAAAACAATAGGCTTCCAGAATTTATGGATTGTGATTTTTGTACCAAATTTCATTCGAATCGCTCCATTTTTACGTGAGATATCGTCTCCAAAGTCTCACTGACACACACACACACACACTCACACACATACTTTCACACACACACACAGATATCTTCTCACAAATGTTCGATTCGTGATCAGGGATGCTTGAAGCGTGCTCTCCCGTCGAAAACCGAATTCGAATTTTCGACCCCGTCACAATACTTTCCTTATACATTATGTATATAAGGAAAGTAAAAATTAGGAAGTAAAATTAATTTTGAGATACAAATGATGTGCAATGATTTCTGATGTTTGAATAAAATAGATGGAAATATACGCATTCAAGTACATATTTATGTTCCGCCAGGGAAGTTTATAGATTAACTTGAAAATAAAATCCCTTCAAATATATTGTAGAAGTTTAATTTATATATCGCCAAGCATGCTAGTAAAATAATTGGATATTTTAAAGTAAAGAATATGGTCGGAGTTACCCGATTAAACCGGGACGAAAAATAATAGTGCTAGCTATACACTAGCAAGTTTATATATTTGTGATGACTGATGTTTATAAACGGAACAAATGAGTGGAAATAATGTAAACGAATCGAATGTAAACGAAACAAATAAGTGGGAGGGAAAATCGAATAACAAAAATCGAAAATTACTGAAGCTTTACTCTTTTTATAAATATTATTGATGCAAAACCATTTAGGCTCCATCCGATTTTTAACACTTTACAACATAGTTGAAAAGTGTTTATGTCTTTGTTCATTCTGTCTGTCTGTCTGTCTGTCTGTCCGTTAGCACGATAACTGCCGTAAAAATGATTTTATCAAAATGAAATTTTAGCATGCTTTTCAGACTGTCTGTGGGACCTATGGGAATAAAAATAAATCAAAACACCCAATTAGTTTTTTATTGAACCCGGGTTGAAAAAATGAAATACATTGCACCCTATGGGACTTTATTTTTCAAACATCTTTTAAGCACATTTAAAATTCACAAATTGCTTCGAAATTTTTAGGAAATATTCACATTATCTCATAAAATATATGAAAAAATTTTCAGTTAAATATGTTAGGTAGTTTTTTAATTTAAAAAAATTTAATATAGGGAGAAAAACAAATTCAATTAAATTTTGACTTTTGCGATATCCCCCAGAAAGAAAAAAATAGATATATTATATAATAAATATCTTTCCAAGAGTTTAATTATTTTGTATATGAGAGAGGCTTCACATTTTAAAATAAATTTGGTAGATAACAATTTTTCAATTTTTTTTTTAAATTTTATATAACTTTTCATGATATACTTATTTGATGGCGTTTTTAATGCACTTTCCTACGTCTTAGAGAATTAAAATTTGGTACACAGCTTAAATTTGTAGAACATTTTATTCTACAACAATTTGGTGGATCTATAAATACAGATCCTGCATTTTTTTCGAAATGACCTGCAAATAATCCCCGTTCACTTCCATAAATCATTGTTGTAATATTGTTAAAAATTCTGATGTGGACAGCGCATGTCTTTCCCTGCAGACTCTTATTCACGTTCCGTTATTTCTCTTCAATAATAATTTGAGGTTATCTGCACAAAGTAACAGCCATAAGTATTTTAAATGACATTGAATTTGCAAGTTAAACTTCAAAATAAGCACGAAAATTCAAAATAAACTAAAATATCTCAAGAACGGCTGGTCCTAGAGTAATCGGGTAAGTCTTATTCTTTTTGTTGTCAAAAATCACGTATGAAATAGGAATTTAATTGATATAATTGAGCACACGTACTCTTTTATTTTTATATTCAACGATTTTTGCGGGCCATTTCGCAAAAATAGTCCGTTCCTTTTTCCCGAATCGTACTGGAATAACCTACAAGTGATTTATATAACAGATTTTGTTACATTTGGTATATAAATCACTTATAGGTTATTGAAATATTATACATCAAATTGTGTTAAATTTGTTCCATTAGTTTTTAGCTAGAGTGGATATAGGCAATTTCTGCAGGCCATTTCGTAAAGAAGGCAGATTGTTTTATTACGAATCGTACTATAATCAAATGAACATCAGGGTTTCCTACAAAAAACTTACCTACCAAATTTTATTAAATTCAGTCCATTAGTTTTTCAGTTAGAGTGGATGCAATATCCTCACAGGCACACAGAAATACACACAGATACATCCTTACACACACAGACGTCTTCCTAAAAATAGTTTTTCCTGTTCTGGAAGTCTCAAAACGTGTAGGTTCTTCGAAAATTCGAGTTCCGATCTTCGGCACGATTCCAATACTTTGAATACATACATACGCACACACATATATTATCTGTGTATCTAAATTCTGTGCCTACGCAATTACAATAGTTGTGATTTTAAATTATTCCTAACCTTTTATTATTTCTTCAACGAAGCCTAATTTTAACTTATGCAGAATGCAAATATCTCAAGCGATTGTAAGGTGAATCACATAAGAATTACTGAATTTTTTTCACATAAAATTATTTAGCACTGTAGTCTGGAATACAAGTTATATGAATGAAATATTCATTGATTTTGCATAGAGAATCAGATGATTTATATTTCGATACAGTTTTAAATATTTAAGTATAATAAATTACTGTAGTACTGTGATAATGTAAAAGTTATCACCACTGAATGTATCACATTTTAGAGATTTTTAAATGAAATTGCATTTCAGTTGGAAAGTGTTTCATAATCAATTCTTATGCATGATTGATCTTTCTTGTTTAAAGGTGAAACCGTTCGGATCATCGTATCCACAGAAAACCGACATGTGTAAGTACATATGCAAAATCTAATAAACAAACGTTTCACCAAATACTGAGAAATTATATTTTTGAATGATCGTAGCTACACCCTTAAAGACCCCTTAATAGACCATATGACAGAAACTTTTGGCGTAATTAGTGCTTTCGAAAATTGCATTTTAGAGTGTGCATAGAAATTTGTCTTCAAAATTATGAAATTAAAATATATGTACCTCTAAACATGTTAAGCTTATATTTTGCTGAAATTCAGTTGTTTATTAGTACCAGAAGAGAATTGGATTCTTTTTTTATTTGTAGAGGTATCTATCTTATGGTTTGGCCGAAATTGTAATCGAACGCATATATCAAATTTTTAAAAGAAAAATATTTAAATTTTTGCAATCTGAGAATTGTTTGGACTAAATAATCTGATAAATTATACATTTGAAAATTATTAATTTATTGAAGTTCTTAAGAAAAATTCTAATATAAACTGAGAACGCGTTTTTGCATGGATGCAAATGATTTGGTTTGGGCAGATACAGTCCTTTATATAAAAATGTTGAAAATAGAAGATTTAAAAATGTATCTTTTACGAACACTGTAGATTACAAAAATCAAATTATAATGAGCATACGCATTGCATGTCTTTTAGGGACAAAGGTATTTACAATTGGCAGGTATATGATAAATTAAGCGAACAGGAAAACGACATACGAATTTTAGAATGTGATGCAAAATAATAAGTTCGATAGAATGAAATTGGTTACCTCCCAATACCGCATGCTCGTCATTTAGAATTTTTTTTTCTTTGTTTGTTGATACCAATAAAAAAATCTGATATGGGCAGCACATGACTTTCCTTATATAATGCAATGAATTTACTACTTTTACAGTAAAGAAAAATAGATTATTTTTATAGTAGATATATATATTCTTTACAATAATTTTGAATTTTCATCAATTAGTCGTTATTTTCATTGATTTAGAGTCATTTATATCCATTTGGCGAGTTTTTCGTTAATTTAGCAACAGTTAAAAAAGTCGCCAAGTTGGCGACATTCCACCAAATTCGTCCCCAATATCTCGTCAAGTGTTATGGACAGAGAAATAAATTATTCTTACAGCAGATAAATGCCTATTGGTTTTCAAATACAAAAGTATTAATCAAAGTATTTTTTTTTCGTGAATGGAACAAGCTAGATCCACGAGAATGATGTCACCAAATTTATCGTATGGTATTACATATGAAAAGTGAACATGTTTCTCAATAGGAACTATTTTTTTTTATTTTATATGACTTTATTTTATATGACTTATATGACAGATTCAGTAACTTTTGAATCATCAAACGAAGACTTAGCAAAAATATTTACAAAATAAATACATAAATGTGAAATTCAAATTGATCAATTTGATTAACAAGAAACTAAATATGTGTTTATTCATTTACTGGTATTTTGAAGAATAAAACATTTGAACTATGAATTTAAATCCCATTTTGGAGTTTTTAAAATTGTATATTACAATCAGATCTCGAGACTTAAAAAGTTAGTTGATTTCTCAGTCAAACCATGACAAATATTTAAATTATTCATATAACGGGTTTTAAAATTAGGAAAGTTTAACGTTTGAAACGACAAAAAAAAAAAAAAAAAAAGAGTCGAAAGTATTTTACTCAATCCTCTGATATCAATATGTCAAAAGATTCAAAAATGTTTATTTTAAATGGTAGAAATGGGAAGTAGTAACTGTGTATATCATTTTGTATTTATTTAAATTACCTCCCATTCATCATCCGGCACTAGTTACGTTCTTACTACACACGAACAGATGTAATCCATGCACATATCCTAATCAATAGTATAGTTGCCTACATCACCGAAGCACACATACTATAATATAACCTAGCAACAAGCTATCTGACAGGGATTATCAAAGAAATTGAGCTTATCTTTCCGAGATAATGCATTATATAAAATCTAAATATTGAACAATGTGTATTATATATCATCAATTAGTCGTCATGTTCATTGATTCAACGTCACTTTTACTTTCCTTATATACATGATGTATAAGGAAAGTATAGTGACGGGGTCGAAAATTCAAATTCGAGTTTTCAACGGGAGAGCACGTTTCAAGCATTCCTGATCACGAATCGAACATTTTTGAGGTGATGTCTGTGTGTGTGTGTGTGTGTGTGTGTGTGTGTGTGTGTGTGTGTGTGTGTGTGTGTGTGTGTGTGTGTGTGTGTGTGTGTGTATGCGTGCGTGTGCGTGTGTGTCAAAGTATGTGTGTGTGTGTGTGTGACAGTATGTGTGTGTGTGTGTGTGCGCGCGCGCGTGTGTGTGTGCCACTGAGTCTGTGGAGACGATATCTCACGAACGAATGGAGCGATTCGAATGAAATTTGGTACAGAAATCTGAATCCGTGAATACTGGAAGCCCATTGTTTTAGAACGCAATCGAATGTTCAGAACCCCCTAAATTTTCGAGTGAAATTTTGAAAAGATCATCAAAAAATTAAAACCCTTAATAAAGTTACGCAAATATACATTTCTTATGTAATAATTTTCCCTTAGACAACAACTGACAAACTTTAAAGCGCTAGAATGAAACATTCCCAAGATAGTGCACATTTTTCAAATAAATGTATCAAAAAATCTCATAAATTAAAAAAATATTAACTGTTAAGAAACATGTTCACTATTCATATGTTATATCATGCGATAAATTTGGTGATATCATTGTCGTGGATCTAACTCGTTCCATTCACGAGAAAACATTATTTGAGTAATACTTTTGTATTTGAACGCCAATAGTCATTTATTTGCTGAAAGAATAACTTATTGCTCCATCCATAACGCTTGGCGAGATTTTGGAGATGAATTTAGAGGAATGTCGCCAACTTGGCGATATTTTTTAATGTTGCCAAATTAATGAAAATCTCGAAAAATGGATAAAAATGACTCTAAATCAATGAAAATGACGACAAATTGAAGAAAATTCAATATCTTGGAAAGAATATAACCATCTACGATAAGAATAACATTTTTTTAAGCTGTAAAAGTAGTAAATTCATTGCGTTATATAAAGAAAGTCATGTGCTGCTCATATCAGATTTTTATTAATTTGGTGACACTTTTATCATTCTGGCAATTCGTCCATTTAGCAACATTTTATTAGTCTCCGAGTTGTTCATTAATTTAACGTAGTTTTTATCAATTTGGCCACATTTTTTTCATTTTGGTAATATTTTCGTCATTTTAGCAACATTTAAACAGCGGCCATATTTTACGTCAAGCACAAACGAAAAGACGGAGAAATAGGTTATTTTTATATTTTTTCCAACATATAGAATTTTCATAAAGTAAGCGTTATTCTCAAAGATTTATCGTCATTTTTATCAATTTGGCAACATTTAAAAGGTTGCCAAACCACCAAATTCATCGTCAAAAATTTCGCCAAGCGTTACAAATGGACCAACGGAGAAATGGGTTATTATTATAGAGAATAATATTCTGAGTATAGTGATTGTATCGGGTTGACTGACTTCGAGATAACCAAGTTTACGTTGAGCAGCATTTTAAAACAGTAAATTTCTTCCACAGGATTTTAGTTCCTCCAAATACGTAAAATTGGCAATTCTCTGATAAAACTGGGAAAATTTTAAACGAATACTAAATTGACTATTTAGTGTATTGATCGGTTAACAGAATATTTGGTGAATTATTATATGAAACGGATATTTAGAAATCGATGAGAGTTGGAGCTAATTTAAAGTTTGGATTTCATCCGTCTATAAATCCCCCAAACTACTTAAAAGGCTACAGCTAGATCCGTTTTGCGTTGATGACATTGCGTTTCTTATTAAACAAAATATAATATACTATTTAAAATAATTATAATTACTATAGTTATTAATATTTAATCTCAATATTTAGGTTATTGACTAGATAATCTACAGTGTAACAAAAATGTAAAATCAGTTAATCCATATTAAGTTAAAGGTATCTTAGCTTAAAATATCCAAAATTAAAAACGAAGAATGTATGTTAAATATGTAGCATCGCTTGCAACGGCTTTTTGTATGCACATAATACACATACGACTAAATATACACATGCAATTTGCATAGATAAAAACGATGTAATGCATTCACATGGTAATTCATTAAATATCTCTTCAATAAAGTTAAATTAAATAATTCAATAAAGCATTTCCCCAATATAGTTAAAAAAACGAATTTGATGTTAGCAGCACATGACTTTAATACAGACTCAAATTCATTTAATCGTTCTGCCTTTAATAATTCATTAATATAAGTGCAATGCATAAAGTAACACTTATAATTACTTGAAATTACACTGAATTGGCACTTTTAATTCAATTTCTCGATTTCATTTGGTAACTGGACCCATTTTCAAAGGCGGCGTACAAAAAATACAAAAAAAATGCAAAAAAAAATCTAAAATATCTTGAGTCCTAGACTAATGGGATTGTTCTTATTCTTTGTCAAAAATTCCGTACAAAACAAGCATGTAATTACGATATTTGAGCATACGCATTCTTTCATATTAGAATTCGACGACATTTGTGGGACATCTTACATAAAAGACAGGAGAGTTTTCCCCGAATCGTACCAAACTCTAATCAGCACAAGGGTAACCTACAAGTGAGATATCTACCAAATATTGCAAAATTTTGTCAATTAGACTTTTATTTAGAATGAATACATATATTGCAAAGACAGACACACACATAGACACATAAACATATGTCAAACTAAAAATGTTTTCGTGCTCTAAAAGTCCAAAAACGCGTTTATCCGTCGAAAACCCGAGTTGCGTTTTTCGATACGATTCCAATATTTCTCCATACAAAACCATGTATTGTGAGAAAGTGATATATGGACGTTTTTGAACGTTCACATTTAATACTGCATAGTGCTATCATGTGCACAATTTGTGCGGTGGTAGTAAAAATGCAAACAAGTGTGCTTAACATTTAATATTTATATACTTTGGATTTCAATTATTTCTATATCAAAATATGCAAGTATCAAAGGGACATTCTTTAAATATTTCAGATTTTTTTAAAGATATTTTTCTATCATTTTATTTTCTATAGCGAATTCCAAACGTCTATGCTCCTCGCAGCACAACTGTATCTTCTAAAAATTTTTAATCACTTGGGCATAGAGGCAAACACTATAAGCTCCCAGAAAATGTTCAACAAATTCTCTCCGGCGGGCTAAATAATTCATTGTGTCAACAAAGCTCTTCGAGCCAACGTCGGATATTTGTCAACTGTTACTCGGAGATTAAAGTCAGGACTTCTGAAGGCGGGCTGTTTGTTTACCAAAGAATGCGGCATTCTTGCATCTTCGAAAACAGTTTTAAATCACAGGGAAAAGTAATTATGAAGTATGGTTAAGGAACATCTAAAGTATGCTTCATTTTAGTTTTAGTTTAAATATATGGTTTCGCGCGTATCTACTTGAATTTACTTTTGAATAAATGGGGTGTTTTTGAATTGTATTTCAACTTTTCAAACTAACTGCTTCTAAAACACATTAAGGCAAATAGCAAACTGATTCATTTTGATAAATCTAAGACCATTTTGGTTTCCAATTTTTATTGCTTTAAATGCTCTTGTGTGTTTAAAGTGAGTCATGTGTAAACTTTTTAAATTTACAACGTCAGACTTTTATGTTTACTAGAAGCTTAAAATTCGAAAAAAAAATTATTGCTAATGCATTTCTATACTTTCAAACTATAAGTGACAAACGTTCTCCTTATAAATGATAGTCCTTTCTTTTACAACTGCGTCTAGGTTTCTTAATAAGTGCTTACATGATTAATTTCTCCATTACGCAATTAACAATTTGAGTAAATAATATATTATATATTTTTAACACGCCATGAATTGGAATGACTCAAACTATAATAGATGCGTTCAAATTTAAGCTTAAACTTTAAAGCTGGCTGCCTTGCATGACTCATTAAACTGTCACAAATCACGTTTGCAAAATGACAGCATATAGTTTTTTATCAGCCAGTAAAGTGGTTGATAAAGTGGCACGAGATAGCCAATTCGGGCTATTTCGGGCTTATGAGTGATATAAATGAAACCGATTTACGAATATTCGTCGCTGTTCTGTAAGCGCAATTCTAAACTGTAGAAACACCCATATATGTAACCTTGAATTTGTCAACCGTATCCTCGTTCACACTGCAATCGATATTTTTGAAATATGAAGCCGGCTCCGTGGTATGACTGGTTTCGTTAGTTAACATGTTGATTCGAAAAATTGCGGTACACATTTTTTGTCCCTGCAGTTATCTGCTATTCAGTGCAGAATAGCGTTAAAAATGCAACCCGATCTAATACTAATAATCGCTACATCTAGAGTTCAATTTTAATATCTACACAGACTTTTAAACTGCTTTATGGCGTCACAATAACCTATTTGTTATTACTTCATTCATTTGCATTAAGTTATACTTTTACTGTAAACTAACAATCTATTACATCTTCAGGTGAGTGACGAATCACGGCGCCAGCTTGGTAAGCGTGCTGATTATATTTGGAATATAATGCAGTTTTTGGCGGTGTTGTATCACGGACGTTTCTGGCAGATCTTTAATTGATCCCCAGGTTGTCGGCGGTTGTTCGGCTTGACAATATAGAGCACGGTTTGCGTATATCTTTGGCAATTGTTATGGAGGAAATTTAGTGATTTTATCATGGTTTGTCTTTGGTTGATCGTTTTCGAAAAAATTAGAATAGTATTACCACTAGCACGTGATTGTATTTCAGTGTAATTTTAGTATATTGTCCAATGTACAAATAGTATATTTAACTTTATTTATTCAGTCAAGACGCTGTATAGTTTAGTTGAATTACTGATTTTTTAGCTTTTACCTTTGTGTCTGTGTACACTCTCTGACAGTTAGGAGTGTTTATTGTTTGCTTTTCAGCTGGACGGAATATTTGGAATTAAGTTACTTTAGGTTTAGAAAAAGATCAATTTACACAAAACTCTACAACTTAATTTCATGGTATTAAAAGCTATTTTTAAAATAAATATATAAAATGCCACTGAGTTGTGAATTCACGCACTGCTTGTTATTTTTTATTATTGTTATTTATTATTATTATTAAAGCATGAAATATGTAAATCCATAAATTGAATTTCTAAATATATATATTAATTATTATTATGATGAATTATTTAAATGATGGAAACAATTGTGACAGAAAACAATGTAAATCAAATATTGAATAGCATAATTAATTTACAATTACAGACTCTCAAACTCAATTTAATTTTTAATACACATATTTATTATCTGTACCCGCTTTAAAAATCAAATAACAACAAAACAAATATTCCGTAAATTAAACAATATGTCGCAAACATAGACCCGATTATTAAGATGTAACAGGCATGCTATAGTAACATGCGGCAAATAAATAGTAACATTACTAATCGCTAGATTTGCACAGAAAACCATAAAGTTGAGCACACATAAATCCTATCGAAACAAGTGTATTTTGATTATAACATTTTTTTCAGATTGATTATATTATTTTTAGAATTCATTTATTTAATTACATAAGTAAATCTCAATATGCATGTTTAATTACATATATGATACAGTGATTATAAATGGAAAATCATATACCTGGTATGTGTATATTTCGATGTTAGAACTTAAGTTTTTGTGTAAGAAAGCTGTATTTCCGACATAGACAATGTAACTTATTTTGAGCAGAATAAATGGAATTATTTGTCGCAGTACTTTAGCGAAGAGAGAAATAAGAAGCTGGTTTTCCTCACACTCTGGAAAATTATTGCATTAAAAGGTCCATTTACTACCATTAGAGACCTGGTTTCTTTTATCAAAACGTCCTGAAATGCATGGAAAAGAGTGGATGACGAAACTGTCACAATACATTTCCGTTAATTCTCAAATTACAGGCAAAGAAATTCCGAATAAAAGTAATGCAATCATGCTTATCCATTTATGCGTTTGCTTCAATATATCATATTGTTTAATTCAGAATTTTATTAATTAATACAGGACTCAATCGAAAATGTTTTAGTTTTATTTTTGTATCGAAATTGAAAATCTACGTTTTTCGAGATTATTCTTTTCGTATACAGAATATCAAAGAAGTTTATAACATAATATAAATATAAATATATCCATGGTAAAAGTAATCAATACGTAATTCACATAAATATTCATAAAAAATTTATTAAAATAGCACAATTTAATCTAATTTTTTTACTCGGATTCTAAGCATAGAATTTTGATTTTAAATGTTCTGTATTAATTTAAAATAATAAATATAATAATAAATATGCATTCATTTATTTTATTTTGAAAAAATCAACTTTTAGAGCTATATTGGTTTATGCATATAGATGTAAATAATTAATTGACGAATAATATAGCAAATATTAGTTTATGTCAATTTCATATTGCAGAATCCATATGACATCCGTCACTGATGGTGAACACATATCGCATCTTAGTGTCATGACACTTAGGCGGACATGATGCGCACTCTTTCACCCCACAGACGCTTTAAAAACTTGGCAATGGGCCAAAAAACATAATATGATGTATATGTGGTTAGAACATTGGTTCTCAACGGGGGCGGTAGGAGGATGCTGAGGGGCGGAGAACTTGTTTTGGGCTGGGCGGTAGAGGGGCGATGAGCATATTTTGGCATTCAAACTTAATTTTGAAACTCCCAAATAAATTTCTAGACCCGGCGGGAAAAACCACATAAGTTAAAGCAATTTTTTTTTATAACATTCTGTTGCAGAAATGTATGATTTATGCTGTAAGAAAAGCACGTACATCTGTTAGGCTTCTAAGATATCAAGAAAAAGGAACACCATAAACAACCTACTAGATTTTGCTCCGAAGTCAGCTGAGAAAAACCACATAAGTTATAAAAAGTTATTTTTCTCTAATTTTCGAAGAGATATCATTCGGGAAAAAGCACATAAATCAAGAAAAGTTATTATTATCCGATTTATTTGTGCAGATTTTAGCGTGTAAAAACATGAGGGAAACTATTAAGTCTCGTGATCATTGAACCATAAATAATCCTTTTCTATGCCAGATTTCGTCAAATTTTATTATTATTATTATTATTATTATTATTTTAACATGATTTCCTATTGAGCACTGGTAAATTAGGTCAGCAGATGTGACTTTTTTTTACCTACTTTACCCCTTGGCAGTCGTGGCTTCGGCCACATGGGTCAGGATGCTTTACTGATCAAATCTAACCCCACCTCCTCGTGGTGTCTGTCGAGCGTTTTTCAGTTGGTTTTAATAGTAATATTAAAGAGATAGAGCGCTAACTTTTTGCCAAAATATATGAGCCCAGCATTCATTTCTCAATTAAGTCAGGCCTAGGTAGCAGTCGCCTCAAACGTTTACCGCTAACGCTTGATAACTAAGCTACACCTAAGATTCATGAATACAGACCCGAATCCTTCTCAAACAAATTAGTACAAGAGATATACTTCGGTAGAGGATATCAGTTGCGTAATATGCGATCTTGGACTCTTAAAAAATATAAGTCTTTTCTTAAATATAAACCATTGTTTCTTCGTATTAAGAAAATTCAGATTGATAATTTTTTAATATAATTGCATTTCATTGGTATTGGCTTTGGCGTTGCTGTAGTATGATTTAACACGTTTCTGATGAATTTTCACACAAATCGTTTTCTTGGGGATCGAAAACATTATCAAGGGGGGTTAGGAACCTTAGGATCAAGATTTTGTATTTCTGACGTCATCAGCTAAACTCGCACCATCTTTATTTGGATTCCGAGTTGGCACTCGAATCAAATAGATTATTAGAGTTCGCTAGAATTCTGATTTAGAAAATGTACTATTGATTTGAATTGAAGTAGCTCATATAAGGGGTTTTCGCGTCTGTACATCACTGGGACTTTTCTATAACGTGACATTAGATGCAACTTTGTATTTAATTTGTACCAGATGCAAAGTGAAATCATATTTTAAGGTATTAAAAGTCAATTTAGCATTTGTAATTTACTTATTTAAAACTGAGCACTTCGATTTTCTAAAATGTACTCTTATTTCTCAACTCATTCATTCTTCATAGAAAAGTTGAAATCAAAATTATGCCTTAATTAAAAGCTTTTCCATATTTTGGTAATTACGGAAGGCGATTTTGTTTTAAAACGGTTTTTCTGTTCGTGGAAGGCACAGGTGGATAGCTTGCCGCTTATTGGTTAATTTAATATTGAGCCATTTTCATCTTTCGCGCTTATCAGCTTTCGAATTTTTCATATTTCGATTACAATCTTCGACGGCCGCATGTTTTTCGAGAAATTCTTCGACACGTAAAATGTATTTTCATCCAAATGTTTTGCATGGAATTTATCATCTTGAAGAGGATACATTTGTAACAGTATCGTGTTTAGAAGGAACTTATTCAGAGCATAGCAAAAGAACTTATTTAGGGCGTATCGAAAGAGCTTATTTAGAGTCGTATTTTGTATTGTTCGAATTCATTAAGTAAAACAGCAATTCTGGAAAATATATTATGATAAGAACTCACTACACGTGGCTCAACTCGACTTTCTCCCACATAATCCTTTTTCAAGTACCTTTGTTTACTTTCCTTATATGCATAATAAAATGTATATGGAAAATATCGTGGCTGTGTCAATCATTCGAATTCCAGTTTTTATATTAAAATCTTACTTTTCTTAAATATTGTGAAAGAGTAGTATAGAAAAGAAATCCCTCTTTCATTTGATATAAGTATTGCGTTCAGTTGATATAAGTATTTTTAACTATTTAGTGAATGAGTGAGTGTCTAACGCGTATTTCACGTCTAATATAGTGCTTGGCGATATTGTGTCGCCTCCCGACCGACATTAGTCAGCAGTTTTGGCTTGGGATCCCCACGTTGGATACGTTCTGAAATTCCCAACTTTGGTCCCGCTTCGTTAAAGCATTACACAGCAGTTTTAGTGTTGCCATCCTTTCCCTCAATGTTATTTTTACCTGGTGAGTTTAGTAACGCCTAAGACCAGGCCTCTCTAGTGACAGAATTGTCTGCTTGGAAGAGGGAGCAATTTGTTTTTTACTTTAAAGGAAAGTATTGTTACGGGGTCGAAAATTCGAATTCGAGGCTTCGACGAGAGATCACGTTTCAAGCATCCCTGATCACGAATCGAACATTTTTGAGGTGATGTCTGGGTGTGTGTATGAAAGTATGTAGGTGTGTGTGTGTGAAAGTATGTGTATGTGTGTGTGTGTGTGCAAGTATGTTTGTGTGTGTGTGTGAAAATATGGGTGTCTGTTTGGAGAAGATAACTGACGAACGAAGGGGCGCTAATCGAACGCAATTTGGCACAAAAATTACAATCCATGAATACTGGAAGCTTATTGTTTTTATACGCAGTCGACTATTCAGAACCCCCCCCCCCCCTAAATTTTCGAGTGAAATTTTGAAAAAATCATTTCACTCAAATTTGAAAAAATTTGAGTTCCTCGAAGCGAAAAATATAACTCTGAGAGACAGATTGCTACAATTTAAGATCGATGTTACATGACTAATTTATTTGCAAAATTCAATGGAATTAATTTGCAGCATCAAGCCGACTTGCTTAATTTGATCACAGCAAAATCTGTTAGTTCTGCCTTTCTAAAGAAACTCACTTTGTGAAAGCAGAATTTTGGTCGCAACGAGTTCAGCCAACGTAATGGGAGGGATGTGTAAGGACAACGATGAAGAATTCAACCTATTGCTTCTACACACCGAAGTTCGCTGGCTCTCCAAAGACACCTACCTCAAGAGGTTCTGGAATCTTTTCGACTCTGTGCTTGAGTTCCTCGAAACGGAAAATGTAACTCTGAGAGGCAGATTGCTACAATTTAAGATCGATGTTGCATAAATGACCGATTTATTTGCAAAATTCAAAGGAATTAATTTGCAGCTTCAAGCCGACTTGCTTAATTTGATCACAGTAAAATCTGTTTTAGTTCTGCTTTTCTAAAGAAACTCATTTTGTGGAAGCAGAATTTTGGTCGCAACGAGTTCAGCCAACGTAATGGGAGGGATGTGTAAGGACAACGATGAAGAATTCGACCTCTTGCTTCTAAACACCGAGGTTCACTGGCTCTCCAAAGGCGCCTACCTCAAGAGGTTCTGGAATATTTTCGACTCTGTGCTTGAGTTCCTCGAAACGGAAAATGTAACTCTGAGAGGCAGATTGCTACAATTTAAGATCGAGGTTGCATAAATGACCGATTTATTTGCAAAATTCAATGGAATTAATTTGCAGCTTCAAGCCGACTTGCTTACTTTGATCACAGTAAAATATGTTAGTTCTGCCACTCTAAAGAAACTCACTTTGTGGAAGCAGAATTTTGGTCGCAACGAGTTCAGCCAGTTTCCAATCGTGTTGGATCTGCATAAGAACAGTGAAATCCCCTTCGATGATACACAAGCTTACTGTCAACACCTTGAGTCCTTGCACAAGGACTTTTTTGAGCGTTTTGAGAATATTTTGTCCCTGGAAGTCTCTCAAGGGGTCATAAACCCTTTTGTGAATATTGGGATAGCAGAAGTTCAGATTTAGGAGGAATTGGTCGAACTTTCAACTAAAGAAACTTTGAAAGCCAGCTTCCTGAATGGTGATCGTCTCACAGAATTTTGGCTCCGAAGTAAGATCAGTCGCCTCTACCCTAGTTTCTGGACTATCGTCAAAAAATGTTTAATTGCTTTCACTTCCTCCTACCTCGTCGAGCGAGGATTTAGTGATGTTGAAGACCCAGACCGTCCGACTCGTCCTGAGGACTAAGAGCAGCTGTTTGGACGGCCGGGAGGATTTAGTGATGTGACGGATCTAGTTACAAAAACAAGAAATCGATTGTAAATGAACTTGCGCCTTCATCTCACTAAAAATATTGAACCGAACCTTAAGAAACTGGCTCTGAATCATCAAGCACAACCATCCCACTGACATAGGTACTTGATTGTTTCATTGATACAATTACCTGCCGGGGCAACAGTATCGAGTTAAACCAAACAAATTTGGTGTGTAAGTCTATTGAGGAAAATTACTTAAAAATTTTGTCTTTTGAAAAAAATTAAGTCTATTGAAGAAAATTACTTAAAAATTTTGTTTCTTATAATTCAGTACCTCGCCCTTCCTCCATATCCTAAATTACGGGATTTTCACAGAGTGGGGGCGTTGAAATTTTTTTCGCTCCTTAGGGGTGCTGCAGAATCAAGGTTGAGAATCACTGGTTTAGAACATATTTACGTTCCTACAATACGCAGTAATATATAAGAAAGTATTTGAATAATGTCGATAGCTAGACTGAGTTTTTGAAAGATCCACACGTTTTGCGTATTTTAGAACAAACACCAAAAAACATATTTATCAAGTCGTCGATTTGTGTGTCTGTGATATGTATGTATCCATTCTAACTCAAAAACTTTTCTACGAAATTTTGCAAAATTTAGTAGGTAAGTCACTCATTGTGTACCCTGATGATGATTTGATTATCGTACAATTCGAAAAATAATAACTTGTTTTTTTTGCGAAATGGCCATCCAAAATCTTTAGAAGCTGTAATACAAAACTAAATATAATAAATTGTATTAATTAAAATGTTATTTCATACTTGATTTTTAACGTCTAAAAGAATAGAACCAAACCTCTTGGGTCAAGCATTATCGATATATATGTATATATATAATATGAAAACACCGTGAAATACAACATTACAAAATCATCTGAAATCACACTTAAAAGGCGCAAAGCTGCACTAAAAAGAGGATTAAAATATTTTCAAAAAGAAAAGAGGTATGGATGGAAACAATATACCAAAAGATGGCCGGGGGGAGTTGTGACCCCCTCACCCCGGTTAAGCATGCTTTGCGTCGCGACAACACTCCCGGAGAGCCGGTATATTGCAAAAAAGAATACGAATGTATCAAATTGTAAGATGTAAATAGACAACATACACAAACAAATATAAGATATAATTGTCGAGATCCAGCCCTATCAAAATTCATCAACAGTAAATGTTTGAAATATATTTAAAAAGTGTTTGAATAAAGTTTGAAACATGTTCACAAGTATAAATTATCAAAATTACTTAGCTTCTACTTAAAGAAGACTTTAAATATTGACACATAATAGAACAATAATAACAAAGTCTATTTCTAAAACCATATACCTGAATGACAATCAATAGCATATTACATGCAGATGTACATCAATATTGTTTAATACAAGACGATGCAAATCTTCCATAACGTATTAT
Organism: Amaurobius ferox; assembly: GCA_951213105.1. NCBI lineage: Eukaryota > Metazoa > Arthropoda > Arachnida > Araneae > Amaurobiidae > Amaurobius > Amaurobius ferox. The sequence continues at coordinate 2,504,333 of OX578134.1, read as the reverse complement.
ACAATAGACCCTATTCAAGAGGTCCCGTATTAGTTATCACACGTTTTACCTGTGACAATCCAGTATGTATATTGCCATCAGTTTTATTTAAATATAAACGGTAACTATCGGTTACAGTTATGGTGTTTTGTAGGAAACGATAATCGCATAATTATCGTTTCCTACAAAACACCATCTCACAGGGTTTTCCCAAGTATTTTTTAAGTGACATTATCTACAAATTTTATAAAATAACTATATATATAAAATAACTATATATATATATAAAATAACTTATAAAATAACTATATATATATATATATATATACATATATATATATATATACATATATATATATATATATATATACATATATACATATATATATATATATACATATATATATATATATATATATACATATATATATATATATATATATACATATATATATATATATATATATATATATATACATATATATATATATATATATATACATATATATATATATATACATATATATATATATATATACATATATATATATATATATATACATATATATATATATATACATATATATGTATATATATATATACATATATATATATATATATATACATATATATATATATATATACATATATATATATATATATACATATATATATATATATACATATATATGTATATATATATATACATATATATATATATATATATACATATATATATATATATATACATATATATATATATATATACATATATATATATATATATACATATATATATATATATATATATATATATATACATATATATATATATATATATATATATATATATATATATATATATATATATATATATATATATATCGATAATACTTGACCCTAGAGGTTTGGTTCTATTTATTCTTTTAGACGTTAAAAATCACGTACGAAATAATATAATTTTTCATTCTTTATGATTGTTGTCCAAGCTATAAGTATTTATTGATGTCACTGATACCAGAAACATGCATTTTGTGTTCATTTTGATAAAATACTTGGACTTGATGAATAGTTTTATCGAAATGAACAATTCATTTGTTTAGGCCTAGGGTTTGTCCACGTATTGAGCTCTAATGCTTGGATTTTATTTGATTTTATATTATCGATTCCTTTCCATTGATATTTGTTGTTTGTCTTCAACTTGATGGCTAGAGATTAGCATTTCATCTTCCACTTGATTGATGATTCTATGTTTGCTACTTTTTATTTGATAGGTATTTTTTAATGATGGGAATTTTTGAGCTGCAACTTCTCTGTATTCTAGCATTGGATTTTCAAACAATTATATATATATATATATATATATATATATATATATATATATATATATATATATATATATATATATATATATATATAATGTTTATATTTATATATATATATATATATAAATCATATAATATATATATATATATATATATATATATATATATATATATATATATATATATATATATATATACCAATATTACGTTTTATAATGTGATACATCACAAGATGCTTAATCCAATGATTTATGAAGAAAGTATAGGAAAAATTAATTTGAACCTGTGTGGAAAGACATGTGGCTCGCGCATCAAATATTTTATTGTGTTGTCTATTCAATTATATTATAAAGTGATATGTGAAATTTGGGTCCTATAACTACAGAGTCTTGTTCTGCTTGGAAAGTGTGAATAAAATATATATTGTAAAGAGAGTCGTGTGGTTCCTGATCCGCATGTGTATTATTGTTAAGGTATTGTATGGCCATATAGGTACCTTTGCGTAACATTAAACAACATAACATCGAGTGTGAGTATTTGACGAACGATAATAGCATTTGTCGAATGGCAACAAGCATATAACATATATAATATGAAACTTAAAATTTTTAACACATGACAACGAAAAAGATGTATCTATATACAAAGAGCAGCGTTCTACACTGCGAATGACATCACACACTGAAACTGGAGAAAACAAGACCAGTATTTTTAAATTATTTAAAACCATTTGTGATTCTGGAGCTTTATTCTGCGTATCACAACAGATATTGAAAGCGAAGTTGGATATTACACTCATTTGTAATTTATTTATAACAATTGAATATTATAATACCTTTATTTAAGTTGTGGATTTACATATATTTATTGAGTGATGTTTTTAATATAGCATATCCCATGCATGAACCGGTTTTTTAAATTATTGTCGTGCAGAATGCTCGCGGACCTCACTAGTTTATGTAAATAACCGTGAACATTCTGGTTATAATGTATATTAGATTCCTAAGATTATACTTCAGAATAAATCAAAGTGTTTACATTAAGTATTTATTTATTTTTTATAGATACAATATGTAAAAAAAGTCACTTTTCAAGAATCTTGCATAGATGGGTATTTTGAAAGCGACGTGAGCTGAGAATGTTTACATCGTTAAAATATAAAAACTCCCAAAAGCGATTTTTTATGATTTTATTCACTGAGATAGCACAATGTAGACTATCTTTGTTCCTGAAAATAAAGAAAACTCGAAAACGATTTCACATAAACAATTTTCTGTCGCTTCAAACTTCCTTCTTCAGTTCGATTGACTAAATATCTTTCTTTCAAAAGTTAAAATTCGAAATCTGAAGGTTTCAATTCATTGAAATCGTGAATAATTTTAAGACATGTGAAAACTTTATAGCAAAAGTGTATGTCACTTTCTTAAACTCCAATTAATATAGAAGACAAAAGATCCCAAAACACCGTTAGTACGACGGCTCTAAACAACAACAAAAAAATGCAACCCCTATCCTTTTCTCTAGGAAATATTGCCCGGAAGAAGGAACTGTATCATTAAGCATTTTTATGTTTAGCGCAGAAGGGAGTATGAATAGGCAGTCCCTTGTTAACACGGAGTGAGAGGGATAAGTATAAAACAAAATGGTCGTTGCTCTTAATGAGTTAAGGAAGGCAATAAATCTTACTTTTTGCGAAAACTCTATTTATTAACTTCAATTTTCTACTCAACGATTAAGTTTGAAAAAGAAAACATAAAAGAAATATTGATTTCACAGCTTCACGTGTTTGTGAACTTTAAAGATCATTTGAACAATTATATAATTAAATTAAAGTTCAATTATATAATTAATTATTAAATTCATTCCAATTACGCAAACGTTTGATTTTGAAACTTATATGTGGATTGAGTATCAAAATTCCGACATGGACAACACATGACTTTCCTTTTATAATGCAATGCATGTACTCCTTTTACAGTCGAATCATTATGTATAAGATACAAGGTACAGTGTTTTTAACGTGGAATTGTTCATTTGGCGATTTTTCGGATTTCAACATGTTGTGCTATTTCAAAGTACCTAATTAACTTATATCTCACACTACTCTAAATAAACAATTATCAATATTGTTACCATTCTCAATAAGCTGTATAGTCCATATATTAAAATATTATAAAAATTAATTCATAAATTAGGAGTCATTTTCATTCATTTAGCGTCATTTTTGCAATTTTGACAAAATTTTTGTCAATGTGGAGTGAAATATCGCTGAGTTGGTAATACTTTGCTAGATTATTATCCAAGTTTGCCAAATGCGTCAGTACGTGCTACAGACAGACGGTGAGAAGAACATATCTTATATATTAGAATGTATGCCCATTATATGACGGAAATCAGAATTTTCGAAACATTGCTTCTCATTTGGCGTCATTTTTATCAATTTTGCGATATTTTTGTCAATTTATCAGCATTTAAAAAAGTATCCAAGTTGACGACGTCCTACTAAACTGCTTGGCGAGCGTTACGAAACGACGGACGGATGGAGATGTCTATTCTTATGTTCTTTCCAAAATATTGAACTTTCATCAATTAGTCATTATTCCATTAATTCAGTGTCAGTTATATCAATTTGAGGAATTTTTATCAATTGGGTGACATTTTCGTCAATTTGACATCATTTAAAAGGTCACCAAGTTGGAGATATGTCGAAGAATTCGTCACCAAAATTTTATCCAAACGTTGCGGACGGAAAAATTGGTTATTCTTATAGTACACGTAAGTTCTTATATTCCTTCCTAAATATTGAATTTATGTCAATTAGTCGTCATTTTCGTTGATTTAGTGTCGTTTTTAACACTTTACAACAAAGTTGAAAAGTGTTTATGACTTTGTTCATTCTGTCTGTCTGTCTGTCTGTCCGTTAGCACGATAACTGCCATAAAAATGACTTAATCAAAATGAAATTGTAGTATGTTGTCCAGACGGTCCGTTGAACCTATGGGAATATAAATGAATAATATCACGCAATTAGTTTCGGATTGAACCCGGATAGAAAAAATGAAATACATTGAGCCCTATGGGATCTAATTTTTCAAACATTTTTTAAGCGGATTTAAAATTCACAAATTGCTTCAAAAATGTAGGTAATATTCAAATTATTCCATAAAATATATAACAAAAAAATTCTGCGAAATATATTCAGTAGTTTTTAAATAAAAATTAAAATATTAATTACACCTCTTATATGAAGCGATCACGTGACCATGATATGAAAAGATCACATGACCGACTTCAAAATGATATATGGCATCCATCTTGTCTCAAAATCGTGATTTTTTAAGTTCTTTTTAATTCATATTGAGTGTTGTATTCGTCCTAAAACCACTTTATTTTTGCTTAAATTCTGTGCATCTACATACTAAAACAAAGCAATTACAATATATTTGAGTTTAAATGATCATCCAAATTTGATTATTTCTACAACAAAGCCTATTTTTCACTTATGTAAAATGTAAACAGCAAAATATGTAGAATGAGTTGTATTAGCATTGCTGTATTTCTTTAACACAAAATTATTTAGCCCATGGAGTCTGCACAGCTGATATGAATGACATATTCATTGATTTTACAAAGAGAAGGACGATTTTTTTCGATGAAGTTTTAAGCATAGAGTTTAATTACTTGTAGCTCCATGGTCTTAATTTTTAAATAAAATAAATTATTATAGTATTGTGATGAATGAAATGAATGGGAAAATGTTATGAATAAAATGCTGTTTTTATAGAGAGATCCAGGCGTATTTTTATTTCCAGACGTATCCAGGATTATTTTTTCTATGATGTTATTTGAATGAATTTCAGTTGTTTTCGATGAAGTTTTCAAATATAATAAATTATCGTAGTATTATGATAGTTTTAAAAATATTACCGAGGCATGTATCGCATCTTAGAGATGTTCAAACCGGGCAATTTATATTTCAATGCCGTCATTTGAATGAAGTTCATTTTTTTCGATGGAAGTTTAGGATTTCAAATATAATAAATTAATGTAGTATTGTGATAAGTTTTAAAATATTACCGAGGAATGTATTGCACTTTAGACTTGTTTAAATAAAATTGAATTGAAGTTGGAAAGTGTTTCATAATCGATGCTTTAAGCAGGATTGATATTTCTTGTTATTGGATGTTTAAATGAGTCGCCAAGTTAGCTACATTCCGCCAAATTCTTCTCTAAAATCTCGTCAAGCGTTATTTACGGGGAATTAAGTTATTAAATAAATGACTATTGGCGTCCAACTACAAAAGTATTACTCAAAATATATTTTCATCTTCTCCTATGGATGAAATGAACTAAACCTACGAGAATGGTGTCACCAAATTTATCGCATGATATTACATATCAAAAGCGATCATATTTCACAATAGTTAATATATTATTTTTATTTCATATGATTTTTTGATAAATTTATTTGAAAAATATGCAATATTTCCACAGAATGGTTCATGCTAACGTTCTAAAGTTTGTGTTAATCGTTTTCTAATGGAAAATTACATAATAACTGAATATTTGCTTAATTTTATGAAAGGTTTTGATTTTTTGATGATTTTCGAAAATTTTCACTCGGAAATTTAGTTGGGTTCTGAACATTCAATTGTATTTTAAAACAATAGGATTCCAGTATTTGTGGATTGTAATTAGTGTACCAAATTTTGTACGGATCGCTTCATTCGTTCGTGAGATATCGTACCCACAGATTCACACACAAACACACACACACACACACACACACACACACACACACACACACACGCACACACACATACTTTCACACACACACGCACAGACACCATCTCAAAAAACGTCTGATTCGTGATCATAGATTCTTGAAACGAGCTCTCCCGTCGAAAACTCTAATTCAAATGTTCGACCACGTTACAATACTTTCCTTATACATAATACTATATATAAGGAAATTAAAAAGTGTTCACTTTCAAGTGGTCCAATTGATCGCTTGTTCGTTCACCCAATTGTTATTACTTTCCTTATATACATATAATGTATAAGGATATTATTGTGACGGGGTCGAAAATTCGAATTCGAGTTTTCAACGGAAGAGCACGTTTCAAGCATCTCTGAACACGAATCAGACGTTTTAGAGGTGAAAATATGTATGTGTGTGTATGTGTGTGTCAGTGGGACTGTAGAGATGATAACTCACGAACGGATTTAGCGATTCGAACAAAGTTTAGTACAAAAATCACAATCAGAGAATACTGGAAGCCTAATGATTTTACATGCAATCGAATGTACCTACATTTGATAAATACCACCTACATTTTGAAATGAAATTTTGAAAATTTCAGTAAAAAATCAAAGCTTTTAATATACTTCGACGAATACTAATACATTAAAACTTTTATTATACTTCAAAAAATACATAAGAAATGATTAAAACTTTTAATATACTTTATGTAATTTTTCATTAGAAAACGATTGACACAGACTTTAGAATAATAGCATGAACCGCTCTAGAGATATTGTACTTTTTTTCAAATAAATATATTAAAATTCATATAATAATAATATAAAAGTATTAACTATTGTAAACCTTTGCTCGCTTTTCAAATGCAATATTTTGCTATTAATTTATTATCATCATTCTCGTAGATCTAGCTCGTTCATTCACGAGAAAAGACACTTTGGGCAATAGTAATCTAATTTGACACCATTAATCGTTTATCTACTATGAGAATAACCTATTTCTGCATCCACAATGTTTGGCGATACTTTGGCGATGAATTTGGCTGAATACAGCCAATTTGACGAGTTTTTTAAATGTCAAATTGTAGAAAAAATCGCAGTATTGATAAAAATGTCACCAACTTGATAACAATGAAGCTAAATCAATGAAAATGAAGACAAATTGATGAAAATTTAATACCTTTTAAAGAATATAAGAATATACTATAAGAGAATATACTTCGGGTAATAGTTCTGTATTTGGACGCCATCTACTTTAAGAATAACCTGTTTCACCGTCATAATGCTTGACGAAATTTTGACGACAAATTTGGCGAAATATCGCCACCTTGGTGAGTCTTTAACTGTCTCCAAATTGGTGAAAACATCACCAAATTAATAAAAATGTCGCCAAATTGATGAAACTGCGCCAAATTGATAAAAATGATGTTAAATATGACAATGAATAATGACAACTAATTGATGAAAATTCAATATTTTGGAAAGAACATAAGAATAATCTATTTGATCGTCTGTAACGCTTGGCGAAATTTTGGCGACAAATTTTAGCAGCATATCGTCAACTTGGCGACTTCTTAATTGTTGCCAAATTGGCGAAACTATTGCCAAGTTGAAAACATTTTTATGAAATTGATAAAAATATCGCCAAATTGATAAAAATGATACCATATGGGATGCAATGTTTTGCAAAATTTTAATTTCATCATATGATGGACATACATTTTATTATATAAGTTATGCTCTTATAAATATCGTCAACTTGACGATATTTATTCTCACATTGACGAAGATATCGTCAAAATTGTAAAAATGACGCCGAGCTAATGAAAATAACACCTAATCAATGAATTTATTATTAAAATTATTTAAATATATGGACTATATTGCTTACTGAGGATGATATATGGATAATTGTTAATTTAGAGGTGCGTAAAATATAAGTCAACTAGATACGAAATAGTTTTACAAGCTGTCATCCGGAAAAGCACCATATGTACAATTTAACGTTACAAAATTTGTGCCGTGAATTTTTTCATCACTTTTTCATCTTTAAAGCAGTAAATTCATTGCATCATATAAAGAAGTCATGTGCTGTCCACATCAGATTTTTTTGAAACCATAATGGCATACATTTGAATCCATGTTGGTCTGTTTTTTCCCACACAAACTCCTGTAAAGAATGAAAATCTATTGTTTGGGTTTTGTAAAACCTCCCATTCAAGGTAACCAGGAATCTTAAAGATTGCGCACTTATAGTATAGAGATAGACTATGCGACTGAACTTAACGGAGTTGACTTTTCATTTTCCTCTCAGGAACAGCGGTATTTACACTGTAGACTGCTGTATTTTTTTTCTTTATTTCCCAGGTCGTCAAGCTCACCCAAGAGATGTCGGGAGAAATCACAAAAAAATACAAAATGCATCCATATTGGTTGACATACATACATATGTATTATTTGACATACATATTATAGATAGTGCATAGATATACAGTAACGAAATTATATTTTACTTAAGGTATACGTTAAAGTCCAGAAATGAAAGCAAACAAAATTAACTGGAGTGCTATTTAACTCGTCTTTCTCACACCAGAATCCATTTTAGCTTCTGAGGGGATTTTTTTTTCAATTTTTCATGTAAATTAAAAAAAAAATCGGTATCGTTGATCCAAATGATTACAATTATAGCGTGCTGCATTTTACTTAAAAGGGTTCGAAAAAATCTTTCGATTGCTGTGCCATTCTTGACAATGGACCTCTGGTGGATAATTGCTCCCCTCCCTGAAGGAGCTAATGATGCCACGAACCCAAAAATTGTAAAATTGTATTAAAGCTATTCTTCACAACAATGATTGAAACCATAGAGTGTCTTGAACATTGTGTCATACCCATTTTAATCGTGATTATGTTTAATTTGTTTCGTATACTACCATGTTAAAAAAATATAAAATTTCGAATAAATTTCGAAGTTTTTCTCGAATTACAGAAAAAATAATTCTATCTACTTCTAGGTTCTTCGATAACTAAAAGTCGAAAAAACGGAGGAAGTTTCGTGAAAATCCAATAATATTTGTGGCAGGTACTGTGTATACAAGAAATCGACCACAGACAGACAGGCGGTTATCACTCCAAAAATAATAAAAACGTGTTCAGGAGACCTTAAAACATATATAGCATCAAAATCTCGGACTGTACTGTATTACAATATAGGAAAATAAATTGGAAGAGAAATAAAAATAAAACAAATTAAATAAAATATGAAATACATGAACTGCTGTATTTTATAACCAGGCTATCCAATTCAAAGGGTGTTGAGCAATCACAAGGTGCAACTGAAAATTACTGTATTTGAATCGTTTATTCCACTACATTATGTTTTTCATTGTTAATTTGCATTGACGTATACAGGCTGCCCCAGAAAGATTGAAACGCCCTTTAATTCTTTACCTGTTGGAGGAGATAAGTACGCAATGTAAATTGCAAAATTGTTTAACGTAAGATTGGAAATACGACTACGTTAATGAAATAGTCCTCCCATTCATTTTCAAAAAGTTATACTTTTTAAATTTTTATGCGACCCCCTTAGACAAATTGGGTCAATCAGAAAAAATTTATTTGTAATGCAGCAAGATCATTAAAATAACCGCATACCTGTATCTTTAAAATCAACTAAATTATGATAACGGACAATATTTGACTTATGTCACTTTCCGTACCATGTGAAAGTCTGTTTCATCAGTGAAAATAGCGATCAAAAACAAATTGACGATGGAAATTGTTTAGATCAAAAATGCGTTAATATGTGTCAAAAACTTTTATCACAAATGCATCTAAATAAAGCATTACACAGACAGATATCATATAAAGAATTGGTATTCACTACGCGGTTTTGGCACATAATTAATATATGCATACATTGATCGAACACCACTGATATAATGGGACACATTTTGTTACAAATACTAGAAACACAATTCATAAAACGCAATTCATAAAGCATTCTCAAAATATTTTCCTTCAACTCCAATGCATAACTGAGCTCTTCTAATCGTGCTTCTGTAAATATTTTAGAGTTCATCACTACTAATATTGTTGCAAGCATCATTTAGCTTTTGTTTAGGATCAATTGCGTTTAGTGGGCGAGTATTACAAGTGTTCGAAGACGACCCAATAAGTAAAAATCGAGAGGGGTTAAATCAGGGGATCTGGGAGCCATTCTGTGGCTTTTTTTTAAACCAATCCACTGTTTATCAAAGTTTTCGTTGAGCCAGTTTGTCAGAATTATCGCCTACTGTGCATACGCGCCATCTTGTTGATAATACATGTTTTTTAGAAGCGATAATGTTGCCGTCTCCACAAAATCCGTTACAGTACCGTTTAAAATAAGCTACATGTATTTTTCAGCTGTAAGAATCCCTTCATAAAACAAAGAACCAATCAGTTTTCCATTCCAAATTTCACACCATACAGACACAGAAAACTTTCTTTGGTGATGTATTTCATGGACAAAATATGGTTTCGTATTATCCCAATAATGATCGTTGTGAGTATTGTATGGAGCGGAATTCGTAACGTAAATAAATTCTGCATATCTTAGTATGTTAATCGGAGATATGCAGAATGGAGATCTTAATTTTAAAGCTTACAAAATTACTCCAAATATGGACTGAGACTAACTCAAAAATTAGCCTTTACTTTTGATTTTAGTTTATCAATTAAGACATCGCGCTTAACCTACCATATAATACCAATCACTCATAGTGTGCATAACCAGTAAACTGGTTCCATCGTGAGAAGAATTTTAATTCAAAATTATGCCGTGATATGATCATATAAAAAAGAACAAATTCAATTCTCAACAAATTTATTTTAATTAATGTAAAGAACTTCCTGATTAATTAATTATATTATTATCAAATTATATCCATAATTCTTAGTAACTATTTTTTACTCATTCTTATGATATATATTGCGTTTAATAATCATAAAACATACTCAATTATTTTTTTAAAACACAATATGCAATTAAATATTTTTAAATTCATCATTTCTAAGTGCCAATAAACTTTTAAATCAATATTTAATCTTTATATAGTTATATCAGTGTTCTAGTCATTTTGCTTATTAATAATCATCAAACATATACACAATTTGAGAGTTTCCTGTAGTTCTGATGTGGACCATCTTAATTATGTTCAAATTTATTTTTTATTTTAGATCAATATACTCAAAATTCAACTTACGTGCTTACCTTTCAATAAAGTTGCGAATGATTGGTATCATTAGGTCAGAATATTACTCCGATATGATCGATAATATTTGGTCAGAATCACTTAAATCCGTACTAATTAAAATCACCTCAGTACAAATTTATGTGCCCTACAGAATTTATCATATCGCTGCAGGTTCCGCAGTTCTTTAAATAGGAGTTATTGCAGAGTGTCCGAATTCCTCTCTGTTGAGACAATAACTTAGTTGTACCTATGTGTCGAGATCAGCAGTTAACCCTATAGTTGTTCCTATGTATTCCTGGAATCAATGGCCATACTTCAGCTTCTAAGCACGACGGGGTCATCAGGCACTTGCATTTAATCCATTTTGTCACTGTTCAGGGGTACGCAGTGATTTTCCAAATCAAAATTTGAAGACGTGAAATTTTTCCTTCAATTACTTGACGCACCTTGGAATTGTCCCCATTGCACAATACGGGACTTGTAACACTACAGTAAATTTATCGTGAATTGCATTTTAGCTCAGAGGGTAAGAGCCAACTCTGAAAGTCTCATGCTAGGATGATGTCCACAAGTCGATTATCCGGTGGATTCTGTATCTCAAGATATCAGGACGGTTTGGTCGCATGACCGCACCGTCCTAAAAAGTCGTCTGCGTCTGGCGATAGTCCATTGTGCATGCCCTGTACCATGTTACTATTGGCGCAAGGATTTAGGCGTGACAAGTTTCCATCTTATTCGTGGTAACCTTGCGCCCTGCACCTGACAAGTCACATGTCCATCCGAGAGCCTATGTGGTCCTAAGAATCCAAGAAAATAAAAATAAATAGAAAGCTTGGGTGGTACTGATTCTCCGCTGTCTCACCCTAGCTATACAGAATTACAGTGAGTGTGCGTTCATAGTATCCATAAATATTCAGAATGACATCTTAAATTGCCTTTAATTGGCAGTTTCACTGCTACTCGAATCGCTTCCATTCTATTCTGGTACCAGTTAATTCGACATCTTTGTGTCGCTTTTGTAAGGTGCCATGGCAGTGTACACGTATCTGGTATCTTTTCTCTGCATCTTTTTTACGACAGTGCAGCTACAAAGGAATTTCTGGCATAGACTCAGATTCTCGTGAGAAAATATTTCTGTCATTCCAGTAATAGTTGTTGCTATGGGCCCGATTCTTAGCTCTTTCATTTTCAAGGGAGTGCACAAAATAAGATTCCATTTCAGGTTTCCTTTTCACACATGATTTACATCCCTCACCATAAGTAAAGAACATAAAAATACAAATATGTCCAGTGAAATCTGATTTCACTGCGACATATTGATTGCTCCTTCTTCCGTAAACAAACATTCATCAGTCCACAGAATGTTCTTTACAAAGTTCGAATTGATGTCTTGTTGGATTAACAACCAGTTGCAGAATGCTACACGGAGGTCAAAATCGGAGGAATGAAGTGCTTGAATGCTTGAAGTCCATGAATACAAAATGGATGCCAATGGTATTTTCCAAGTATTCCAGCAATTGACATCCTAGGTAGCCCCAGAGTTTCGCTTACTTTTCAAATGCTTGTTCGTCGGTTGAAAGAAAATTATGCGATTATGTCAGTTTCTTGGTCCTCAGTGTACAAACGATTTCTTCCAGGGTCAGGTCTTGGATGAAATGAACCGGTAGTTCTTAATTTCCTCATTATCCGATAAACAAATGTACCTGAAATTTCTAGCAAGTTTTTATATCGCCGTCCGAATTCCCGAACTGTTTCTGCAGTATTTTTATTACAGAGCATAAATTATTGTTCTCAAACAGCTCGTTATTTTTTGAAAATACCATAATGCACAACCAGTTACGTTTTCTTAATTCGTCAATCCAGAATATGCTGACGATTCACTGAAATTGAATAGAAATAACACTAGGGATAAATACGTAAATTAAAAAATAAATCGTCTGCATTTCATTCATCAGTTTTTAATTTAATTTACTATAAACTCTTGAAACGGATAAATTAGAGTTAGGGGAAAGAAACATCGTATGTGAGTTCTATTCTTCGCTTTTAAAAATTATGTTAAATTTCAAAATGAAATACATACTTGCATTTGCTTACCTATTTATTTTAATTGTTTCAAATAAAAAATGCCATGTCAATGTGAAAAGTACTTAAGAATCCGTGATTTCATCGTGAGCCTATGCGGAATTCGCAAAAATATCTCCTATGTATTATCATCCAGTTTTATCTTTTTTGTGAAATGTCACAAATTTACATTTCTAATTTGATATATGGTCCCCATTCACAATGTTCAATGTTCAATTAAATATAACTCACTCAATTTTAAAGATACAGATATGAGGTTTTTTAATGATCTTGTTGCATTAAAAATAAAAATTTTCATATAGACCAAATTTGTTCAAGGGGGTCGTATAAAAATTTAAAAAGTGTAATTTTTTGAAAATTGATGTGAGGACTATTTCATTACCGTAATTTTATTTCCTATCTTACTTTGAACATTTTTGAGATTTACATTGCCCACTTTTCTCCAAGAGGTAAAGAATAAAAACGCGTTTCAATCTTTTGGGGACATCCTGTGTACTATCGTCGAAAGCGATTGAAAACAACAGCCTACCCATATTAACTTAAAAGTCTACCTACGCTTAGAATCTGAATTAAAACCTTTTTCTAGCGCAGAACTTGTGCTTTCCACAATCTCGATTTTTCTGTGAGACACATATTCATTTTATAGTATTTTCATTCAAGATGTATGGTTATTTTTGCTCATATATGATATAATTTAAGGGGGCATAGGACCTTTAAACAGCCGAAATTCATTGAAAATAGAGCTATATTTACAATTTTTTAATTTTAGCCAGGTGTATCCCAGATGTTCAAATTTTTTTCTCTAAACATATAGAAAACCTTTCTTACTACACAAATTTTACTGAAGTCATATAATTATATGTACATTTTATATTGTTTTTTAAAATTTATACAATTTTGACAGACATAACGGTGTATGTAGCAGCCGCGCGCAGGATATTTCAAATAATATTAGACTTATGGACTTCAATTTGATAATAATATATTTATAACTATTACATCTTTAATTTGTACACACTTTTTAAAATTTTGAAATAAATTTAATATTTTTAAAATTTAAACAAAATGAAATTTTCATTTTCAGTGTTAAAAAACATGAAATAAACCTCTTCACAATTCTTTTTTTACTATTTATGGTGAATTTTTGAAGTACAAATTATATATATGGATGAAACAAGTAAGTCCAAAAAATTTGAAAGTGATTGGTTAAATATATTTTAAGATATGTTGCGCGCAAGGGCTGAAATCACATATCTGAGAAAAACAGCTTTAAAATTTTAAAATGCTTCAATGTTACTTATAAGCTTATTTTGCACCTTAAAATACCTTTAGTTCATAATTAGCTCCTTCCTATGTCTGTTATGTAAGAAAAATCAAAAATTTTCTGCCTTTTAGGGGCTACTTGAGCTCTATATGTTGCTTCGGAAACTCGAACAGGCGTTTCGCGCAGTAGTTTCTTGTTAGTCAGATGAAGCACGTTTACTAAATTTTTACTTATTTATGAGGAATTTTTATCTATAAATTATGTATATAGATGAAACAAGTAAGAGCAAAAAATTTGAAAGTGATTGGTTACATATATTTTAAAATATATTGCGCGCAAGTGTTAAAATCACATATCTGAGAAAAACAGCTTTATAATTTAAAAATGCTTCAATGCTACTTATTATCTTATTTGGTACCTTAAAATGCCTTTAGTTCATAATTAGCACCTTCCTATGTCTGTTATGTAAGAAAAATCAAAAAATTTATTCCTATTAGGGGCTACTTGAGCTCTATATGTTGCTTCGGAAACTCGAACAGACGTTTCGCGCAGTCGTTTCTTGTTAGTCAGATGAAGAACGTTTACTAAATTTTTACTTATTTATGAGGAATTTTTATCTATAAACTATGTATATAGATGAAACAAGTAAGAGCAAAAAATTTGAAAGTGATTCGTTACATATATTTTAAAATATATTGCGCGCAAGTGTTAAAATCACATATCTGAGAAAAACAGCTTTATAACTTAAAAATGCTTCAATGTTACTTATTATCTTATTTTATACCTTAAAATGCCTTTAGTTCATAATTAGTACCTTCCTATGTCTGTTATGTAAGAAAAATCAAAAATTTTCTTCCTTTCAGGGGCTATTTAAGCTCTATATATTGCTTCGTAAACTCGAACAGACGTTTCGCGCAGTCGTTTCTTGTTAGTCAGGAAGAACGTTTCCTAAATTTTTACTTATTTATGAGGAATTTTTATCTATAAATTATGTATATAGATGAAACAAGTAAGAGCAAAAAATTTGAAAGTGATTGGCTGCATATATTTTAAAATATATTGCGTACAAGGGCTGAAATCACATATCTGAGATACCCGCTTTTAAGTTTAAAAATATATTCAGTGTTACTTGTTATAGTATTTTGACCTTAGAATGCCTCCAGTGCATAAATAGCACCTTCCTAATTCTGTTATGTTTGAAAAATCAAAATTTTTCTGCCTTTTAAGGGGTATTTGAGCACTATATGTTGCTTCGGAAGCTCGAACATCAGCTTCGTGAAGAAGTTTCTTGTCAGTCAGATGAAAAACATTTACTAAATTTTTACTTATTTAGGAGGAATCTCTTTCGTATAAATTATATATATAGATGAAACAAGTAAGAGCAAAAACTTGAAAGTTATTGGTACAATATATTTTAAAATATGCTGTGCGCAATTTGTAAAATCACATACCTGAGAAAAACAGCTGCAGTGGTACTTTGATAAACTAAAACTCTAGTGACAAGAAAAGAATGAGTTACAGAAAATTTGACGTATTGAAATTGCTTAAAATTACAAAAATATATAACAAATATGACTTTCGCACATGGAAAATTTTGAGTTATCGCAGTTCGGCTAATTAATGTTTGGCTGTAGTTTATTATACATCCTGTGTTATTTTATATCTAATTTAGCATCAAAATGCACCTGATGCATAAGTAATTCCTTCCTCTTCCTCTTGTCTTTGAAAATCAAATGTTTTCTGCCTTTTACGAGCTTTTCAAACTTCATATGTAATGCTAGAGACTCGAAATTCCATCACATTCCATTTTTCCCGCACTACCCGAATGGTTTTTCGAACACACTATTTTATGATTATTTTTCCACTTTTCATACCGAGGGCCACTTTTCTTACTTCTGTAGCTGTTGCAGCCTTTACAAAAAGAAGACATTACTTCGGTTTCAGTAACCTTCCCGCTTTCTGCTCCGATTAGTGTACACACACCTACACGTGGCGAATACCCCCTATTTTTCCAACTACCATCTCCACTTACAGTAATATCTTTCGATCCATTTGATAATTCTCTTTCGTCCTGGACAGCAGTTTTCATTGAAGATTTAGCTACAACAGATGTGGCATTTAAAGTCCTGCGATTAATTTTATTATATGATTTCTGAGAAACAGGCGCTGGAAGACCCATCGTAGAACAAAAAGTAGATAAAGCCGATAAACACTGCCTTATACATCGCATAGAAAATACAGATCTTCTGTTTATTTCTGGAATATTTTTCTTAACACCAAGCAGTTTTGAATTTTTCACAGACTTTAGTTCATCACAGCTATCACAATATACAAGAAATGTTGATGCTAAACCCATTGAAGATTTTTCACGTATATTTATTGTTCCATGACATATTTTGCAGCACAAAACATTTGCAAGCTCCTTGAAAAGTACTGATATATGAACTATTCTATATTAATGTTCTTCAGATGAAATATGTGACTTATCAAGTGAAAGTTCATCTTTTGAGCTGAACATTTTTTTTACTTGAAGCACTTAGCTTAGACGTAGAATCAACATTTTTCATTCGAACACTTTCGGATTGCTTTTGTTTTTAATTACATACATATTTCATTGAAAACGTCATCTTTTCGTTCTTTTACCAGAACAAGATTTAGTTGCCGGTGTATCCATTATTAGAAAGCAAAAAGCAAAAAGTTTATATTAAAAAATTGCTCCAAACAGTCTTGTACGTTGAAGTTTACACAAATAAATATGCAAACGTGAAGAAGTTTGTAATGTATAATTAAAAAATAGATTAACTGTATTTTAGTTCAAAGTTCTTATGCTTAATCAACATAAATGCAGCAAATCAATCGTAAAAAGTAAGAAAATATAATGAAAAGAAATTGTGAAACTCAGAAGAAATTTTCCACGTCATAAACAAGTTAACGGCTATAGAATATAAACAAACTGGGCTGAGCAGTTCAGTAGAGGTGGTGGAAAAAGTATTAGATTTACATGACAAAACAGCAAACTGCAAACGTAAACAAATAGTGACGTCCCTTTAAAAATGGCGGCGATGGCTGACATGAGAAAATTTTCAAAAGTGTATGTTGCATAAAAGCTCATAACTTTAGAAATAATGCGAATTTCAGAATGCGGTTTTTTGCACAGTGTTCAGAAATGTTCAAACATTCAGAATAAAATAAAATTGAAAAATTGATTTTTTGAAGGTTTAAAGGTCCTATGCCCCCTTAAGCAGTTTTATTTTAATTTAGATAATTTTATTCACTCATTTCAATGTTTTCACTTTTGTAAATTATTTAGTTTTAATAAAACACCTCATTATACTATTAGCTATAAACCATATATTTTCCCGGTATTAACGTTATGTATCTGCATACTGTAGGAAATTAACTGCTCAATTGTGTCTCTATATTAATATATTTAGCAGCTGTGAAAGATATTTGCAACTAATCCAATCTCAAAAATTATTTTCTGCCTCAAACTACTGTGATTCTATCCATAATTTTGTTTAAAATTTAGGATTTTTTTTTTTAAATAAACAATCTCGGTTGCTGAATACAGGCTTCTAGATTATATCCCAAAGCAGTCAGTCACTGCAAACCTTGCTTTAAAAATCTTCAAAGACATATGTTGCTTAATTTGCTCTAGTAAATGCAGCTTCGATTCATTAACTAGAATAATTAACGTCTTTACGGACTGCATTCTTCAGATGTGTACCAAATAATTAATACTCAAAGGGTTTGGAATCTCATGATTCTCCTTAAGGAAAAGCAAATATAGAGACGAGGTTAACTAAATTTAATTAAATGGAAATTAGTTATTAAATACTCCTGGAAAGTTAAAAATGTTTCAACTTTCAATCACGAAGATAAACATTTTTATAAGTCATGTTATATTTTTTTTTCTCTGGGAGACGGATTTGTCTGAATTCAAAGTGCAATTATTAGTTGATGCAGCAGGTATGCAGTTGGTATTTTTTCAAATTAGGAATTTGTGTTGAAATTTAAGAATAATGTAATTCACCTTTCAATTCATTTGATAAAGTTGGCCATTCTTCTGTAAACTAAGCACACTTTATTGTCATTTCATAAAGCTTATTAAATATAAATTCAATACCAACGATGTAAAATATCAGTACGCTTGTAGCTTGCATAACAACGAATAGAAAATATCAACAATCATAAAAAAACGATCCATGTTTTCGGGGAATCAACCCATGTTCGCTACACTCACAAATCCCCATAACTCACTTCGCGAGTACTTTCGTGCCACTTGCTACACGTAATACGTCCGTTAAGGATCGTTCCTTGTTGACTAACGCTCTCCAACCTTTCAAGCTCAATTCACGAACTATTTTAGTCCGGCCGCAAACACGAATGACAAAATATCCTATGTTCGCTAACGCTCGACAAACACCGGGCTCAGCATGCCGCTCAGTAATCACCAGAGCTCGCCACCAGCGTGATACAGCCGTTGGGGTTCCGCCCGACCCTTATTAGCTGACGCTCACCGATTCCGTAACTCGCATTTAAGCTATTTCAACACCATCGGCACCCATACCTCCAGTTCGCTACTTCCGCCTAACCTATGACTGGTTTCGTGACTCGGGAAGTTTTCTCTCCTTCCTACTCACTGACCCTTGTTGAGCCTGAATTGCGGACTCTTTCATGCCACCTGCTGTTATAAACGATTGCTTACTGTGATACGAACGCAAAATGTCATAACTGTACGTTTTGCCGTTTGCTCGTAATGCAGTGGCAAAATATCGAATTCAGTTTTTAGCATAGATATATTTATGATAATAAGATATAATTGTTGTGCAATATTACGCCTTAACCCAATTGACTATAACAAAACTATCTGCAAAAGGCCCTGTTTGTTTCCCTCAATCTCTTTGTATCAAAAATAAAAGTTGCAGACATCGCCACTGCAGCTGTTTGACAAATTTCGCGTCCTTCGAGATTCTTTGTCACGTACCGAAAAAACTATATCATATAAAAATATGAAATTCAGTACATTTGCAGAGAAATGTTAGAAAAACACACTGAAAGAAAAAAAACGTTTTTTTATTTAAAATTTAGTTAAGGATATATTTAATATCCAAATCAAAGGGGAGTATTTTAGTTGAGAATTCACGTCCTGGACAAAATGTCAATAGCAAGACCTCGAATTTTCGTGGATATGTACCTCCATATCTGAATTTTTGTCAAAACGGAACTCTTTCTTTAATTTCGATTTAGTTTATGAGTTATCCAATTCTTATGCACTCCTGAAGTGAAATTTATGCTTCTCTACCGGCGAAGATTTAATCGGTCGTACAGAGTTCCAACATCTCTGTGGTTGATTGCTTGCATAAACGTCACAAAGCTGATCGAAGAGAGTTATTGCAGCACTGAAAATGTTAAAAATATAGATCATTAATTCTAAACAAGACTACAACGTTAGTTAGTGCAGTCGGGATGGAAAAATGTGTAATGTGGCCAATAATGTGCCTCTTTGCTTGCTTTTACAAAGAACCAGAGCGTTTCACAAATATTGCTGTCCTGGACATTACAAATAAAGTGTTCTATTGCACAATAATTATATAGATGACTTATTATTATACATCTTTTCAATTAACAACTTAATATGATAGTTTGCCACTGTATCATGCACAAACGTCAAAATGTAGAGTTATGAAATTTTGTCGTTTGTCTGTAGAACAGCAGTCAATCGTACATAATAGCAGAAAGCGCGAGGTAGTTCATGGTGCAGGCTTTACGAACGCGAGATAGTTAGAGACGAAGGCTTCCGACTCACAAAGTGAGTTACGGGGTGGTAAACGTAGTGAGCAGGGTCGAGAGCTGAGAAATAACTAAGAAAGCAAGTAAGGGAGTTTGTGAGCATCAGTAGTAAATGAGCGACGAGCCTCAATGAGTATATAGCAGGAGCCAATAAGAGTACGAAGCCTCAATGGATGTATTACGCCTGCAGCGAACTGGGCAATTAATGAGTGGCAACGAACAATGGGCGGAGTATCTGAATTTCGAGAGCTTGAGCGAGCATAGGATACACCAAGAGCCGTGTGTTGTTGTTGTTGTTGAGACCCAGACCCTCCGACTTACCAGAAAGGTGTAAGGTAACTGTATGGACGGCCGGGAAGTGCCACCCAATTTAGACCGGAACCCAGTGGGGGAGGCATCCACAGGGACCGTACCCTCCTTCCCCTACCACCAACCTCTCGGAAGGACTTACGGACCCACATGTTTAACGTGATCGTACTCCGCATGAACACGGCGGCATTTGTGGCAGCGTGCAAATCTAGCGCGCAAACCACGGGGATACCGCACCCGAGATGGCCAACAGCACGCGGCGTTCCGAGGTGGTCACCCACCAAGTACTAACCGCGCCCGATGCTGCTTCACTTCGGTGATCGAACGAGAACCGGTGTTTTCAGCACGGTACGGCCGTTGGCCAACAAGAGCCGTGTGTGTCGGTCGTGTTAAAAGAGGTTGAGGAGCTCCAGATGTTAGTGAGTTTCAGTTCACCTGACAGTTCCCAAACGGACAGGCATTTTTGTGTCACGTTTTACGCCTACGTAATAGGCGACACAAAAAATGCTCACGAAGAAAGCTCAGCGAGTCGGTGGCAAATCCTTCCGATCGGGAAGCGAGTTACGGGGTTTGGTGAGCGAAGCAAGCAGATTTGGGATCCTCGTTGTATAAATAAAAATGTAGCTGCCGCTGTTTATCAAATTTCCCATCCGCCGAGTTTCTCCGGCACGTACCTCAAAAACTATAGCATATAAAAAATATGGAATTTTGCACATTTGCAGAGAAATTGTTAGAGGAATAAAAAAAGATAAAAAAAATAGTATTCACGCAGTTAGTTCACTTCTATATAGACTAGCAATAGTAAAACCTCAAATATTTGTAGGCATGTACCTACACAGTTGAATTTTTGCAGGACCGAAACACTTGTTTTTTAATTTTATTTAATATATGTGTTATTCTATTTTTTATGCATATCTCTGTGATCGGTTACTTGCAGAAACGTAACAAAGCTGGACGAGGAGAGTTATTGAAGCACAAAATAACCATAAAAGCATAGTCATTTAGTTCTGTATACTAAACAAGTAAGACGATATTTTTCCACTGCAGTGGAAATGTATAGAATGTATAGAATTTTTACCAATGTGAAACCAACCGTTCTTAATATCAGGTGACACGAAAGAGTTTCCAAGGCAGGCTCAGCGAGCGCCAAGGAATAAGGAGATGAAGCCTTCCAACTCACGAAGTTAACCAACTTACGGGTTTAGCAAGGTTAGAGAACATGTACCTGAGCCCTAAGCTGGGTGAAATAGTTTGTAAAGCGTGTTAAGGGATTTATTGAACGTCTGCTAATAAGGGGGCAAGGCCCCAACGGGTGTATTAAGGTTGTGAGGAACTGTTATGATTTGGAAAAATTCAACTATGTAGGTACCCTAAAAATATCCGATATCTTTCTATTGTTAGCTTATCCAAGACGCGAACTCGCAATTCAAATTATCTTCCTCCGACCTTGACATTAAATGTTTTCTAATCTAAATTATAAATCGAATAACGGTTTATTTCAATGTATCCCCATAATATATTTTTACAAATGCACCAAATTTCATACTTTTGTATATTACAGTTTTTGCGGTTCATAACAGATGATCTCGTGAGACGCGAAATTTGTCAAACAGCGGCGGCCGAGTAAGCTATTTTTTTTTTAATATAGAGAAATATGAGTTTTATTTGCAATAAGGCACATGTAAATGAATGTAGATCGTATTTCAAATACGATGACATCTGATATAACTGAATTATGATCGTTACGACAGCATGTGCCTAAATGTAATGAAAAAACATATTGTTATGCCTTAA
The DNA here is from genome assembly GCA_951213105.1 of Amaurobius ferox. Classification (NCBI taxonomy): domain Eukaryota; kingdom Metazoa; phylum Arthropoda; class Arachnida; order Araneae; family Amaurobiidae; genus Amaurobius; species Amaurobius ferox. Next base: position 2,481,792 of record OX578134.1, on the reverse strand, counting down.
GTTAAAAACAAGTTTTACATATATCGCTTTTATAATACGCGTTTCGTTTACACACGGATAGATGTGTATGCATACCTTTTGATTCCATGTCTTTCTAATAAATTTTAAATTATGTAAATATCATGCATAAATAAGGGACAAAATTTAATATTTCAGGAACTTCGATGATTTTCTATAAAATACATTATTTCTTTTGAAGACTAATTTGTTTACAAGAGACATCTAATGCATTTATATAAAAATATATATACTAGGTAATAGTTTATGTTTTCTTTTCGCCTTTTTTGCGTAGGTATTATTTACAAGCAATGAAATGTATGTGTAATTTCGTCGAAGTTGCAAAAGCTTACCTTTGCTTATGAAATATCTCAAAGCCAAGATTTTTCAACTTATTTCAATTATATATTTATTTTAAGGACGGTAAAAAGAGGGTTTGTACTTTTGATAGTATTGAATTCATGTTCAATTGCATTTTTTGTGCTATTATTTAAAACAAATTTAAATATGAGAAAAATTAAATATGAAATCATTATAAATAGAATTGAAAATCTGCCAACTTATGTATTTATTTGTTTGTTTGTTTATTTGTTTGTGTGTGTGTGTAATTATCTCATCATTTCCGGAGAATGTATGCATCAAATTTTATGAGATTTTCGGTTTAGATTCGGAATAACCCAATTTTCTAGGAGAGGAACTACATCTAGAAGAGAATTTTGTAACAAGATTCTAAAAAGAATCTCTAATACTTTTGTGGAAAAAGGTTACTTGATTCACAATTACGGTAAGATAAAAATTACACTTGGTACTTAATTGTGATATGATATACAATTATCCCTAATTTTTTAATACTTGGGATGCAAACAATAATACATACTTTGATAAAGTATTGTTTTCTTTTCGAGATTTTGATGCCAACATATGTTTTAGGTCCACCTGAAAACGTTTTGACTATTAATATTTTTGACTACAAATACTAATGTATTTTGGCATCTACAATTTTCTGTTTTTTATTCCACAATTAATGTATTTTCACAAAAAATTTTATTCGACTGTGTTAACTGTTAAATTTGTTAATATCTAGGACTAGATATAATTATTTGAAATCCGAGTGCAAATTTCGACAATTTATACTTCCTCAACATAACAGCATAGAACAAAATATGACATAGCCATGCATAAAAGGAGTTATTTATGGTTCACTGATCACGAAACTTAATAGTTTTAATCATTATAGTGAAAAATTGCGGCGGTATAATTTTTGTGCTCATGACGCCACATTCCAGTTGATTATCTGCAACAATGGAATTATATATTTATATAGAAGCGAAGGGAGATTTGCATGAGCCATTTTACAAGAAAATACCTGTTCTATTTTTCAAAGATCCGCCAAATGTTAATAGATTAAAATGTCCTACATAATTATTTTGCGCCACAAATTTCAAATCATTAGGACTTAGAAAAGTACTTTAAAAATGTCATCAAAAAAGTTGAAACGGGCAGACGACGTCTGCCATGAGGAATTAAATAAAGTATATTATATTACATATTGTAAGATAACTGACATCATAGTAAAATTGGAAGCTTTTAATTCATAGTGTTATTGCTTTAGTCTTACATTAAAACTTTAATTACTAAACTGATATTGAAGCATTTCATCAAACATAAATGATTAAACATAAATATAATAGAAAAATAACTCTATTATGAAATTCCATTCAAGATATAGAAGAAATTATTTAGACTATTGTTTGATTTTCATATTTATAAAACAAAATTACATTTAAAATTCACATTTTTGTATCATTATTATATATTTTTTATCATTGTCTTTTTTTCATATCCTATATACAGTTATTGGACTTGGTGAAACATGCTATTTTATGTAAGAATATAAATGGTATGTGATTTTTACTTCTAAATAAATGTGCGGATTGGATATAGCCTAAAAAGTTATTCGCTTTATTTATATCGCTTAGCAAAATTATTTATATCACTTTATTACTGATTATAAATACATACTATAAAACTGCTCAGCATTAAATAAATTTTATTAAATTTGAATGTGAATAACACCTATTATCATCCAACAAATAATACCATTAGTTTCTAAATATATACACATAAATTCGCTATTTTAGCATATTAATTATTTTTGAGTGTTTTTAATTTTTTCGAAAAATAAATAAAAAATCACAGACATCCGTTGTGTCCGATCGTTATAAGAATGAATGCACCTTCCACGATTACCCACTGAAACAATCATACCAACCTTGAATTAAAGCGGATAATGTGTTCAAGAGTTTTTGTTCCCACAGACATTCGCACAGACATATTAACTATAAACCATTTCGAAGTATTTTATTAGCATTCAAAATTCAAATTTCAAATATGGAAATTTATCGATTTACAAAAATCGTATTTTTGACCCCAAAATTGATCTCATTTTGATTCAATCAATTTCCCCTTTTAAGTAAAAATGCATGGATTAATGACAGTAAAAATAAATGAATGTCACACTTATTATGCCACTGTTACAGAGGATGCAAAAATAAATTTAAGTCAAGAAAATTATGTACATTTTTTTTAAATGTTATGTTTAATTCTAAGAGTGTCTAAACAATGTGCTTGGAAGAGAACACTTTTGAATTGACTGTATGAAAAATTATTCACTTTTTATTTTACATGGTAGTGTATAGGGAACATTACAATACATCGTAGTGTATAGGGGAAGTATTGGAATCGAGCCAAAAATCGCAACTCGTGTTTTTGACAGATCTACATGTTTCGAGCACTTTAGAACTCGAAAAAGTTATGAGTTACGTATGTGTGTATGTGCGTCTGTCTGTCTGTGTGCGCAATGAATTTATCCAATCTAACTCAAAAACTTATTACCGAATTTTATAAAATTTAGTAGGTATATAGGTTACCTCGGTGGTGCTGATTAGGTTTGGCTACTCTAAAATTAACTCAAAAACTAACTGACCGAATATTATAAAATTTGGTAGGTGTAGGTTATCCTGGTTGTTCTGATTAGGTTTCGGTACTACTCAAACACTAATTGACCGAATTTTATAAATTTTGGTAGCTATGTAAGTTTTCCAGGTGGTGCTGGTTAGGTATTGGTACTAAATGAATAAAGAAGAACTTGTCTTTATTTCTCGACATGATCCGCAAAAACCGTATGTATCTATTTTAGCTGAAAATCTAGTTGGACAAATTTCACAAAATTTAGTAGATAAGTCACTTACGGTTTACATTACTGTTGAGTATATTTTTATATTTGTAAGAAAAATAACCCGCCTATATCTGAGAAATGCCCCCGAAACTCGTGTATTTCCATTATAAACCCTAATTCCACTGGAAACCTAATTGACGGAATTTCAAAAATTTTGGTAAATAAGTCACTTTTGAATTTGCTTGCTGCTGATGACTTTGGTATGATTTAGATTAATTTTTAATTAAATAAATTTTAATTAATTTTAATAATTTTTAAATTCATTAAAAGTTAATAACTTTTAATAATTTTTAATTAAATTTAATTCCACTGGAAACCTAATTGACGGAATTTCAAAAATTTTGGTAAATAAGTCACTTTTGAATTTGTTTGCTGATGATGATTTAGAAGAAAATAAATGCTATATTTTGCGAAAAAGCCCGCATAATCCTTCCTAATCTAAAATAGATTCCTGCATATACTCAAATGTATCAATCAAACGCCTGTTTTATACACAATGTTTGAGGACGAAAAGAATAAAATCAAGACCGTAACTCTAGGACAAACCGTTGATGACAAATTTTAGCTTTTCGCATTTTTGCCATGACACCTTTGAAAATGTGTTCTGACGCCAAACAAACGAAAATTGAACTAAGGCAGTCAATTAAGTGTACTTTCAAATAATTATCCATATTTTTTCGTACAATTAATCTGAATTTATTGAATTGTGAGAACAGAAAGAGAGAAAATGAAATTCGTGTCTGTAGCGATCGTCGTATGCTGTCCACATTAAATTGTAAGTTTTTGCACTGCTACCTTCTAGTATAGATCATGTCGACACGAATGTTGATCAGAAACATTTTATGCATAATTTATAATACACAATTAAGAAAATATAATTTAGGGTTTGAGATGAGATTAATTATAACATTCTTCATTTGAGAGGCTTCTTTGATTACAGATGTCCATTTAATTAAAGTTTTGAATATTTTCGCTCATATTCACCATCTGTTGAAGAACAAAACTTGCGTAAGAACTACGAAATAATGGCAAATTTTCATCACGTATTAATTAAACTTGACAAAATGCTGTGCAAATAGCCGTTAATTATTTTCGATAATGAATCTCAGCCAGTTCAAGCAATAAATTTAAGTAACATTTGTTTTTGATGATATTTTAAACAAAGCTTTTGAAGTGTCACGAACGCATTTGTTGCTTGTCAACAAGACCAGGCTTTCAGGAAATGAAACTATACAATTATATGGCGATCAGACTCTGGTAAGGTATATAATAAATATACTTATAGGGGAATAAAATCTTTTTGAGGAGAGAATATAAAGTCCGATTGAGGTGAGTTTGCAAGTTCATTCCGTTGATTCCATTTAGATTAATAAAACAAATCAACGAAATTAAAATAATGTTATATATATTCTCAAATTATTGCCCAAAATGTAAAATGTTTAGAAAGTTTCGTATAAAACAGAGTACAACACAATTAATCCTTACCTGCATTTACGCTTTAATATTTTCTGCTAAATTCTTTTATTTCTTATCCACGATATTGTTTTAAATATTATTTTAACAATAGTTAGTTTGATTAATTTTGATTTACATAGCTTCAGAAATCGGTCGGTTCCTTTATTTTCCAAATCATTTCCATTTGATGCTATTCTGATCACTAGGATTTATATAGTTTGGATGTTTTGGATTTAATGAATGTTGTGAATTCATATAACGTTCGGAACGGAATATTTATCTATGATGTTTGCTAAATTGCACTTATTTGTTGAATAGTTTTAAAAACTATTAATTTTACAGCTGTTTTCGGAGGCTCATGTAACTTTCAAAATCATAAAATTCCTATTTAATCTATGGTAGTGCTCGTAACATCATAGTTTTGATTGACTAAACGTTTATTTTAACTGCTTCTACATGTTGTTAACATTCCTCTTTGGTTTCTATTTTTCATTCATAGAACTCTGAAGTTCTTTTTCTTGTTTTTATTACTTACCTTCAGTCAGTTCTCATTTTTTTTCATGTAAATTCATGCATTCTCTCAAATAACTCTTTTCATATTCTGTAATATTCTAGATTGTGCGCAGCTTTTGAAGTCGGATTTAAAGAAATGTACATAATATTATTCTGTTATAAGTAAAATATATTCTATGCTTTTTAATTTTTGCAATATAAACCACTGTAGGGCCCAACGTTTACATTCTAATGTGGTATTACAACCATTACTAAATAATAAAAGCACCGGTTGAACTAAAGTTGTTGTACAAATTTTCTGAAACACACCTAACCCTTCATTTACTTGATATTAGAATTGCACGATTTCGAATTGCACAAAACTTTCAAACTCGTTGAGATGCTCGGTGCCCAAGGCAAACGAACTGAGCTAAGAGATTGAAAGCCCCCCCCCTTTTGCACTGCACGTTTTTCCAGTAAAAACGCCTAACTGCAGTACCTGAACTTATAACTTTTGCTAGTTGCCATTTTAAAATTAATTCTGTTTTTATGTTTTGTGCATGCTCTCATAAAGAGCATTTCCTTACTGCACTCGGGGTTACTCAAGTAACGACAAAGCTGCAGATGGTTATACAAGGACCTGCATACCGGAGATGAAAGGCGCTTCGCGCCTGGTGCTCTTTCAACGTACGACCAACGTGACATCTTTCTGGCAGATTTATTTCCAAATTGGTGCAACGAGTGCGTAAAAAAGGAAGCGTACGTCGTGTAGGTGGACTAGGTAAACCCAGGCTTCACTCAACTGATACAGAAGCTGATATTTTGGCTTAATTTTGCAGTCATCCACATAACAGTACTCGTACCGCTGCTTCAGAAATGAACGTACCACATGCAACAGTGTGGAGAATACTGAGGCTGAATAAATGGCATCTGTTTAACATTCATGGTCTGCAAAAACAGGAGCCAACAGGTTATCAACGTCGTCTAGATTTTTGTAATTGGGCTCTAAATCAGGAAGATGCAAATCCCTATTTCATGAGAAACGTAATTTGAACTCACGAATGCTGTTTTAAACAAGATGGATGCATAAATCCTCAAAATGAGCACTTCTGGTCTGACACAAATTCATTCGTTGTACGTGATATTCATCATCAGAAGCAGTTTTCTGTGAATGTATGGTGTAGTATTTTCAGAAACCGTTTGCTTGGACCCATACTGTATGAAGGTACGTTGACGTTAGACAGATATGCTAATGAGATTCTGAATGCAGTTATTCCTCATTTTATGGATGAACTGCCCCTAATAGTACTTCCACATGCAGGGTTTCAACCGGACGGATCTCCAACTCACCATATTACAGTTGTGAAACACTGGTTAAATAACGAATTTCCAGACAAGTGGATTGACTTGCATGGGCCAGTCGAATTTCACCCTAGATCGCCTGATTTAACGCCTATGGATATTTGTTTGTGGGGTTGTTTACGCACATCTGTTTATCGGTCACCTCCCTTAAATAAAGCAGAGTTCAAACAACGCATTCAAGATGGTTGTCGTGACATCACCGAACAAAAACTTGATCGAGTGCACAGAAGTGTTATCAGGCGAATGCAGCAATATAATGGCATGGATGGAAAATATTTTCTACAAGCTTTGTAATCTTTGTGAAAGATACACCGACCCACCCGAAGATATACGGTAGATAAAAAACAGCCACGACAGCAAACCCTCTCAGAGCACGACACGGTCCCCATAGCCAGTCCCTCGATTACACCCCCCAGGAGGACGACCAGACTCCCAGACGGGATCCTCGCCAATCACAGACCCGTTTCGCACCAAAACCGAACAAAAAATCGAAACGACAAAACCCGACGCAGACCACCAAGCCGGTCTGTCGAGACTCATCCTCTCCTTACCACTTTATTGGGCAAACTATACAAAATCACTGACTAACTTGTCAGGACAAAAGAATACAGAGTATCACATAATACATCAAAACATAAAAGGCATGCACTATACATCCACAAAAGCAAGTGCGTATCAAATAAATACAGTAAAAACACACATGTATACAAAATGCAAGTAGTGGAAAAGAAGAAGGACACATTAAAAATTTTCAACAATAAAGGTACATAAAACAAGCTCAAAACAAGCAAGTAACCAATCAAATTAGGGTTACCCATAGTTCACTTCAGAAGAAGCAAATTCCAATTCTTTGATGTAAACATTACAATCACTTGCAGTACATCTATGGTTCGTATCATAAGCCGTTTTGAACTTCGTATTATGCCTAGTACAATTCATATACACCGTTCTCTTTGTACAATCTGTCGCCTTGTGACCCTCTTCACCAGTTTACATAGACTTCATTATTAGGGCAGTATTTATTAATATGTCCACAGAATCGACATTTGTAACACACATTCGCTCTGAGAAATTCCTTACAGTCCACCCTGGTTGATCCCACATTCACTTTTTCTCGTTTGATCAACACACCAAAAGACACTGGATCCCATGAGATTACCCAATTGTTGCCTCTCGTTTCCCTTAAAATGAGATCTAACAGTAAATTCCGTAATATTACTCATCCCTTCATTCTGAGAAACTATTTTCTCTTTAAGGTTATCCTCCGTAATATTCTCTTCAACATTACACAATATCATTTGAGTATTTTTCTTCGTTGGCTTTCCAACTTTAAAACACTTTAACTCATTTTGGTCCGTGGATTTTTTGATGAGTCGATCAATATTCTCCTCTCTTCCTGTTTCCACAATAATTCCACCTTTCGATACCTTACACTAATGTCCAGTTTACGGAGATTCACCAGGTTCTGCACTTCAGCCTTCGTTTTATCTGAACTCTGCTCAGAAGTTGGATGGATGGTCAGCAGATGAGTAGTACGCTTCTTTCTCTTGGACCTCCCTTGTTTTTCTTTCTTTTTCACCGCTTGTGCATATGAAACAGGTCTTTCTGTTACACTTAATTGCCCTATCTGGACTGCAATCAATGTTGTTTGCTCAATCATAACTATCAACATTAGAGCCAGCTCGTCTCTAATTTTCGTTTGAACAGGAACTGAAACTTTAATCTTCCCCACTTCATTTACAATGTTATTATGACAGGCAACAAACCTTGTCATATAACCACCAATATTAGTTATTGGATCAACCTTCAGAGCAGCCATTATGTAAGTTGCGTCCGTCATTCCACATTACCCTACTGATGGATAAGCCAAGAAACGTATCAGGAGCAATGGATGATTTCCTCTCTAGATGTGGTCTTCGGTCGGCTTTCGACCCCTAATTTCTCAGGGGAGCCCCCCACATCTCCAAAGCGTAGACATGTACCAGGCTTAATTTCACTGTCTCCTCGTAGACTGTAAATTCACTTGATATATATAATAATAGCACTTTACCTAAAACTCAACTTTAACCTAAGTAAGTATTAATAGCATATAATAGAGATGTCAAAAAATTTTTGATTTAACTTCACTAGTCCCGAGGGGGGGGGGGGGTAATCTTTGTGTAAAGTTATTTTTTCTACACAGTGTAGAGACTTTTGTACCAAAAAGTAGAAACATTATTTATTTATGTAATCATTTTCTTTCGTAATTTGTGTATGACCCCTGAAACGCGACCTGTTTACATGGCTTTTTCCCCTCTGAGAGAACCCATGTCAATGCATCGAGAAGTGGTTTAAGTAAGCATTTTTGTCTTGTCATATCTCTGGGACTTTTTTTGACAAAATGCTAAAATTTGTACATCACCTTATTAGTATAAGGGGCACATATTGCTCATTGGAAATGTTTTTGTACGGGGGCCGTATAAAAATTTACATTTTGTATTTCATATGATTTAATTCCCTTGAAATTTTAATCAATTTTATAAAATTATTTACCTTTTTTACGCAATTTTGTATTATATATGTGTAAGATAATTATTTATGGAATTACAGTCGAGGTCAATGTTTTAGGGATACCCTGTATATATATATATATATATATATATATATATATATATATATATATATATATATATATATATATATATATATATATATATATATATATATATATATATATATATATATATAATATAAATTAGTAAATCCAATGTTAGAATGTAAGTAGTAACTCATAAAACACTATTCCAAAATTTTCTACAAAACACAAAGAAATAAAAGAAATTAAGACATAAAGAGGATATAATAAAGCGTAATGCAGGTCATAAAGACAAAGACAATCAACAAATTTCAAAAATGAGGAATGAAAATAGGAAAACTAAAAAATCAAGCAAAAAAGCTTGCACATGGAAGAGCTTTAGGCTTAAGCTAAGTTCATTTCGAAAAAATTCTCTCCAAGTCCATATATCCCTTCGAAATGAACAAAAAATGCTTGTTCCTGAAACACAAGATAGATTTTATCTATAAACTTGTGTTATATGGACGACAAGCATATAGATTGGAACAATAAAGGAAACATAAATACCTTAAAATACACTTCATTAGTGCAACCATGACGAGCAAAATATGACTAGACCAATGTTGCCATATGCAGATATATATATATATATATATATATGTATAGATACATATATACATATATATATATATATATATATATATATATACACATATATATATATATATATACATATATATATATATATATATATATATATATATATATATATGTATATATATATATATATATATATATATATATATATATATATATATATATATATATATATATATATATATATATACATAATATTATATATATACAGGGTCTTTCAAAAGTGTGTATAAACTTTAAAAAATCATTAGAGATCAAAAAATCATCACATTGCGGTACGGTTTGTGCCATAAGTATTGCTAGGACGGGGGGCGGGGGGTTGACGTAAAAAATGGAGTTTAAAAAATCACCAATAGGTGACTCTGCACTCATTGGAAAGACAATTAAAATAACTTGCTGCGCGTGTCAAATCGTGTGACAAGCCTAAGTACCCTGAACAGGTGATAGGACCTTTTCCTTTCTTTAGATTTTTCCTAAATCAGAAGTTCCGCAAACCATCTTATGCTGATTCGCCGCTCACGTAATACAGCTTCACTAACAAGACTTTCTCGATCAAAGTTAACATTCTTGCAAAAGCTTCTTCTTTGCACCGTTTCGTAATGAATCAAATGAAGAATCTTTTATAATAGCCTCATTTGCACACTTCTTGAGGATGCATTCGGGTAAGCGCCACCTACAGGTGATTTTTAAATTGCAAAAATTTTTCACGTCAAAAAAAAAAAAAAAAACCCGTCCTGGTAATACTTATGGTACAAACCGTACCTCAGTGCGATAATTTTTCGATTTTAATGAATTTTTGAAGTTTATACGGACTTTAGAAAGACCCTGTATATATATATATATATATATATATATATATATATATATATATATATATATATATATATATATATATATATATAGTGTCTCACACACACACAGACTCTCTCTATATATATATATATAGTAGACTCTATATATATATAGAGAGAGAGAGTCTGTGTGTGTGTGTGTGTGTGTGTGTCTGTGTGTGTACAGCATTGCTGCACTGCAGATTTTGTTTAAACATAAATATTTATTGTACATATTTTATATTTATAGGCTTTTTTAATTCATTGTATTTTTATCATTGATTAATTCTTAAGTTCATTTTTCTGTTTCTCGAGAAACTCCATATTCTCCACGACCACAATTCTTTTCGGCTTAATTACATATGGTACCCTTCTGAGGAACACTTTGCGAAAAATCGTTTATTATTTCCGATAATTAATCTAAGTTACGTCTGGCATCAAAATTAAGCAACAGCTGTCTTTGAAAATATTTTAAAGAGGTTTCCAAAGTGCAGCGGCAGCGTTCGTGGCTTGTCAACATGGACCCAAACTTCGAGCGTAGGAACCAAAATTATTTATTCTCGTGATTAGCGCAAGACTCTGAGAACAAGATTTTGAACAATATTTTGGAGGTGTCGCGGCTGTTCTTGGCCGCCGATGGTAAGATATTGTGATTAGGCTGTGATATGATTCAGATGTTGGTACGTATTCTAATGCAGATCAAATGATGCGGCGAAAATTAAAGATGTAGGTGAGATAATTCTTAAATTCTAAACTTGAAAAACATTTCTTCCCGTGATTTTTTTTCTCTAATTGCTAAACGAATTTCTATAATCCCTAAATAAATTGTATCCATATAATAATTGTATTACATATTTTTATAACTCCATATCCTCTAGAGGTCCACCTTCCACGGTAACCAAGAATATTTTATATCTGCAAACTTAAATTTTCAACAACGAATCCAAAACTAACGTAGCAGGATTGTTGAAAATGCAAATCCGATTGGAGCGCAAAATAGGGGCTGAATGAAAAGGTATTCCGGATTCTACAGAAACCCATCGCTGAACTAGAAAGCTAAATTTTTACACACATACAGTATACTCCGGCCATACATTAAGCTACCATAAGCCTTAGGGTTGGTCGTGTGGTCTGGATCTTCCACACATACAGTATCCCGGCCGCACATCTTTCTGCTCCATATGTTTGGATGAGTCGGACGGCCGGGGCTTTCGACATATACAGTATCGATCTTTGGATAGAACATAATGGAACCAGATTTTTTATTTCCCCTGGGGTGGGGAAAATGGGCGGGGTTGATTTAAAAGCCAGCTAATGGCCACCAAAAGTTCTATGTGGCTTAAAAGGCCGACTTTTTGCAGACTTATGGAACCGAGCCCTGGATTTCTGATTTTCTCTCCAAGGACAGCACTACGGGAAACCCGGTCATACAAGTGCAGAGTTTGCCTTCAGTAGTCAGTTGTCTGCCAGTCGTAATGCCCATTTGTTCGTGTTCTGACATGCTTTAAGTTTGAGTGCTAGCTAAAGTGGCAGTCTGTCTGTCTGTCTGTCTGTTTGTCCCGTCATCACGGGAGAAAGGTTGAACCGAATTTTATGAAATTTTGTTGGTAGCCTGTAAAAAGCCACACTTAAAATTTAGTCCATGTTTGGAGTTTCTACGATTAGTGGTTCTCGAGATATTAATAAAAAACCAATATATTAGTAAAAATGAAACATTTGTTTGTCTCATCATCACGAGAGAACGGTTGAACCGAATTTGATGAAATTTTATGAATAGCCTTAAAAGAGTCCTCCATAAATTTTGCCCAAGTTTCGAGTATCTAATACAAGGGGTTGTCGAGATATTAATGAAAAACGAAACTTTTTCCTTGGAGTTCTACTCTCTAACTCCGTGGTTTATCCAAACGAAAAGCTTGAAAATCATTTGAAAGTGAAAACACTTTATCTTTGAGTTTAGTGGGAGATTTTTGCGCTAATTAGTCCCTTTCTGAAAACATGAATTGTTTAAAACATTATTTAAATGAGAAATCTATCTGTATGGTTTATTTTTCACAAGCTTTTACTGAACAATGAAAAGTATAAAGAAATCAAAATGGTTATTTAATTTCGCAGTTTATGAGGAAGATTCTATCTTATATCATGTTGCTCAAAAACGCAATTAAATTAAATCTGTCTGTTAATTTTAATTATTATTTCTTCGATTTGAATAATAAATAAATGGACATAAAAATATATTTTAGAAAATAACGATAATGCATTTTTGATTGGATAATATCACTTACGGTCTTCAGATTTAAACGTTATTGTTATTGATATTTTCGGGGATTATTGATTCAGGGTTTATTGATATTTTCAAGTTATTAAGCCATTGTTTTATTATGACAAAAATTGTTTAAACTCATATATTGTACGTTGTACGAGTAATCTTCTACAAGTACACGCATATATATTCTAATCTATGAGAATATAAGTAGTACATGTATATTGGCATGTGTTTAGATATATATTGGCATACATTGGAATCAATTACGACCTTCTGGAGTAAAGATTACGGGGATTATTAATATTTTCAAATTATTGCGTCATCTCTTTTATTTTGACAAAAATTTTTGAGACTCATATTGTAATACGGGTAATTTTCTAATGTACTAATACAGGTTATATCTTCTAATACTCGCGTACATAAGTAGTACGGGTCCTATACAATTTTAATGCTTGCATTTTGCATATATTGATTCAATTCCTTTTATTTTTTGGAAATTTGCTTACAAAAGTGGCCAGGATGTTTTATTCTTTAGATCTGCCCGTGACGATAATGTTTCATAGTGAAATCAGATTTTTTAAACTTCTCTTTAGGTGAAATAAATTTAATATTTTAACAGAATTTGCACATGATTGCGAATTATAAGTTTATTTATATTATATACTAAGTACGAAGAACGGGTATGCTGCTAATGCAGCATAAGTGAGAACGAGCTAATGTGTAAGTGCTCAGTTAAACAACGCGTATTATTCTGCACACATAGCCTCTTTGGGTGGTACTTTCAGCCATTTAAATGACGTAAATGACAGTATTCAAAGAAAACAAGAAACATTGTTCTGAATTTAAGCGACGGCCTCTCCGGCTTCTTAAGAAAACTTAGAATACGGAAATGACACGTGCAAAAGAATGAATTCTGACTTTCGTTATAAATCCACCGGACATCCGCACTAATTTTAAATCGCCTCCTATCTCTTGGGGATACATTGACATAATATTTTCTCTTCATCACTGTCGCCAAGTATGACTGGATGAGCAATCATTTCCTGTGTCCCCAGAACCCTCCTCCCCTACCCTCCACCGACGTCCCTCTGGAGAAAAAATAAAAACTCACAGAACTTCATTCAAACCGAACACTCCAACTAAAATAAGGCGAACTGCTACATTTTATACTTTTATGAAGAAAACGTAACTCAAGATAACAGAGGAAGCAGTTAATACTATGTTACACTTTTTAACGCTCCAACTTGTGCTAGCTGGGATTTTTGTTACTAAAGTAAATAAAAGCAAACAAAAAACGCTAGATACTTATCTCAGTTTCATAGGGAATGTGTATGTGTTTGTCTTGAATTTTACCACAAATCGAACATTTGTGTAAGAAAGGACAATCTCAAGTTTCTCATTAATAGCTGAAATATTTTATTGTAAACCAAACAACTCCCTGTAACAAAATCCGTTTAAGCGCTGGAATTTTTTTCACTTCTTCCTTTTTCAAAATTAATATTGAGTGAAAGTATTGAATTACTTTTACCAGCAATATCACAAAGTATCGAAAGTTTTACGTAAGCCTAGCTAATCTCGCGGCACACTTGTTGAGCCCTACTGTTCTAGACATTCCCGATGTGCGTATCTGGAATGCTGAAACTTTCCAGACTGAAAGTATTGACCACGGGACTAAACCTATCAAAATGCAATTTTTTATTAGGACGATTTCATACACTAAGGGCCTTATATTGTCGTACAAAATAAAACTGTTTTAAATATGTTTGAAGTTATGTTTTGGTTTGAAGTAGTGATTTTTATAGTTTTGATAATCCTAAATACCAATGTTTCCCTATTTGGCATGCTGAATTGATTGTCATCAAATTTTACCTCCGCTTCTATTCATCTTTTTTTTCAAGTATGAATTTCGTAATTAATAGTTAATAGGAAAAGCTTGCTTGAAAATGAGAAACGGTATACATTTTGATTTAGTTATTTACTATCATAATAAGAAAGATAAATCACTTTGAAAGGCTGAATATTTCAGAAACTGTAAAAGGAAATATCTGATGTGGGCAGCACAAGACTACAGACTCAAATTCATAATTCAATCCCTTGAATAGAGATTTATTGCTCAATTTGACAAGGACACTTACTTGAATTTCTTCAGTTTGTAGTCTTCGCCTTCTCTTCAAAATTCCAAAAAAAATAAACACCACTGTAACCTGCAACTGCTTTCTCAACCGAATTTTAAAAATTGGATCCAATATAATTTTAACTATAGGGTATATATACCACTGTCAGAGTATATATACCATCTGTTTTAACTGTAGAGTATATATACCACTTTCAGGTCACCAAAGTTTTAAAAATCATATTATTTCGAGAAGGGCTTTTTCCAGAGTAATGGTGTTAGTCTCATTCATCTTCACGTTAAATATACGTATAAAACAAGCATTTAATACAATATTATGTGTATTTAATCCTATATTTCAGAATTTTGAAGGTCACTTCACATAAAAGGCAGGTTTATTTTTTCGAATCATACAGAAAACTAATCAGAACCAGAGCGAGCCACCAGTAACATATCTATAAAATTTCGTGAAATTTTGTTAGTTATTTTTATCAGATGGAATGGAAATATTTTGCTTATGTTGACACACAGACAGTTATAAACACACAGAGACTTCATCCTGATAAAGATTTTTCTTGTTCTAGACTACTTAAAACGTGTAAATATTTTTACACGTTCAACAGATCATGTGGCATGTAGTAAAACTGATCTAATAACGTGCGAACCCTTATAAGGCAGTATTACACGCCTTGAGTTGGAGACGTCTTCAGCCCAACGCTATGATACTGTTCTACCACTCAGGAATCGAACCCCGACACTGCCCAGTTGACAGTTTGAACTCAATGTAGCGTTTGTATTTTCTCTACATTAGTGACCTTGGTCACAAGCACGAATCATCTATCGCTCAATTATTTTTAGTTATTCTACTTCCCGAGCATTACGGATGCATTGCATAAGTACACTTTCAGTACTCCCCATGAGATGGCGCTACCACGCTTTCTCGATTTTCCGAGATTCTCTGACGTCGACTCACCGTATGTCATCGGGCCTTCGGACTCACTACAAGGTCGCTTGTAACAACTTCTTCACTTCAACTTATGAGCTCGCCGCCTCATCTTCAATGCAGTGACAATTTCGTTCGGTTTTACGAAACTCACTGGGAATGGAAGTACTGTAGCGAACGTTCATAAGTCAATATTACATTCCTTGAGCTAGAGACGTCTTTAGATTAACTCTATGATACTGGCCAACCACGCTTTGGCCCGGGCATCAAATACCGGCACTCCCAAGTAGATGATATTACTTTCTCACTATAACCCACTTTGAGGAACAATCTCATTATTTATCAGGCTTTGCCCAGTAGTGATCCATATTGAAGGACAAGTTTATTTAAACCATCATACTTGGAACGGCTATATTTTAGAATTTTTTATGAAACAGATAATCTTCAATATTTTTAAATATTATGGCATTCCTGTGGCAATGTTGGTGGTTTGTGATTACACAGTTGGTAAAAGTAGTATTACTTTTGTATCCTACAATGCCATATGTTGTTCACGACACACTATCTTTTGTAACGAGTACCTGTGGCACACTAACGTAGAGTTGGAAACCGTGCAGTAGTCTCGGTCTTTGCTTTGACGACATTTTTGAAAATGTCGGAAAAATTTAATAAAATTCAATATCTTAAAAAATTAATTTTACCAGATACAGTGGAATAACTGACATTAAAAGTTCCCCTTAAATTAGTTAACAAATATTAAGAAATCAACAAGTCAATCAATAAAGAAACATTTTTAAATTTATTTGTTTGATATTTAAATTTAAATTTATTAGTTAAGGCAGGAGGGTTACAGGTGGATCTCGTCATTGGACTACCACTATCAAAATAGTTATTGGGTACGCTTGGCAAATGAGCTTTAATTTAAGAATGGGCTATTTCAGCGGAGTACATTCAAAAATAGTTTAGCAACATATGGAAACCAAACATAAATCTGAATAATATACACAATTTTAAAATATTCCCGCATGTTATGGCCTATGCTATCGATCCCATTTCAAAAATTCTTGAATAAATTTATTCGCTCAAATTAATAAACATACCCGCATCAGTGACATTTTGAAATCTTAAATCGAAATCAAAATAAACGACAAATAATGCTATCTAAAAGCGCAACTTAGATGAATAGTGACAGAAGCATTATCTTCTTTGGATAGAGGGCTGATATTGCCTGGGGAAAAAGCGGGATCGGACGAAACAGAATACGAGGCTTTTAACTGTGTCCCACAAAACGCAAATGGGATTGTAAGAAGTTGTGCAATACATAGGTTATCGTAAAAAAGAGAAATAAAATAACCAAGCATCGTGGAGATAAGCGATTGTAGAATGTTATGCAAAGTAAAATTATTGATTTAAAATAGTTTATTTAGTCAATGATTTTCAATGGTTAGTCAATGGTCTACTTTGAAATTTATTATTAGTATATATATATATATATATATATATATATATGAGTCAAATTTTATAAACTCTGCATATACATTCTACAGATATATTGACGATGTTATTCTCATTAAAATAGCTCCCTCATCTAATGATATAGATTTTGATTTTTATCCTCCAAATTTATCCCTTTTACCAAACGAAAGCAACTTCTCGTCTAGCGTTAATTTCTTAGATGTAACTCTATCTCTTGATAATGAATATTCATTTTTGTCAAACATTTATGATAAAAGAAAAAGTTTTCCTTTTAAAATTCACAAGATAATCAATTTTAACTCATGTATGAGTAAACAGGTATATAAAAATATTTTAATAAATCAATTTCATAGGATTTTTAAGTTATGTGAAAATACACAATACAGTAACCATCTTGCAGATTTATTTCGATACTGTAAGACTGAATCATATCCAGTTAATTTTGTTAAATATCACTTTAGAAATTTTGAATACTATTTATAATATATTATTTATTGTTTTAGTCTAATTTGAAATTGCTATTGTATACTTTGAACATTAAAATATTCTTTGAGATTTTAATGTCTTAGTAATAAATTTTGGATACATATTATATAATTGTTAATTATTAATTATTACTGAGTTTATCTCGTATTTTTTTATTTTATTATTTTAAATTTATTTTTTATTTATTTATTTTATCTTTATATCTCTATTTTTTGGGTTTGAAACTTATAAATATGTATAGTTAAACATGCAGAAGTATTTCCTATAATTCACATCAGATGGCGCTCTTTCTCTCTTGCGCTTCTTGTACTCTTTCCTAATACTTTGTTTAGTGTAACGAAAATGTGTCTTGTATAATGGTGAAGAAAGGTATGACTTTAATTCTATCCGAATCATTGTGGATTGTTGGTTAGATTGCTTATATGTTTGCTTAATGCACTTTCATTATATTCCTTCCAATTTCCTTTTGCTTATTTTTTGTCATTTTCGTTTATGTTATAGTCTGGAAATGTGTCGGATCTTTTGACGTTATTTCAGCCATGTGGCTGTATCGTTAAGCGAAACACATTTGGAACCTCTGTGGATGCAAAGATCCTTGATAAGCTGGATTCACAGAGCTTCTATCCTATTTCATATTTTCGGATTGTATCATTTCTCTTATTTTGTCATTTTAATATTTTGAGCCTCCAGATTTTGATAATGCTTTGTTGTTTGAACTTGATTAGTATGCTTCGCTCTTGAATGTTGATAAATTCATGTGTATTATTCATATTTAAAATTTAGATCTTTTTGTCTGTTATGGTAGCATTGTTTTCCTTTTGTCTGATATTTCCTATCATGTCATAATTAATTAATTTTCCTCCGTATTGTATTTGAACCAGGGTATGACACTGATCATGTTTTAAATTAGTATAACTATTTTAATTTTATTTTTAATTTTATCTTATTTATTTATTATATATATATATATATATATATATATATATATATATATATATATATATATTAATATATATATATATTAATATATATATATTAATATATATTAATATATATATATATATATTAATACGTAGAAAATACAAAACGCAAGTATTATATCTGGCGAAAATCCAATACTCGGATTTTGATTGGTTTACTCAGTAAGGGCAGACATAAATATGAATAAGCCGTTTTTTAAAACTACGTATATGTATCTGTAAGATTACTATAACTGCTTAACAAGGGACATATTTTAGTGAAATTATGTACGGTTGTTTCATTTCTATTGATGAGCCGGAAAAGAATCTTACTGCCCAACCCGGAATCGAACCATGGACCTTCGTACTACCCAGTCAATGCTCTGCCATTGACTAGGATGAATGAAATAGCAAGATTTTATTGCCGAAGTGGATTCTACATTCTTCATCCTAAATTTCAGATAGAAGTGCAGCTGATCATCTGTATGACTATATCCTGCTATTTTTACCCCAAGTTAGCATCCTGTTACTATTTTTACCCTCCAAGTTAGCTTCCTGCATGATCATTATCCTTTCAATATACCAGAGTCTACTGAATCCATACTAGTAATAATAAGGTGATTTTCGGATTTCCGACATCTTTGCACTAACCGTCTGGGTTGATTTATTCGGTCGCCATTGTAAAGAATTTTGCTGCCCTAACCGGGATCGAACAGCGAATCTTCGTACTTGCCAGCCTGTGATCTACCTTGGAGCTAGTGGGACGAAATTGCAAGACAATTAGCGAGATAGTACATATTTTAGATCTATAAATCATAACTTAAGTAGTTATTTTTCAAAAATTCATCATTTTCAGCATTTGTTGAGAAAGACATATGTTGGATATGTCAGATTAATATATTTTATAATGCGTTGAATATATGTTTAGAAAAATATATAAAGATGCAATAATAAATGAATACTGCATATCTTAGCATCTGAAACTGTGATGTGATGTATTTCAACATTCAGTTTTCAATTAAAATGTTTATGCCTATTGTTAAATACTAATTTAGCTGTTTTATTATAGTATAGTGTATTGCATATAAACAAATATCTGTTAGCATTGAATTATAAAATCTGCATAATATGGTTATTACTTCAGAACAATATTATTATACATACAAATATTAATATTTTCTTTAATTAACTACTACTTACACCTATGAAATATTAAATATAAAAACATTTATATTACCAAACACACATAAAGATTTTTACGCAATTGCTTATCAAGTAATATACTAAAATAATTAATACGAAAGAAATAAAATTCATATATCATATTTGCGAGTTTTTAAATAATTATTAAGGATACCTTAAAATTTACTAAATGAGAAATTTCAGTATTTGCCTGCAAGAGTAGCAATGGATAATTCAGCATGATGAGTACTGAACTTCTAAATTTATTAGGGGGCTTTTAAGTTTAGGTGCAACATAATATTTACTGATATATTAATATAAAATATTTGTATAAATACAGAATGTAATAAAATCTAGGAGACAAACGAGACTCTCTTAACTGTTTGATGAGTCTGGGTAAATCTTGTTTTCACCCCTGTAGAATGTATACTACTAACGTGAGAAAATTGTACCCGAGTTATGAGAAAAATTATAACACCATTGGATAGCCGATTATCTGAAAGCATTGGATGAAAAAAATTAGACCCAATTGATTTATATTGCGCGTTATATGCACATTTTTCGATTTCCTAAATCTCAAATTTTATTGTAAAAATTATAAAACATATTTTTTTCTACTTTACTTAAAAGTTAGATTTAAATACTGTTCTTTATAATTATCAGAATAACGGAAGCGGCGTTTCGGGATTATCAATTAATTTCTTTTGAGACAAAAATATTAATAAAGTGACAATGCTCTTAATAGTGAGATGAATGCGGGTATGAGAAAGATCGAGTTTTTACAGAAATGAACGAGTTTTGTAACTCTTTGTAGTAGGGTGCTTGTATTTGATTCAAAACAAACAACAGCAATTTTTGTAATATTATTTATTTGTAATTATTGGGACTTTTGATATGTAATGCAAAGATAGTGATTACCCCTAGTAAAGTCCTTCATTAGTCAAATTTTATACTTATGCTTGTCTGCGCTTTATCGATACATGACTGTGAAATTATGTCATTCCAGTGAGATATATCATGTTTCTGTAATGATTCTGCATATGATTGTATGAATTAAAATAGATCGATATCAAATAGAACGGCAGATTTAGGTAAAAAACAGAACTTTTATAAAGTTATGATAATTGCGAAAAATCGACTAGGATCTATATTCTTTTGCATAATGTGTTTTCTGATTATTTGTAACTATGAACTTTGCTTTTTTGATGTAGCTCAGATGCAACCCTGTGGTTCCGTTGCAAGTTGTGTATACCAGTTCATACTTTCACTGGTATGGAAAAAGCAAAATTGTGTGCATTATTTTGTTGTAAACCATATTATTTTTTAACTTTAGCTTTTTAGCCCAAATGGCAAAATTTTACACTTTAAGAGGTACAATTTATACGAACCAGTTATCATGTGTCCATAACAATGGATAAAATGTAATATTTAACGAATTGATAAGAAATAATATGACAGTTTGAAAGGGAATTGCTGTATTTTTTATATTAGAGGTTATCAAATGAAAAATTCTTCTCCAAAAAGAAGATATAAATGCATGTCATAATGAATATATACGCAGTGGTGATATTTTGAAAGCTTCCAGGGAAATAGGAATAAGCAAGAAATTGCAGATAAAGGCACAACTGAGATAAAAAAGTGACAGCGCATTATCCTTTTAAAGGGGGAGTGTTGCCATCCTCGAGAGAAAATGCGGGTAAAATGGGAGATAATAAACAAAACTGAATAAAATGCTTTTAACTTTGTCTCACTATAAATGCGATGTTAAAATGCTGTCTCGCATATTTATAAGCATTTACAACGGGAACAATAAAAATAATTGTGTAAGATTTGAATTATTTTTTAATAAATAAGATTTTTCTTATGTTTTTTAATGGCAATTCCGTTTTGTTATATTAAGCTACTTAACTATTAATCGTGGCTTTAGAAAAAAAATGCTAATGGAAGAGGTATCCAGATTTATTACTGCCATTAACATATTCTATTTCGCAATGAAATATAGAGAACGTAAATTACGGTAATTCTTAAAGATTCAAATGAATAATGTGAACGTTTTAAAATTATTTTATATCAATTTTCTAAAAGAAAAAAATAGTTTATATATTAATGAAATAAGAATGCATGAAAGTAATTCACTTAAATTTGTTTTGTGCGTAAGGATTTAGCATAAACTATTTTAAACACAAGATGTGAAAATTAAATAAAACATATTAATGCACTTCGTGTTCCATTTCAATATATAGAGTGAAACTGTGTAAAATAAATTTCCTACAGTAACTGTCATTATCAACAGATAATTCAAGATCTCGAAGAATGTACAATGTTTTGTATACAGAATGAAAAATACTCATACAAGCATTATATGTACACTATAAAAGTACCTTGAGATATATTTACTGAAAGGAAGTGTTATTAAAATTCATATATTTTCTTTTAAATGACACAAAACTTACCGAGATCAGGAGCCTTTTAGCAAGATAGTTTTAGTGTCACATATGTATACATTCACCCCATAAAGAGCTTACCAACAGCCGATGGCTCATCTGTGATGGTTCATTTGGCCCTTGACACTGGCCTTTCAATCACGTTGAGAGGTGCTGGGTTTAAAAGCTGGGAAAAAAACAGATGAGAAACCAACTTGATTTAAATTACTACTTGAAAAACGTCAAAATTGTGATTAAATCAAAGAAATTAATAAATCTTAAATCGTTAATCATTGCTCGATGATAAATAACCGATTAGATTTTCCGTCTGCCTCTAAAGTGATCTTCAGATTTTGATTTTGATTTCATTGAAGCTCTTCGTATGAATAAAAATTCCGGAAATCTGGTTAATTACTTATCAATGACACTCTATTTTCCCAAGATACAGCTTGACCATATCTAATATGTGTTTATCTGTTCTGCTCTTTTCGTGCTCCATATGTTGATTGTATATACTCTACCCATTATTCCTCTTGTTTATATTTGTTTCTCTAGATTACATTTCCTTCATTTTTTACATATTTTACTGCGCTTTTGTCACACTTTGTGGCTCTAATATATTGTTTCCGAAACGTACGACATTAAAATTAACTCTATTTGCGCTGCATTTTACGTCGTGCTATGGTTCATTTCAGATAAAAAATTCCAATGTATGCATATATGCGGGTAGTGTTGAGGAAGGCATTTTTAACAGTACCACTTGGTCAAATTATCTTGTGTGTGCATAAAAAGAAGAATTGAGAGCAAAAGCCAATATAGTCTAATGCGAGATCTATAAACATCGAAATAGTACTATGTCTTATTATATTATTATTTATTTTAAAATAAGACTTCATTTTAATCTTTAAAATGTGTTCTCTTTATACAGGACAGCTTAATATCTTTATCCTACAAGGCGATCGGGTGCATATGTTTACCGTGCAATTTAGTGACTGGATTTTCTGAATTTATATGGTTGCTCGTATATAAGCTTACTGTGCATGATTGAAATCTTTTACTGCTATATTCATTTCTAAATATTAACAATTTAATGCAAAAAGTATCGCTAATCATTTTCCAGACAAAAGGAAATATTAAAAATTGAAGACGAGATTTGTTCAATGCACTCTGATTTAGTTATACTACTAGGTAGTACTAAAGAAGTTCCATTACAATATTTTGGGCTTCAACAGCGCTTACTATTATATCCTTTTCTAAATACCTTTTTCTATGTGAAGTTCGGCAATTGCAGTCAATAAATTTATAAAATAATTAGTATGATATAAAATAATTCCTGTTAATCTGATTATTATACTTCTTATTTTATTTCAGTAAAATATGTTTATGTATTTGAATAAAAAATAAGACGTTATTCAAAGGGATATTCATTTGTAGTAAAGTGTACTAATTGCATTCATTTAAAAAGAAAGTACATACAAATATGCTTTTGATATCGAAAAAGAAAACGAAAATACATATATTCCTGGAAATGGAAATACTTATATTTTAAAACAAATAAATCTACAAGGAACTACTTACTAAAATTACTGCGTTAGTAAAAGTGACATTTCCATTACATTTAAAAAGAAAGTAGAACTGTCAAGGAGAAAATATCAAGATATAATGAGGCAAAAAGCGAAAGCAAATACAAAAAGTTTCATTCCCTACATGATATACAAATCAAACGACATTTTTTGCCTTTGTTAGATTTTAGAAACATATAATAAGGCAAAGGAACATCAATATTGAGTTCATGGAGGAAAAATAATACCATTTCTTTCAATTTGGAATCAAATGAAACATAATGCATTCGTGTATGCAATTGTAGTTTTATTGTAAGGTAAGGCAATTTGGTATTAGCTTTAACGTATATAGTTTTATTGTAAAATTAAACACCAGACAAAAATAATAATGCAGTAATATAGTGTACAATATTGTATATCAATATATCATAACTTAAAACAGAAAAAAATTATGATCCCTGAGAGTTTTGAAATTCAGAAAACGCTTAGGATATAATAAGTAAAACACTTTTGTGGTATGGGTAGTAAGTTAGTGATAAGATAAAAAATCAGATGTGGGCAACACATAACTTTCCTTATATAATATAATTAATTTACTACTTTTACAGTGAAAAAATAGGTTTTTCTTATAGTAGATACTAATATTCTTTCCAAGATATTGAATTTTCGACAATTAGTCGTCGTTTTCATTGATTTAGCGTCATTTTTATCAATTTGGCGAGAATTTCGTTAATTTGGCAACATTTAAAAAAGTCACCAAGTTGACGATATTCCGCCAAATTTGTCGCCAAAATCTCGCCAAGAGTTATGTATGAAGAAATACGTTATTCTTACATCAGACAAATGACTATTGGCGTTCAAATACAATAGTATTACTCACAGTATCTTTTCCATGAATGAAACGAGCTAGATCCACGAGAATGATGTCACCCAATTTATCGTATGGTATTACATATGAAAAGTGAACATGTTTCTCAATAGGAAATATTCTTTTTTTATTTAATATGACTTTTTGATATTTTTTTTTGAAAAATGTGAAATCTCACAAGAACGGTTTGTGTTAGCGTTCTAAAATTTATGCCAATCGTTTTCTAATAAAAAATTACATAAGAAATGTCTATTTGCGTAACTTTATTAGTGGTTCTGATTTTTTGACGATTTTTTTCAAAATTTTATTCGAAAATTTAGGGGACTTCTGAACATTCGATTGCGTATAAAAACAATAGGCTTCCAGTATTTACAGATTGTGATTTTTTTGTACCAAATTTGGTTCGAATCGGTCCATTCGTTCGTCAGTTATCGTCTCCACAGACTCACGGACACACACACACACGCACACAAACACATACTTTCACACACACACACACACATATTTTCACACACACACACACACATACAGTCATCACTTCAAAAATGTTTGATTCGTGATCAGGGATGCTTGAAACGTGCTCTCCCGTCGAAAACTCGAATTCGAATTTTCGACCCCGTCGCAATACTTTCCTTATACATTATGTATATGAGGAAAGTAAAAATTCATTTAAAACAACAAATTTGTAAAACATAAAACCTATTATAAATGTTTAAAAAAACAATTTCATGGTATAGTTTTCCAGTCTTCTCATATACTATGAGCCAATAAATACTTATTCTGGCATATTTCACAAGCTGTTTTAAAGCAAAACCTGGAATGGGTTCGGTCAACGAAAGTTTCATTATAAAATATATGAATCTTTTAAAATTTTATGGTTATAAATTAAGTTTGATTTTATGTTCATGTATATTTTATAATATGTTAGATGACAAATTATTGAGAAGCATGTGTGACTAAAAACTCAATTGTTTTTATTCTATTTAAGTGTATTTTTCTAAGTGGCTTAATTTTAACTTATTTAATAATAACTGTGGCTTTCTGAGGATTATTAATTTATTGTTTTTGGTTCAAAATATAGTTACGTTTGAAGTTTGCAGACAGGTGCGCTTTCGTAAGAGTTTTAGGGAGACATAGAGTGTTTGTGGTTTATTAGAGGGTGGAATATTAATTATGCCTAATTAGAGGTTAGATATTAGTTGGTACATTCCTTGGTCCAAACGTAGTTGGGAAAATTACAAGTGAAGTGAGTAAATGAGAAACAATCTGCTACATAACTTTTGAATCCAGTTATATGACGGGCGTAACATACGTGTTGATAAATCATATAGACCCCAAACTTATAATTTATAAAAATTCCTTGAAGAAAGTAGACATATATCTGATAGATGGCAGAATCACTGCGAGAGCGTTATAATCCCCCTTCTTCAGACCAAACAACAGCATGTGCCCTTAATATTCGCAAGGAACAAACTGCAACAAGGCAGAACAAAAAATTCAAACAGAGTTAGAATACCTAACGCAAAATATTCGCCAATGGGTGCTATCAGCCATTGAAAATACAACCATAATTATATTACCATGAACCGATAATGAGTTTTCCCATCCGCGAATATGAGGGGAACTGATTCTGAAATCGTAAGAATGAAATATTCACTGATATGAGATTTAAAATAAAACATTGAGAAAAATGATATCAACCGTTAAATTGAATTTAAAAATGACTGAGACTAGAAGGAAGGCGAATAGACAAACCTTTGTAAAGGAACAAAAAATGTTATCAAATATTTTCTTACAATAATCAGCTTTATTTATTGTGACCTAAAGATTTGATAGAATCAATTGAAGTCCAACGCTTCATAACATACTATTAAAATACGTTATCGTGCATATAAATATATGTATTTCCTGGGTAACTAACAAGTATGCAAATTACGTAATGTGTAAAATTTAATTTGATATCGATAGTCCGCAAATGTTCATAGATTGGTAGTATGATTTTAACAAATCTTGAAAACTTAACCGCGACTCTAATACTGAGATGTAGCCGTTTGTGCATTCGTGCAGCGGTTCTTTTTATTTTTCATTCTAAGCTATCGTATTGTTAAAACATTCTTTGGTTTCCGCGAATTCTCTGTGATTCTCTGTTACAGTACAATTCTAGTCAGAGGTTTACATTTTAAGTCTGCAAATAAAATTAGTATTGTCAGGTATTTATTCCAGAAGAAATAAAATAAAATATTATGCGTTGTTGTTTAATTATATGTACATAGAAAACGTCCTATTGATTTATTACACTCTCTTTCATTCATATAACCATACATAGGAAATATAACATTTAATGTAACATCTGGGGTCGAATAGTATCTCGAGCGCGTTCTTGCGATCGTAAAGGTGATACGCATTCTCCTGAATAAAGGTATTCTAGAAGAATATTTGATTTTGATCCACCAGAATTATAAGTATATTTATTTACACATGGTACCAAAAATATAAAGTATATTCGAATCCCCCATATAATGCCTTCCCATATACGATATTTCATATGTATCTTGTATATCACAAATGTAATCTATACAAGTAAAGAGGAGTTACATGTATTTATATGTACTCTTCAAAGACGAATACAAACAGCATAACCGCGGTCTTTCAGCAGAGAGTTTTGGCGTCATTGTATTCTGGGTTGCCATAGGGATAAATGGATGTGACTTGTGGAAACCGACTAAAGTTTTGTTTATTTTTGACCTGCTTTACTGAGGAAAATATCCGTTTCAAAGCCGACGTCTTTGTTGCGTTTCTACTTCTAAGCCGGTATATATTTGATCTCGGTCCATTCGCGTTCGATTCTTTGTTTATCAAAGAAAAGATAGTTGAACATTTTTGTTCATGCCACCCAATATGCGCTTCTCGAACGAGCGGAAGAAATTGCGTTTTTCTCCCCAGGTAAAAACATATCATTTGATTTTTTTTTCTTTATCAGTCCGGATTTGCATTAAGGAGAAAAATATAAATGATAAGAAAAGTCCATTCAGGAGCTTTCGTTTGATGCTTTGTATCTAAGACAATATATGTAAATATACATAAAACAGAATATATGATTTATAGTAAGGCAAATAGATTACTTATA